>JAZFAV010000039.1:1200000-1935000 GCA_037954035.1 Rosalia funebris
TTACTTTATACCTATTTAAATTAATATTCTGAGATTGAATCCATCTACACAGATAGCAGAAAGGATAAATGTACTTTAAAAATTCTTCACACAAATTTATATATGTAGTTAGGTGTCGTTGATTTTTTATATTTAAAAAATGGCGAAGGTGTCGGTATCACTTCATTAGAAGTAGATTTTTGTTAGAATTGACGGGTATATAAATATGTGTCTTCTATGTACTCTTTCTGACTCCTCATCACCGTATATAATATTCATAAAATAATTGAAATTTCTTCATAGTAGACAATTTTACGTTATAAAATAATAATGACCATCTTAACAGTATTTAAACAAGGTAGATGTTTTTTTAAAAAACGTCTATTACAACTATATACAAATATGTTACCATACAAATTTAGATGTGGAAACTAAAGTGCCGATGCTGTTAAGATTTTCCATATTTTTTAAAATGGCAAAGGTGTCAGTATCATTTCCTTATACGTGGACTTTGTTCGAGTCGAATGTACTTAAATATATTAGTTTTTATTTATTCCAAATAGACAATTACTAGAAATACTTCCAACTAGACAGTTTTACAGAATACAACAATCATACAAAGAAACTAATGAAAATCTATACTCTAGAATAAAATCAAGACGAATGACCAATGTAAATATAAAAAAGAATTTTTATTCGTTACGAAACTTATCAATTTATGTATCCTTAGAAAAATAATATTGGAAAACTTCGTCGCTTTAGACGACATTATAATTTTCTTATATGTAGATTTTTATTTGACTTGTATATAATTATGTTCTTTCTATTGATAATTTTTAATCCGTCATCATCGTGTGTATTACCCATACAATAATTGTGGACATTATTTTATTGCGGATAATATTAAATTATAAAACAGTTATCTAAAGAAAATAATATCTATATTCTGCAATAAAATTGAACGAATAAAGTAAATGTTAAATAGATAAATATAGATATAAATGTAAAATGTTGTTTCTTAAATGAAACACATCAACTTACGATATTCTTAGAGAAAAATATAGGTAAACTTAGTGGCTTTAGAAGACATTAACAATGTTCCACAGAATTTAAATATTTAAATTAGAGAAATGTTTAAGAAATAGCTTACAGCTATTAAGTAAGAAAATTCTTTTGTATTTTAACAACTATTTTCATCAAACCAGAAGAATAAACAATTATTAGTTTATAACTACTTAAATTCACATTCTGGGATTACGCCCATCGCAGTAATTAGTAGAAAACGTAAATGTGTCTAAAAAACTTCTGCTTACTTTATATATACAAAACTAGCATCGTTAATATTTTTCTACTTTTAGAGAAATGGCGTAGGTGACACATATTTTCCTTATATGTACATTTTTGTCACAGCTGAATGTATTTAAATATGTTTATTCTATTCCTTCATTCTAACTGTGCATCATTATATATAACATCCATATATTATTTGATATTACTTTATAGTAGATAATTTTACATAATCAAATAAGCATATAAAGGTAATAATGAATACCCACACTCTAATGTGAAATCAACTGATTGACATATGTAAAATCAGAATTCTGTTCCTTATGAAACTTATCACCTTTTGATACCTAAAAAAAAATTATCGGTAAATTTCGTGGCTTTATAAGACACCAATATTTCATAGAATTTAATATTTCCATTGCCCATCGCAATATATAAATAGCTCAATACAACAATGATACAACAAAAACTATAAAAATCCACTTTTGTATCATAAAAATACTTTCTTTTATCAAACCAAAAAAATAAAACAGTAATCACTTTATAATTACTTAAATTAATATTATGAGATTACATCTATATCTCAGCAATTACTAGATAATGTAAATATACAGTAACGAACTCCTGTACACAAATTTATTTGTACAAACGTCAATGCCGTGCCAAAAAGTGTCAATGTTATATTAATATTTTTCTTCTTTTAAAGAAATGGCAAAGGTGTCAATATAATTTTCTTTTATGTAGACTTTGGTTCGAATAGAATGTAATTAAATATATTTTTTCTAATCCGTTATCGTCATATATAATATCCATACAATAACTGACGTTACTTTATTTTGGACAATTTTAAATTCCAAATTATTACACAAAAAATTATGAAATCAAAACGGATCGTATAAAGGTAGATATAAAACCAGACTTTTGTTGGTTATGAAGCTCATCAACCTCGGGTATCCATAGAAAAAAATTATCAGAAAATTTTCTAGCTTTAAAGACATTAACGTTTCCTAGAACTTATTATTTCCACTGCCATTTCAATATTTAAATTGTACAATACAGAAACTAGCTAAAAAATGGCTACCCTTGCATTTTAACAACTACATTCTTTTATCAAACCAACAAAATAATCAACAATTACTTTATAGCTACTTAAATTCACATTCTGGTGTTATACCCATCCAAATAATTAATACAAAACACAAATGCACTCTAAAAAATTTGTGTAGATAAATGTACGAGTATATGCGCAAAATATTTTTCTAGTGCGTTTGAATACAGAATGTTCTAAAAATAAAATATTATATCACTATTTGTATATTTTAATTATACATATAATACAACAATTTTTTATGTTTTGTATATACTATATATTTTTTGACCGTTAACATAGCGTTGAAGTTTGCATTTGCAAAAAAAATGGTTGAATTTTGATCTGTTATTATCCATATAATAACGGATTTAAATATAAATGTTGAATTTATTCAATATCGTATTAAATAAACAAGCAATTAACTTGCTATGTATTGTCAGTTAATTTAATGTTTCTTTTAGTTTCATGCTACGTATATTATGTATGATTTCCATGATCAATAAACGTAAATGAACAACACTAATTATGTGTTTAAAAGATGCATAAATAAATTCCTTTACGCACAAGAAACCCAAATAAGCCGATATTGACATAAAGTGCGGATAATTCGTCTCTTATTTGTTCGAAAGGATTGATTAAAATTTTGCAAACTTTAATTAAAAAGCAAGTTCCGCTTTGTTTTCTAAAAACAGGTGTTAAGAGCAATTTCCATTTTTTAACTAGAAACTGCCGCTTGTAGAATTGTTATCGATAATCAGTTAAATCACATTGTGATCCTAACAGAAATATTTTATGCGACATTCCCAATAAAATAAATGTTTCCAAGCATTCGAGTTATTTCATAAACACATTGTTTATTATTTATTATTTTCTGAAATGCAAATGGAGATTTAAATTAATACCTTCATGGCGTTTGAATTATATATCATCTTACCAAAAAAATAGTATCAGCTGCATGTAATATTTCTAACCGTTCATCATTCCTTATTGTGACTACTTATCTGTACATACAGGGCGTAAACCTCTATTGGCATAAATTTTGTAACTCGAATTCGGAGGATTTCTATAAAAATCCCTGAAAATGGTAATTTTTTTTAGTTTAGTTACAATGACTTTCACTCATCTTCATCCTAGGGGTGTTACTATTCCCCTGGTGGAAAAAAGTTCCACCCAGGTGATATTTAAATTTCATTGAAAAAAGATTTGAATCCATCTTCATCGACTAACTGTCTCAATGAATTCCAGAAGGTGAAGATCTATCTGACACCAGAAGATGGTTTCAATGAGATGGAGTGTCAGTTACGACACCGTAATCTACCGTCAATATTTAATCGAGATATTTACAAATAGGTAGATTGAACAAATTAAATGGCCACCAAGATCTCCGAATCTTACTCTAGTTGATTTATTTTTGTAGGTACACGTGAAAAGTTTTTGATGCGGACAAAATTTTTAACATTTTTATTATGAAATTATCATTAACGTAAGAAGTAAGTTTCTGCTTTTTACAGGTAATAATTTGAAATTTTTTTTAAATAAAATATACTTATGTTTCATTTCTCTTGATGTATTATTTCAAATAATATGTCACTCGATATATTTAGAAGATGGTTACATACCTCAAGGTAAAGATAACTAAAAATTATTGTCCACTAAATATGGTTAACCAAAATAAGAAATTTGCTTAAGAAGTTGTCATTGAAATCTTCTAGGAAGTTCCAGAAACCGCCTTTGTATAGAGTGTATTAATATTAAGTAAATATTAAAATCAGTTTTGTCTCATAAACATGTATCCTAAACCTTAATTTCTGAATTATACTTTTCATAGTTATTAAATTCAGAGTAAAATATCAAATTTCACATTACAAAAAGTAATTACCAGTAATATAAAACAGGTTTTGCAGCAAATTTACGTGTATAGGTGAATTAAAAAGAATCAAAGGATTGTTACTGACATAGAAGTTAAAGTATAACACTCCCTGTTCGATTTTTATTTCATTTATTTAGTTAAGCATTTATGTATAAACATAAATCCATAAAATCTACAAGTATCATTTGTATATAAAAATAAATTCCAAAATATTCAATTTTATATAGTCCTTATAGTTTGCGTACACATAAGTCGATCTCCTTCCCTTAAAATCTCAGAATGTGAAGACAAAAGTTACAAACATAGATGAACGCTCAGGTAGAATCGACAAAATTTACCTGGTTAGGACTGGAACACAAGCATACAATGGCTCTTTCAGTACTGAGTCCAGTTCGATTTCTTGGACTGCAATATGAATGATATTATTGGCTACAGCTTTATATCGAATATGCTTAATCACCACGTCCATATGGTTTTTGCTAATGGTACTGAAAGTATAGAAAGACCATAACCATAACTACAGCTTTATTACGTAACATTTCGTAAGCCATCCATTAATAATATATACGACAGCTATAGCTTGGTACTTCAAAAAAAGTTTAGTAGTGTTATTAAGGGTATACATACTTTATTAATAGTTATGAAGTTAGAGGCTACTACTTCATTTGATGATCAGAGACTTAGTCGATCATTTTGATCTATGACAAATAAAACCATTCAGTTAGTTGAAGAGTTATTCAAGGTCAACCTTAATGGATTCACAATGCAGCTCAGCATAAGTTGTAACTATTTCTATAAGATTACTGTTCGTCAACCTCTACCGGATGACCATATGTTGAAGAGAATAAGCATTGCTGCATTTGTAAACACTAAATTCGAGAACTCGTTAAATCGATTGCCACAAAATTATATTCGATGATCAGGCTTACTTTTTTACTTGATGGCGCGTGAACCATCAAAATAATGGAATCTAGAATACGCTAGATTTTTAAACGTAAATATAACAGGTTGTGGTTGAAACATCCATTCAATTTTTTATTATTTAAAAGAACATTTTATGGCATTAAGTATATAGTATAATCTCATTCAAATGTTCACCGCGGCTTTGCTTTGTAGCATATATTCTAGAGGTCCAATTTTCGATGACTTTGTCGCATAAATCTGGCTGAATTTGCTGGATGGCGTTAGTTATGTCGACTTTGAGAACATCAGTTGCTTGCAGTTTATTCGCATAGACTTGCGATAGAAAATAGGTCCAAAGAAATAAATCTAAAGGCGATAAATCGTATGATTTCGATGGCCAGTTCATGTCGTCGCTGCGCGAGATAATCATGGTCTCAAATCGCTCATGCAGAATGTACATCGTGACGTGCGCTATGTGGCACGTAGCACCTTCCTGTTGTAAGCACATATCGTCTGTATTTATATAATTCAGTTTAAGCCAGAAGAAGTTGCTTATCATCGATCTGTAGCGCTCGCCATTGACTGTTATGACAATGCCAGTTTCGTTTTGGAAGAAGGATGGTGGACCGATGATTCCGTCAGACCAAAATCTACACCAAACAGTGATTTTCTCTGAATGCATTTGGTGCTGGTATCTCGTGTGAATTAGTATCGTCCCAAATCTGACGATTTTGCTAATTCACATATTCATTCATCCAAAATTGGAATTCGTCGCTAGAAATGAATTTTTTCAACTCCCAACTGTTCCAGAGCCCAATCAGCGAACACACGGCATTGTCTATGGTCGTTTACCTTACATTTCTGGATCGGTTGGATTCTATACGGGTGCAGACCCAAGTCCCGATGCACAAATTCGCTAGTTGAAAGCGCAGAAAAGCAAAGTTCAAAAGCCAAGCCACTCTCACGTACAGCAGCGATGTTTTCAGTATACCTTGCGTGTCGGTGACGTACGAATGTTGGCTGATTATTTATCAAACCGGTTGACTCCAATTTGGTCACCAAACGTCGAATAGTCGACTCGGCGGGACGGTTGTGGCGAATATAAAAATCACGTAATGGGCGAAACCTTTCTCGAACGGAGCACTGATTTTGGAAATAGAATTTGCACACAATGATTTATACACATTGCTGAAGGCTATAATTTTTCATGATAGTTTACCATACCCTACTGAACAATTCACAATAAACCTGATATATGTTGCTTTAACAACTTGGCCGCTATAGCCTAACAAATTTCCAGCATCCCTATTGAAAACCCGTATATAGCCGTGTTGAGAATACTGATATTCTACCTGGATCCCGATATTCTACCTTTTTCCGGAAGAAGCGAGACATTCAGGCTCTGTCATTTTTGACTGAGACTTTCAATTTTTGGACCACGATATTAGAGATCATGTAATAGCGCTAGACAGCTAGAAAAAATAACAACAAAAAGATTGGAAAATTTTATCATCACAGCCTGTTAACATTAATACATGAGATTTTTTATAGCTCATCTGGAGTCTATTACGTACACAATATCTATTGTAGTCGATAATCATCAATCAATAACCACAGCCACGCAAAAATGTTCAGGAAATAGTTATCGATTAAATTGTGTTGTTTTTTTCTAAACACGACAAATACAATATAATGCATCAGATTTACATTTCTAACCAAGAAAGTGGATTTTCGTACTTCGAAGGCATCTATAATTCCTGGAATTGACGCTGATATTTCGTTGAAATTGTAAAATATTTTCGTTATAAAACGTCACGCATTTTTTGATCCTCACTTCACCTCACGTTTTTAATATATCCTACACCATTCAATCGAAACGGCATTGTGCTGAATCTGGCGCTCCTTTAACGTTAATAAAAGGTATATTTTAAAGTTTACAGTGTGTATATGCATCGAAATGGCTACAGTTATGTCATGGACACCTTACATAGCAATTCTACTAACAAGAATTTTACCGCAGCTCCAAAAAATGGGGAGAACGGTAGATCCTTAAAGTACACTGATTTAAGAAACCTCCAATTTTATAATTATAAGAAAGTGGAAGAGAATTGTCAGGAGAAATATAACAATATCTAGTTTATCTTCAATATCCTTATCCTTAATTTCATCCAAACTGCAAATGTGTTTTTCAATATTTACCAATAATTGTGCAAAAATATACAATAATTTAAAAATGATACAAGTTTTTATTCATTTAATAATGAATCGTAAAAAATATACGTTTTCTTGCGAAATCACGAATCAACATGTTCAAGAGGTTTTGTAAGTTTATCAATACTCGATAATACACCTACATGATACACCCACATGATAGATCTTTTTCTTCCACGAAAATTATTTTTCGAATATAAATAATTTCATTTCACTATAGAAGATTTTTTTAAGTAAAAAAAGAAGTAAATAAAATAAGTGCTGGCGCTAAACGATGTATTGAAAAGAATTATATAATATAGCAGATTTACCAAAAATATTCAAAATGTGCTTCATTCGAACAGTAGCAGTGATCATTAAAGCACATTAATAAATTCAGGATAATATACATCTTTCAAATTTATTTAATCTTGTGACTCTTACGGACGTCAGTTATGTGATAACATTAATTCAACAAATACAATATATTTCATCTTCATTCATAATATTTGTTGTGTTAGGGCCAGAAAATTACAAATATACCCTTTACTTATCATGGGAATTTTATAGTTATAGGTTATACAAACTCATTATAAAGTGAAACAATGTTTCACATGCTCTTTTGCTGGAACTGTTCATTTGATTAAGAAAATAAAATTACTTATTCTTACGTTTTTATTTTATATAACTATCTTCAGCAAACTATAATGTTTATAATAAAATATAGACTGTTATACGAAGTTTCGCGACTATTTACATTCTTGTATAGGTTACACTAATATAAATATTTTTTGTCCGTTATGGATGACGGTCCTAACATAATTAAATTAAAATTATTTGTCCCTCGTATGATATTCAGTTATTTAAATAATATTTTTATTCAGTAATGCTACTACGAAGAGCATTTATATCTTTTAATTTCCAGAATTTCGTATATTATTCATTAGTAACAGTTCGGTTCTTTTTCAGAAAGATATCGTCATAGTTAAATGTGTAATTTTATTCCAGTGTGCTTTTTATAAGGTGTTCTTGAAATAATAGATAGTTTTTGAGCTACGTTTATATGCATGTGTTCTTTTGTATTGTTTCAATTAGCCTACATTATACAGATTACAATCATTGCAGTGTATTTTGTATACTGTTTTTGTATCGTCTTCTGATTATATTTAAAATATTATAAATAATTTCTAAGTAGTGTTGTAAAATGTATGTGATATAATATTAATTAATATATTTGAAACATTTTTGGGTATCATTTGACAAGGAATCGCGTAAATGGTTACTATATTTACCTTTACTTTTTGAGCAAAAATTGTTGAACCAACTCATATACACCATATAAAAAATATGTTGTCAATAGGTCAATCAATTACAATGTAATAGTGTCAATCAATGACACTATTACATTCATCGTACAGACTATCTAGCAATCAATTTCTAAAGAGTAGGCAAAGGTACTACTACGATTTTAATGTGTATAGATATTTTGTTTTACTCGAGTTTGTTATACATATTTTATATTCTTTTCGTCTCTCCAACCCCTAACCATTACATATAGCAGTTATGAATATCTATTTACCCGCGATCACTAGTGGTTAGAAAGTAATATACGATGGTAGTAAAGAAATAGTTGAACAAACTAAGTTAAAATAGTATGCCTGAATAAATACTTTAAAGTAGCATTGGCACCTCCGCCATTTCTTTGAAAATTGTTTGCTTAGAACTAACTTGAAAACAAATGAAAATAATTGTTAAAGCAAATTTCTAAACAGACAATTTTAGGAATTTATAATAACATAAAATATATATTATATACTCGGTGTATATGATATATATTTTGTTTTGTCGGACAATCAACAAAGCAATGAAAAATTTGTAGCTACATATATTATATATGTATACCTAAAATATCTGAAAATAGTTTATATATATATATATTAAACCTTATAACGCTACAAAGTAATTATTTGAAGAGCTTACACCTAAAGTAGGTATACTCGTAAACAACCAGGAAAATAAATAAATACAATATACAAAATACTCTGAACAATTATAAAAGTACACGCAATGTACATTTTAAAATGCAGCCCCCCCCCCCCCCCCGCAGCTATTCCAATTTAAAGTTGTAAATAGCGGTCCCTACTTTGTAATAATTCTTTCTAAATGTCATAAAAGTTATAATTCAACACTGTTTAGAAAACTGAAAGCAAGCAATTATTACGTTCTCGTAGTAGAAGCAGAAATATAGTATTTAAAATAAAACAAAGAATAAATTCTAAAGATTATGTTATGAGTTCAATGATAGTACACGCTATTATTGAATCTTTTCTACAGACTCAACACTGATAAATTTTGCTTCTTGTAATTTGAAATAAAAGAATGTTTATTTTAAATCATTTGAATGAGAGCGTAATTTCTTGCTGATTACAGAAAAGTGATATTGGTTACAGTGATAGTAATAAGACTTTACACATAGAGTATAATACAGTGATACTTTACAAGAAATAACCGAAAGTATTTTTACTTACGCTGCTCAAAATAGATTTGCTCCTGCTGCTACAAATCTGGTTTTTAATGCTCGTGCTAAATATCTGGCAACAACAAAAGCATGGAGTACCGATATATAATCGACTTTGTAAAGAAACTTCAAGATTGAATAACCCGTTGGACCTTGTTGATGACAAGGACACAGTCTTCAGCAAAGTAAATAAGCAGTTAGCAGTTCTTACTGAAGCTGCAGTAGTTGGGATTTTAGGCCACTTTGCCATTGTTTTTACCACTTAAATCTTAAGAGTTAACAAACAGTTCAATTGATTACATACAAACATTTTTAAAACTAAACAAGTTCTTTACTTTAAAATAACTTTCTTAATGCCTTTGTAAATATTTGGGTTGTTATATGTGTTGGTATTTTAGGTAGAAATAATAAAATCTATTTTTGTTGAAGGAAATTTAACTGCTGAAAGTAACAAAAGTCAACAGCACTTATAAAACCCGCATAAAAACCAATCATATCTTCGATTATAATAGTGTACGTATTTTAGAGAAATAAACAATTTTTATAAATTATAAAACAATTACCGAATAACAACACACAGAATACTATAAATTAAAATAGATAACAATGGAGTTAATAGTCGTACTAATATAAATAGTACAACATATTTTAATATGTTAAATTAATTATAAAGGGGTAATCATTAATTACTATTAGGGGTAGGCATTATTCTTACATCTATCCATGTATTAATTAGCTAATGAAAATATGTAAAACTGATGCTTTGCGTATTACTGACAATACTTATAAGATATATTAATTAAACAAATAAATAAAATTTTATCATCTATAACATAAACAACCATATACCATGTCAGACAAACGAATTTTATTTTGTTACGTTGAAATATTTATTCATAATAGACCAAAAATATAAAAATATTCATAATCATGTAACATAGACACGAATTTTAATAGTTGTACTAACATTACATCATTGCAAACATTGTATTCCTTTTAAGATTATATAGGTAACAGTAATATAAAAACAAAAATATTATCTAACAAGTTAACTGATGACCAATCCCAAGAAAAACCTAAGTTAAATATACATAATTAGAACCTACAGCCAAGAAAACAAATAGCATTTATATGCTATAGAAACGAACGAAGTTGACCGTCCGCCTCTCTGAGATTGACCAAATTTGCATTCCCACCCCTTTATTTCCCATTCTCGCCTGTTAAACTGAATCTAACCCCACAATGAAACGACGAAAAAAATCTCGCGTCCCAACCGGGGTGAAAATCAGTATGCAAAGAACCCTTTCTTCGACGTAAAACCGTCTGTGTTGCGGCCAATTCTCCCTCCGCCAACCTACACGTTCACGATAACCCTTAGCACTATAAGAATATTGCCTTCTGCACAATTTCGGGAATGTAATCGGCTTATATTCAAGCATTGCAGTTAAACTTACATTAACATAAAATGTTTGAAAGAAGTGTGGATTTTCTGGATGAAGAGATTTGGATTATCATCGGCATTAGCATAGACTTGGCGGTTGTGTAACGGAGGTGCCATTTTGGCTATGGATTGTAGGCTTTCTATGGATTGTAGATTTTAACTTAAGCACTATATTATGTAAAAGAATGGAAACGGTAATTTTAAGTAAAATATATTCTGCAATACAGTTATGTCGATTTTATGTATATTATTGTCGCAAATAGCGCAAAGATTATAGAATAAATATTAAAATAGTAAATTAACTTATTTTTAAGTAAACATAAAACATCTATTTAATAAACAGTTCAAAAAGATTTGACGTTTTAGAGAATTATTTACAGCATAATAACCAATAGTATACAAATATTGACGTTGAATTAATTCAAAAATCATGGATTATAGTTCTTAGAATACGAAATAATTCCTCAAGGGACTGTCATGGGACCTATACTTGTTTTTATTTATGTTAATGATTTAATTAATTTAAATACTTTTTCTTCTATAACATATCTCGCATATCATACAGTAATTTTATTTAAAGCAATCTTGACAAGCCGTATAAGAAGTAATAAAGAAAGGTTTGTCATTAGCTTGCATTAATATCAAATAAATTTGAATAAAGTTGTTGTGGATTTATTGGATGAAGTGATTCGAATTATCGTTGGCATTAGCATAGACCTAGCGGTTATGTAAAAGTAGTGCCATTTTGGCTATATATCGTAGGCTTTCGTTTAACATAAGCCCTAAATTAAAAGAACTGGAATGAACAATGAACATTTTAACTGGAATACATTCTACTCGTACAATACAGTTACATAGTTAATATGTGAATTTTGTCGCAAATATCACGAGGATCATAGAATAAATACTAAAACACAAAATTAACAAATCTTTAAATGAACATGAAACATCTATCTAATAAACGGTTAGAAAATATTTGATGGTTTGGAGTATTACAGAATAACAAATAGTATATAAATACAGATGGTGAAGTAGTTCAAAAGTCATAAAATACAGTTCTTCGAATACGGAATAGTTTCTCGAAGGACTATCTTAGAACGTCTTCTTTTTTATATTAATGATTTAATTAATTTAGATATTTCTTGTTTTATAACATATTTCGCAGATAATGCAGTAATTTTATTTAAAGCAATTTAACCAAGTTCTGAAAGAATTTTTGTTTGTATAAAGAAAGGTTTGTCATTAGTCAAAAAATATTTTCTACTCAAAAAAGTAAATATTACATTGTGAATAAACATTAAATTATGAAAGAAGTAACTACTAACCATTTACTTTATATTCCAGCAACCTTTTTAGCCCTGATATATTAAATATTGATCATAATTTTAATATTTTGGAAGATGTATCTATAAAATGCAATTGAGATTATATTTGACAGGCACCTTAAATAGAATTTACATTTGTATTAACTATATTATGTAAAAAATCAGAGGCTATGTTTTAAACTAAAGATCTAAGACGCGATTTTGAAAAAGAAACATCTATAAAATATTGTGCAGTAATGCAGTTACAATCGATTTATGATATAAAAGAATGGAGAGGAGTGAGCGATTCAAATTTATATAACTGAAATGTTATGCAAAAATATAATTTAAAAATTATTTATAATACATTATAATAAAAATATAATTTATTTTTCCAACTTCTCATAAGAAGAAACGAAACTGATTAACAGTAGACAATTACTTTGTCACAATACCTACTGCCATTTTGACATAGAAAATAAAAGAGACAAATGTAAATCACAATTATAACACTAAAAGTAAACAAAATATTTGTGAAATATCTCGTTGCAATAAGCTCATAGGTCAAAGGTATTATACTTATCTTTCTTCAAGTGTTTATAACATAGAACCAATGGACATCAAGACTAGAACAAATAATCTGAAAACGAAAAAAAAATGTAAACTGGCTTTTAAATAAATCAACATTTATTTTTTATATTATAAATAAAAATAGATTGAAATGAATATTACTATTTAAATAAACATTTTTCCTAAATACAACTACCACTTGTGAAATATAATATTACTTATATAATTATTACTACTTATATATTACTTGTTATCCACTGTGTTAAAAATTAATAGCAACAATCTAAATTTAAACTAAATCTATATAGAATTATGTATATTTTCAGCCACATATAAGAAGACTTCTTAACTTCACTGACTTCTTGAGTGTATTTATATTTTCAATTATTTTGTACATACAATATAAATATATACTATGTATAATAAAGTTCTATATACATTATTATAAATTATACCTGCATGTGTGGCTTTAAATAAACGTAGTGCTCAAATCCTTAATTTATTTTTTTACTAGTAATATATTTCTTAATTACCTTTACTAGGGGACATGCAACCATACCTCCCTTAAGTTAAGGGTTAACTAAGCGTCACATTATTTGGATGACTTAGAAGAGGCATTTAACACATCACGGAGTAAGAGAATATATACTTTTTATCTTATCGCAACTTCTTGAAAAGAAACATCTATCTCCTATCTATGTCTGTATATATCTGTTACAGAAGTAGTCAAATTTGTTAGTTCTCGTGAGATATTTCTGAATAATTACACAGAATCATTTCAAATATTATTAAGTTCGCAGAAACCTTTTTCGAGGTTTTAATGAACGTCGATTTATTTTTGGTGATATGAGTAGCAAAATTAATACAAATTGATTAAAATAATGGTTCAGAACTTATTTAAAAATGTTTTGAATTATATTATTGAATTTCGTAAAGAAATGATGGACTTTCTCCAACATCTTGACATTCATAATCATACCTATAAAATGAGCAGTTTGTTCCGATAAAAGTACATTCACTTTTGTAAACTCAGTGGACATGAATAGCGGTTATTGGACTGGCCATTATCATCATTGAATGGAAGGCATTTAGCCAGCCTTCTGAAAGCTAAATGCGTGGGATGGATAATATTAATTCCATATTTTTATATTTCAAAGAAAAAAGAAGATTAATTGAATAAAAGGAAATGCATTTTCGGACCTTTAACAGGAATTTAGTATATATCAATTACATAATTCATTCGTATTAAAATGCATTATATTAAAAATATATAATTTATTATTATTAAATCAAATGTTGTATCACCTAACATAATCCAACATCTATTATTCCCTTTTATATTTTTCTGAATTAATGGCCAATTTATAGAAAGATGTTGCTCTGTATTAATAGCTAATATCCAGCATATATGCCTGATTCTAATACCTATGATGGATTATTGTAATATAATATAATAATTGAAGATTGTTAGTGCAAGTGGAAGAAGATATTATGTAACAAATACAAAATATTGAGAAATTCGAATTCAAACATTTGTTGTAATTTTTTTCATAAGCTTTATACTTGATACCATATATTTGAAATATTGAAGTCACTGATATAAATCTCTATCAATAAATTCTATTAACTTCAAAATGCTTAACTTGAAGCATAAAATGTATATTTCTCCATTTTTGTACACAACATCGTCTGCCAGTCGTGTCTTAAATGAATATTTATTCTTTTAAATTAATCTTGTATATGCCTATACATAGTATGAATAATTAAATTAACAAAACATAGTTTTCATTAGATATGTCAAATTAAAAAATACATAATTATTAAAAATTATAAACACAAAAGTGAGAACGACTTCAAAATGTATACAATATTACGTTGATTTTCCATTATAAATATGTATTAACGATGCATTTCTCTTTCAAATTTGATGGCAGACACTCAGAAATTTTGTATAAAAAAATAAGTTTGTGTTAAGTACGGACGTTGTCAATTAAATTAGCCACACTATGTACAACTTTCTGTCCTCTATATCTAGAGCCATACAGTAGACATATATAACATCTATACACCTACTGTTTTGTTCTAGGTTTAAATACAAAAAAGTACAGGTACAATAGTATTCTGGTGGTGGAATTAATATTTTTTAACTTGGTAATGTAATTAACATTTATTATTCTAACGATCAGTTAGTATGCCACACCACCCTCTTGTATCATTCACTATGATATATTGTTATGTTCTTTTAGACTAAAATCTACTGGAATTTTGGACTATAATTTCAAACATGAGCGAATGCAGTCATATTATAAATAATAGTTTAAATTTCGACTAAAATTTTATCATAAATCATGACTTTCAGAGAATATAATCCAAAACAAACACCAACTTCATCCGCAACTTTTAATTTAAATGGAAAATATAATCAGAGATCCATCAGGTTTATTTGAAAGAATTTATTTATTTACGAAAATAGCCAAGTGTTACCCTCTCACGATTCATGTGGACCAAACGTCGAAAGCAGCAGATTCCATCAATTTATAATACTTCGGACCCTAAGGGACCTTGTTCCTCCAACATAACCCATCAATACAAACTGAAAGTTATTACATCCGCCGTGGGAAGCTGCCGTAAATTTGAACTTTCCGAACTCTTAATACAATAACTTGCCCTTACTGTAAAGCCTGTACATAGGTTCATAAATAAGATGACCAAAGTTACAGATAGGCTATCATATTTAGTCGTCCAGTTCTATAACACGTATGAAATTAATATGTTGTAGTTCATACACACTGCGTCCATTGGCATGTGCCAACTTTTGTTTTCAAACATGGAGAAAAAACACGTCGATCAAACACAATGGAATATATAAAAAATAGGTCAAGTCAATATACTCATATTTTTGTTAATATTTAATAATGTTTTATTTCCAGATTATACTGCTTACTCCTTAACTACAAGCGTTGTTATACAGGAAAGCTCAAGAAGTATTAGGATATGTAAATTCGCAACATATTTTATTTAATCTACAGCAATTAGAAGATTATGAAAATATATTGCTTGTGTTATAACTACGCTCTTTCTTACTGTACTCACTGCAAACGAAAGAATGTCAATAATGTTTATCCCATAAATTTTATTCCATAGATGTGGAAAGCGAAAGGTATAACTCCAGGCTCCAGTATTTTCATGATATACCGGTAAGCCATCATATGTTCTATAAAAACTAGATCCGTTTCTGTTAGAGATATTCCACCCCAAATCATTTCCGATTCCCTACCGCAACCAACAGTCTGTTTAAAGTTATATTGGGTATACTGTTCGCCAGGTCTTCAGTAGGCGACCAGTTTTCTACCGCAGTTTTTATACCACTATATTTGCACAAGAATCGTGACAGCAGCTTCAGCTCTTTATGTCATTATCAAACGATGATTCAACTAAGAACGAATTACACATATATAGGACAAACTGGACGTAAATTTAGAACTAGGTACCTTGACCAAAATAGATCCTTATTACTCGAGTAGGTTGGAACCTTTGGTGTGAAGATAACACTGACTTAGTTTTCCACAAAACACCAAAACACTATACACTACACTAGGAGAACGTCTCGCCAACAAGGTTGGCATCATCTAGAGACGATTAAAAGTAGTTTTAATCATCTCCAGATGATGCCAACTTTGTTGGCGAAACGCTCGTTGAGTGTAGTGTATAGTGCTTTGTAGAAAACTAAGTCAGTGTCAAAATAGATCCTTCAGGTTACAGAAAACGTATTCTACTTCTTCTAATCATATCTTAGAAAGTCGACATAATTTCCCATATATTAATAATATGAGAATCCTAGACTATGCCAGCAAAGATTTAAAACTTAATTGGTTAGAGGTAATAGAGAACTATAAATGCAGCCATGATGATAATTTTAACTTATTAAATGATCAAGTAGATATACTGCACTTCTCCTCTTTTTACTATTATCAAAATTAATTAACCCCCTGTATAATATTTCTTAATAATAGTCCTGGAAATTTCCACAATTTGATGGTCGGGCTTCCACCATATTATAAAACTCGTTTTCCTGTAAACCTTAATTACCTGTTTATTGTCATAACCCCTTATTTGGTTTAATTCGATAGTATATACAATATTACAGGAACCGAAATCTTGTAATTTATTTTTAGTGGAATCATTGTTTGATAATGACATGAAGTATTGAAACTGCAATCACGATCTTTGTGCAAATATAGTGGTATAAAGCTTGGAAGTGTTTTATTCGATTGCGCTGGAATTATGAGCTACCACAGATACCACAGAGTAAGATCTCGCCGATTAATTTCTTACGAGTTTTCTGTCATTGTAGCGGCGAAAACGTGACGCATCACAAAATAAAATATTTCTCCATTCACCTTAACTTATCAAATGATCTCTGGCAAACTCCGGTCACCCGTGTAGATGATGTTGGACCTGTTGCTCCAAATTTGGACCTGTTGTTGTCTCGCAAAGTCTATGTTGGCTTTCCCGAAAATGATTTCTTATGGTTTGGTTGCTCAGTAACGTTACCGTATCACGTTTCAAAAGTCCGACTGGAATTTAATACTAGTAACAAATTACTGCCTTGTACAATGTAAAAGTGAAAATGAGTTTGGTTAAAAACGTTTGCATTTTCTGGAATTATCCTAAGGTTCTTTGGTTTATGCCAGTTTTCCGATATCTCCTTAGAATTTTAAATGTCGTCCCTTGAGTGTTGCAGAGGCAGAGATTGGCCTTGTTCAAATAGTCCTTTTGTATAGGAGCATTCTTCAGGTGTTATTTCTATTATTATTAATGTCTTATAAAACAAACAACCTATCTATCTTTGACAAATTCTAAAATAAGCATGTGAGCTTGTCATACATAGATTTGATAAAGATATTGTCTTAACTTCCTAATTGCATTTCCACAAATGGAATTAAAGTTTTAGTTAAATTACATGTCATAATACTTTTTGATTTTCCGTGTATAAGAGCTAGCTAGCACTTAAATCGAACAAACGGTTCTAAATTGTGGAAGAAATGAAAAATTCGGAAATGAACAATTTTAAAAATTACGTGTTGGAATAAAAATACGTCTAGAAGCGCTGGAATCTTCGATGCAGCAGCAAAGAAGGGAGACTAGATTTGCATTATATGTTTTCCGACGCGCATTTCACCAACCAAGTTGGCACCATTGCGAGATGATTAAAACTGAGTTTTAATCATTTTCAGATAATGCCAACTTGGCGAAACTTGCATATATAAACGTATGACCTTTCGGTGTTCATGGAAAACTGATCTCCTGTTTTATAATAGATATTATGTACTATATTAAGTAACAAGTAGTTGAATAACAAATTTGTGACGAAATGTGACCTGATTATTACTTAATTAAAGTTTTAAAACAACGAAACAGAAATAGGTTTGTTTGACAAGTTTGGATGACAATAAATAGACAATCCAAGTTCTTTTATCTTCCTAAATACTAAAATATTCTATACCTAATATATACGTACGATGCAAAATATTCCACTCCTAAAAGATGCACAACACTTTTAATGGCAATTGTTTTTGTTCATAATTTAATATCCCACAAACCTCATTAGATTTATTGAAAAATCATCAAGAAGTATAAATAGAAGCGGGAAAATATAGCACAGCTAAAAAAATTGTTTTATATTCACAGTTGGTTATATTCCAAAAATGGCGGAGTCGCAGATGTCATTTAAAATATGCTACCTTAATATTACAATTTTTACAACTTATTTGAGAGTTAAATTCCTCAAGAGCATCTATACAAATCACACCGTCGGTTATGCGTGGACGTGGGTTATTTGGCGCTGAAACTAACACAAGCGGGTAGATAATTCGAGTAATTCGGTTCGCTTGGAATATTGCTTAGCCCATCAGAGTTGTCTATTCTAGTATATATTGTATTAAAATTTATTTTTAATGTGGTAAATGTTTAGTTTACGCATATTTTTTAATTGTATAGTTAATATTTTGTGTTATTTTGAAGAATTATTTTTTCGTTGGAAATTACTTTTTTCAAAAATTTTTAAAGTTTATATAAAATAATATCGGCGCCACAAAAATAGATTATTATTTACGCTATGTATTCACCTTGGCAGGGAGACGTAAGTATTCTTCCATATTCTGCGCCATTTACAGCAATACTAAAATAATTCACTGGAAAACAAATTAACTTAACTATTAGTTAAAGCAATGTTGTTAGTTTCATTTAATTTATCGTGTAAACGTTTTATTATTTTTAGTGATCAACACATAAATGAAGCCAAATTAGGTACCTATTGTTTAATTAAATATTTTAATTTCCAACATAATTTAATTTCCAACACATCATATTGAATAGTGCTTGCTGGACTATCCCAATTAATTAAATTGGGTTTTAATTAATCACTGATTGTATTAAAAACATTTTCGAATATTAATACTCAATTATTAATTTTCGACCTTGCATTTTGTTAATGATATAAATAAAAGAGATCCGCAATAGGATCAACACGAAATATTCATTAGGGTCGATGTGTGACGTTAGTATAGAGCGACATAAATTACACCTGATCCCTATATAATCGAACAGTAATTGCGTTGTCTGTATAAACCTGGCAAATATAAAGCTTGAATGAACTTCTTATATGTAGCAAATAAGAAGAGAAATACGAGTCGCCATGATGCCAAGTTATGTTTTTACAACTCTGTGAAGATGCGGATTATGTATCTAATAGCTACATATACTATGAATGAAATTTCTAATGTCAAAAACTATCACTTGATAAATACATATTTGAGATTGGTAGGTATGTTTATTTCAATTATTTAGGGAACACGGTCAACGTATTCTATAATTGGCTCCGTTTTGCCTTTCCATTCTTCCACAAAATAATGAGTAACTTATTATCAGTATCTTACCCCCTAGAATATTTCTTGATGCTTGAGGAATTTATGACCGCACAAATAACAATGAAAAATAATTTCTAGTGTCAATAATTCTCCCATGGTTATGATATGCATCTTCGTTCCTCTATTGTTTAAAAAATAATTCCGCTATAGCATCTAGAAGAAAACCATTAGTAATAGCAATGGAGATAAAAGCTATTTCTTTCTAGAATATAAGTTTTTTCATTTCTCTTCTTTTATACCACACACTCAAGTAGTCTATTCATGATGTGTACTTGCCAATTCTCTATAAATCTGTTTGTAGAATCATAAAGTTTTGTATTCATACAGTTGAAAACTTTCGAATAAATGGCGGAGGCGCCAATATCATTTTAAATATTCTACATTAAAATGTCACTCAAATAGTTTTGAGTATTAAAACCCCCAGATTATCCTCTTTCTAAACCCTCAGATTAATAGTTGATGTATTTTGTTTAACTTTATTTTAATAAACCTCTGTTTGAGAAAAAAATATCCCATAGTAAAATTATATGATATTAATCGAATTCGATTTAGAAGCCATAAATAGTTATACGTTATTTAAAAAAGGAAAAAAGTGGGTTAACAGCGAACTATACTATGCTATAGTTATAGGGAGTCGGGAATTATCGGTGAACTACTTGGCTTTTAAAGATCCAAAAATTTAACGTAAAGACGCGGGCGGCACATAACGTCTTAAATACATTTTTAGATTCTTTCGTATTATTAATTCTATACAATAAATATTATAAATCAGGTATACAGTAGTAGTAAGGGGATATTTAAATAAAGTCTATCACTAGATATCAGAAAATTGTAATTTGCGCCTTCGCCATTTCTTTAAAAATTACCAAGAAATATTTGAACATTAATTAAATAATATTAAGGACACTGATTTATTAAGAAGTTAAAATAATATCCACTTCTTCAGTATTAAACCATCAGCTGTGAAGCTGATTTGAAGTTTATTAACTAGAGAAATTTTAGTTAACAAACTTCAGTTAGTAATAATAAGCTTCATTCAGTAATAAGAAATGGTCGTTAATGAAATTTGATCTTTCAAATTGAATATTTTAGCAAATGTATGCAAGAATATTAGCTTAATTACTATATTAGCAACCCAGATACAATCAGACTAAAAATAACGGTAACCATATTTTATTGTTAGTGTCCTAACTACCAGATCTGAAGGATAAAATTTTATATTTACATTAAGAGAACTGAGAAAGGTTATCAAGTTAAGAATATGTTGTACAAATTAGATTCATTTTAGCTAGTCACAATGGCTTAGTTGAAGTACATACATACTTCTGCATATTTCTTATAATCGACAACAATCGTTGAAGAATGTTAGATGTAACTGATACTCCATTCCTTCATTTATAAACAGTAATGAGTAATATTATCTATTGTTATCTTTATTACTAAATAAAGATAACAATGAAATTAATTATTAGTCATCTTTCATTGATTTTAAGCTAGTTTGTTAGAAACATTTTCTGAATGAGAGATATATCAAATGTAATACAGTGGGTCGATATTTCATAGGAATATTGTGCTTTCATTCGATATGTAACGATGTTTTTTTGAATAATTTTGCTTATACGTCATTTTATGTGAATGAAAAAAATATGACTGGATTTATCAAAACTTAAAAAATAAAAAACTCAATTTCTATAATTATTTTCCTCTACAGTTGTGGAATATTTCAAAATAGGTATAAAAATAATGTCCAGTGTTAGTGTAAAAGATCATACGTAATTTTGAAAGGTAATCATTAGAATTTTCTTGTAGAATGAAACGGATACGTATTTCACACGTTTCAAAGAGAAACTTCATATCTATTGTACCCTTGTATTTATCGATTTCCTTTATTTACTTCTTAGTTACCAAGAATATCCCCCACAGTCACATTAGATCCATAATACGATTTCGATTGAAACACAAAGCAACACGTAGGTTAAAAATATTTTCTTTGAAAATAAATACTGGCATATGACACGAATGGTCTGGTTGACAAAGCTACCGATTAAACATGAAAAAAAACTGTATTGCATGTACTGATGTTCGAATAAAGTAGACGCCATTTTAAAACATTTGATATTGATTTATTCACTTATTTTAAGGTGAAATTAATTAATTAGTTGGCATAGTTAGAATAATTCATACGATAAATTTTCGGCTTGTGATTATTTCAAGTCTATGCATAAAATTTTATTAAAATAATTAATTAAATGTTTAATGTATTAATTTTATATATTATACAGGACGCTTCAGATATATTTTATAATTAGTACGCTGGTTAATGGAAACGATATAAAGGTATACCAAGAATTATTTTAAATTATATTAACGAACCTTAATAATTACAAACTTTAAATCTTATTGCTTTTTTTTACGTTTGTGGACCATTCACACCTTAGCTCCACTGCTTTTGTACTGAAAATTAATTCTCACCTCAAGTTGAATACAGAAATGTAACATATTTAATATTTTTAATATTTCTCCAAAAGAGAAAGCATTATTCTTAATTAAACAGTATTATTATAGGATACTCCACAATGTATTTTATAGTTAATACCTCCCTTACTTGAACATATAAAGAGATGAGCCAAAAACTATTTTAAATTATATAAAAAAATCATGACAAATATGAAACCTTCTTTTATTTTCCACCCTTGTGAAACTATGTTCAGATTTTTCTTTTTCAAATTACACCTCTACTCGTTGATACTAAAAACGAATCCCTACTTTAATTCGAACACAGAAGTTACAGAGTTAAATAAACATTAGTATTATTGCGTCTCAAAATGTTATATTTCAAAAAATCGATCTTCGACTGTATGCACAATGAAGTTGAGAATTATTTTCTGGACAAATATAAGGGCGAAATTTGAAAAAAGAAGAATTTTGGATACTTCTTAAGGGTTAAATAAATTTAACCGTTTAATTAATAATTAATTTAATTTAATTTAATTAATTTAAGTTCTGAGAATCCAAGTTTTTTATAAAATTTAAAACAGTTTTTGGTTCATCTAAAAGGTGGTTCAACCAAAACGCACGATGTTAATTGTAAATAAAACAAAAAGTTTTCAGAGAATTATCTTAATACTTTTCATTATGATAGAAGGCTCTATGATAATAAAGTCCAGCGGTGTCAAATCACATGATCGTAGCGGCCAATTAATATCGCCACGACGTGAGATAACACGGCCATTGAATTTCTCGCGCAAAAGTGCCATTGTTTCGTTGGCTGTGTGGCAAGTGGCACTATCCTGTTGGAACCACATATCGTTCAGGTCCATATCTTCAATTTCTGGCCACAAGAAGTCCGTTATCATCTCGCGATAGCGAACGCCATTCACGGTAACTGCTTGGCCGACCTCATTTTCGAAGAAGTACGGCCCAATGACGCCGCCAGCCCATAAACCGCACCAAACAGTCACTCTTTGTGGATGCATCGGCTTTTCAACAATCACTCGTGGATTCTCATTTGTCCAAATGCGGCAATTCTGCTTGTTAACGAATCCACTGAGGTGAAAGTGTGCCTCGCCGCTGAAGATGATTTTCTTTGTAAAGTCACCATTCACTTCTGTCTGTTCAACCATTCGGCGTATTGAAGACGCTTGAAATAGTCAGTAGGCTTCAGCTCTTGAGTCAATTGAACCTTGTAAGCGTGTAAATTCAAATCTTTATTAAAAATTCGCATCAGTGATGTTCGTGAGATGTTCAATTGTTGTGCACGACGACAAGTCGAGTATGTCAGCTGTTCTGCTACACTATCGCGAACAACAGCAATGCTTTCCGCAGAACGAACTGGGCGAGCATGCACAGGTGTTTTCACATTTCCTACAGACCCGGTTTGCTGAAATTTGCGCACAATTCTCCCGATTGTGGACACATTTGGTCGATTATGCTGACCAAAAAAAGTCACGAAGTGCACGAAATGCATTTTGATTTGAACTCCCATTTTCGTAAAAGGCTTCAACAATCTTAACGCGCTGCTCAATTGTGTACCTCTCCATGGTTGGATTTGTCAAGCACTGAAACAAAGAACTGTCAAATTAAGTTGGGCAAAAAACTTGACGTTAAGGTGTGACTCACAATTAACATCGTGCATTATGGTTGGACTACCCTTATTTATCTTTTAAGATAACCGAGATATTCACTATAAAAGGCATTTTGAAACATCCTGTTTATAAATAGAACGTCAAAATTGCTACTTAATTGTTTTAATCCCAATATTTTTTATCCTGCAACGTATTTTTTAATCCTGTCGATTTTAGCTGAAAAAATACAATTCAATTTCGGTATCCATTCTCAATAATATCATAATTATCTCTTAAGTAATCCTTTCCTTTAATGTACATTGTACTTGACATTGATATATCTAGCACATATTAGGTATAAATAAAAAAAAATGTCACGTTGCGTTAAGAAATTTTTTAATAAAACCAGTAGATCATTTGAATAATTTGGAATATCAATTTCTTTATAGGTAAAAGTAAAATTAACCATATAACAATAACTAAATTCATCATCATTAACTTGTCCCGAGTATTATGGATTATTTATTAATAATAACTTATTTAATTTAGTATTCATATTTTACAGTCTTCAATCTTAGTTCTATTAGAAATAATAAAAAAAAAGTAAGTATCTTGACACTATCCAATAGACACTCTTCCATAACCTTGTCTTTTAGAAAAAACTGGATACAAGTAATCACGAAACTGACACAAACTATAAGGAAGCACCATATTGTTAAACTAAATAAAACCTAAGCTAAGAGCACATGATAATATTCATCTAATCAATTTATCAATTTACTTACATTTTCTTCACCATATTTGACTGCTATAAATAATATAATCAGTCCTATTACTAAAATTTTACGCTTTTGAAGTATCAAATTTTTTTAATAGCTCAAGCAAATTTAATTAAGACGCTTCAAAGTAGTGACCCTCATCAAGTATTTTCGTTTCAAATAGTTTTAATTTCTTCAGCTAGAATAACTACCTACGTTCCTATTAAACATTAAATGAAAATCGCTATCAACTACTTTGTCTAATTACCCAAATAATACTTGTACAATGCCACCTTCGCAGTATTGATTTGGAATTTATTGATACTAATAAGATTATATCATGCTTAAGTAGATTCACATTTACGCTATGGTATATGTTTTTGGGGCTCATCAGTCTATTTGAGTATTGATTTATTATCCAAAAAGAATACTGATGCGAATATTAGGGATGTTCCCTAGACAAATGTGTAAAACATTTGTTTTTAGATATTTTAATACTACCTTCACTATATATTTTCAATGTGAATAATAAGAAATTTATCCATACAAACTAAATTCAGACTTCATGTACTAGACAGGCAAATAATTTTCAGATATTATTGTTGTTTTAATGTGAATTATAATGCACCTCATTGTTTAGGAGTGAAAGTTTCTAATACGTTACTTCGTCATATAAAACTCTAATAAATTAACAATATTTATTATTATTATTATATTATATAGGTTTGGGCCTCATCAGCCACTGATCGCATGGATAGATCCCCTCTTATCCGGGTCATTATCCAAAAATTCTATCCCATAAAAGGAGCAATTTAGGCACGTCCCCCGCCTTAAGCCTCGCCTCCTCTAGGATAACAGGGGTCCCTAATATATGATACCTCTTCTCCTTCAGTGCGGGGCAGGTGTAAAGAAGATGAATCGAGGTTTCCTCGTCTTCTTTACAGTATCTGCAGGCCGGGCTATCAGTCAGCCTCAGCTTGTGCTTATATGCATTCAGGCTACTATGGTGGCCCGTTATGATTCCCACCAGGGTTCTGGCTTTGTGCCTGTTCAATTTAATGAATTCTTGGGCCCATTTCTCAATCTCTGAGTATTCGATGAAGGGTTTGGTTATTCGACAACCCGTTACTCCTCTAAATCTTTTATTGTGCTGGTCTCTTGCCCAGCCATTGATGCGATCTCTGATCAGATTCCAACTTATTCCCACTGCAGGTTCTGGTCCATAGAGGTTTTCCCTGGTTCCTAGTCTGGCAAGGTCATCTGCAACTAGATTTCCCTTAATGCCATTATGCCCAGGTATCCATAAGAGTTCCACCGGTCCCTTCCCTGCCAAGTGGTTCAATGCTTCATAGCAATTATAGACCAGCTTCGACTTTGTCGTTGCTGAATTCAGGGCTGCCAACGCCGCCCTGCTATCCGAGCAGATACACACCTTCTCCTGGGTCCAATTTTGGTCGGCCTCCAGATCACCGTATGTAATTCCAACTAGCTTGGCCTGGAGTGCGGTAGTGTATTTGCCCAAGGGGAAGGTTTTATCTATCCCGTCGCGCCGCCTATACACCCCCGCACCCGCTCTTTTCCCACTCTTGGCTCCATTCGTGTACCAGATGTCTCCATTGAGCGGCAATCCAGCTCGACTCTCCATCCAGTCGGTCTTACTGATGAGGGTGATCTTATATTTCTTGTCAAACAGGAAGTGGACACCCGTACTGTCAGAGGGCATCCATAGGAGTCCCTCCTCAGCTAGCTCTCTTGGGAGTCTATTCAGGTCCCTTACCTTCTTATTCATGTTTCCCAGCTTGTACATTGCCTTTGCGGCTTCCGCTTTCAGGATGACATCAAGAGGTGATATCCCCGTCAGTATCCCCATCGTCTCGATCGGTGTTGATCTTGGGGCTCCGGTTATACTTCTAAGAATCAATCCTCTTAACTTGTTATGTCGGTTGGCTTCCGACTTTAAACAGGCTCTCTCCCATCAGACCAGTGCTGCATACGTCAGTGTGGGTTTGAGAATTGCCTCATACATCCATTTCATGGTTTCCGGTTTTAAGCCCCAGCTACAACAATATTTAAAACAAGATTAAAATTGTTTATTGCCAAATGATGTTTGTAGAAGGTTAATGAATATATAACTGCTTAAGAAAATGTTTACCTAGCTATTATTCTATTATTCTATTATTATTATTGTTATTATTTTTAGAAATTCCCAAATGTACATCTGGAGAAACCTATTATAGATTACTTTATCATACACTATATTTATTACAGAGTATGACTTCTTATATACCTCTAATTTTAGATATTCCGTGCAATAAAGAACGCCTCTAGTTTTTGCCAATATATTGAGTTATGTAGAACACTGATATTTTCAGACAGATATGGCGCATCATAACAACTACTGAAGTTTCTATCTCACATAAAGTATGTCACTTATATTGAGTATATGTTAATTTTCAACTTCATCATTTCGTATTCTGAACATATCCTGTGTAAACAAACTAGACACCGATTTCCTTTGCAGTTGGTCGCAGTTGGAATAGAGAATATGTGGATAGTGTTAGATAAAAAGTCTTAAACAACTGGTGATTATCATAGAGTTAATTCGACCACAAAGTGAAATCGAATTCAATGAACGCAAGGGATGTTTCAATAAGGACACTTGATTTTTTTTATTTGAAAAAATATTTTATGGCATTAAGTATGGAATATAACACGGTTCAAATGTTTGTCGCGGCTTTGCTTGGTGGCACGTATCAGGAGGTCCAAATTTTCATAACTTTGTCGCATAATCTAGCTGAATTTGCTGGATGGTGTTCGTTCGGACTTTGAGGGCATCAATTGTTTGCGGTTTATTAGTATAGACCTGCGATTTAAGATAGCCCCAAAGAAAGAAGTCTATATGCACGATATCGGTGGCCAGTTCACGTTACCGCTGCGCGAGATAACCATGCCCTCAAATCGCTCGTGTAGAATGTCCATCGTGGCATGTATTGTGTGAAATATAGCGCCATCCTATTGGAACCACATGCCGTTGGTATTCATATCATCCAGTTTAGGCCACAAGAAGTTGCTTACCATAGATCTGTAGTGCTCACAGTTGACGATTATGACAATGCCAGTTTCGTTTTCGAAGAAGTACGAACCGATGATTCCGCGAGACCAAAATCCGCACCAAACAGCGACCTTCTCTGGATGCATTTGGTGCTGGTGTATCTCGTGTAGATTGGTATCGTCCCATATCCGACAATTTTGCTTGTTCACATATCCATTCCTCCAAAAAGGGATTTCGTCCTAAATATAATGTTTATGGTAAAATTTGGGTCAACTTCCAACTGCTCCAAAGCGTAGCCAGCAAACACATGGTGTTATTTATGGTCGTCTACCTTATGTTCCTGGGTCAGTTGGATTTTATATTGGTCAGACCCAAGTCCCGACGTAAAACTCGGCAAGTTGAAGTCGCAGAAAGGCCAAGTGCTTGTGAGTAACGAGAATTTGGTTG
The DNA here is from genome assembly GCA_037954035.1 of Rosalia funebris. NCBI lineage: Eukaryota > Metazoa > Arthropoda > Insecta > Coleoptera > Cerambycidae > Rosalia > Rosalia funebris. The sequence continues at coordinate 1,228,403 of JAZFAV010000039.1, forward strand.
TCTCGGGGTTTCCCGACAGCACGGGACTCTCACTCTCACGTACAACAGCGATGTTTTCAGCAGACCTTCCGTTTCGGCGACGTACGATTGTTGGCTGATTATTTATCAAACCGGTTCACTTGAATTTGGTCACCAAACGTCTAACAGTCGACCCGACGGAACGGTTGTGGCGGGGATAAAAATCACGTAATACGCGGAACGTTTCTCGAATGGAGCACTCACTTTGAAAATAAAATTTGATGACTTTTACACATTGTTAAATGCTATAACTTTCCGGGTTGATTGTCATACGTACTGAACAATTCACAATAAATTTGACAGATGTTACTTTAACAACATGGCCGCTATAACCTAACAAATTTCGAGCGTCCATATTGAATACGCCTATACGGAATTATCCTATAGATAACTGTTCAATTTGAATACGCCTGCATGTACCGTAAAGAGAACGAATTTTTAACCTAAATCACCTCTTTGTATTCTCTCGCACAACAGTAGGCCACTTCAGGATGTATATCAGAAGACAGCCAATCCCTTTCGAGGTGACATAAAGAATATAAATTCTTCTCGTTCCACATAAGTTGCGACGTAACAAAACTGTCAAGCTGTTTATTTTTCGGGTAACCAACGAAAGATTCGCACTAGCGACGCATTAAAGGATAAACCTGCAGGCAATCGCTTGACTCTCCTGACTACTGGAAACCGGTGTATTATTAAAGTAAACAGAAAATAATTAAATAAGTTACGGCCGATTGAATTACCTGTAGCGGTAAATGGTGTGGGTGTCTCAGACTTAAAGAAGACCATTGTTACCGAATGTTTTTACCGCATAATGAGCAACCAAAATAAAAGTTAAATAACGACTTGATAATCTATGTTGACGATTAAACTTAAACTAAGCAACTAAGTTTGTTTCAGACTAAAGCAATCTACTTTGGGAATGGAGTTGTGACATTTCAGGTGGTTTGTAAACAAAGCTTAGTTGAACAATAATATTTGATTAACGACTTTTGTAATTGATTTCTTATATACAATGCGTCCGAAAAGTAATGAATAATTTCGTTAAAAGTTCAAGGAATAACTTTTGGAAAAAACCTTAAAATCAATTTAATTTTATTTTTGGTTGTGCATTTCTTAAGATATAATTAATACATACAAGGGGATTCATGTAAGATAAATGACGTGATCGATATTTTTCTTACTGGAAACCCCATTTTTTTATTACGGAATATAAAAGGGCATATTTTTTTTACATACGCTACGGTATTATATAGAGTACATGTTGTAGGTAGCAGTGTAGATGTCTGCCGTCCAAGGACAAAACACTGTAATCGACATATTATCAATTTTTCGATTTTAACTTTTCATGCTCTATAGTACCTAATTTTGGCATTGCAATATACTTAATAGTTTTTGAACTAAGGTCACAGCAAAATACTGTAATATGACTTTCTTTTACTTCAAACAGAGGCAGAACAATGTCATCATCATGAAGTCATCAGTCCTAAGACTGGTTGGACGCTAACCTCCAGCTTCTCCTATCTTGTGATAACCTACGAATTTCGCTAATTGTGCTACAACCTACATCCCTTACTATTTGCGAGCAGTAGTCTAATCTAGGCCTACCTCTGCCTTTCTTCACTCCTATTTCTGCCTCCAAAATATCGCGGACTATTCCCCCATGTCTCAGCAAGTGGCCTACCATTCTATCTCTTCTCTTTTTTGTTTTTCCACATACTTCCTTTCTCGCCGACTTTCTTCAATACTTCTTCGTTTCTAACCCTATCAGTCCATGGTATTTTCATCATTCGTCGGTAACACCACATCTCAAAAGCTTCTAATTTCTTCCTACTTGCTTCCCCTACCGTCCAGGTTTCGCAACCGTATAGTGCCGTGCTCCATACATATATTTTCAAAAATCTCTTCCTTGTTTCTTTCTTTCTTTTTCTTTCTCGAAAGTGCTTTCTTTTTGTTAAAAGCTACTCAACCCTGCGCTATTCTTTGTTTTATGTCTTTTGCTTCTTCCATCCCAATTTATTTTACTTCCTAAATAAGTGAAGTCTTTAACTTCCTCCAATCTTTCATAATTAATTTATACTTTCGTTTTTGCTCTGCTCTCGCGCCCTCTGCACACTAACACTTTAGTTTTGTTTTTATTCACCCTCATTCAGTATTCCTCTGTCAACACTGCCTCCATTTCGTTCAAGGCTGATTCTTATTCCTCCTTACTAGATGCTAATACTGCTATATCATCCGCGAATCTCAGCATTTTCAGTTTCTGCCCCTGTACTTTAATCCCGACATCCACTCTATCTTTTACCACATTAATCGCCTCTTCGATGTACAGATTAAAAATTAGTGGTGATAGCGTACATCCTTGTCTTACTCCTTTCCTAATACCTACTTTTTTCCCCTTCTACTTCTATAACAGCAGTTTGCTCTTTGTATAGATTGTGTACTACTCTCCTATCTCTATACTTCATTCCCGCCCTCTTTAGTATCTCGAATATTTTTTTCCTTCTTGCATTATCAAAAGCTTTTTCTAAATCTACAAATCCTATATAAGCGTTCTTTCCTTTTTCTATTGTTTTCTCTAACATTACTCTTAGCGCTAGAATAGCTTCGCGAGTTCCCCTATTTCGCCTAAACCCGAATTGGTCTTCTCCTAGTATTTCCTCCGCTCTATTTTCCATCCTCTTCTGCACTATTCTGGTTAAGATTTTTGATGCATGGGAGGTTAGGCTAATCGTTCTAAAGTTCTCGCATTTGTCGGCTCCTCTCTTTTTCGGTATAGTAACGATAATGTTCCTCTTATAATCCTCCGGCATCTCGCCCGTTTCGTATATGTATTTTTTCGTATATGTATTTTACCAGTTCAAACATCCTATTTGCTACTTTCGGTCCCGCACATTTCAAAATTTCCGCCTGTATTTTATCTACACCCGGCGCTCTATTGTTCTTTAGCCCCCTTAGTGCTATTTAAAATTCCTCTCTCAATATAGGTTTTCCTACATCTTCCCTATCGATGCCAGATTCTTCCTCTAATATCTCTCCTAATTCCTGACCCTCGCATAAATTTCCTAAGTACTCCTTCCATCTATCCGCTTTCTCCTCTCTTCCGATCAGTATGTCCCCCGATTGACTCCTAACGCTTCTACTTATTGTTCCTATATCCCTGAAGATCCTCTTAATTATTTTGTAAGCCTCATCGGTCTTACCTACTTGCAGCTTATCTTCTACTTCTTTGCATTTATCCTCTATCCATTGTTCTTTCGCTTTTTTACATTTGCTAATGATTTCCCACTTTATTGTCTTATAAGTTTTCAGTCCTTCCTCGTCTCGTCTGTTTTTGTAGCCTCGTCTCTTTTGCATTAAGTTTAAAATTTCGTCCGTTATCCAGGGCTTCCTAGCTTCCCTTTTCCCGTGTCCTAAAACGTCCGTAGCCGCGGAATCTAGACTATTCTTGATACCCTCCCACTCAGTTTCTGGGTTCTTGATTTCGTCATTGCTCGCTTTATTTATTAATTGATCTGTTTTCTCCTGGAACTTATCTTTCATATTCTGATCCCTCAATATGTCTACATTTATACGTTTCTTATCCTTCCGGGTTTTCAGATTTTTGAACTTTAATCTAGCTTTCATGACTACCAAGTTGTGGTTGCTGTCTACATCTGCTCCTGGATAACTCTGACAGTCTTTTACTTGATTTCTAAATCTCTTCCTAACCAGAATGTAGTCTATCTGATACCTGTCTATCCCTCCTGGCATTTTCCAGGTGTACCGCCTCCTAACGTGATTCTTGAACAATGTGTTCGCGACTACCATCTTGTGTTTTTCTATCTATCTTTCTATCAAAATTCTATCAGTCTGCTAACTCTCTCATTTCTGTTTCCTAATCCATAAGGACCTACAAATTCTCCTTCTTTCCCCTCACCTACGACTGCGTTAAAATCTCCCATTATTATTAAATTTTCATTCCTCACAAGTCCTATTACCTGCTCTATGTCCGAATAAACGGCTTCTAACTCTTCCTCACTATGGCTAGAAGTAGGCATGTATACTTGCACTATTACTGTTTTCACTGGCTTCGAATCAAGAACAATGTAACTAACAAAATTTGACCTTTTTTACTAAGGCAGAACAGTGTATAATACATTAACGCATTACGTCTCGGCTACAAATTGAACTGTTATAGCGGTAAAACAATGTAGACGATATTACACTGTTTTACTAATGCAGGTGTTCAAATTTCTGTTTGACATTTCAATGTATGTATAACGCACACAGTGTTTTACCGCTGTTTTACTAGTATTCTCGCTAAATAGCTCTAATATCGTGAAGTGTTAAGAAATTCAACTGCATATTTGTGTGTTTATTGTGATTGTGAGTGCCTTAATTTTGTGTGAGATGTCGACCAGAGCGAAGGAATTAGTGGAAATTGCTCGACCCGAATTATCAGACCCGAATACAAAAGTTATTGCTGCTGACCTATAGAAGGTATTTATGCTTCCTCGAATGCCCAAAATTAAGGAATCATTCTTCACATCTCAACTAATTATCTTCAATGAAACCTCTGCATCAATACGTAAAGATAACAAGCACTTCTGTATTATTTGGCACGAAGCAATAGATGGACAACGAGCGGAAGATATCTCATGCGCATTTTAAAAGTTATTAGAGTTAAACGGGGATCACATTACATAATTATTTGGTTAGATAATTGTGGTGGACAAAATAAAAACAATATATTTCTTTCTTCAATTCTTACCTACGTAAACTCATAATACTGTTCCACTCTAACCATTACATTAAACTACTTGATTCCAGGACACACACACCTGGCTGCCGATTGATTACATGATAAAATAAAGCAGTCCTTTCGTAAGCAGGGAAATATAGAAGACTTTAATGATTTTATTGAAGCTTGCAAAAAGTCTTCTAAAAAAATAAATGTAATAGAAATGAAAGTGGACGATTTTATGAAATTAGAAAATAAATTTATTACCTTCAATAGAAAGAGAAATATACTGAAAATAACAGTGAATAGAATATGCCATATTACAAAGATATTGTTTCCGCTATGTTTAAAAAAGACTCTTTAAGTTTGTTTTATAAAACTGATTTCGATGATGCTGAGTATAAATGTGTCAGTAATATAAAAAAGTTTAAATGAAATTACCACCAAGTACTCTAAACCCTTGGGGAATTTCTGAAAACAAAATAGAGGTAATTTTAAATAATTTAGTTCCTAAAACGTAGCCAAATAGGAGGCCATTTTGGATGAATATAGGTATAAATGAGAACGCTAGTGATTTGGTAGACGAGGGGTTTTAATAATAATAATTTATTTAATAAAATGATATAACGCTGTTCTTTCGTAAGTCAGACATTAAAATAAATTATCTTTTTATATATTTTATATCAGTAAAATAAGGTTTTTGACAATACTTGTTCAAATTTCATTTTATAATGTATTATATCATACATTGTTATTCACAAATTCTATGGGAAAAGCATCTGCATAGAACTAAGGCAAAACAATGTAATGTCGACTACAGTGTTTTGCCGTCTTTTTTTACATTACTAAAATCGCATTAACACAGGCAAAATAATTTAAGAGAAATATTGCAAACAAAATTAAATTTTCTGACGAATTGTCTGGAGGACTTCAAAAAAACCTGTTACATTTATTCACCTATAAAAATTTGATACACATATCTTATGAAATAATGATTTGGCATATAATTGAACTTTAAGTTTCATTATCTCAAAACTACCTTTTTCATATTACATTGTTTTGCCTTTGCACGGCAGATGTATAGAGTAGGTGGTGTAAATCGAAAACAATTAAGAAAAACTATTGTGCAATTTAAAAATAGCAAATTTAATGACAATGATTACTTAAAGAAACAACTAAATTAAATGATCAAATTGTGCACCATTGTCTCTCTTAGAGTGGCCTTAATTACCGATAATGTCTTTATTACTGGCAGATTAAAACTTGAGAAAATTTCCAAATATACAAATACAGATGTTATCCATTACTACTAATAATATTTTAAGTCATTATTTCTTGTGAATAGTTTTACACAATATTCATAAATTTATTATTAAATGATTTCTTAAAAAACTTGTCAACATTATATCTTAAAAAGAAATTGACTGGCGCACATTTTTATCGTAAATTGTGATTGAGATCTGACGGCACTACAGTATATGCACCCTCATTTTAACAAAAAATATTCTTTTGAGTTTCATTCCCACATAATGACGAACTCGAATTAGTTCGTGAACGTATTTAGTTTCAACAAGACGGTACTCCTGTACATTATGCTGCAAATGTACAATTTTTAAATAGATCGTTTTCAAAGAGTCAAATAGGCAGAGGAATAACAGAATGACCACCAAGATTTTTCGACATAACTCCTATAGATCTTTATTCATGAAGTTACTTTAAATGTATACTTTACATGAATCATCCAGAATTATTAAAGAACTAAAATATTTGCCAAATTTCGCCTGATAGTTCATTAGTAAATGCTGTTCAGTATCGAATGGGTTATTGTTAAATTCAAAATAGTAGTTATTATGAACAATTATTGTTAAAACGTTTCTTTTGTTTAATTTCATTATTTGCAATAGTGAAATTAAATAAATTTAACAATTTTTGTTGAATAATTGAATAATTTTGTTGAGTAGCGTAATTTACGGAGAAAATATAATTTTTTTGTAGATTTTGGTACAAGAAATGTTCTAGAACAAGATGTTATATAGGATTTCTTTACGTTTGAATTTTTACTTTTCCACACTCAACTATACCAGAGTGGAAAAGTAATGTAATCGTGTAAAGAAACATGGAAAAAAACTTTTTCTAGCGTTTATTTTCGCTTTTCGACCTAAAGATAAAAAAAATGGTTTTTAAAAAATTTTGTCTATGTGTGTGTCGTTGTCGTTATTATTGTCGTCGACATTTTAAATATTTCTTGTTAGCACGATAACTCACCTAAATCGTGTCGGATAGATCGGGTTTTGACTGATTCTGATCGAGAACGTCTCCAAGACGACACCTATTGATTTTGAGGTAGATAGAATAGACTCTACCATGTTCATGGGTCATGAGAAAGCATAATGGTGGATTATTTGATACATTTTTTTATTAGCACGATCACTCAATTAAATCGTGTCAGATCGATAGGGTTTCGATTGATTATGATTAGGCACGTCTACAAGACGACATCTATTGATCTTGAGGTGGATAGAACACACCCCATGACTATCTCATGACTCCTGTTCATGGGTCATGAGAAATCACGATGATGGGCTATGTACAAAAAGTAAAATTATCGCATAAAACATATATTCTGCATTTATGTGTTGGTTTATTTTTTTCGGCCACTGAATTTTGAGATATAGATATTCTACGCGCGGAAAAGTCCGTTTTAAGGTTTTAAAACTGTTTATTTTACTTGAGATTGTTAGGGCCTAAGAAATTTATGATAAGAAATGAAAAAACTCCTACAGATATTTATTGTTTTGAAACATAAAACCGACGCCGAAACATAAAACTGATGTCACAGAAAATGCTCTAAGAAACGTTCATTTTAATTTCATGAATTATATTCAGAACTTTAGGGACATACTGTATCAATTTCATACCTACGATGTATTGAATTTTTCAATGATAGAATAAAATTATATAAAATGAACAGTTGTTAAAAGAAACAGTTTTAAAACTTTAAAATTAACTTTTCCTCACGCAGAACATCTCTATCTCGAAATCGAGTCGCCGAGAAAAAATAAACCAACACATAAATGCAGAATATGTGTTTTATGCGACAGTTTTACTTTTTCAAATAGTCCACCATCGTGCTTTCTCATAACCAATGAACAGGGTGGGGTTTATCCTATTCACCTCAAATTCAATAGATATCACCTGGTAGACGTTTCTAATTAGAATCAGTGGAAACCCCGATCTGACACGATTTAATGGAGTGATCGTGCTAATAAAAAAACTTTCTCAAATAGTCCTTCAAAACTAGCACCGCGGTGTCTTCTCATGACCCATGGACAGGGTGGGGTGTGTCCTATCGACCTCAAAATCAGTATGTGTCGTCTGGGGGGCGTCCCCGATCAGAATCAGTCAAAACCCGATCGATCCGACATGATTTAGTTGAGTTGCCGATGCCGATGACAACGACGACGTCACACACACACACACACACACACACACACACACACACACACACACACACACACACACACACACACACACACACACACACACACACACACACACACACACACACACACACACACACACACACACACACACACACACACACACACACACACACACACACACACACACACACACACACACACACACACACACACACACACACACACACACACACACACACACACACACACACACACACACACACACACACACACACACACACACACACACACACACACACAACACACACAAAATGGTTTAAAAACCATTTGTTTTTAGTTTTTAGGCCGAAAAACGAAAAATGAACCCTAGAAAAAAACATTTTTTTTACACGATTACATTACTTTTCCGCATATAGTGGAGTGCGGAAAAGTAATAATAAACTAGAAATAGTGAAGTTTTCCACTGATTTCAGTCTAGCAAAAGTGATAGAATCATATGACAAAATTTCGACAGTGTGTTTCAAAGTTACATTTGGATGTATCTAATCACAGCTAGTCACCAGCGACAATATATAAGAGGTGATAATAATTAATTTGTGATTTTGGCGATTTTGGTTAATTATTTATGACACTTTCTGTATTTCGAATGCTAGCCCAATTTTCTGTAGATATAATTCTAGTCGCATAAGACTGCGACCGCGACTTGAACGCTAAAGATCATCTAAAGCTACGAAAATCGTCTTTCAGATTACCTGCGCAAGAAACCTCAGAACGCTGATTCGGGCTAATCAGGCGGAAGCTATGCGCCAATAAAACGAATTTTCCGTTTGCTTTGGCAGTCAAACTAGTCGAGCCAGAATTGACTGAGATTTCTTTACCAGATGATTTTCACGGCCGTTTCACCTTGGTTTCTTTTAATCTCCCGTCGTATAAGAGAGAAATCGTTATAACGAGTGAATGCGTGTGATTTGCGAACGTATTCTGTGGGACTCTCGTACCCTATTTTCTTGGGCGTGTTCGTCCTTTAGACAGATGAAAGCATTTGTAATGAGTTGAGGTAAATTTCTGTTCATGGAGTTTCTCTCAAATGAAACTCCATTGCGCTAAATTCATTGTTTCCTCTTTAGAATTCAGTTTCTCTTGGACGCATTATTCGCCGCCAAGAAAAGAAAAGAATAGTTAAATAGATTCATGGCTGTTCTAAAGACGGCACGCTGAAATTCTTTTGATGGAAATTAAACCAAGCTACATATATCTACGTATATTGTTGTATTGATAACATTAAGTTATTTCCTCAAGTTAATTTAATTTATTTTGGATATTTAATTTTATTGTCAAAAGGAAACTGATTTAAAATGGGTTAACTAAATTAATTGCATCTAAAAATGTAAACGTATAATGTCTTCATTCGGTACCATCATCTTCGGCGATAATTTTAAATTAAGGTCATATACTGGAAACATTATTTACAATTATAATCAGTCAGATCGAATAATCAAGGCAACAACTATTTAATAATATGTCAACCTGGCAGTTCTGAATCTGTTTTTGTTAAATAATACTTGTAAGACTAGCACAGAATTAAAAAACTCAAGCACCTTTGAAAAGACGGTTGGCTGACGTGGCGTATTCTTTTATAAAGGTGTCTGTAAAAATGTAATTGGTATTGTCGTCTAGGGTTACGTACTAGGTCCCAATGGAAAAAGTTTAACATGTCTCCCTGATTATGATTAGATGTTTCCTAGTCTCTATATGTAACTGTCTTCTTCGTGATCTGGGATTTTAGGAAACAAGTCGATTTCCGTGTATTTAAATTTGAAAATGGCCGAATCAAGTGTCAATTCGCAATATCCTTAACCGAATTAGTCTGTCGAGTTATTTATTGTCATTTTTCCCTTAATTGCATGGAAAGCAAAATAGTATTGTATTTGTGAAAATTTGTAACAGGATTGAAGATCGGAGGTAGCATGAAACATCAAATATACCCAATATATATATATATATATATATATATATATATATATATATATATATATATATATATATATATATATATATGTAGTGTTCTGATTGTTACAATCTTCCTTGATTTATTTTGTATTATATTAGAAAAAATAAGATAAAAATTATGGCACATGTATAAATAATAGTGCGTTTTGTTCTGTAGTTTATAGAAACTGTATCTAAACTAAGATAAATAATTCAATAAATTCATAAAACTGTTTACGATAACAAAGTAAAAACTGTTGATAAACAATTTTACATCAAAGCAAAATAGGTAAACAACAACAGAACAAGGTAAAAACTGCGTTCTACAAGTTAGAGAAATGGTCCGCAGTCCAAAAAAAAGTAAAGGGTGCTTTGTTTTTAGGATAATAACTACTAAGGAATTTAAAATATGCAGTCAGAAAAGTTTCCGAATTCCGTTAAACCCATTATATTTAATATTAAGATATTACCTGTAATACTAATTCCAAATTATGCGTCATACTGTATACATGTTTTTCTTCTTATATTTTACGCCTTATATACATACGTTTAAACAAAGATAGTATGCCACTGAACAACTACGAGGGACTATTTATATTTTGAGCCTTGGCAACCCTAAGTACTGTCAGACGCCATCTGACGTTTCCAATGGCAAGTTTAACATTTTTGACCATAACCTATTTCAGAACATTTCATTATTTAAGCGCGATTTGTGTGGTTGCGCGATTTGTTTCGCCGAGATACAATTTTCAAATCATTGTAAAGTGATTTGAAAATTGTATCTCAGCGAAAGAAAATAGAATTAACTCGTAAATGTATTCGTGCGATGATTTATTACGACTTACTTTTACTTTTGGCGATAAAGTCCCATCCTTTTGCCACTGTGAAACGCTAGTATAACGAGTATAATCGTGGCGGTCATTTGTTCACCGACGAAAATCGTGAAGGTCTTTCAAAATCAGTTATTCTGTCAGAGAACATTGATGCTGTGCAAAAACTGATAATGCAAGGTCACTATGTGACATACTGTGAGACTGAGGTAACCTTAGGCATTAGTGCGACTAGCATATATAAAATATTGCACGATCATTTAGCTGTAAAAAAGATTTTGGATCGTTGGATCGTTGGATCGTTGGATTCCACATAATCTGAAAAAGTCTCAAAAAGATGCTCGTGTCGATTGGTGTAAACAAATTCTCAAGATTTGTATATTTGACGTTTGTAACAATTGACGAGTCATGGATCTATGCGTATGAGCCGGAAAATAAACAGCAGTCGACTGTATGGATGTTTCAAGATGAACCAAATCCAACAAAAGTAGTTAGCGCTCAGAGCACTTCGATACAAATGGTCGCGTATGAAACTGTTTTTTCAGACAAACTGGTCATGTGGCACAGTGCCTTTAGGAGTACGTAAAACGGTCAATTCTGAATGGTGCAAAACCATTTGTTTGCCGGAAGTCTTCGGTGAAATAGAAAAAACAAAGAAGCGCCGTCAGATCATTCTTCATCCTAGAAATGCCTAGCTCTCACACATCGTGTCTAACAACCGAATGTTTGAACACTCAAAAAATAGAATTAATGAGTTATCCGCCTTACAGTTCTAATTTGGCACGCAATGACTTCTATTTGTTCCCGAACATCAAAAAGAAATTGCGTGGACAACTATTCCCGTCGGCAGAAAAAGCCGTTGATGCGCTCAAAAACAGTATTTTGGAGATATCTCAAACGGAATGGAAAAATGCTTTGACAAATGGTTCGAACACGTGCAAAAGTGTATAGATCATGAAGGAGGATAGTTTTAAAAACGATGAAGTTATTTTCAATGATAAATTAATATTTGTTTTACTGAAAATATAAATAGTGCCCTTCGTGACAAATGAAGTCAAGTACAAAAATACAATAAGCTTCGATCAAAATGCGGCAAGCTAGGATGTCGCATTATTATATTTGTAGTTTATCTAACATTCAAATACTATACAGTTGGACATTTGTGTGAATTTACATAAAGCTATTTTAAACATTTTAGTCCGGTACAAACATTCGGCTTATCTTCCATCCCTCTAAAAAATAGGCCTACGTTCCTTTCACAATTTACGTCGGAAGGGAACAAGAAAGCAGTCCTTCGAAAATCTATCAACCCAGAAAGCAACATATGCGATAAATTAAGGAAAATAAAGGTTTTCAGTGGAGAACCCCTACACATATATGTGTGAGCTATTCACCTATCTGTATACCCGCAGACCGAAAGAAACACGTCAGTGATAAAGTTTCTTATACTGTACAAAATGGGATAAAGGAAATCGTTCTGTCATTGGCTTTTTAAATCGAAACAGTAAATAAGACACGGCGAGAAAAGTGCTCTGGATTGCTGCAGTGAAAAGAAATTTATGAATTCAATAAAAATGTAAATACTCGAGTTGTGTTATTCCCCGTAAATGTATTATTCCTCGTTTGTTACATACAAAACTAAGTCTGATTAAATGACATTATATTATTTACTAATATTATCTTTAATATTCAATCTAATATTTTCAGTTGACTCCTATAAAATCTGTTTCATATATTACACAAATTCGATAGGAACCGAATGTAAGTATAAGAATAAGAAATAAGTAAGAAACTACTAACTGTTTATTTTTTCATTTCCACTTTTTAAAATTTTCAATAACAAAACTTGTTATTGAAAAAAATATTGAAATTGAAAAAAGCATTTGTGCATGTGAAACTAGTATACAGTGAGCGGCAGGCTACTAGGCGATACTTTGGATATTTATTTATGCTGCATTTTTTGTCAATAGTGAAGTAAATTAACGTATTTTCTATTTATACATGCCGAAAACTTACATAGATATTATAATGTAAACAGTGTTGTTAAATTATATATTTATTATTCTGAACGATATGCTTTTAGAATTATTTCAATTTTTAATATCTAACAGAAAATCTTAAGAGCATAAAGTCACACTAATTGTAATACACGTTACAAAGTGTCTGATCGAAACATGATTTCTTTAATCGGCAATAATAAAAAGACCTTTTCCAAAACCTTATTATTCTTGTAAAATACTGATTTGGCAACGCTGAGTAAAACTAGAAACACCGACGCCGAACTTTGATTGAATAAAGACAATCAGGTTTTCGTTTAGTTATATGCATGAACTCGAAAAATATTACTTAGCATTGCAATTTATCTGTGTGTATGTAATAAAAACAATTAAAAATAATTAGTAACTTGTATGAGATTAATATTAGCCGCATGAATCGACTATTAAAAAGTGTTGGTATAGGAAAGCATTTTAACATTTAATATACTCTCAAAAACCATTAAAATAAAATTCGGAAAAATAAAACAATAATTATAATAAATATAAAAAGAATTTCCGTACAAATTCTCGTCAATAACGTAAGTAACTTTTCGCCATTTATGAGTTAAATAAAGCTCTAAACAAAGTAAAAAACACATCGACAGGACCAAACCACATCCTATATGAAGTAATTCAACAATTATCTCTACATGAAAGATACATTACTCGATCTCTATAATGAATTCTGGAAAATATGTCATTATATACCCGGTTCGTTGAAATGAGGCAATAATCCTTAAAAACATCCAAACAATCCACCTAGTTATATACTAATTTCCTTAATCTGGCTTTTAAGGAAACTATTAGTGAATTTGATTAATGCTCGCTTGGTGTGGCCTCCAGAAACAAACTATCTTCTCCGAATTTCAAATAGCTTATTGAAAATATCAATCCCAAATAGATGTTTGAAGATGTTTATTCAATCGTAACTACTTAGTAGCGATTTTTTTTCCATTTAGAAAATACGACGACACGACTTGGATATACCAAATATTGAAAAAGTATACAATTGAAATAGATTCAGAACTTTTGAGATATTGAGATGTAAAAAAGAAATGTAGTGTGAGATGTTAAAAAGAAATTACTATACATCGCTGTTTACAAAACACTCACTACCAAGTGTACTCAGCAACCATACGTTCTCTTGAAGTACGACTGTATGTAGGATTTATGTCATTAGCTACCAGTTTAACAATGATCGTTTAACTCAAACAATAATAAAAGTACTGCAAAGGTTAGTACTAAAGGGAACATATATCTTGTTTAGGCACCAACACACATAGGCATAGATGGCAATGCGAAGGTCGATTATGCTGCCAAAATTGCTACGGGAAATCAGGTTGCTAAAATATAGCAAATTCTAAACTGATAATTTGACAGAATGAAAGAAACAACAATAACATCAAATTGTAGTTGATAAAGTCTACAGTGGATATCTGGAGATCATCCTGAAAAATGGTATTGTCGTTTTATAATAATGCAAGGTGATGATAATTTACAAAACAACATCAGATATATTTTGAGTAATGATACCAATTCTCTTTCGGAAAATTTGACCAGCTCATGCAACTAATACAAGTACGAATTACCGCGATGATCGACTAACAACCTATACATTTGATGCCGTTAACAAAAGAAACTCATTCAAGTAGATTAAATAAGTTTAAAATAACAAAAGATTTGGAGACACTTCGTTACAAATTTCTTTAATTTCGCCCATCGACAGGTCACTAAAATTCACTTAATTATTTGCACCTCTTCCGCAACCTCAGAAATAATCCACCCTGGTTTGCGCGTATCTTTGCGTAATACTTCCCAATAATGCACCTAGTAGTCTACCGCTCTCTATATAAATTAATAAAAACAGATTAAGTAGTAAACATTTAATATAGAATACTAAACAGGTATTTCACTTTTCTGATTTATTGTCATATTCGACTTCTACATAGTACGTGAACACAGTATATGAAAAATTGTAGATACCAATATATGTACTTACGCTTAACCATGTTCACCTGAAATTATTGAATTCCTTGTTGCCAAATAATTAATGGAAACGTTCACCCCAGCAACAAAATTAACTTCGTACGCAGCCCTCTGAAGGAGAGACCTGCCTGCCATCTACAACATTCTATTCTCTGTAACGAATACGAAAAATAGCTTAGCTGTAAATGTAACGTTCGACTCTCCGTGGCTGTTACGGTAATTAAGCTTTCAGGTGAAATTTATTTTATACTCATTTCTTCCAGGGCATGTGTGTAAGCTAGAGTGGGGTTGTTCAGTAGAAAGTAAAAAAAAGGCTGGGCAAAATGAAATATAAATGTTTCCGTTTCAGTTAAGCGAATTACTGTTAATAGAAAGTTATGAAACGTCTACAGAAATTCAATATAATTCGAGGAAGATCTCAAGTATATCGTCTTTCAACAATGTATATTTTGGAACTTATTCGAGTTGTGAAGTAAATTAATAACTGACCTTATGCCAAAGATATTTTTTAATACATGAATGAAAACTACAGTAGTTTTAAAACTTAAAATAATACGACAAATATTATATTTGTTATTTTAGTTCCATTATTGTTTGTGCAATATTTACAGCGTATTTATATTATCCAACATACAAACTAAATTACTAAAAACTACAAAAGCAAATGGCACAAACTATACTATTTAAAGCATTGCTTGACAATGACAAGAAAAATAAATGTAATTATCTAATAACTAATTTATATTTCTTTTGAATGGGTTCTATGCTACTCAATTACTTCAATAACGTAAGAAATAGATGTCGTATCGGAAAAGGAATATTTGCAATAACAAAAATCTGTATCAACTCATGTCAACTCAATCGTAACTCAATTTATCTCATTCTTACAAAGTATGATTATTATTATATTTAATATATCTTTATATTGATTTATTCTTATAAATGCTAAATAATATCTACTTTTGGCCATTTAAAAGTAAATTGGATTGTTTTATTAAGTTTATATTTAAGCTATTCTAATAATCAACAATTTGAAACTAACCCACGTTGAAATAATTTGTCACACCAACAATTCATTTTTTTTTAGTGACAATTAGCAATCAGCTTATGTCTACTACCAAAACCACGTCAGAAGATAAGTTACTTCCAAACTGGAAATTTTGCCTAGTCTTCGCTTTCCTAGTGGGGCATATATTTAAATATTTATCTTATCTAAATAATGAACAAAAGACCTTCAACTACACGTATATGTTCTATTACGTATAAAGTTTGCGTAAGTTCAGGTACATAGCTTCTACAAGACTGATTTACAAACCAATAGAAGTTATAAGTGAGCTGGCCATCCAAGTATTGGATGTTACGGCTGATACTTATTATCTAATATCGATTATATATGCCCCAAACCAGTCTAGGTAACTACTTGTTGCAGTAATATTATATTGGAGAATCAATAATAAAGAAAATTAGAGAATATGGTGGATTTTCAGCTCGATACCCAACTATTACGGAGGTAATAAAATCAAGCGGTTGCGTGTATGTGACCTATTGTACTCCCCTACAGATGTGCAATAATTTCATTCGTATTGTGGCATCGATCTGGACCGAGTATTGGGAATGTTATTGTATGCCTGGGTTCAAGTCCCTATTAGGGGACTTTGACACCCTTTCCCTGAACATGCGTGTATTTAACTTCTTCTCTATGTGTAATATACACTTATATGTACCTAAAATCTTATTTTAGTGTTATTCTCATATTATTGGTTGTTACTTATACAAGTGCATTTTGAAAATGTGGACTCTATATATAATATGGTGTTATACTTTCGTTTTAAATAAAAACAAATATCAGTTTTGCAGAAAGCTATAAACTAATTTTGAAATCATATTTACTTGTTTATTTTTCTTGTTTTCCATGGTATTCTTACGTTTGACAATTTCTCAGATGTTCTTATTTTCATCAAACTCCTCCCCTTAAAAAGACTTACCAATTAATTTATTTGCCAATGGTACTTGTTTAAACGTTAACTTTTTTGAAAATGTGTCTTATGTATCCAATGAAGATCTTCCTTTGACCAATACCTGTAGTTCTGCCAGTTTATACTTATACTGAAGTAAAGGATGGTACGAATAGCTACCCAATTTCTATCCAGCTATGGAGTCATGTTCATTATTTCCTTCTAGAAGTGAACTATGGTTTGGATCGTCTGTTGTAACGTCCGGAGCAAATGCCACTTTATAGAGATCAAGTCCTTTATAAAAACATTTTAAAATATGTTCTATATGGCTGATATTATTTTCTCAGATAATTAGCGTGAATTTTATTTGGGATCACCTTGAAAAAAAGTTTGGACACAGAAATTAGAACATCCTTCCCCAGAAAGCCTACAGGCAGGTTTTGTGTAGGGGAAGGTTACACATATAAACGCGGACAAACACCCAGCCCTGAGGGAAGGGAAGTACCAAGTTCCCTCTGGTGAGAATCGAACTCACGCAGACAATGTGCCCAGTATTTAGCCCAGTTGCCACCCTGTTACCAAATACCAAGTCAGCAGCACCGCGGCACCATGAAAATAAGACCATGCGTCACCCATCCAAGTCGCAACCGTGCAATCCGTTGCTTGACTTCGAACAGCGCAGGCCCAACAATGAACGGAGTACGCTGCCTCATCCTCTTAAACTTAAAACATATTTCATATCATCTTCCACGAAATGAAAATGAAATTTCATCTTCCATAAAATGATTGTCATTCATATTTCCACCCAATGAGATTATTTTAAATAGCGCACTGCTTTTTAAGCACTAAACTCCTTTCAAGAAATAATTTACTAAAATGTAACTATCTCTGTGGACACGTACGCTTCTTTTTTTATTTATAATTTTAAGTTGTTTAAGTCAAATCTAAAATTGTTACCAAAAATGTTGCTTAAATAGTACAACATCACAGCAAAATCATCTTGAATTTAAGAATCTTCATTTTACCTACTGTTGCATTTTTAAATTAATACAATCCCTTATTTATTAAAATAAATTGTAAATTTTATAGATCACTTAAGTGAGATTATCAATAAAAATTTAATAACATGAAAATATATGGGGTATTCTATTAGGAGAACATCTATATTGTATTACAGCTATATGCATCACCCTGTATTTTTAGAAATTCTTCAGTACTTGCTTTCGTACTTTCTTTAGAACACTCAGAACGTTTCATTTAAATCGCTAAAATAAGTTTATTTCATAAATGAATTCTACTCTGTATAAGTCAATTTCATTAAAACTGACTTCATATAGCCTAATCCTAAAATGGAATTGGTAATTAGTTGATATCACTTTTTGTGTAAAATTATTGACGATAATGAAATATATCCTATACAGGGTGTTATTTAAGTACGTGGCCAAACTTCAAGGGTTAATTCCTTGAGTGATTCTAAGACGAAAAGATTATATAAACATAGTTCCAGTAATGCTTCGTTTTCAAGATACAGTGTTATAATTTTTAAAAAATTAATTTGTATATCAATTTCTAAGACTAGAATAGACTATTGATATGGAAGAAAATAATACCCCAGTTTTTGATAGTTGGTAGTTGTAATTTTTTATTATGTTATCCCAGGGACATGCAATAAAGTGATTTTTATTTTTTTCTCAAAAACGAAGCAAGATACGAATAAATTCAAGAGACAAAAAAGTTGTATTTTTAGCTGCTTAATGTGAAACAAGTTATAAAAGTTTTAAAAAAGTTAGTGGCGCACTTTTTGTCAAATCTAGGTTAAGGTGCTCCCCCAGGACGCCACTGGACTCAATAATTTTAATTTACTTAGGGCTAAATTAGTCTATTTTTACCATAAATAACACTGCCGAGATTCAACAAGATCGGCTAAAGGATTATTAAAATTTTTACGAAAAAACGATTTTTTAAAAAAGTTTAACACTATATCTTGAAAGCGAAGTATTACCGGACCTATGTTTATATAAACTTTTCGTCTTAGAATCACTCAAGGAATTACTCCTTGAAGTTTGGGCACGTACTTAAATAACAGGCTGTATATTCTGCCGAAATTTTATGCTATTAAAATAGCTGCCATCGTGAGAAATACATATGTAGTGTTACACTTAGCGTAATTCCGCACTTGCGTTGTGCAAATCTGAAATATTTGAATTGATGCAGGTCCAAGTAGTTCATTGCAATTTGGCTTAATTATGACGTCGTATTTGACAATCGCCATATTATATAAATATAGTAAAACATGCTATATACATTATTATGACTTATAAATATAGCTGATGATGTAGGTGCTGCCATTAATAAGGCATCCAAATGGACAGCTCTAGCTATTAACTATGCTATTATCTTCACAAAAGAATTCGATTAGTCCAATTGAAAAATCTTGCTCGATCATTCTATGGTGATGTTTCTACAAATTACGGTCTGTCTGCCGAGCCTCAACGAATTTTTTATATTCTCGATTCTTCCTGACGTACCCTGGCGTTCTGTTTGATAGAGATTACGTCTATCGATGGGGTTTAGACTCAGAGTTCGATAGGTGTAAATCTCCCTCTTAACTGTCATTGGAATTCCAGCGGCACGCAATCTGGAGATTAGTCGCCCACCTCTTTTTTAACACTTTGGCGAAAAACGCGCCAAACGACGTGAAATATCTTTAACTTATATTCGATGAGATTAGAAGGCAGCCTACAACAATTTATTATTCCTGGCGCTTAAGAGATCGTTATCGAACATCTCTCAATTCACATCATCTTCCAAGCGGGTGCTCTGTAAACATATTTCATAAGGTGTTTCTCATTATGTGGCACACTAATTGTAAGAGGTATGTAATTAAATTAGAAATCACAGTCTTAATAATAGCTACAACCTGGTTTGACTTGCTAATTAAAAATGCACTAATTAAATTATACTACTAATTCTATTAATTAATAAAATATAAAGAGTATATTTGGCTTTGAACTATTTTTACACTGAGTATGGTGGATAATTCTCTTCTTCTTATTATTATAGTTATATCAATACTTTTTCCAATATACTGTCCGCTGTTTAAAATTTATAGTTCAAATAATATACCTAAAGGTACAAGAGTTATTCTTCATACATGTATCTAATAGAACATATTAATTTTAGTTATCTTCCAATAAATAGCTTGGCATTTTAGTGCAACTCAGCTGGAGTTGCAATAGGAATATTTATGAAAATTTTTTAAAACCCTGTTTGGTATAATTAACCTAACAAAGCATCATATAAGCCAATAATTTAACATAAAAAACGGACATAACCTACAAATACCTGTTATTTACATAAAATATCCCCTAGAACTATCATTTTCAATGTTGAATATTAAATTAAATCTCTTTTTGGCAAGTATAAGGTTATTCATATCAAGAGTGTCCCTGATAGTTTTCCAGAAAAAGAAACTTTTCTAAATAAGAAAATGAATTCATCAAAATAGAAAAGAAGAATTTCTAGGAAGATATTCTTATCTTCATAAAACTCCTCCCATTAAAAAAATACAGGCCCATTAATTTGTTTGCCGTTGGTACTTGTCTAAACGTTACATTTTTTATGTGTCTCGTATATCCAAAGAAGATGTTCCTTCGACCAATACCTGTAGTTCTGCCAGTTTATACTTACATGTATATTGCAGTAAAGAGTGGTACGAAAAGCTATCTAATTTCTGTCCAGCTATGACTTGTTGTCATGTTCACTATTTCTTCGTAGAAGTCAACTAAATGGCTTGGATCGTCTTCTGTAACTTCTGGAGCAAATACCATTTTATATAGATCCTTTCCTTTATGAAGTCCTTTATGAAGACATCTTAAAAGATGTGTAACATGACTGATGCTATTTTCTAAGGTAATTAACGTAAATTTTATTTGGTATCATCTTGAAAAGATAATAAAACTTATTTCACATTATCTTCTATGAAATATGATTTTATTTTTAACGATTTAAGATGTCTATGTTTCTCAAGCTGCATAGGAATTTTAGATATACTCCTTAACGAAATACAGGATAAGTCAGGATACTTCTGATCAAAAACGTTAGCAACGTCAATTTGACTTCTACATAGATTTTAGTAGCCGATTGTTATTCAAATTGTCACCCAATGAGTTTCTTTTAAATATCTCATTATTTTTTTATCACTACATGCCTTTTCAAGAATTAATTTATTAAGATATAACTATCCCTGTAGACACGTACATACACTTCTTTTCTTGTTTATAATTTTAGGATATTTTTAAGTCAAATTTAAGAGTGTTAACAAAAATGTGATAATAAACACCTTAGATTCGATTTATGGTTGAGATGTAGGTACTTAAACAGTAAGACAGCACTGTAGCACCATCTTGAATTTAAGTATCTTCACTTTATCTACAGCTGCGTTTTAAATGAATCCAGCACCTTATTTATGAATTTAAATCGTAAGTTTTATAGATAGCTAAAAACAAATTATCATTTTACAAATTAAAATTTTATAAAATTTCTTTATATAAATTTTATATTTTATAAAATTTTTATTATATTTTATTTATTTATGATGTTTCGTATAAGTAACCTAACAAAACATCACGTAAGCCATTCATTTAACATAAAAAATAGACAACCTCCAAATACTTGTTCTTTACATAAATTATCCCTCAAAACTATCATTTTCAATATTGAATATTAAATTAAATCTCTTTTTGGTAAGTATAAGGTATCCATATCAAGTGTCTCTAATATATTTCCAACAAAATGAGTCTTTTCTATATAAGAAAATGAGATACTTTCAGCGCAAATTAGGTGTTTTCAATAATATATCGATATTTTCCCTCTTACCAGAACTAATATTAGCAGAAAATATATTAATAAATGGTAATACAAACTGAATTCAACCTCTGACAGCAATAAAAGCAAAGCACAATGTGAGTCACAATTTTGAATTCAAGAAAATGTATCATAGAGAAATAATATGAGATGCTTTCAATACATTCTCTTGTAATATAGGCAATGTTGAATTTTAGATTTGGATATGCTTCATTGTTAGATATGGTTAAATATGGTCGAGTTATTTATTGCCCAAGAGTGTAATTAATTTTAATTCAATTAATTCATTATACCTATATTTTAGATAAATGTTTCAAAAATGTCTCTTTATATTTTGTCTCGATAATATGCAAAATTAAGTTACTAGATTGTACAGATACTAGATTGTGTTTCAAGTAAGTTTCAGTTTTTGTAGTGGTAAAACAAGTTACTTTTTTGATGGCTGAAATCGAAAGTATCAATCAAAAATCAATACAAAGTAGTCAATACGAACTGCTAGTCATCAACAATACCGAAATATAATATAACAGATACAATATAGATGAATATAAATCTTCAAAAACTCCATTTCGGTAACATATAAGTCGAAAATCGAGGAAGGAACTACCAAACCGCCAACCAGTTATCAAAGTAGTTCCCGAATAAGAAAAATCTACGCTTAAAGCCTCCATATTAAGGGCCTAAATATGCAATTAAATCAGGTGTCTCTGAAGTATGAATTAAAAATGTTAAAGCCGGTATAGAATTAATGGCTGCCGTAATGTAAACAATATGTCTATATTACTACAAATTAAAAGAAAATACAATTTTGTGCTAGAAATTCAATAAACTTATGTATAAAAATGTTACAGTTAAATTCATCCAGGATCATCTCATTTTTCATACGCCTAAATATAATTTTGAAATAGTTTCTGTTATGTATTAATGAATACAAAAAGTTGAGAAACCGATCAAAATTTTATATCAACCTGATTTGAAGTTGTTTAATTAAAATCGTGTACGTACCCATTTTTCAGGCATTGTTGCTCCTTTAAAAAGGACTTCAGAGAAGGACTATACTAAAATGTTTGTCATATTTCCATATATGTACCCTATTGGCTTTAAAATTTTGAATATACATCCTGTAGAACAGAACACTACAACTTCATTAACAGCTTTAGTTAGTGTGACATAACTGATTCTATTATTAATCAAAACCGTCAACATTTTACTATTCATTATAATATTATTCATAATAATAATAATAATATTATATTAATAATACACATGTTAATTAACGTCTAATAAATTGATTGTCAAATTTACTGTATTGTAAAATTGAACTTAACATATAATATACTGTTTTAAAATTAATGTTCCATTTTGACTCATATACTCAACGTAACTTTAAAAAAATTGCTGATTCACTAACGCATGTATCTTCTCTAAGTCATGGTGTACCATAAACTTCATTGTTTATGAATTCTACAACGAAATGTGATAATTTGATAGATTTTAAAATCTCAGAGAGCAACTTTCTGGTTTCTCACGCTCAATTCATCTATTAAAAAAGACGTTTCTCAGTGAAATTGATTATAAAATGACACAGTCATGTTGTACTCAAATTCTTTAAATATTTTATAATTATGAAAATATCTCTTAACAAGTCATCTAGTGTATATCTGAGATATATTAAATAAATTCATTGTTCATCAAAGAAATATGATTTCCATTCCTAAACTGATGGGCTACATATTTTATTTATTTTGACCAATGTCTATAATTGTAGAGAATTTATTATGCCGTAATTAATGCAAATGTAGAGATGATATTCCTGTAGCAAATAGTCTCATTCAAAAACGATTCCTATTTGTAAAGCGATAGGTTATCATACAGCAGGTCCCTAAAGTTTTGAATAAAATTCATCAAATTAAAATTATCTAATTAAACTGTTGAGAATGTACTGTTATAATTAAAGCAAATATGGTGATCATGGTATTTTTGTAGCAAATCGTTTCATTCAAAAATGATTCCTATTTATAAACGGTAGGTTATTATACAATAACCTTTTCCATAAACCTTTTAATAAAATTCATCAAATAAATATTAACGTTGTTTGAAAAAATTCCTTGGACTCAACAATTTTTATTTTCCAAACGATACTTGTATGGATTGTTTTTAGGTCTTCTCCATTAATCCCCTAAGATTTAATAACCCAAATTATAAATTTCAAATATAAAAATATTCCCCTTAGTAGGCATTAAAATATCTCTTACGCCGAATTTAACAAAAAAAAATCTAAACTTGGTTGATAATTAACGGCAATATTAATCAATGCAGAAGCATATTTTTAATTTCTGTATTATAAACAACCAAACTGAACAAGTAAAAAACTATAACAGTAGTTCAATGTAACTATTCTGATCATTCTGTACTCGTCAATAACATGTTGGATCCTGGACAGCATTTACAGGACCTATACAACCGCCTGGATGCATGTATCAGGCGGAAATCCATGAATAACTTCCCTTATTATAATCTTCATTCGTTCAATGGTTCCTGACCGATTCACGTAAACCCTATTTTCCTGATAATCTCATAAATAAAAATCAAAAGGCAAAGGAAAATCGAATATTTAAAACATATTGTACAGGAGAACCATCTTAGTGGAACTAAATCCACTCATAAACCAAATCGGATTCATCTTTATGATTCTGTCGCCAATTATTTCCACCAAACATTTAATTTTTTGTCTCATTTGTGAATGGGTCTCTTATATCCAATGACGGTTTATGCCTTTCCAGTGTCTGGTTTACTATTTCTTTCCAACAAAATTTAGTAAATGTCCATTATGCAAGAAGGTTTGGTTATCAGTTATTATGTTTGACACTGTTTCAGAAAATTACACCAAATGTCTTCTACCACCATCATCATGTAGAAGCTTCTGAACTTCAAGTAACTTCAGAGAATCGTTGCATTTTGACAAATTGTCATATATGCAAACCTGAAGCAAACCGCAATGACAGGCAAGAGTGAATTTCAATTTACTTATCAGACTCAAATGCCTAGAAATCATCTTAACTCCTCATTACACATGTATGAGTAACATGTATGTGTACATCCTACATCTATATAGGTACCCAATCGAAAAGATTTTTGTTCAATGTTTCTTATGATCTAAAACAAGGTATAACACGAGATATATTCATATTTGATATTTGAAAATTGTGGCTGTTAGAAATTTAAAGTATTGATGGTAAAAATAACCACTGTGTGTGTTATTTTGAAAATAACAATTAAGGGGATTTCTCCAGAAAAAATAATTTTACTTTGATGATATACTTATCAAAATTTTGGGGACGTACTATATGTATACAATAGCCAAATAGGTAATTATGTAATTAATTGTTAACGTTTTAATCAATGAAGCTAGTTATTATTTTCAATTTATTTGCAGGCAAAACTCCGAATAATAATGAATAGCTTCCTAAATTAAGCACACATAAATCAGCTGTCCAGCGCAATATTTTTAGGCTAAATTACTTCTCAACAGGAAATATAAGAATTTTTTAATTAAACTTTCAGATGGACGCGGACGAGTGGATATATTGCTACGTTATAAATGCACGTATCACATCATTCCGTTCGTCGATTTTAAATGAAACTTCTCATTTGCACAGAGTTGAGTTAAACATGCATAAAATAATCTCACCAATTTAGTATAGAAAGCAGTTCTTCATAGAAGGATTTTCCGGCGATTAAAATCTAGAGAGCGAAGTGTAAATGTTCATACCGATGAACGTAAAGCCTTCCAGTCTCATATAATGAGTTCATGTGAAAAGCTCACTTAGGTATCTAAGATTTAAAAACGATTTAAGGGATAGCACCACAGTAAATTTAAAAAAAAATGGATTTTTTTATTAGCTTAATACATTGTTTGAACTTTTAGAATGTCAAGCAGAACCTTTTTTCCTTGAAAAAATTTTTTGCCTTGAAGTTTCACGCTTTTTTCAAGCGCGTTGGACTGCAACACCTACATCAAATAAATACCTGCTGGTATTTATTAAGTGTATTGATCATGTACAAAAGAACTCTCGATTGAGAAATCTAGAAAAAAGAAAAACGTGCATGGCATCTGAGGAAAAGGTAAATTATCTGCCAAATGAATTGATAAATTAACAATTTATTATGGTTTGGCAGTACGTCGGAATACGAACTCCTTGGAAAATTTGAAAAACGAAATTTGGTCGATCTTATTTCAATTATTAACCGACGAAAATCCACAGTACAAGAAGTGCTCAGAGTCTTGATTATGACTGAAAGAAGGCACAAGCAAGGTGTCCAAGGATTCTTTGGACACCTTCCATCATAAGCCGCCGCTTCCACATTAATAGAACTAAGATATCTTTATTTGCTTATATTGACATAGCTGAAACCTATGGAAGATGTTCCTTTGGAGGAACGGTATTTAATAAT
The DNA here is from genome assembly GCA_037954035.1 of Rosalia funebris. Classification (NCBI taxonomy): domain Eukaryota; kingdom Metazoa; phylum Arthropoda; class Insecta; order Coleoptera; family Cerambycidae; genus Rosalia; species Rosalia funebris. The sequence goes on from JAZFAV010000039.1 coordinate 1,254,701, forward strand.
TTGGCAACAAGATGGTGCTTTTCCCCATTATGCATAAACTGTCACTGAATATTTAAATAACGTATTTAAAAATATATCGATTAATAATAGGGTATTATTAATATTGTATACGTGCTGTTTTGTGCTGTCTAATTTATTCTAAATACATTTAACAAAATCTTAATTCACATAAACTGACTACCTAATAAAAGAAATTTTGTATGAGGTATATTTCATTGATGATATTTATTTAACATATTCATCATATCATAGTGTGTGGTACGTCTTAGTGAAATGAAGTTATAGTGTTACTTGCTCCATACAAATTTAAGTATTGGTATGTATCAAAACCAAATATATTAAATATATGCTATAATATTGCTGTATAAGAAAATAGAATATCCCTTGATGAAATCTGGACTGAGGAAAACATATAATTCCGCTAAAAACCATAGCAATGTATCTTACCTTATCAAAACAATCCAAACATTCTTATCACTTCTTTTAAGTACTTTTAACTAGAAGCCAATATAAAGCTTGCCATACACGTCGTTATTTAGCACAAGATAATGGAAGATCAAAAGGTTACAAATGAATTAATTTTGGATGAAATAAGAAAAACTAGGCAAGAATTAAAAACCATAGTAGAAGCTGTAGAAGTTAAAATTTTATTAAAAGTAGAGGAGTTAAACAGAAGATTAAATATAGTGGAAAAGAATAATATAAGAATTGAAGAGAAACTTGAAGAAATTGACAGAATAAAAATAATATTGTAATATTTGGTCTGACTCATACCTAGCAAATTTCTCAAGAATATATTTGTAACGAATTAAGAAAGTTGGTTGATGTTGATATAAATTTGGCAGATTTAAAAAAAAATTACTCGCTAGGAAAAGAAGAAGACTGCCCTGTCAAGGTTGAATTTGCATCTTATCTAAAGAAAGTTGCAATCATCAAAAACACACAAAAACTTAATGTTACAAACATCTCGAGAGCAAGCGATTTGACGCCTAAACAACGAGAAGAAAGCAAAATATTAAGGAAACATCTCCGCTTTGCAAAACAGGACGAAAATAACGTCTGCTACATTAAAAACAATAGATTGTATCTAAGCAACAAAATATACACACCACATCAGTTACAAGATTTTGAAGATAGCGAAATTACTTATCAATTAAAATCGATTAGCGCTTCAGAGACTCCAACTATCCCAACATCTGGCTTAAGGCAAGAAATTTATGTACAGGTATATATATGAATATATACAGGTATATATATATATATATATATATATATATATATATATATATATATATATATATATATATATATATATATATATATATATATGAATATATAACATTATTTGTAATTAATAATTTTGTGAACTTGTTGTTAGCACACGTACTAAGTATATTATACAAATCTTAAAATAATACTTAATAATAAGTTAAAATTTTGCGGGATTAAAAATGGACCCCTTTATTAGAGATTACCAAACACAAAAAATCATCACAGAGGTACTAGAAAATATTAATGAAGCTAATGAGGTATTAAATGTTAATATAGATAATGAAAATTTCAAAATAGCACATCTGCATATCAGAAGTATTCAAAAAAATTTTGAGGAATTGGAGGTATTTTTAAGTCAATTTACTAACGAATTTGAGTGTATTGTTTTAAGTGAAACGTGGAGCATTATTAACACTGATTTATGATAGAAATATGTTCCACGTTTTAGTTGATCAAAAAAATTATATGTAATTATCAAGTTAATTCTATATACACAGTAAAATAAAATTACTCACTGCCTCAAGATTTAAATCACTCATAAATATTTTTATTGTCGTTAATTAAATAAAATAAAGTATAATACAAATTTTAAATAAAAAAATTATAATTCATACGTACCTGTCGTATTCTCTATTTTATTTGTACATTTAGTTATATTTTATCTATACGTTTATTTATATTTTATCTATATTTATATATGTATGTTCACGCTGTTTTTGTGCATGTATACTTATTTATCTAATATCTAAATCATAAACCTATATTAATTAAATTTTAAGATAGAAGCAGCCAAATACTAAAATTAATCTATGGGTGACACTACATTAGAATACATCCAACTCCCTTATGTTGTGTTGTTATTATATTATGTTATTTTATATTCAATTATGTGGCATTCTTGATTTATATTTATAATTTGGTTGTATTTATATTATTTTTTTTATCAAGTATCTTAGTGATACTTCCGGGGATCATCTTATTTATTCATTTGCATCCAATTCTTATATATATATATATATATATATATATATATATATATATATATATATATATATATATATATTTAGAAATAGTAGTATTACTCGAAAATTTCATAACATCTATATATAATCATGTAATTGTGAGATTTATGTTAAATCAAATAAATAAATTATTATATTATTATTATCTTTATCTTAGGGGTACATCGGGACATATTGGGATATTGCCTAAGAAATCTGTAATATATTTCATGGGTTCAACAGACAAAACTCATTGTTACTACATAAAATAATTGTTAGTTCATTTCCCCAATCCTGCAGCCGTTATTTCACCTTTTAAAGATATTTCAGTATAAAGCGGATTATTGTCTCGCACTGCAAATTCTCCGACTACTGCCAGATGTTTCTGTTCCTTATATTCTCTCATGTCCCGACATCCATTACAAGTACATATTGTTGCCTTGAAGACTACCTACAGACCTACACGGTGTTACAACTGGATTCAATATACAAGATCTTTAAAATTTCACTCATTTCTCATATACAGTACGTACATTTAAAATTAACCCATATTTTCCACATATTTTCAATATCAAGAATTATATTCATCTACACATGTTCTTTAATAAATTTTTTGTCTATAAAGTCCAAAACCCATTAGAAGTGAATGATGGTATGTTGATAAGGGTGAACACGTAAGTTAAGGATTAATATTCCTAGGTTTTATTAAAATAATATTACCCCTCAACATCATAATACTTAACAAAACTCTTCTTTAATTGATACACAAGTATACTCCTGTTTAAGAAAATTTTGAATGAGGTCTACATTAAACATCAATAGAGGAACATTGTAGGAATCTGCCTCTTATGTTTTTGAATAGTGATCGATGCGTTCTTCTACTTCCCTATCGAACATAATTATACTACAATATATACATACAATAACATTTTCTACTTTTTGTATCAGAGGATGTAGTGGTAGAACTATCATCATATACTGCTTTGTAAACTGTTAGGATTAGAAGCTTTACCGAGACTTCCCTTTGTTGTGTTTACCGTCCTGTTACAATAACTCATCAAATTCAGGGTAACTGCACTGTGTTTATTTTCTTATACCCCACATAATAGTTTACAAAGACAATATACCGAAGGAAAATCTGTGTCACCATTTCTTTGTTCTCCTGTTAACACAGTAGATGTACTGTAATTTATCAGCGGAGTCACTACACCTCTATTTTCCATTTCTTTGTACTTCGCCCATTTTTGTAGTATTTTTAAAACCGATCATGTATTTTCTTGAACTGGCTACATATTTTCTTTATCAGATTACAGTGCTTCGTAATTTTTGGTTACATGTGAATATTCTTCTAATACATATATTAGTATGGAAGTTGAAATGTAGGCGCATTTAGTGTCTCTTTTATATCACTATTCTCTTCATCAATCTCAACAGTTTCAATACTGTTATCCAAAGCTCTTCGTCCTTCCTTTCGTTCCTTCACTCGAATAATAATTTAAATAATAATAATAATAACAATATTAAAATGACATACGATTCTATTGGAATCAAATTTTAGAAAAATAATGTGGTAGTTAACGTGTTGCACACCAATAAGAGTTGTACTCCAAAAAATATATTTCCCATGTGTTCTGTTAACATATTAGTAGGTCAAGGATCACTTCGGATGAACTGAAGTATTATGCTAGACAATTATTTAAGTTATGTTATGTATCTTACATATTTAAATTGATTGCAGTTTATTATTTTATACTCGTATATTGATTGCAGTTATAAACAATAAAGAATTGCTGTAAAAGCTACACAACTTTCGATGACTAGGTATGCATGAAACTTTCTCTCTTTAATACTGAAATTTTGTGGATTAATTAACTTAAGAGGTAAACAATCTGAGTGGGTACAAAAACTTTGAATTCAGTGGCTGTTGTCAATATTCGAACTGTATGTAAAATGACGGTTTTTTTTCGAAAAGTAGTTGCACAGGAAAGTGAGCCCATTCAGACAAATAATTTGCGCAAAAATTCTTCATATTATGGTAATTATTATCCCTAAAATGTGTAATTAATGGTATGATAAATTAAAACTGAAAATGTATTAAAATATATTGTTTTAAACAATAACTTATTTAATATAAGATTTTGGTCTCAAGGGAAATCGCAAGAAAACATGAAAAGGAATATGTAATGATACGAGTATATCGGACTTGCTAGATAGAGCTAAATTTAAATTTTCAGAGTTTATGAATGTTCTTAATTGATACTTAGACGTTTATTCAAGTTTATGTAGAAATGACATTGAATTTTAGTTTTTAAATAAAAAAATTTCTTTACATATTTCCATTTTGAATTCTATGAGTCAAGACATAATATATTCCCCTAAGAACAGGCAGTAATAAATTCACTTTTGGAGTTAATTATACTTTATCTTAATATGGTCATACCCTCTAATCACTAAAATCATAGTTACTAATTCATTTCATCGCTATTTGCCAAATAAAAAACTCTCTTATCTTGCCGATAAACGGAACAGTCTACCTGAGTCTAGCTATAAAAACAAACTTCGGTATATTTTGAGATTTTTTATTTGGCAAATAGCGATGAAATAAACTATAATTCAATAATTAATTCAGTATTTCCAATACTTTAAGAAAAAATACATCGAAAGTATTTAATTATGTTCCATATTGGTAGTAAATATGCAATATTCAGCTATGAAATATAATTTTGGTTTTAAACTAATCGAGGGGACTTCCACTTGCTCCAAACTACTTGTAAACGAATGTAGTATGATATAGTAATACGACTTAAGAATATAGAAATCTTATTATTATCTTAGAATTAGATTATCTTATAGAATTCCATTCATGAAAATGCATGTACCAAGAAGAACGAATACCTTTAGAGTTAACGTTATATAAGATGACTTTTAGCAGAGTCGAACCAATTTAGAAAAATGATGTTATTAAAATTCAAGATGCGCCTCGCACAGTGATAAATTACGTTCTACATCGTTTGCTATTTATTGAAAATGGAATGAAAATTACACAAAATAAGTAGGATGCTCACGAGGGAACATAAAATTCTGTTTGAAATTCAACCGGGACTCGTACTAAATTTATTACTCCATTTTTATTTCCTTGAATTGCTATAATTGGTATAAGTACCCTGAAGGCAGAAAGTAGATTGCATTATTTTAAGGAAACTGACGCTATACGGATTTCATAATATAAAGGGTTCAAAATGTATAGTCAACTTGAAGGTGAAAAAGTTTCGAGGACTATTGTCTATTAAATTATTTAAAACTGAATGTAAATAAAACTGAAATTGAGAATGTTTCTGAAGGTGAATTTAAAATATCGAAGAACTATAATTTCTGGTTTGAAAAACACTTGGTAAAAGTTAGAAACAAATATATATACAACTTAGACGTTCCATTCTCAACATCCTTTTTACTTCACAAAATAGCCATTGCTGTCGGTAGTAAAGCTAAGCAATAATTTGGTGCTGCATAACATTATTTTCTCGCTCAAAAATAAATTCGTGGGAAGCGATAACTGAACTTTGATCATTCACTTACTTCATAATTGTTAATTCCCTTGAGTTTTGTGCAGCGGTTTGGGGCCTAACTATAACTTTTTGGTTTGGGGATATATAACTGTTATTGGAGAGTTCAATTTGGATTTTTTAAAAGGTTATTACTTCTCCCAAAGTCCATAAAAGGTCATTTAGTTCTACTAGGTCTAGATATATTAAAACTAGAATTTATGTTTCAAGCAATGACTTAATTAGTTTTTCATTGATACCAACATCAATGAATAATTCCAATTGCCAAAAATATGTTATGTTAGGTAATATTGGGTAATAATAACAATCACAGTCTTATGATTCGACGATTAAAAGCTGTATACTTCGAATTTTAAATAATGGTTCCATTGCACCTTTTCTTAATAATTATTGATAGTCTTGTTACTATAAATAGAAACAAATTGATAATTTTCCTCTTCAGTTCAAATTAAACAATAAAAATAGTGTAGTTAAGCACATTAATAAAATCGAAATATTACTTACAATTTATTCTTTTTTCAGGTATTTGATTGTCGTTATGTGACTACCACCAGCGGAATGTTTGAGGCCTTATGTAATCATATCAAATACAGCACCAATAAAGGAAATATTAGGTGAGTGATATAATTAATAATGCACTGTATAAAAGAAGTTTGGACTACCTAAAAACTCTCGCAAAATATTTGTCAAAAAGTATTTTAAATTTGCTGTCTTTGGAAATACTTTGTTTCTCTGTACATGCATATGTATGAATAGTGAAAAGGGACACAATTATTTTTTAAATGGCAACTCTCGGTGCAACTCTAGTTATGTTAGATACAGTGAAAGATCACATGTTTTTGAGCATTATTATAAACATTTTGTTAAGTTATATAGAGATATTTACGAGAAAAATTGCAAAACAGTATTAATTGCCAAAATTTATTTACTTATAAACAAAACAAAATAAATACATTAACTAATAATGTTTTCAAGCTGCTACCCAGTAACTATTTGACAATATCCTAGTCTCAAAATAAATTCTTTCTGAACTCTGTAAATTATTTCCTGCCCGATATTCCGTATTTCCTATGAAATTCAGTTCTTAGAATCATCTATATTTTCGGATTTATTGACGTAGACTAGTTTTTAAATACCCCATAAGAAAAAATCAAAGAACGTACGATCTGGGGAACGAGGTGCCACTCTATAGCTTCATATCGTTCTACCCATCGTTCTCGAAATACATTATATGTTTTTGATCGTGATCTTGTTTTGTATCACTAGGACGTACTGTTGTACCACATCTTTGTTGTTGCCTTAAGAGTTGTGAAATAAACAGCGGTGTTTACTTCAATACATATATTTATTAAAACTAAGCAACAACGGTATGAACACTTTAAAGAAAACGTTCTGTGTAATGATTTTAAAACTGATTAATATCTAAGTTACATAGCCAGTGGATTTTGTAGCAATGCACGTGGTCGGCTTTTGGTTCGGTTATCTGTTTTATAGACTCTTCCTCACATCTGGCTGTGACGCTACGGTGACGGCTTTTGTGTTACTCAACATGGTTATTCACAGAAAGATATGATTCCGAAAAATGCAGCCGACCCGACCGTTCCCATGATAAATAAGTACATTTAAGGGAACTAAATATCTACCTACAGTGACCCTAATAAACTCACAGTAATAAACTAAATAGAAGTCTTAACATTATAAGAGCGTAATAACGAGGTGTAAAGTCCTGTTGATATCAAAATCTGTTATCAGATATGTTTGGTTCATTTGCATTTAGGTATCAAGCTGTCAGTGTTAAAATCGATTTTTGCTGTAAAAAATTCCTAAAAACACGAGCCCAAAATTCTATTTCTGACTATACCTGCCCAAACGTTCACTTTTCTGCTTATTTATAGTTCTGCCTATTTATTTTTTCATTAAAGAAGAATGGGACTTCATTCGAAAAAATTATATTTTTGGCAAACACATTGTCATTATTACAATGTAATTGTATTTTCTCGCAGAATTACACTGGACTATCAAAATCGTAAGCACTATAGCATGACTCAAATACAAATCCAAGCCAATCTAACGGAAACTGAAATTTCGATTTTCACCAATACTTACTAAAATGTTAAGTTGTGTATCTACACTGTTTGGCGATAAGCTCTGGATATATCGCGTACATGTCCATATTCTCTGTGTTTACCTAAAATTTTAATGACAGTAAATACACAACCATTCATTTTTCCTAGTTAAATGGACGTAACTGACATTAAAATATATTTATTTCAACGTCTTTTAAACAATACATTAATTAAATTTAAATCAAAATTTTATCTAAATTTTCTTTATGCAACTTAATAAAATATTTATAACAATACTGAGCAAACTGTGATATTTCACTGTATGGAACAAAACATGGAGGTTGATATTTAAAAAAAAAGTGCGCCTTTGACTCTGCAAACGTACGCCACTATACATAGAACTAAATATTTCAAATGACGGCAAATATAAAACACCTTTTAACCCTTCCAAAGTTTCTGCGAAAAGAAATATTTTTGGGGATTTGTCAGGTGTTCAAGACTTTTCAACAGTGTATAACTTTAATATCTCCCAAATAAGTAACGTAATGAAAACAAAAAATATATATCTTACTATATAAAGCCTGTTTTAAAAAGTGTCTTCTAATGATCTCGAGTATATAATCAAAGTAAAGAATTGAGGAGATTTATTCATGTTTGAAGATTCAATCAATTGACAACGTGAAAAATACCTTCGCCCTCACAGCGCGTATCTGCCAACCTATTATCTTTATTATCATCGATTTAACAAAAATGAATAGATTACATTGATGTAACAAGATTATGTCGTAATCCTACTGAAACCAAATTTCAATTGGTAATCTTTGTAAACTATAAACAGCGATTTACCATATTTCATGTAACAAGCTGCTGAATTATCATCTTGATATATTAGAAATTGTACATATATTCTTGTATAATTAGGATTAACAATGAATGAATTTGAAGCAATTAATGCCTCACATTTGTAATTATAAGATGGATTTTTTGTAACGCAAAACATTTTAAGGGATCATCCTCGCGATCTCACAATCTAAAACACCAGAATTGTATTTAATGGTTTTATTATCCTTTCTACGAATCAGTTCATATGTTTTTGTATCCATTTCCTAACAGTAAATGGTTTAGGAGTAGTATAGTTTTTCTATGCACATCCATTAAAGTTCAATCAATCACTCGGCGGTGTATTTCTTATATAATACAAAAAATAATAACCCGTATACATTATAGCTCTGCAAAGAATTTTAAAGTATACTTTCATTTATACATTTCGATTTCTTAAGAAATATTATTAAATATAGTAATTATAAACGGCTTATATACATCATAAACGGAAAAGGTTTTCTGTGGCTAATTTCATGAATTCCTCCTGGTTACAAGATAGGCACTGCCTTGAACTTGATTTAAATGTCAGAGTTTCGTCATCGACTCATGATGTCCTCAAGGTAGCTCTCTGAATAATTTCTGGGCTCATTGTCAGGCTAGAGACAGTTTGAGTCCAGGAACTGTTCATTATTTACGAACGACATCAGGAAATCAACGAGAATTTAGATTGTAGATAATGAGAAATATACAATTAATATAGATTCCTAAGACTTTGAGATAAACTAAGTAATTCAGTCACAAATATGTAGTACATCAAGTTGCATCTGATACAGTTACTATTAAAATTCTATATTTTCAAAAAGACTATTATACCATAGTCAACTACTTCTTTCTATTCCATTTTTAGAGTATACAAATGATTACGTTAAGAGACTATATAATATTATCGTGGCCTTTTTTATTGATATAATAATATATTCAGATATTGAAATAGTTATCTTAGTATAAGAGTCATGAATTCTTGTCCCTAAAAATATTGCGGCTTATTATCGAGTTGTGGTTCCCCTTACAACGTACCGTTTATTTTAAGTGGTACACCTATATTACCAGTGGAGTATATTAATTCAGTTTATCAGAATATTACTTCACAGAACAACAAGGTACTATTATAAAAATTTTATCATAAATGGATGAGATATATGGAATGGTATAATAGCAATTTGGGTCACCTGCAGAATGTCCTTTTACCATAATTACATTTTCACAATGCGGTATTACATATATCTGAGTTTGAGAAACTGATGTATATTTTTAAAGCCAAATTGATAAATTATACCGTCTACAATTTAAGTTCAAGTTACATATACATCTGTAATACTCATAGTCTACGATTCTAAATAAATATGTAAATTTGAAAATTGTTTCCACAATCTCATTTGGCGTATACATTTATATTATTTTTGATGTAGAAGCCATTAAATATTTGAAACATTTTACGTTGTAGAAGAAACTTACTTATGAGACTGAATTTAAGTGAATATATAATTTAATAGCAGACAAAACTGCTACAAATAACACATTTCATTACTTTTTATACAGACTTTTGTTCACACAAAGATTTCTTTTCTGTTACAAAAAGACAAATATAAAAATATAACTTTTATTCCTATTATTTTATAAATGTATCTTAATTTAGAGATATATTTTTTTATACATAATTCCCAGCAAGCGTAGAAGATTAAGTCTATGTAAATTATGGAAAAATTAAGTCTTACTAAAATTAAAAAATATTCTTATTTTGTTGATAAAATATAAAATAATCATAAAAATTAGATACATAAAATATGCTATTTATAAAATATACTATTTCTTTTTACATACATATATTTATTCGACATGTAGGAAGTCATTTATAATGATCTATATTTTATAACTTTAAAATGACTACAACTTTCATGTTTTATACAATTAATCATATATATGTTTCTGAGAAATATTTGCAAAGACCGACAATTTTATACATAATGGTATAAAATTTCAATTTTACATTAAATAAAATATTTAATATTTTAAATTTATTTTAAATAAAAATTACCGTTTTAAAATAAACCTAAGTTTAGTGGTTCAACTTAACTTGAATTAAGGAACAGTTAAAGTCAATAGCTTAGTGAAGTCAATACTGACAGTTCTATATTTTTTAAATCAAAAACTTTACAATTTGTATTTTCCAGATAACGAATTTTAAATCGAATTTAGTCTAATTTTTTTACTTTACGGATAGCCTAGTTTGCAACTAGACTATTCGTGACTGTGTAATTTATCAGATATGTATATATTTCAATTTTTCTTTAAAATATATGAAAGATATACCCTTAAACTCTTTAATTACTTAAAATTTTATTATAAAGCCTCTTTAAAACTGAACTGCCACACTTACTGCTAAAGTAAAAAGGATTATGAATATTGTTAAGTATTTGTTGGGAATAATGTAAAATATATTTAAGCGAAATTTTATTAAGCAAGTTATCGTAGAAACTGAAACAGTATTTTTTATATGGAAAGATAATTTCTTATGTAATTTATTGATTTAAAAGAAGGTTTGAAGGACAAGCAAAAGTGAATCGGTTAGTAAATAAAATTAATATATAATATACTTAATATAACATTAATGTATACAAAATAAATAAAAAATTATATTTTCTCTGATTATAATAAAAGTAATAACAATAAAAATTATATTTTTGTTGGTTTTTTGATTTTGTTTGATTTTTATTGAATAAATATACTGTATTAGCAGTTCTATTATTACTTTACTTCTGATAATCTACTTTATATCCTTTTGCTAATTTTTATGACTATAAATTCCAAAAGCAATGATTAAGGTATATTTTATACGGCTTTTAAAATAAATAAAACTCAATTTTGTTATAATTTGCTTTAACAGACTATATAAATCTAGGAATAAATTAATAATATAGTCATTACTCATTGTATCTCTTATAGTTAACAGACAAATACCATTTTCAATTGAGAATCGGAATAATTTTTATATTATGTTTCAATTATTTTCGAAAATAATAAATAAGAATACTTTATTTACGAATGTGTGATAAATGAAATAATCGTTTAATCAATAACAATATTTACAGCACGAAACTCAATGATTTATAAAAAAATAATATTTTGAGAAAAATTTCAATGTTCTAGAATTTTTTGAAATCCTTAAGCCATATAGCAGTTCCCAAAGATAAGTGTCACTGGGGTCATCATAACCTCAGAACAGACAAAATATAATCCAATTTCAATACAGTAAACGTAATAGCGTAAATTTGGATAGTGTTCATGAATATGCCTCAATGTAGTGAAAAGGAATGCATCGTTTTCCCCTACATGTTTTCCTAAGATTTCTTCAAAAAGCCTCAATTTCCATATGAATATCTAAATTAAATCACCCTGTCGTATAAAATTGGGCTCCATTACACGACATTGAGAAACATAGCGTCGACTTGAAACCACTGGACGCATAAAAATGTAATATCCTATAAAGTGGACCCATTCAGCCAAATTGTTGCTTAGGTATCACCAATAAATTCATAAAGCATTTGAATTTTACGGGGCGAACTTTCCTTCAACTTTGAATTTTAACGAATGCACTGCTGTGTATTATACTACAAGATATACTGGAAACGCAAATACATCATTCGAGATGAATGAAATCTTAATAATCAACCACAATAATACCCGTTGGGAAACTGCTTGTGCTAAGAACGATACTAAATATATTTTAAAATCAATGTAAATCCCGAGCGTATAGAAACAAGCTGTCACAACAAGAAACGTTATCAAAATCAGCTGCATCCCTACTGGAATAAAACAAAAATAGAAGGGAAATATATTATGCCGACGTGAAAAACTTCACTGATATACAGTGACGTTGTGTCTCTAGCGAGCGGTTTCCTTTGATTATTATTATTGTAATAGGGAACTGTTTCACAGTATCTTACTTAAAAGTGATTTTATTGGATAGCGTACGACATTTCAAATCCAAACATCCATTGCTTACATTTACCAAGCGATTAATATTTTTTGCATTTCAAGTTTAAAATGCTGTTTTAATTCCTGTTTTGAATTATTGGCGTCACTTTTAGTACAAGGAGTTAATTATGTTACATTTACATAGTGGCTGTTTTTCTTTAACAATTTGTGATTAAGTAGGAGACTGAAAGGTACATATTTTCACCATCGACTTTCCATAGATATTTCAGAGACATATATGAATAAAGAAACACAGTAAAGTACATTGTTATCCATTATTCATAGAGTTTCCTGAAATGTATAAGACAAACCGAAGGTGAAAGTGAATATATGTATATTGAAAATAAAGTTCTTCAATTACATTTTTTCACTTCCCGAATAAATCGTTATTTAAATTCCTATGATTAAAGTATCAATTTTAGTCTTGTTAAACTTAAATGTTACTATTAAACTTAAAAAATGTATACACTGGATGTTTTTCTGTTCATAATTTGATATTAACTATGTACATTGTCGAAATACGTCCAGATATCTATCCCAAACTCATAATAAGTATGAGAATGAAATGGGAATGGGATGGAGAATTTCCATCTTCTTTTCCGTATATATTTCAGAGAAATCAATGAATACGTTAATATATAATATACCTTACCATATCTAAACTATAAGTTCTTAACTTTTTTTTATTCAAAAGTGTGGATTTATTAACAGTCAGAATTGCAGAATTAGTATTCTGAGCTAATATGTCGACTTAAGCACTATTTAGTTTTTCATTAACGTGGAGTGGTCTTCTCCAGTGCCCTCTTTAATTTTCATTTAGATCGTCTGGCCAATTTGTTTTGAGTCCTCCTTACATATTGTAATTCCAAGATATGAGTTACGAGAATATCAAAACATTAATATTTGTTATCATGTTTGATATTTTTCCTTTTATGGCATCCTTGACATTGGATAGTTTCAAATAATTGTGGAGTGTGTCTTTACATACGAGTACAAAATACATAACAAAGGTCATTAGTGATCGGATCATGCGTAATATCTCTGCATGCATCACGCGAATCACGCGTTTCATGATCATGCTAAAAACTTTTCTGTATTGTTGCTAAATTCGATTTGGTGGTGCATCCTCAGATTTCTGAACCATGTTCCCATACTATCTTGAGGATTTTTTTTTTGTATAAGAGCTTGCTTGTTCTCTACCAACAATATTGTCTTTATCCAATTTATTACTGCATATTCGTGACCTACAAATGTATCTGTTTTTGTTTTAATTTTCCGCACTTCGGATAATTAATGTAGGTAATCGTGTAAAGAAAAATTGAAAAAAAAGCGTTTATTTTTAGTTTTTCGATCTAAAAACAAAAAAAAATTGTTTTCTAAAAATTTCTTGCTGTGTGTCGTTTTCGATGTCATTGTCGTTGTCGTTGTCATCGTTGTCGTCGGCATTTAAAAATCTTGTTAGTACGATAACTCAACTAAATCGTGTCGCATCGATCGTGTTTTGACTGATTATCATCGGGGACGTCTACCAGACGACACTTATTGATTTTGAGGTGGATAGAATACACTCTACCATAGTCATGGGTCATGAGAAAGCACAATGGTGGACTATTTCAAAATTTTTATTTGTTAGTACGATCACTTAATTAAATCATGTTGGATCGATCGGGTTTCCACTGATTCCGATTAGGGACGTCTACCAGACGATATCTATTGATTTTGAGGTGGATAGGGGACACCCCACTCTGTCCATGGGTCATGAGGAAGCACGATGGTGGACTATTTGAGAAAAATTGAAAAAAGTAAAACTATCGCATAAAACACATATTCTGCATTTATGCGTTTATTTTTTCTCGGCCACTCAATTTCGAGATAGAGATGTTCTACGTGCGGAAAAGTCCATTTTAAGGTTTTAAAACTGTTTATCTTAAAAGAAATGCAATATTATCTGATAAATATCATTTTATTTTATTTTATTATTTCATTGTCCACACATTGTGTTATTTTATTTGAAGATTATAGTGATGGCCTCATATTTAGACTATTGAAATAGTTTCTATTATAAAATACTGTGGAGTTTTTCAACAATAACAATATATACTTTGTCAAAGTTTGATATTGAATCAATTATTTTTGTACTTTTTATCAACAATACCTATGAACCTATTAGTTAAATAAATACAAGTGGAATATATTGATGCATAGATAAATTGAAAGATAAATTGAAAGATAAATTGAAAGATAAAAGAAATATTTTGTAACCAGTGAAATGTACAAAATCGGTGTGGTTTCAATAATGTTCTCAAAATAAAACATCATAACCATGGTTACTCCAGTTTTCTTTAAATAAAATTTTAAACAGAATCTGCGAAAATGAGATTTTGGTTTAGAATTTCCGTTTTGACGATATTGCTTCTTATCTTATTACATTTCCATATAAAATTACTACAATACTAATTTAGTGTGATTGATAAAGTAAGTTCACTTGAAAAAGAACAAGAATGCGTTTATATATTAATAATTATATTATTGAGACATATTGCCAACTCTTACAACAATGTTCGTTTGTGAGGGATAGATATTTGTCTAGATATTGATATTATATTATTGAGATACATTCGGAAATTGAAATAAAATAATGTATGACAAACTTAAATTTTTAGATTCATTGCAGTTGTTTTGAAATAACTCTGTTCGACAAAATCGGGTAACCTCTAATTCAAAAATACCAATGTGTTTGAGAATATAATGATTTCTATGAAAATTTTAGTTCCTTGCTTCCAAATAGTAATTAAAAAGCCTCAAATGTTTAAAATTGATACCTACAAAGTACTACAGAATTCAAGTGGTCTTTCAAATAGCTTTCTAGAAACAGTTTATTCCAAGATAGACCGTCTAAATATTTATATTCACCTTTTAAATCTATCAAATCTGGACTTTGATTTTCTCGAGCCACTGGAAGTAAAACTATATTTTGTACTCGTGCGATTTGACGTAGCTTGACTTGTTTTATACTTTTTGGAAGAAACAGAATCTAACCTACGCCCCCTTAATTGTGGCCACTTAAGCACATTCTCACTAACTTCAACCAGAACATATTCAATCATCCTCCAAAGAAATCCTAATATCCGAACAACAATAGTTTAATGTATGAACAATGGTTAAATTAAATAAAAATGATGCAATAATTTATTTGTCACCATTTCTGATTTACTAATGATATTGGTGCAAAGATCTCATATATATAATCCCAATGTGATTGACACCAATAATTATTTTTTAATATTTAAAGCGCAGTCATATGTCAATTCCTTTCATTTTTGGAATATGTTAATAGAAAGTCGAGAATAATTCGAGTTATTCATCGTCTCTTCATATTTTGAAATCGTCAGAATTGTCATGGTATTAGATCTATCGATTAATTTTTCTTAAAAATAAAGATTAGAGACTGAAGTAAATACTATACTTCCCTAAATGAATGATGCACAAGGCATAATTTGGTTCTTATGTGATAAACAGGCACATCTCATCAGATATTCAATTATTTATTTATATAATGGATAATATAAAAATGTAATTTTATAACAATATTTTAATAATTATCGTAAAATATCATATTCAGGTAGTACAAGTAGACATACTACTTAACTAATATGCTTGGTTTTAACAATAGAAACATTTATTTAAATTATATGAAAGGTTATTTAGAAAATGCCTTTGCAATAATATAGATAATACTTTAATCTTCGCTCAACTGTGGTCTACTCTAAATTAACTGTGATCTAAAGAGCTAGACATAATGAAATAATTTTTTTTCGTAATAGACTTTGTTGAAGATAAATTTCCATATATATAGTGTAAATACTATATTTTTTTAAGCACTCTATTACAAGCCGTTTAGGAGTTTATGGTATATTCCTATTTTTTATCTACAAGCTAGGAAGTAACTGAAAATTTAACTAATTTTAATTCTTTTATTTGATATTTAATTAAACTATTATATCCAAACATCAAATTAATAGATATAACAGAACTACAATAACTAATTTTAAATTAATCTGAGCAATGTGAAGTGGTCTTAAACATTTTCCATTCCATCACGCCTGTTTTCCAAACGCAATATAATAAAAGTCTCATCTCTATATTAAGCCTGCACTGACGCCATAAATTTATACAGGTATTTGTGCACAAGATTGCCCGGATTTATTTTCACCTGGTCTGCCGCTTACCCAGGAAGCATTCTATCCCTTTATATTCTTTTCACGAGCATTAACCTTATATTAGAGTTACTGAAATGTTTTCATTTTATTAGAAAGTGCTTAAAGGAATTTGTGACGCCCCATTTAACGTTCAATATGGCTTTTAGAAGCGCCGCTGGTGCCGTTTATCTATGAAATTATTAATTATTTGGGTATTATCCGTCAGATTGCCTTATGACTCGCAAACTATTCTAGAAGACTTCAGAAATATTTTAATAGCGAATTTTCCTGAGGCTATAATTGAAACGATTTCTGCCAAATATCGTCATTTATATAACTCGTATATACGACAGAATATGAGGCATATAAATGAGCATGCATCATGTTTTCAATTATAGATGAAGAGCTAATATTTGGAACACAATTTAAACGTGAAACATATATCGTCGGGCAAATTTTGCTTTAAAAAATACATAGAAATATGTGCGATGTCTTGTAGATTTGTTAAAAATATGACTTTAATAATTCTAACTTGTTATTGGTCGCCTAGTAGTTATTTTAACATATTTTTAGATAATGTTTATAAAGTTTTAAATAAAATTGTTCACTAAAGAAAAAAAAATTTAAATTATTACTTTCATATTGATGTTAAAAATAACTATAAATATTTGAATAGGTTATGTGATATGTTTCTATTTTAATCCTAAACCAGCGATAAGTTGATTTATCTGAGTAACATATAATAGCTCTATAATGCTAGATAATATTTTTACAAATTTAATAGATAGTTTGTACTGGTTTCTTCCGGATCTTCGTTTTGATCCGAGTGGTTGGTCAACTTGTCTTGACGTTTTGCTGATCATGATGTCAGCTTCTTCAGAATATTCCCCCAAAGACAGTCTTTGGAAACCTTCTGAAGAAGTTGAGAGCATGATCAGTAAAAGATTCACAAAGATAATCTTTGGAAACCATCTGAAAATGCTTAGGATGGTTTCATCGTTCCATTCCATGGTACATGGATGCAGTGAAATGTCAGGATAAGTTGATCAACCGCCTGGATCAAGATCAACACCTGGAAGATATCAGTACATTAAGACAGCCATTAAAACCTACATTCTTTAATAGATAGTTGTTTGACTGTGGCGATAGACAATGATATATCTCATCATAAAACCGTAATTTAAATTTGATTACAATAAACGTGAGTAAGAAGAAATACAAGTAAAGTTTTAATGAAAATTCAGTTTTATTTTTAGAGTCAGCTCTATTTAATGAATATTTATCAATTATTTACAGTTATCAGTCCTAGACGAAGCATATTTCAATAAAATATTTATGCACTACTCTAATATATTTTTTCTGGAACGTAAATGATGACATAAAATAAGCATATACATACATAATAAAAAATTAGGTTAATGATGACATAAAATATCTAGCACTAATTTAAAAGACCTACATACGTAAAACGTCTATTCCCATATGTAAGAAATATATAATCGTGAAAAAGTCAAACGCATGGTTTTAGTTAAAGAGATAAAAAAGGCGGATTATCAAAACAAAATAAATTATTCTGACAATCCTGGAAAGACTGCCTGGAATGTTATAAACCTACCAGAAAATAAACGAAACCCATTCAGAAATTTAAGTACTCAAATAAATAGCAATACTCAAGATGATTAAGATATAGTGTCTTCGAATTTTCATTCGAACTTAATAATTTCTTAAATACTTTCGCTGAAAGTAATTCAACAAATTTGTCCAGTAAATTCAATAAAATATGACATTCATGTATCCACAGTCCAAACATTTTATTTCTTAAATCTTTTTCATGTGAAGAACTAACATCATCCTTGCACAACATAACAAATTCGAAAATAAGTTCTCCTCTGGTGCAGATCAACTCTGTATATTTATAATTTAAAATGTTTTACCTGCGAATGGTAATCCCCTCACTTATCTCATAAATCAATTATCTCTGATGGGTTGACTTCCTCACCAATTAATGATAGGTAAAGTATTTCCAATACACAATAACTTTTTTCTTCCAATCAGTAACTTCCCTTGTAAATCAATAAATAAAGTAATCCAGTATACATATAATAAAATTATTAAGTACAGTGAGGCAGGTAAATACCCTGAATATATAGAATTAGTGTAGTAGACTTAAATTTAATTCGAACATTTTTAATAGGTCGAAGCCAATATGTATGTGTAACATGTTATAGTGAAATAACATATAGTGAAGTAAGGTTTTATGAAATACGTAAATTTAAATCGTGAATAAGTAAATGTAGGAGTTCCACAGGGTTCCATCTTGGGACGTATATTATTTCTATCATATACTAATAAAGTTAACACTTTAACATCTGAAGCATTCTTCATTTTATACTCTAATGGTATGTTCCTTACAATATCAGAGAACAAGGACAGTCTACTAAAAACGAAATGTGATTAGGTCTTAAACGTCTTTGACCAACTGGTTTTTAATTTCTTGTCCTATAATAAACCAACATGGAACATTATGAATATAACAAACAAAATAAAAGTATCTAACTAATGAAAGCAATAGCATTAAAAGAAAACATAATTCCAGATTAAGCGGAGTTAGATACTGTAAGTTGAAATAATAGAAAATCAAAGAATCTAAGAAGTCTGCCCAACGACCGCGTGTCTTAATTTGTATATAATACAGGTATTCAGGCATATGCCATGCACATATGTTAACATATACTCAGTAATACTTAGATTAAAGTTATATAATGTAACAAATAGATCTAAAGAACAACAAAGAGATTTTAAAGTAAGGTATTCAAATAACTCTTATATATTTTGATTTCAGCAAACCTCAATTTTTAAGATTTCATAGAAGATAAGAATGTCCGAAAATACGTGTCTAGCGCAATCTAGTGAATTTCGGTAATTAGATCTCGCTATAGACGAGTGATTAAATTGGAAGGATCATTGCAATCCTGTAATATCAGAATTTAATTCGCTTACTTATCTATTCTTAAACTTAAGAAATATACGTTCTAAGGAGCATATAAGTTTATATCATGATAAGATATTTATATATATATTATATATATATATATATATATATATATATATATATAATATACATATATATATATATATATATATATATATATATATATATATATATATATATATATATTTGTGTGTATGTGTGTGTGTGTATTTCTGAGGTAATTCCTAATTCTACGTTATCCTCAAACGTATTTATTGCTCACAAACGAATTTTTCGATATATTGAGGGGGATTAGTAAAACCTACATACGTAAATATGTAATAATATATATATATATATATATATATATATATATATATATATATATATATATATATATATATATATATATATACATATTCCCTTAGCATTTGCTAACCTGTATATTTATTAACTATGTGTATATGTTTATATAAATCAAACTACTTCCCTACTAACGTAGACTTTCATGTTGTTAATACAGGAAATGAAAATGTAAAATCTTCACATACCTTTTTGTAAATATAAAGTAAGCTCTAATCCTCCCAATCCAATTATATGGGTTTTAATGTATATAATAAATTGCCTAAAAAGCTGAAACTAATTCAGTCATTATATAGACTTAAAAAGAAAATAAAATTATTTCTTGTTGATATTTTATGATTCTAATGACTATTGGATTATTTAGTTTTTAATTTATTATGATGATTTCTATATATACAGTTGTATGTCTTAAGGAAAGTAAATATTATTATTATAATACTATGTAACAGTTGTTGCTAATTCTTATTCTAAATAAATATAATATTATTACGATTAATTCATATTGGACTATACAGGGTGGAAAATGTTTGTCGAGTGAAAACATTTTTCATTAAAATAGAGTTGGCCGAATTTGATTAGTTTTTAAGCTAGAACGTCGTCTTACATATAAGCGAAACTTTAAATAGATTGGATCATCTGCGTAAGTGCAGTGCAAGAATAGTATTACCTGTAACAAGGTTGGAATGAGGAAATTCCATGTAAGCAGAAGATTGGGAATGCGAGCCAAAGGCGAGTGCAAGGAATTACCGAGAATCGAATTTCCATTCCAACCGAATAGCAGACTGCTTTCTACACTACAACGAATGATTAAAATATAAATTGTAATAAAAAGTATATTTTTATTATTTTGTATTCACAGCCATGTTTATTGTATTTTGGTAACTGTTAAAATGAAATATTAGTGCATTGGAAGTGTTTTCTGTGGTGTGGTTTTTCCGTTACTTTATTTGCATACTGCACAATTTTGAGTGGAATATTTTAAAATTCTATGTCTGATGATTCACTTGATATATTTATGATTACTTCACTTTGAACTAATATAACATTTACAATTGGAAAACAAGCACACTTAACCTTCACAATAAATGATTACAAAAATATGACGTTTATCGGCAAGAAATAAATCCAAGACTATGTAACTGTAC
Source organism: Rosalia funebris (assembly GCA_037954035.1). NCBI lineage: Eukaryota > Metazoa > Arthropoda > Insecta > Coleoptera > Cerambycidae > Rosalia > Rosalia funebris. The sequence continues at coordinate 1,276,138 of JAZFAV010000039.1, forward strand.
TTTTTTGGAACTATTATTGAATATTTATTTCAATATAAGGGCTGGAATATTAACTTATTTTATCAAAATTGATTTCTGAATTATTAAATTCCATATTAGTCATTTAGAAAGAAACTTTCTTTCAATTCACTGTACTTCCCACAGCACTTTTGTAATGTTATGAATAAATTCGTTAAAAAAATCAATGAATAATTTTTAGAAAAAATTCTCGAAATCGTCAAATTTTAATTTTAGCTGCGCATTTTGTAGAATATAATTAATATATACAAGGTAATTCGTGTAGGAGGTTATGACGCGATCCACATTATTTTAATGGCAATCAAGCAAGACCACATTTTCTATATACATTACGGTAATAATTACATTACTACGAATATAGGTTATAAAAAAAAAATTAAGAAAACTGATTGTGTAATATCAAAATATTAAATAAATGGCAATGATTATTTAAAGAATCAACTAAAATAAATGTTTAAATTGTACACAGTTGGTAGCGTGATAATAATCAACACGAATAATAATTTTTTTGAAGATTATCAATAACCAGGTATATGTTGTATTTTGTGACGAGTTCTTGTTTTTGAATATTCTAAATTCTTCGACTTTGTAACTACTTTGCTTTTTAAGTATCCCCACAAAAAGTAATCTAGGGGTGTCAAATCTGAATGACCAAGTATTAATAAACAAAGATAATAAAACAAGATTTAAATAAGATTTAAAAATAAAAGGACACTCAACAAAGCACTGATTTTGCAAAATAGAAGATAAAAAATATATTCTTTAAAGAAATAACTCCAAAAACCAAGCCATTTTATGGAATATAGTTTCAAGTTTTTACGTAGCCAACGGGGCATAATTTTAGTATTTAATTTAGTTGATATTTTTAATAATCGTAAATTTACTATTTTGAAATTGCACAATCGTTTTTCCTATTTTTTTTTATCTAAACTATACTCACGCTATTGTAATAATGACCGTAGGATATGTAATAATATGTGGTCTGTCACATTTCGCTATATTCTCCTAAACTAATGAATGATGAAATTGATCTCCTAAGCTAATCACCCTGTATGTATTAATTATATTTTAAAAATGTACAAGTAAAAACAAAATTTGGCGAGTTCGATAGTTTTTCCCAAAAGTTTTTCCTTGAATATTTAACGAATTTATTTTACTAAAGAACAATATATTGTTATACTGAATTCCCACTACTAAATTCTCAAAACCACATTACAGTGGTGAGCTAATTTATTGATTAGTTAATTAGTGGCCTCAAACTGTGAATATTGAATGAAACTATGAATTATTAAATGACTATTTGAGGTTATTATTTATTCAAACGATTTAAATTAAATTAAATATCCAAAATGGTCTCTATTTACTCATTGGAAATAATGTTGTCTGCAGTGAAATAAGTCCCCCATATTTCAAATATTTATTTGGAGTAATAAAAAAGCTACAGAGTATATACACTTCCCGTTGTCATCCTATATGGGTACATTAAAATATTTGTACACTTAATAGAAACTAATTTATATTTAATGCAGCGAAATATATTGAAGAAATATAAATTAATTATTAAAATAAAAATCTGAAGACATGAATTTCAATTATAATGATGGAATGAATGAAATCTGAAATCAATGTAGGTAGATTATACTAAATAATATTCTTTGTAACACGTATAGTCTACCGACTTAACATCTATAATGAAGTTGCAAAACTCCTGGGGTATTTATTTAATAAATGTTTTTTTGTCATAAATGAATTTTTTACTTCTCTCTAAAATATTAAAACGAAAATATTCTTATTATCTTAGTATGGATGGCATACCGTGATTCATTTTGGAAACACAGTTGTTTGAAATAATTGAGATAAAGGAGAATAACCCATCAGAACTCTGGAACTGTCTGGAGCTTTTATATCTAAAGCCTCTCATTTTCAATATGTAGGACGAGTAGGAAGTGTAAAAGTCGAAACAGAAAAAAGTTATTTGTAGTTATCTGATATATCTGGTATATATCTGATAAGTAAAATCGAATAATCATATTTTAAGGCAAGTATACTTCCAGGGACCTCTTTTACGACATAAACTGTCATGAGTCAGACAGACCAGTGGCGTGCCGTTATTTCTATAATAAAAGTGTACGACAACAAATTCAATTCTTTTTCAACTTTGATATTAAAAATTAAACTAACCAACTCATGAATATCACAAAATTATCCGAATCGATATTTTTCAGTTTCTGAAATATGAAAAAAGTTTTAGTCACTCTCCATCATCTCATTATGTCAATTTGGTTAGTAATATATGCATGAAATATAGCATACATGTTTCGGTGTCTCATTAAAATTAAAATTATCTCTTTCTGCCTATTTTCTTCTGCCTCGAGTGTTTTAACTTAGTCTCAGAATTTCTAACATAAAAATTACCATGGCATTTTTCGAAAACTAAGCGTTAATGTTTAAATATAGTAGCATATATAACATTTTCTTTCCAGTTAAATGGGTAAATTAGACTAGTAATAGTAGTCTAATTTTAACTTTCTAAAAGTATATCATATATAATACGAATTCATTTAACCCAACGAATAGGCCATACAAAATTAATTTCATAAAAGAAATATCGAACATTACAAGATAATTGAAGTTGTGCACTTGGATTAGCCGTCGATCTATATAATTTATATAACGCATCACTATATTTATATGGTACTTAGGTAGTCAAACAAAGCTAAACAGAGTTGCTTGTACCTACATCGATTCAAGTACCTTAATTATATGTAACGGCATAGACTAGAACTCAACTGCGGCGAAGTTACCCGAGTATAACACCACTGCTAGAACTCTTCTCATTAAAGTATATAAACATGGTAATTTTTCCCATCAATTTCCATATAAAAAATTCATTTTGAAACTGCCAAAATAGAATACAGAAACAAGGAAAACTTTAGTATGCCTTTTTACCATTTCATTATGAAAAACTTTAAACATACTATGTATATTATCTACATACGATATAATACGAATTTACAGAGGATGTAGTAATCTAGATCATTTTACACCGAAGTTTCATCACAAACACAAAATACAAAAACACAAAATAGCCAATGCACATTTTTTAACAATAGTTGATTGAACTCTTTTAAATAAGAAGTATGAAAGGGAATTGAAGAAACTAGAAGGAATGCAAACCAAGGCATAAAAGTAAGTCAATCTTTGATAATATTAATTTATTAACGAACAATAAACCGCATTAGACTATTAATCTTGTCAGAAGAAAGAAAATATAAATGCCACTAGTATCTTATAACAAAGTAAAGTATGTACATAGTAATGAGAAAGGAGAAAGAGTTACAAGTCGTAAAATTTAAAATTAACTATAGCGAGCGTGAAACTATTTATATAGGACACACAGAAGAATCTACAAGCACTAGATTCAAGAAACGTCTAGGTTATTGTATATATGATAGGATAGAAAGAAGCTAATAGCAATAATTTCATTCAAAGGAGAGATAAAGTCATCTACATCAAACGATCTTGCCTTAATTCTAGTTTATAACGTGTTTAACTTTTAACACAAACTATAATATTAGCGAAACTACATATCTAATCCTCTTCCTATATTTCTTTCAGGTCAGCAATCACGATATTTCCCCAAAGAACTGACGGTAAACACGACTTTCGCCTCTGGAATCCGCAACTAGTTAGTTATGCTGGCTATCGTCAACCTGACGGTTCCATAGTGGGCGATCCACTGAACGTCGAATTTACAGACGTTTGCCTAAAGCTTGGCTGGAAAGGACCTGGAGGAAGATGGGATATCCTGCCACTGGTACTATCTGCTAATGGTCACGATCCCGACTATTTTGATATACCGAAGGAATATATTTTAGAGATTCCCCTGACACATCCAACGTACGTATTTTTTATATATAGTTTAATAATATGGTACCAAACATATCGACAACCGGAAAGAAATTGTATTGCATATTGTAATTGTAGTTTATACGTTATTTGTATGATTTAATACCATGTTCCATTAAGGGTAATTCAAGCAAAAGCATCTATTTCACACAGAAAAAGTTAAAGCGTTCGAGAAAAATTAAAAAAGCATAAATTTTATGTAATCAATAAGCTTTTCCTATCTATGAAATATCCATCAATATATCTGTTAGTTTGTATTAATTTTTTCCAACAACGTTTATTTAATAAATGTACGCCAATATGAAGCTGAAGAATATTCAACAATTGGCTGAAAAGATACATTTAGAACACTATAATATTCTTAAAAGTATTCAAAATAAGACAGGCGGTTTTAGTATCACAAAAAATAAGAAAAGCACCTACTAAAATTTATTTATCCACGACCACTATTTTAAGATGGTTCAATACGTCTGCTTTCCGTGAATTAGAGGCCTTCTAATACACTAGTAGACTAAAATTCATAATGACACGTTTCAATTTTATGGCATTTTATTTAACAGCTCAAAATATTGATCAAAATAAATCTGCCAAATATGACGTTTTTCAAATCTAGAATTTTTCACCTCCTAATTGACCGGTTTTGCCCGTGGTCATGGATAAAACGTTGAATTACATTCGGGAGCGTTGAATTACATACAATTTTTAACCGCTCAAAAAAATGGGCGCCCTTGGCTGCGCCTCGAGTGTCCATTTTTTCTCGTGGATTAAAAGCTTGTTAATTCCCTTGTATAATTAATAATTGTTATAATATAAAATCAAGTTAAATTATTTTGTTTAAAACGAGGGTTGCGTCAAATTAATGCCAAGCATATATTTCATTCAAAAAAAAAAAGTGAAAATCACGAAACTGTTCATAAGCATTTCTATTAATTAGGTAGAACAACTTTAAACAATTTTTAATGATAAAAAAATAATTTCTAGGGTATTCCAATTTAGTTAATGTGTATTAACAACATCCGCATTTGTAGGGAAGGGGTTCTCATTTATATAAATATATACACATTGTTGATAAATATATAGGTAAGCAAGCTTAAGAGATTATGTATACATTATTATATATATTATTACATATTCACATATGTAGAATTTACTAACTTCCTCAGTACACTGTAAAATTCGAGTTTATGTAATAAATACGTTTGAGGATAACGTGGAATTTCCTCAGAAATATATACAATGTATGTATTATATTTCTACTTTTACCTTGACCGTAATATAGACTTAACATAATATGCTCCTTAGATAGTACATTTCTTAAACTCAAGAACAGATAGATACGCAAATTTAATTACAAGATTGTATATTAGAAAATTGCAAAGATTCTTTCAATTTAAACATTCATTTATTACAAGACCTAAGAAACGAAATTTACTAGATTGCCACATATCATTTACAAGTAATTATATTTCTGAACATCTCTCCTGCCTTATATGAAATCTTACAGATACAGAGTTATTTGAATACCACTTTCTCAAAGAGTTTAAGACGTAATCGCATTTCCTTTTTAGCAGATTGTCCTTGTTCTCTGATATTGTAAGAAACATATCGTCAGAATATAAAATGAAGGACGCTTGAGATGTTAAAGTGTTTTAACTTCATTAGTATATAATAGAAATAATATAGGTCTCAAGATGGAACCCTGTGAAACTACCATATTTACGTGGAACTCCTATATTTACGCCGACAACATGTGAGTTGTTTTCAGCGAAAAGGTGACATTCATGGTTCATCAAAGTGACATTATGTTAATCAAATAAAACATCTGCAACAACCCTTGCATAGTAATTTTCGGTTTTATATTATTAGTCGTTTCTCAAGCGTATCTAAGAGACTGTAGAGCACTATATAGCTATACAGACCAGTATATTCTATACTATAAATGGGCAAATAATTTCGAGATGAGTAATAGATGATCTAGAGTAAGTTTTAACACATTATTACATATAGTTTCATATATATGGTCATAATAGATTTGGTGACGATATATAATTTATCGTAATTTATATGAATCTTATGGTATGGTATGATACAGAGTGTTCGGAGAATAAAATAACTTATATAAATACAACTTTGGGAGTTTAAATAAATTCAATACACATCAACAAACTAAGCATGTCTTATTGTTAGCTGAAATATGTTTTCATGTAAATGTTATACCATAAAAGAGAACGTTATTTTTATTGCATTTCAAAAAGCGAACGATTATTAGTGTTAAAACCTGACGGAACTCATGAAATTTTCTCAGGAATCCAAAAATAAAATAATATACCGGATGTCCTATTTAAAATAAGTTACTGGCGACTTCCGGTATAACCGAAAGTGGTATAACCTTGAAGATATTTCAAAATGATAGAGAATCTTAAATAACCCTGGAGTCCAGACATTCAAAATTCTAAGGTTTTTGTAACCACGAAAACTAACGAACGGCTACCGTGAGAAACCCTGTATATTATACACATATATGTAACCAACATAACAGAAATCTTATTCAAATTTTATACCACTGCTTAAACGTAGAAGGAAATGTTCGAGAAAATTTTTAGTATAACATAAAAGAAAATAAGTTTCCGAAGTTTAATCAATCACTGTCCCACCTAGTCAATAATAATTATAATTAATTATTATTAATTAATTCATAAGTAAACTAGAATATTCTACTATTAGCTGAAATATTTCTACCTTTCAACATTATACTGTAAAAGAATTTTATTTTTATTGCTTTTCAAAAAGTGAACTTGTAAATTTTAAAATTTCATAATAATATATATATATATAAACATGTCCAAAATCGAAAAATCCATACGTTCCTTCAACCTATATGTTTTAAGAATAAAATATGTTAATAAACACTAGTAACGACAAAAACGGTTAGATTTTACATTATCTCACGATCTTACATGTGCATCTTCAGCTGCATGTGTCTTTAAGACATGTGGAAGTTATTTGTCCCATTTTAAACATATTCTTCATGTGAATAATAGAGGTGGGGCAGTACTAATATAATAGTAAAGAAAATAATCTCTTTAAGCCGATAAAACAATATTCTAAGTTTAGTAATTACAGATACGTTACATGTCTATCTAACTGCCTTAACACACTATTCTATTCTTTCTCTATTATTAAACGAAATCGTGAAATACTTGGACTTTTCGACTATGTATGTAACCAAAATATAATAAATAAGCCCAAAGTTTATAGCCATGTTTTAGAGTAAATGGAGTTTTAGAGAAAATTTTTAGTAGGGTATAAAAGAAAATATGTTTATGGTGTAACCTTCATCAGTTACGTTAATCACTGTTCCAACGGCAATAATATAATATGATTCGAATCAGATGTACTATCTACTTCACAACAGAAACGTACAATAGTTACTATCCAATGACTTTCCACTTGGATAGAAATTTTACGAGTTACTACATAACGAGACAATAATAACCCAACTTTGGACTGGTGGCTTTTGATAATAAGGGAACTCTTCTCCACTGGGGAATCAATGTCAGGATTTATAGTACATATAGTGAATGAAACTTCGCATACAACCAGGAGCCAAGCATAATAATGCCGGTAAATATAAATAAATTGTAATATAAATTTTCGATTAGTATAATATATAAAAGGTAATGGAGGATTACTTCTAAGTAACACCCTTTTAAAATATAATAAAATAACATATCGTATATAATTAGCTTGAAAAACATATTACATGTCTTGCCTTAAATTTTCGCTTAACATTGTAAAGGTCTATTTCGTTTATGTATAATAGCGCTTCTTTCGCTACAAGCAATATGTGCAACACTATTTTCTAAAGTTTACAAATACACAAGTCGACTTTCTTCTCCTAAAATCCCAGGCTAGGAAGGACGGTGTAACCTTGCTCTCCATATAGATGAGTATAAAGCACCCATGCTTAAGGAGAAATATCAAATTCTTGCCTCATGATTTGAGTCCAAATGTACAAATAACCACAAGACAAATGTCTTTGTTGCAGCCACCTCTAAGCTAATAGAACTGCTTGATGCTAAGCTGAATGTTTACCCAAATTCTCTTTATTTATAAAACCTTTCTTCATACTTAGAATTAAGAAATGGGATGCTTGTTAACTTTATATAACTATATACATATGTCATAACCCAATGCGTTAGATATTGTGCCGTAAGGTCACATGAAATTCACTACAAATAAAATGTATTGTTCAAGAAATAAATTATTAAGTATTTTTCGACTCTGATGAATATTACCAAAATGTGTTACAATAAAGGAACTAAAAAACTTTTGGAAATATTTAAGAGAAAAATTATATAAAAAGAAAGAGCATAGAAATCCATTCTTCTTTGGTTTAAATATGCAATATAAGTGGGTGATCAGTATCAATATCACAGAAGTGTAATGTTGATCGATAACAATTAGATTGGTTCTAGATAGCTGCTAGAACCTATTCAGGAGACATCCAGACCATTGCCAGTCAAAAGCTCCCCCCCCCCCTACAAAAATTATTCGGCAAAATTGTTAAGTAGGAAATTAGTTCACATTCTGGAATCTATGATAGTTTTTAAAGGGGTAAAAAAGATTACGTAACTTTGAATTTTCCTTGAATGCAGCAGCAATACACTGAAACTACTTTTCATAAATACTAAAGGGCTATATGCCCTTTTGCGCAAGTTTAACCAGCCAAGTGGCTATCGTCAGGAAGTTATAAAAACTAAACAGTTTTAAGAATCTTCGGATGATACGAACTTTCAATTATATTTTAACAAATGTACTGGAACTTCTATAGTATAGAGTTTTTGCAATGAATGATACATTTGATGAGCATAATATAGTACTTAGTTTCTGATATATAAACGAATATATAGTTTTTCTTTAATACTTTATGATTTATAACCGAAGTACATTTGAATTAAGCTGTCTGCATTAAAATAAACGTTATATGTATTTAACAGTTAGATTTAAAAAACGTCTCTATTTTTCGACTAAATTGTATAGAGTTAAGAGTTAATTCAAAATTATATATTAATAGCGCAAAATTTTTGATGAAGCACGTTTCAAGTATTACATATAAAGTCAATTTTTAAAAAAGTAGTTAAAAATACTATATTTCTACCAAAGATGAAAAATTTTCATAGTTAATTATTAAAATTTAGTTGAAATAAAATGTGAAGATCTATTACTTTAGATAATAATAAGTTTAAAAAAAAACTGACAAAAAAATAACAACTAAAAATCAACAAATAAATGTTTTCTACAACAATTTAATACTTACTTGTTGTTCCGTTTAATGTTATTAAGAAATTATTGTTTATCATGTAATTACTATTAATTGTTTTATATAATTTTGAAGTTGGTGCCCAGTGAAACATAAAGAAATATATACTTTGCTGATATAACAACGAAGTTACATTTAAAATTGCCAGCATTCACATTACTATTATAATATTGTATGGCACATACTTCAAAATCATATAAAATAATTAATAATAATTACATAATAAACAATAATTTCTTAATTAAATTAAACGTAACAATATACAAATATTAAATTGTTGTAGAAAACATTTATTTTTTGCTCTTCAGTTAAGTTACTTTTTTTAAGTCGGTTTTCTTAAACTTATTATTTTACAATTTTAAGTAATTGGTAGACCTACTAAGGATGGTTTGTGAATGGGAAAACGACGGCTATTTGAATAAGGAGTTTCGTTATGTATCTTCGAAGTCCAAGGTCCAATACCAATGAAATTAAGATGGGACAACCATGGAGCTACAGAAAATCCAACGCAAAAGCAAAAAGCAATAATTAAAATCGTTTCATAAACACAAAAGTTATACTGGAACAAACATATATATATATATATATATATATATATATATATATATGCATATATATATATATATATATATATATATATATATATATATATATATATATATATGCATATATATATATATATATATATATATATATATATATATATATATATATATATATATATATATATATATATATATATATCTATATACAGACAACCTGAGAACCTCCGCCTTTTCTGAAGTATGTTAAAAAATTTTCAGCATTTTGCCAAAACCTATTTTCCAAAAGCAGTTTTTTTTAATAGTTGAGTGAACAAACCAGTATTTTCAAAAAAGTCATCTTTTCAGTTGATATGAATCGAATCAATTTCAAAAAGTTCATTCCTCTGCCTAACGTAAAATGAGTTTTGACTGTTCTATATAATTGATCCTTTATTACTTAACATAACCGGCATTATATTAAACTTTATATAATAATGGAAGTTAGTAGAAGTTAATTTGGAAAAGCACTTGAGAAATGTGAAAACGTTAACAGTTTTCGTTAAAGTATAAGAGACAACTTAATTTTTTTATATAAGAAACGTCTGTATGTGTAAACATTAATCTTTATTTTTACCTCCTTTCATGGCCTAAATAATTTCGTTACCCTTATGTATGGATTAACTTCCAATAACAAAAGCATATCTGTCGGACTTGACAACAAAAGGTTGTTGTTCATAATATATAATACAAGATTAATGGTATATGGGAAAAATATTTTGAGTTCTTTATCTAACACTCTATCAGGTTGGCAATGATGAGGAGATAATAATATTTAATATTTCCGCTGTGGATTTGTACCATTTGGCTTTTAGCGGTAATGTTATTCGTTGGAAAACAATTTATTAATTCAAATAGATTTTATCGGTCACAATTTCTATACTTTTTATACGATGAAGAAATGTTTATGAAGATATAACGTTAATGTAATGTAATAACAACTTATTCATAAACATCAGTAACATTGTGTAACTAATGTACCATTTATAAATTTGATTTAAAAAATTGAAGAAAAAAGATAGTGGGTGTAATTCTAAGATTAGTGTATTTGTGAATATTTTTATTTAACTACGTAAACTTTTGGTGAATAGAAGATATCTTGGTAATAAAGAAATTGTTCTCTACAGTTAAAACTTTTGAGTCGTGTTAACATGAATTATAATACTGTCTATTATCAATTTTAATGTATAATCTCCTGTATGCTATTTCTCAAACATGCGCATGTATTTTGCAGTTCACTGTCATATAAATTTTACAGCAATATGATAAGAATTATAAAAAAAGAAATAAGTCACCTATCACCTTAGACTAATACTATATTTGTTCAAATGTATTCTAGAGCGTAATGATTTCATTTATGTTTAGATTTCTTTAAACTATAAGATTATAAATAAATTAATATCATAAATAAGAATGATATTAATTAAACTTTGTATAACGATTATTTGCGTGTGCGTCACAGGTAACAAACTATGAATCAACCAACTGACATTTTTAAATAGTGTCGTGCCGAAAACACATTTTAGGATAACAGTTAGTGTAATGTAGTAATACAAATCCGTGAACCTATGACGGAGTAATGAAAAGGTTCTCTACAAAAACATTCCACGGAAGTGATATTTCCATCAAAATAAATGAAATAAATTCAACGAAAATCAAAATAAATGAAACAAAAATGAAATAAATTTTACAGAAATATTGAGACGCCAATGAATTAAATTATATAATAAAGCTAAGACGTGACTTCATAATTGCATCTTGTTCGGCAAAGTATCAGTGCCGTACGTAGTTGATTGAAACGTATGTGGCTAGACATTTGTGCTGATAATTGTGGTATGTTAGTAACAATTGCTAGTGGTGTAGCATGTGATCCGTGCGTCGTCACTAAATTGATACACGCGCATAGATCCATTATACAAATTGTAGTTTTGGGCATCGGGCAATATAATATTTTAAGTTTGGAATACAATTTACTTATGTTCTTGCTTGTACGTCTTAATTAGGAACGTTATTATGAGAATACTAACAAAATTAAATAAAGTAGTATTATTGTAAATATATATGTATATTAAGTAGATCCTCCTAAGTTACAACCTTTAACTATGACTATATGCTCTTATATTAGCTTGACTCCTTTAACTTTTGGTGACGAAAATATGTGTTCGTCATAATAACATTGTTCTTTATAGTTGACAATTTGAAGAACGATTGGTTTTATCTATAATATTGTCTATTATTACAAATATTAGTGTAACATATCATACATTTTATTCCTCAAACAATCGCATGTATTTTACAATACTATCATATAAATTGAATGGCAGTATAATAGTTATAAAAAAATAAGTCAGGTATCACCTTAAGCTAATGTGATATTAATTCAAATGTATTCTAGAACATATTTTTTTGATTTGTGTATAGATTTTTTAAACTGGACAATAAATAAGAACCTTATGGTATTCACTGGCTTTAGACATCACCCGGTATAATATTTTAAATTTGAAATGCAATTCTATTTGGTTTCTTGCTTGTACATCTTAATCAGAAAAGTTAATATGAGAATACCCACAAAATTAAAGTGGTATTACTGTTTAGAAATGTACTTACATTACAGATAATTTCCTGTACATTTAATCAAACTACACTAGACACAAGAATTAAGTAAAAAATCATAAATTTCTAGGTGATTTTCAAAGGGCTGCAACTTAGAGAAAAATAATCGCAGAGCAATTTTAAGAAAATCAGAATGAAGCTCCAAGTTTCTAGTTTTTAGATATTGTGTTTAATTTTCTTACTATATTTACTATTTTCTATCCTCTGTAATTTGATCTAAACATCTTGTACTGATAATTTTTCGCTCGAGTTATCGTCGACTTGTTTTCGACTTATCGTCGTTCAAAGCAAGAAAGTTAGTTTTGACTTTGATAATTAATTACTTGGAAAATTTTTTGAACAGAATTTTTGTTCTTACAACTTATTAAAATTTTTTGATAAAAATAATGTGAATTATTGCTAAAGAAAAAATTCAAGAACTAGTAACTACGACTTGTAAAGAATACTTTTTAGTTTTAAAACCTTATTTGAATTTTCTGTACGATCATTATTTCCTAAGTAAGTAATTACCAAATTTAAAACTGATTTTTTGCCTTTAGCGACGATAGCTCAGCAAAAAAACATCGTACAAGGCTTTGAGACCAGTCAAATTAAAGAGTATAAAATTATCTAAAAAGTTTTGTGATGAAATCACTGAAAAGATGTATTGAAGTTCGTGGACACTTTGAAAGGCAAGCAAAGATTTGTATGGTTTTCTTATGATTACTCAAAAATTGTTGATGGTAAAAAAAATGTATTCCAAAGCCTAAAAACTATAAACTTGGAGTTTCAAGCTAATTTTTTTAAAATTGCTCTACGATTATTTTTCTCCAAGTTACAGCTCTGAAAATCACCTTAAAATTTAGAATTTTTTTACATCCCTTAGTTTTTGTGCCTAATATTTAAGAATTATATACGTAGGTATATCAAGTACATCATTAGGAGTACACTTTTTTTTGTTTATGATTATAGAGAGAAATACACTTACATTAATTCGAGTTCCTAAACTTTTGGACAATAAAAGATGTTTTGGTCATAGAAAATGGCTTTCTATAGTTGTCAACTCTGAATAAGATTAGTTTTAACTAGATCTTTATCTATTATCATTATTAAAGTATTTTGTCATGTATTTTATTTTTAAAATATGCATATACATTTTGCAATACAATGTTATATAAACTATAAGACACTATAGCTATTAAAATAATATAATTATAAAAAAAAGTCAACTCTGTCCCTGAACTAATGTAATATACATTTAAATCCACACTAGAGTGTAATAATTTAATTTGCTTATATTTTTTAAACTGGATCATAGAAATAACACTCTATGGTATTAACTAGTTTTAGACATGTTCCGGTATAATATTTTAAGTTTGTAATATAATTTTCTTTGTCTTCTAGCTTGTACTTCAGCAGAAAAGATACTATGCGAATACCAACAGATTTAAATAAAGTAGTACTACTGTTTAGAGATGCATCTACTTTACAAATAACTTCCCTTACATTTAACCAAATTATTTTAAGTCAAGTAGATCAAGTAGATCATTATACTCGTAAATTATAGCATATTATTTGACTATAGAAATAAATACTCTTACATTAGTCTAACGACTTAAGCTTTTGGTTAATAAAGGATGCTTTTGTAAAAAACAATAAACTGATCAGGATTGGTTTTAACCATAATATTATCTATTATCTCTATTTACTAAACGGCTGTTTTCGTGTGTGTGTGTGTGTGTGTGTGTGTGTGTCACGAAATTTTTAGATCGATGTACGAAATGCTTTTCGTTCGAATTTCGGCATTTTGACAAAATCAGTACAGTAAATCGATGCTTGCGAACAACGTGGTAATTTTTGGTTTTTGATCCGAAGCCTCTAGAGGCATGCTCCGCAGGTGCCTTCGGCATGAGCGAGGCGGCGCCGGTGCCGCAATATTGCGATTTGCTTACTCATCTGTATTAATGTATCATCTCATGTATTTTATTTTTTTTAAATGCGCATGTATTTTGCAGTACACTGTCGTATAAATTGCAGGATAATGTAATAACTATAAAAAATGATTGAGCTATCCCTTTAACTAATGCGATATTCATTCAAATATATTCTTCCACATAATGATTTTATTTATATTTAGATTTTCTAAATAGGCCTGAAATAATCACTGGTATACTATTTTAAAATTTGGAATCTAATTTAATTCGCCGTCGTAACAAAATTGAATAAAATAGTATGTATTACTGTTTAGAGGTTTAACCATTTTACAGATATTTTGCCGTATACTTAACTAAATTATGAAAATTATACGTTCATCAAATAAATAAATATAAATAACAGTTTTATATTTATAACTATAGAGACAGATACTCTCTATAGTGAGAGATTCACTTCTTGAACTTATGGTAAATAAAAGATATTTTGATAATCAAAAAATAGTTATCTACAGTTGACATCTCTGAGAACGATTAGTTTTAACTATAATATTATCTATTATCAATATTAATGAATGATATCATGTATTTTATTTCTCAAAAAAATGTGCATGTATTTTGCAATACACTATACATAAATTGTATAACAATATAACAACTATCAGCAAGTCAAATATCCCTTTAAACTAATGCAATATTTATTCAAATGTATGTTAAAGTGTAATAATTTCATAACTGTTTAGATTTTTTTTGTGTCATAAATAGCAACCCTATGGTATTATCTGAACATCATACGGTATACTATTTTAAAATTTGAAATCCAATTTTATTCGTCTGTTTTCTTGTAAATATTATTCGGAAAGTTACTATACGAATACTAACAAAATTTAATAAAGTAGTACTACTGCTTAGAGATGTACTCACTTTACAGATAATTTCCCGTACATTTAACCTAATTATGAAAGTTATACGTACATCAAGTAGATCATCATAAATTATAAACTTTTAAGTATAACTATAGAGAGAAATACACTTCCTTTAACATATACCCCAAACCAAACATTTGCAGAGAGAGAATAATTATCTTTTCCCTCGCATAATTCTTGCTTATTTTCTGTCAAACTTCGTGACATAGCACAATTATACGTGACATTTTCTGTATGTTATCTAATGAAGTTGAATAGTGAACTTGTATATCGGTAGAAACCCTCAAAAGCTATAAAATCTACGCTGTTGAATATCATTTTTAAAATAAAAATAATTTGGATGTTGTAGTTGTATACTGTACTGTATATTAATACAACATTTAAATCTCCGTTATTTAAAGTCAGAGACATGTCGTTTCAATGATTTCATATTGTTATAATACCTTGTCCAATTCTCAGTTTATTTTATCAAAAAATATATGTATACATATTTCGTCTTCGCAATAGATATACATAACTCATTATTGTTGCAAATTGAAACATAATTGGGAGATGCTTAAAATATGTAAGAACACATGAAAAAATATTTCCTAATCGATCAAAAATATATTCAAATTGCTCACCATTTGCAATTCAACATACCTAAAATCACATGTCATATACATTTTTCGATGTTTCTAACATCGAATTTAATTCAAACGCTTAACTCATCCGGTATGAAAGCTCTTATGTAAATATTATTTCTCGTATGTCATTATAAAGAAGCTAAGAGATACTTAATGTTGATTAAAAGGTTATTAAAAAAGGAGATTGTTCTTCATGGATTGTTTGTCCAAAGCATACAAGAAAATGCAGCAGTTTCGACGTTTTTTAATGTTATGGAAATTTTTTATTTATTATCTACTACATTATTCACAACCGTCCTGGTTAAAACAGCAAAAGCTTCAATGAAGTCACGTATAAAAAAAGTTTATACAAAGATATTTATATTTTATGGATATGCAAGATCTCCAAGCTTTTTAAATTCACAAATACAATTGTCAAAATACTTTTCACATTCTGATGTAGAATTCAATTCTGCACTGAACTTTATTTCATATTCCTCACAGCTATTACGGATTTGTTTTTAAAATTGATGGAAAAAATCTAATGGATAACTATGAAAATAGATAACCATGAGACAATGTAGTAATAAATAGCAATCCATCATTCTTAAGGCTTTAATTTGTTATGTTCAAAGAATGGAAAATCAAAGACAAAAAATTACAAATGTTTTGAATTTATTTTATCATTAAATCACCCTGTATATATAACTCTTTTAGAAGAAATTTACATCAATAAAGCTTTAAAAATCATCATTTTGTTTAAATATAGGAGTATTTCTGCTCACCGATTTTCAGAAGTAAATTTCCATACTATGAACTTTCACCCACAATAATATTCACGAAGATGTTACAGATAAATACACTAAATTAACACAGTTTCATATAATAACTTACTTCACACTGCGATATAGAAATGAACTTAATTTGCAATATTTATGCAGTTTATAATATACCCCCTTTCACGATTTAATTCATATTGATTTCTTTCAGTAAATAGAACTATTGTGATAAGATGCTATGCTTTTTGTACAACCAAGAAGATAAAAAAGTATTTACAGACATAAAAACGTCAATAAATAAATACTAGTTACACTAGTGAACAAGGAAAGGCTACTGTAAAACATGATAACCCAGTTTTAACTACTAAGACAATTTATAAAAAAAAAATTGTAAATATAATTATTCTTTAATTTCTTCTTGATTTATAACATAAAGGAGATACCATATGTTAGAATATAACTCCGAGTTTATTATTTTGTTAATAAACAGAAAATATTTCTGTTATGCTTCTGCAAGATCTTAAAGAATTTGTAATACATATTTATTAGTAATATTTAACAAATAAACTTAAATGTGGTTATTATATACGTTATTTGACCCTTTGAGGTGCTAATTTCGTTTTGTTGTATATATCATATCTATAGTATTATATAAAAATAAAGAATAAAGTTGTGTTGTCTGCCTCTTTCTCGAAAATCTATTTTGAATATTAAAAAATCCTCAAATAGTATTATTAATTTGCCATGTCAGTTTATTTTGCTATCGTCCTGGCACTTGATTTATACAACATTTTACAGAACTTTCTTTTGGTCCCAAAAACGTTAGTTAAAAATTATATTAGTGAACTTGACAATTTACTAAATCCAAGTAATCTATATTATTATTATTTTATAAGTTTTTAATAATAATTCACTTGGTAAAGACAAATGTCTGCTGTAGAAACAAACTTAATATAAATTTGAAATTTCCTCTCCACTAGCTAGTACTACTGAAATTGAAAAAATAGTTTTAAAAATTAAGCTGGAAAAAGACAGTTCATAATGATATTAAATTGCAACTATTGATATTATGCATGTCAGTTGTAAAACATTGTATTACCCATATAGTAAAATTGTAGCCATAAATTATTGTATAGAACAAAGAAATTTTCCAAGTAAAATTGAAAATGTCCGTTTTATAGAAATTGCTACTACCTTAAGTACCACTCTAAATACATCAATAATTTACACCCTATTTTTATTATGTATTCGAAGTAAAGTTCTACAGAAGGCTATTAGTGTCTACATATCAGAGGATTATGGAATTAAACTTTAAAATTTTTAATTGATATCTTGTTATATTAAAGTTCTTTTGAAACTAGATATCAGAATTTATGGAACACAGTATTTTTAGTGAGAAATAAGAAACTGTTTGTGTTGCTCTGGATAGTGACATAAAATTTATGGAATATATTAATAGCTAAATGAAAAAACACATAGTATGTTAAAGTATAAAACATAAGTAAAAGTAAAGTATGAAAAATGTGAAACAACGTTTATATTTTCATCTGTGAATATTATGTGTTATGTAGATTTAGATTTTTTAAGTAAAGTTCATATTAAAATGTCGACTTGTTAATAACCTGAGTATGTTTCATAATATTCCAATAAAACTTCAACAATTAAATTGATTAGAAAAACTGCACATTTAAAATATTCTAGAGAAAATTATGTTGGTGAACTGTGGAAAAATTTAAAATTATGAAAATATACGAATAAAACGTAATATTGACTCACCTGTCAATTTATTAAATCCAAATAATCTAACCTACAATCAGTTTTTAATTATAATCGACTTAATATTGACATACATTTCTACAGTAATAACAAATTTAATATAAATTTGAAATTTTCTCTCGGGCTAGAGTACCGACGAAATTTAAAAATTTGTTTTAAAATTAAGTCGAACACGGATAGTTCACGATATTAAATTTCAAATGTTGATATTATACATGCCAGTTATAAAACACCATATTACCCGTCTGAAAAATTGTTACATAAAACCTGGAAGAATATTTTCCAGAATAATAGAAAATGTTTATAAATGTCACTACCTAAAATATACACTGCAAATATATTACAATACATAAATTATTTATGCCTTATTTTTATTATATATTTCAAGTAAATTTCCACAGAAGGCTATACATGTCCAGATAGCGGACTATTATGGAACTAGATTTTAATAAACGAAAATAAAGTATTAAAAATGTTTGTGTTAAATTTAAAGAATATGCATGTGTATATATGTGTGTAAAAACATATATACGGCTGAAAATATTATATGAGAAAGTATCTTAAAATATAAACCAGAAAATGCGATACAATTTTTATTTTCTAATGTACATTATCTAAACATGCATAGATACATATTGTTGACGTATTAATAACCTAAAAATGTTTTTATCATATTTCAACAAAATTTCAACTCTGAAACTGGTAAAATACGGGCAATAACTTGAAATACCACCTCACTTGTACGTAAATTAGTAATAACTTCATTATCCGGCTACCTTAAAACTAAAATACCTAGTAATAAAATAAATAACCATAATATTAGACACTCACAAATACAAGAACACCATACAACAACATTTTGCAATGCCAAAGTAGGACAAAGCATTGTCATAAAATGTCTTATGCCACTAAGGCTTGTTTAAAATAGTTATAATTAAAAACTTTTAAGCTCTAGATAAAAAAAAAACAGTTGGTTAGGAAATCAGTAGTGAATTGCGTTAGTTACATTTCAGTGTTACTATTGACATTTCTACTTTTCTGTATAATATGTATCTTTCTTTTTATTATATAATATTTCATTGAAGCGGACTGTATAATTGAATGATTAATGACGAATTTTAGAAAGTAAAAGTTAATAGTAGAAAGTAACATATGGTTTAAAAATTTTAGTATTAATGAAAGGACCAATAATTTTTTAAAGAGGTTTATTGTTACTATTAACTGGTTATACATCATCTTTTTGTGAGTTGTGAAGCTATAATTTAAATCCTAAAAAATATACAGGTAGAAACTTGAATATATATATATATATATATATATATATATATATATATATATATATATATATATATATATATATATATATATGTACGTAAAATACAGTGTAAGTAAGACTGGTCGCTGCAAATAGTGGGTGCTCTAATAGTATTAATTAACTTCATAGGGCAATTAAGTTTATTTCATGAAAATATTTTCAGGAAGACGAAATCCGCTATTTCCGGAAGTACCGGACGTTGAACATGTTCCCTATTCAAAATGGAATAAATAGTAGACGTATTAAAACCCAGACGTTACTTTAGAGACAATTTAACATTTTCTGTACCTAAATCCAGCCATTTCGAAGTTTTTTAACATCATTAAACATTTCTGAATTTAAATTATTATCTATTACTGTACATTATCTACAACCACCTTAGTTAAAAGGCAAGCACTTCAATGATGTCACGTCGAAAAAAGTATTGCTGTTCATGCTATAATTTTTAGATTTTATGGACATACAATGTGCCCAAATTTTGATAATTTAAAAATATAAGTTCCTAAATGTTGTCCACATTCTGATGCAGAATTATATTTTGTATTTAACTTTATTAATATTCCTTTCAGCAATTACGGATTATTTTAATAAAATTCACAGAAAATATCTAACAGATGATCTCGAAAGTACGAGAAAATGTTTAAAATTCATAAAATTCCACTATTATTAATGCTTCTCTTTGTTATATTCAAAAACGGAATTTCAAGGACAAAAAATATAAATGTTCTGATTTTATTTTATCACTAAATCTCCTTGTATATGTAACATTATTTTTTGACAAATTCGCACGAATAAAGTGTTAAAAATGTTTGATCATTTTATTTAAATCTATTTCTACTCACCAGTTTTCCGAAGCAGATTTCCCCGTTGTGAACTTTCACATAATAATTCATCACTTCGCGAACAATATTCACAAAGAGATTATACTCGTAACTAGACACACTAAATTAATACAATTTCATGTTAATAACTCACTTCACACCACGATATAGAAAAGAACTTAATTTTCGCTATTTTACAGTGTATGCTATACACCATTCTCACGATTAAACTTATACTGATTTATTTCAATAAATCGAAATATTATGATAAGGCGCTACGGTTTTTGTGCAACGTAGAAGATAAACAGGTACTTACAGACATAAAAACATGAACAAAGAAAATATTACAAAACATGATAACCGAGATAACATAATTTCAATAACTAAGACAACGTAATACTTAAATGAATTTATAAAAAAAAATTGTAATTATATTTTTGTTTAAATTCCTCTATTTGGATTTAGAAAATAAGAAGGGTGCCGTACGTCAGGATATAACTTTAAGATTATTATTTTTTAAATAAATAGGAAATATTTTTATTGTGGTAGTTCATTTAGCAAAATAGATAATTGACTGTAACTTATGTAAGTCGGGAATCGAGAAAGGAACCACCAAACTGCAAAGCGGTTATCAAGTGGTTCCCGAATAGCACGGCTATTACATACTCGCTGTAGGAAACAACTACTCCTCGGGCTAAAGCCACGCCAGACATTGAATTATACTTAACAGCGAACCTGGACCCCTTTCTCGTGTTTCTGCACGACCAGAGCTTTTTTGAAAAGGGACCCCGCCACGTGTAGGTCTCGATATTTGTACTGGATGCAATCTGAACGACAGACAACTGCTTCGAACTTATTAGTTCTCATCAGTGCCGTACATGCACCCCGATCCGGGGCAAATAATATTAAATACGATAGATAAATAGTTGATAAATAATTGATGTAAGAAACGACTGATCTAAATATTTTTTTTATTTGTCACATTTGGCATAACTTTTAAAGAATGCAGGAAATGGCGTTGTTTCTTAAACCCTGAATATTCGAAAAGTATTAAAGAAACAGTTGTCTATTTATCAATTTCATACACGTATAAGAAGTTTGCATCCTGTAATAAAATTTTGCTTCTTTTAAAAAATTTGGAAAAAGTTAAGTGGATTAACTTGAATCTAGACTCCACCCTTTTGAATGTATTTCAAATTATAATCATTTAAATAAAGATACATGTATACATGTAAAGATACATGAAGATGTATGTATACATTTGATTATCATAAAAAATCGTTTCGACATTCTCGAATAAAAATGTAAAATATAACACAATGAAAGCCACGTGATTGCCATTATATTTATGTATGCCGCATCGTTTTGTTTTCAAACAAATATTAGAAACAAAATTTACTTAAAGTAAATTTATCTTCTTCTGTCTGTAACAGATGTTATTGGTAACACTTAATAAACTACAAATTAAACAATTATTTTTGTTATAGAATTTAAAAGACATCGCTAATTTGGCTAGAAAGATGTTTGATTTTATTTTGTAGATCAGCTTTAATCAAAATCATAGTGAGTTTAATAATAATTATGCTTTCATAAGAATATATTACAAAACATGATAACCCAGATAACATAATTTCAATAATTAAGACAACGTAATATTTGAATGAATGTATAAAAAATTTTGTAAATATATTTTTTATTATATTAACAAAAGACTGATCGTAATAAATAAAATAACTTTTGTCAATATTGTGATACGATGAATTAAATAAAGACATTCTGTCATTCTCCTTCATTGTTAACATTTCACTGAACTTAAGCGAATTTGTCGTACATATTTTCAACAGTATTTATGAAATAAACCTAAGTGTGGCTCTTATACATATTATTTGAGCCTTTGAGTTGCGAATTTCGTTTTTTAACGTGTTCTGAATGTCATGTCGAGAGTATGGTTTAAAAGTAAAAAATAAAATTGTGTTGTCTGCCTTTCCTGGTAAATTTAATCTGGGTATTAAAAAAGGCAAATAGTATTGTTAACAAACAATGTAAATTTAATTTGCTATCATCCTAGAACTTTATTTTTAACTCGTTTCACAGAACTGAAACTGAATTATATCGTACATGTTTTATTTTATGTAACTTATCCCTGGTGGTGTCAAAAATAATATTTATCGATCTTCAACTGATTTGTCTCGTTTCACAGCTAAAACTAATTTTGTAGCTAAATAACTATTTGTAAAGGAGTTATGTTAGGTACAGAAGAATTATGTTATGTTAGCAAAGCGCAGAGGTTCAAACCTATGACTATAATTCAAAAATTGCTGGAACTGGTGAAATGTTACATTAATGGATTTTTATGTATAGTGTCTTGATAATATTTTGATGACTGGTTTATATGAGCAATAAAAACTGCTGTTTTTTAATTGTTATCAAGAATTTTCTCTAGAATGTTGAAGAATTTATAACCACGAAGCAATATTGATACTGAACTGTTAATGATAATTTTGTCTTCATTTGATAACAAGTCCGCGTTTTCAGGTACAGCTTGTCAAGAATAGGAACAAGTCTCAAAACTGCTATATCGGACCGCCCACGAGGTGCGCAGTAAATAGCTTAGATTTTACTCAGACCTTTGTAGAGTGAATATGGAATATGTATGAATATACAAAAAATGTACACATTTTTCCAAACACACTTTACACGCGGCCAGAATTCGATCTGGCCGCGTGTAAAGTTTATCTTTTTACCTTCGAATGCTGCCTCACTCTATCTTCTACGCATACACATAGATAATCTCACACTTTTTCCTATTCTTGACAAGCTGAGGTCTTTACGAAATAGATCAAGAAATATTAAAAGGGATGCAACCATCATCATAAAATAAAGTTTCAGTTAATTTGTTGGGTTTAGCATTCCAGAAAGTTCCAGCAGAGTATAATAGTTATTCGAGTTTCAATATGCTGGTGTTGCTACATAGAACAAAAGTTTATGTTCAGTTTCACAGAAAGTTATTAACTATCAGCTTATCTGAAGATCAGTTTCTCACGAACAAATTATTGGCATTATCAGAAGGTAATTAAAACTCAATTTTAATCACCTCCAAATCATGCCAACTTGTTTGGCGAAACGCACATCGAGTAACGTATATTATTCCGGTATTTGTAGGAAACTGGCCTCCTGTTTTTATTCCTGTATCAAAATGCTCCTTCACAGAAGTAATAATTTATTTATAAAAATAAAACTGAGAAATTGCTATTTATTGGTATTATCAACAATTTTTTTTAACAGGAATATTAAGAATTTAAATAAATTCTTGTTTCTTCCAAAGGAATGACGATCCAATTATTTTATAAATTTTTAAACTTACAATATTATTGACATCATACCAAAAAAGTGATAATAAAGTGAACAGTAATTATATACTTAATGTTAATTTTCTTAAAATATTAATTTATCATCAAATTAATGTTGAAAACAAAATAATCTACTATCAGTCACGTTTTACACGCAAACTCGTTAAATAAAAAGTTGTACTTCTCATCTATGGAACATGTAGCTCTCAATACTTTTAAATAACAAAGTACACCAAATGCGTGTACATTTTCTGCTAAATTTGCAAGATGTAATCTAACACACTAATGTTTTATTAAAGTTAAATAATACTAAATACATACGTTTCTGTTACAAGTTAACTTTAATCTGATTGGAATCCTAGTTGAGATAAGATTTAGTTACTTTTTATACTTAATGTTTAACTGTTATATCTTTTCGACAATATTTTTCCAACAAATTTTTCTCATCCTACGCTTTAAATATAACTATGTTAAATTAATGCCTGAGTCACTTTAATAAAGAGGGAATTGAAATAAATGCTGCATGGCCATTAAATATTATATTATATATATATATATATATATATATATATATATATATATATATATATATATATATATATATATATATATTCAGATAAATTCTAGAATCGAAAACACATAAGTGTACCAATATTTTGTCATGCTTAATGGTCTTCAATTTAGAGACGCAGCCCGAGCAGAATTACTGCTCTTTAACTGTTCTCACTGAAATAATATAGCCATTTAAAAGAAGGCTTCCCATGAGATTATTACATTATAATATACAACGAGTAAGTCGCAATAATATTGCGCTACCCCCTCGCTCATATCGAAGGCACCTCCGGAGCGTGCCTCTAGAGGCTTCGGATCAAAAAACAAAAGTTACCACGTTGTTCGCAAGGGTCGATTTACTATGCTGATTTTTTCAAAATGCTGAAATTCGAACGAAAAGCATTTCGTACATCGACCTAAAAATTTCGTGACACACACGAGTTTAGTAAATATAGAAACAAACGTTTCCTATTGTTTAATTATTTATCTCTTTTTACAGATTTGAATGGTTCGAAGATCTTGGACTGAGGTGGTACGCCCTACCTGCTGTATCCAATATGATGTTCGACTGTGGTGGCCTCCAATTTACAGCGGCCCCTTTCAACGGGTGGTACATGAGTACCGAAATTGGATGCAGGAATCTGTGTGACACTCACAGGCTGAACATGATGGAAGTAAGATAATTATTTTAATTAAGTTTGTAACATCCGTGCAAAATATTTCTGAATGTTGAATTAGTTCCCTAATTTACTTCGCTATTCTCTGTAATACAGAAATCAAAAGAAAAAACAGCGGAATATTTAAATTAGACGTACCTACATAAAGATGTAAAACTTCTAAGTTGTGTTAAAATCTATTTAAAATTGTTTTTGAAAAACTGTGAATTCATATAAACATAATGCCTTATGCTTCTTATTCTTTAGTAGCGGATAATGACATAAACTGTTATCATGCAATTCTTGGTGACTATTATACTTTCAATAAATATTCTAGAAGTAATAAAATAAGTTTGCCATATTATCGAAAAAGGTACATTAGTTGCGATTAAATTAATACGATTTATCGATTAAATATGCTGTTCGTGTAAAGGACAGATCAATAAGAATAAACCAATACAATCTACTTTAATTTAAGAGAAAGTTGTGGAAATAATATATAAATATACTACCTATATAAATATAACTGGAACCCCACTATATAAATGAGACAGTAATTATTTTTTGAAGTTGTTAGATGAACGTTTGAATTGGATAATTATAACTTCTTTTTGAGAATACAAAATTGTTATAAACAAGAACTCAAACATGTTATTTTAAAATATTAAAGACAAAAATATAATAATAAATATTAATATATAGAAATATTATACTATATGTAAAAATATATAGTAATATTAATATGTAGTATATTTAGATTTTACTTAAAATTACATAATATGTGCAGCTAACAATAAACCCCGCATTATATGAAAAATAGAAAGAACATCCGAATTAATTCTGATTTTCTTAATAATTTTTACCTGATAATAATGACAAGGGACATACACGAAAGTAATTAAATTATTTTTTTATTTGTCACAATTCATATGGTTTATAAATATTACAGAAAATGACATTGTTTCTTAAGCCCTAAAAATTCGAAAAATCTTAAAGAAACAGCTGATTATTTATTTAATTCATACACATATACCAATTTTTCATCCTGTAATAAAATTTTGTTTAAAAAATGTAGGAAGGTTAAGTGAATTACATAATTAATAAACTATATTCTTTGCTAGTCCTGTTGAATTTATTGTAAGTTACAATCATTTGAATAAAAATACACTTATTATTATAAAACAACTACGTTTTTCGAAATTATGTTGTGAAAATGTAAAATATGACACAAAGAAAAATTACAAATCAAAATTCACTTCAAGTGAATTTATCTTTTTTCGTCTGTTGGCTGTTTAGACTTTATTAGTATAACTTAATAATCCATAATCCATAAATTAAACAATTATTTTTGTTATAAAACTTAAAGAGACATCGTTAATTTGGAAATAAAGATATTTGATCTCGCTTTGCAGATCAGTTGCAATAATAGTGAAAGCTTAAAAATAATTATGCTTATGGTAGAACTATGGGTACATAAAAACCTTTCAATCGTATAAAGGATACTGAAAATATGTAAACTAAAAGTATTTAATAAATATTTAATTGTATTAAATCTGAATTAATTAATATTTAAACATATTAAGTACCGTAATAGGAAACGCTGAAATATATAGCGATATGTTTAGTAGTAACTTATAAGTCGGAAATCGAGAAAGGAACCACCAAGCCGCCAAGCGGCTATCAAAGTAGTTTCCGAATAGCAAAGCTATTACATAATCGCTCTAGGAAACAACTACTCCTCGGGCTAAAGCCCCGCCAGGCATTGAATTATACCCAGAAGCGATCCTCGACCCCTTTCTCGTGTTTCTGCACGATCAGATAAGGTTTCAAAAAATAAAACCCGCCACAGGTAGGATTCGACATTTGTCCCGGATCGGAACCGAACTTAGTTCTCATTAGTGCCGCATACGGTACGCCGATTCAGGACAAATGCCGAATGAACTCTATGGCCTATACATCTTTATCGATACGATCTCTGTCAGTTTACAGATATGTTTACATATTTAAAAACAAACTAAACTGATTTATAATGTTTTGATATTAAATTTTATTCAAAGATTTCAAATTACCAGATCTATGCGTACTCTTCCAAACAATTTCTAGCTATTTCACTATATTTCAAATTAATTAAATCTGTTAATTCCTGGTTTGAACTATTATCCTTTCCATGGTATATAGAATATATATTCTTCCAACCAATCATCCACCAAATTTATTATTCATAAGCATAGATGAATATTAAAAAGAAGCATATTAGTCAATAATTTAAATATTTTCCTTCTACGTGGCAAAATGACTGTTTAATATGCCTACGTCCCTTTCAGACTATTGCCCTGAATATGGGCCTAGATACCAGGACCCCGGTGACGCTATGGAAAGACAAGGCTCTCGTGGAAGCCAACTTGGCGGTGCTCCACAGCTTTCAGCAAAAGGGTGTCACGATTGTCGACCATCACACAGCATCCGAATCTTTCATGAAGCATTTAGATAATGAGGTTAGGTTGAGGAATGGTTGCCCGGCCGATTGGGTTTGGATCGTACCACCCATGTCTGGATCGGCTTGTCCGGTATTTCATCAGGAAATGGCCTTGTATTATTTGAAGCCGTCATATGAGTATCAGGTAGGGAGTTACACTGTTTATTAATACATAAATATTTGTTCTAAAGTAGTCCAATTACGTGACCAAAATTAAAATTAATTGTAAAACATACAGAGTATTTGGTTAGTGTAGATAAAGTTGTTTCCTGAATTTCAACTTATTGTGGATGTAACAAGTGATAATAGATAATGGTTAGAGAAATATAATCACACCAATTACTAAATGTTAACTTTTTGTGTATTATAAACAAAGGTGTGTGTGACTTACTACATTTGGTAACCACAAGTGTCGGGTACACCCTACTGATTATCAAAATGATCTTAATAGATGTGCAATATGTAACATGCTTATATTATAAATACGTTTAAGTTTTAACAATATACGAGTATAAACAATTTATTTTAGAGTATATCAAAAAAAAAATAAATAAAAGTATATATTTCGTGTATATCCGCTTTTGGATTTTAACTCAAATCTGTTCATGATAAAGTATGTAGTAAAGTAAAGGGATGTAGAGAGTTACCGATTACAGTACCTTGGTAGCAATTATTGAGTACAATACAATTTTCATTCATATAAATATTAATTAGGGTGATGTATTCGTTGATGGTTTCTTCAGTGAAGTAATTTAGTTCCATGATGTGGGTCAGATTTTGTGGTATGGGAACACTTAACAGGCATCAAAAGAAACCAAAATGTCATCGTCTAGCAATTGTCTTTGATGTGATTAATTAAATTTATGAAATTAGTAACGTACAAACAGAGCTGTGCAATGTGTAATTTTTCAAATTATTTTGTTAACGATTTCGATAAGCTAGACACCATAATTTGGTGAACTAATGGTCGAGACGATTGGCCGAATCTACTTTTCTGGCTTGTGTATTTTCGATAGACAATATAATTTCGATACTATGAGTTTGATGTTTGTAGTTTATTTTGAACAATGGAATAATAACATGCTTTGGTGTTAACACAATAGATGCTAACACAATAGACGCTGAGGTTATATACTATACTATAAGTGTTGAAGTTATCCGAGGCGGAGCAATAAAAGCGCAGCATTCTAATTTGCGACCACTGCATCGATATGTGACTTATTATTCGCTAGAAGTAGTTTCTAAAACGACATTCGTACTATGTTTGGGGGTCGTACTATGTCGAACTATAACCCATGTGAACTGGATCCAGTGTTGGGGATATCATTGAATGCTTGGATTCGAGTCCCAATGAGGTGAGTTGGCTACCTCTCCCTGAGCATGGGCGTGTTTGCTCTTATATTTATGTGTGTAATCTTCCTTTTCGCAGCCTGAGGCTCTAGAGAACGGAAGTCGGTATTTCCAAAGTTTAAACCAAAAATACAGAGACAATAATAATATTCCTCATATAATTTTTACAGATCGTATTTACTTAATGTTACCCTTATATGATTTTAAAAATCAGTAATGTTGTGTTCGTGGAAAACTCGAAACGTTCATGGGAAACTGGAAAAATCGTGGTGTCTTTACTTTATATTTTCTGTTAGATTATTTATCGAAATAATTTAATCACTTATCGAGAGATAAGTGATGTCCTTTATCAAACGCAAGTTATCGATTTGCAGGATTTATAGGCTGGAACGTGAGAGATCTGCCATAGGGTCATATGTATAATTACATTTGGTTATAATGAATAATTGTTTTGAAAATTAGAAACTTAACTTGGAACTTTAATTTATTGCAAAACTCTTACAACGCTTATTTGGCAATTATTCCCAATAATTCTCAAATTATAATATTCTCTTGGTTACATTTTATTGATGTAAGTATCAAGGATGATTCATTGTTAAATCGTAGAAAACATCCAGTTTCTAGAATAAGATATTAGAGGTGCTATTTTGAAATAAGTGTTAGGAGTTACATATCTTCTTCTATTTCAGTCATACCTTCTTGTATTTCATAATGATTTAGTATGTTTTAGTCAGAAATAGTCCTTGAAACGAATTCTAAAACAACCTGTATTGCTAGATTGTGTCCCCTTGAGTATAGCTAATATAAAAAGTTTATATCACACATCTAAATATTAAAAAATATATGATTTTTCAGGAATTCTTGTGATATTTTAGACGAGAAAATGTATACTTAAAATAAAATTATTGTAACTGAAATTAAAAATATTTTCCAGTTAGTTTTTCACTGAAAAGCCTGTGGTTTATCATAACATAAAATATATATTACAATTCATTAACTTTATATGGCAACACGTATACATAAAGTTAAAAGGAAACTGATTCATTTAAGGAGCTGGTAAATAATATTTCCATAATTATTCAGGTTTGGGTTTAATATTCCCCAAATTACTTTCTTCCTTTAACAAATTTGTACTAAATTACAAACTTGTGTATACAGGAAATCAGAGCAATTTTTATTAAACGCAATATATATTTGCGTTCATGAAAATGATTCTCTCACCCATGCTGGATAAAAATAACCCTCTTTATTCCATCTCTGGAGATACTTAACGGTACATTAAAACGTCAGGCTTAATATTTCTTTTTGAGATGTAACATTTTAAATAGCTATTATAAAAATAAATTTCCTAGATTCTTATGCATCGATTTCTAACAATAAAAGCGGTTTAATGTGTGTCATCTTTTTTTCTCTAGAATGCAGAAAACTGTAGTGCAAATTAAATGTGAATTAGCACGCATCTTAAGGAGAAAAAGAACGAAATGAATGTTTCATTTCCTATGTCGTCAAAGGCATATTTTCTTAATTATCCAAGCAAAGAATAAAATGAAACAGGATGTATCTAATTTTGAAAATACTTCGTGGCCTGATTCTATATCCAAACAAGAGTTTATATCTTTACCTTATGGAGAAGGACTGTTATTTTTTTTAACTACATACATATTTTTCTGGGATCATTTAATTTGTAAATAATGATATTTGTGAATATAAGTTTTTACTTTGACAAATATATTCATTACAAAATATATTTGTCTATATTTTTCATTACAAAAGTGCACACATCAATATTATTTTCATCTTCTATAAAATAATTATCAGTTATTATCCACATCTAGAATCATTCTGTAATGTTCTAGATTATAATCTTTGTGCTTTTTGATTATTAAAATATTTTGGTAGTAATTTAATTCATTTATATCTTTTGGATTGATATCCCTAAATGTGGATTACTACAAATTGTAGTTATTTGAGAAGACGCAATATATTCATTTACCCACTTTTTTCACTACACACTATTTCTTTGATTGTGTAATTTTGCTATACCAAAATACTATTTAGAATTCATGAGGATACAGATTTACAGATTATAATTTTAAGGTATAACGAAGCTCTAGATTTTTACAGTTACTTTTTCTATAATTTGCTAATTAAGTAAATTCTTTAGTTTCCCACGATTTAGAAAAAAAATGTTTTCCATATTACATGACATATGGAGCAAATTTTTTATATGACGTGTATTAAAGTCAAGCGTAATGAAGTATTACATAGTTTTGCCAATAAGTTTGGCTTACAAACAATGCATGATTATTCCACAACTTTTTCTACAATTCTACATACCTATGTCTTTCTCTACGTACTAGTCAAATATTTCAGATCACATTTTCCTTGGTAATGTTTTTGGATGGATTAAATGATTCAAACACGTTGAAAATTTTACTAGAAATATGTTAAAACATTATTACAATTTTATATCACGTCCTTACTTTTCTTACTTTTATTATCGCCCCTTTGCTGTCCTGAGAGTAATTAGTTTTTATTAGAAAAATCTGTTTGTCACCTTTTCTATTCTATTCTCTTTTAAATCAGTTACAATCAAGAATGACAATTGGAATATGAGAATTATTTCCTTGCGTAGTTAGATAAAATAGGTTGTCGACAATAAAAGTCACCTTCGGATTTGGAGCCTATAAAAGTGAG
Organism: Rosalia funebris; assembly: GCA_037954035.1. Classification (NCBI taxonomy): domain Eukaryota; kingdom Metazoa; phylum Arthropoda; class Insecta; order Coleoptera; family Cerambycidae; genus Rosalia; species Rosalia funebris. The sequence goes on from JAZFAV010000039.1 coordinate 1,307,795, forward strand.
GGTAGACATGAGTCCACATGTACTCATCCCTCATCCTACATTAGTTCTCCGTTTTGTTGAGAGCGTGGGGCAGCTCATTAGGCATGTTTCGCCGTTCCATCTTCCCGGAAAACGACATCTTCTACACATACGAGTGGTACAGCAGCGATATTTTCACCAGACTCTGCATCTCGGTGACGTACGGTTGTTGGCTAATTATTTATAAAACTCGTTGACTCGAATTTGGGCATCAAACGTCGAATAGTCGACTCAAAACGGTTTCGGAGGGACGGTTGTGGCGAGAATATGAATTACGTAATGCGCGAAATATTTCTCGAACATAGCACTGATTTTGAAAATAAAATTTGATGAATTGCACACATTGTTGAAGGCTATAGCCTTCCAAGGTTATTTGCCATACGCTATTCAATAATTCACAACAAATTTGACAGATGTTTCTTTAACAACGTGGCAGTTACCTAACATATTTCGAGCGTCCTTAGTAAAAGACCCTGTATGCTCTTATAATAAGTTGATATCTAAGAATTGTATTATTTTCTTAACTTATTCAAGAAACAAAAAGGGAAGTTATAAAAGAGACGTCGGCGTTGGTAAAGGTAGATCATAAGTCGGTAAAAGACTTCACTAATCAACATTTTTTAGTTTCTCTTCGTCGTAGTAAATCAAATCATAGTTTCAACAAGTCAAATTTAATTAAGCTTAACCAAGCACAATATGCATGAATTTTCAATTTTACTTACCAATAAGATTTTTGTTTAACGTATTATCACAAATCAAAATATTATTCCCATGTATATGGAGCACGTTAAAATTAAAATATAAACTTCCTTCTTGATTTATGCAAGGGACGTCAGAATTAAAAAAAAAATTACAATTCTTTGTACGCGAAATTTGATTTAGGTGCATTGTATTTCTAGGGATAAATTAACAAAGCTGTTCTCAATTTAAGGCAAATTGGAATATGTGTTTTTTTTTTGTCGAACAGTAACAGAATATCCTAACAATGGAAAATGAAATAATGAGGGGTATATTCTAATATTTTACTTTCCGACATAAAAGAATATACATATTATTTCACAAATTATATAACAGAACTGAATTACCGAATTTAATAGGATAAAAATAGGAAATAAAAAATATATATTGTACAAATAGCATAACAGAACTTTATTGAAGAATTTAATAGGATAAAAGTTAATAAATAATAATTTAATCAGAACAGCTTAAACATATCACTGTCATGTGCAATGTCACTTTAGTGGATTGAAACTAATTATAACTAGTTGTTATAATTAATCCAGTTAGAGTAGACCATCACTATTTAGGTATGTCGCCAGAAATCATTTCCACCATTTTGCCTCATTTTGAATATTTTTTTTTATCTTATATTAACTATGAATGACATATGGGTTCTTCGTTACAATCTAGAGACAAAAGGGCTATAGAAAGAATGGAAACATGCTAGATTTTCTCGACCAAAGAAATTTTGTATCGAAAAATCGGCATGAAAATTTCTTGTAAAGATGACAGACTTTTTAAAACATCGCAAAAAAAGCTACAAAGGTATACCACTCTGGTCAAAAAGAAACAGTGTCTTATTCTTTTCCAGTTAAAAGTTGCGAAAAATAATGTTGAACATTAGATGATTGATTACTCTCCACATTTACCAGGTTTGGCAAGTTCAAACTATTTACTACAACACAAAAGGCTTATCTTAATGGAAAATAATTTTCACTAAATGAAGCAGTAAAAAGTGTACAGATGTTTGCAGACCACGAATAATAATTTCGAAATGCAAAAGTCTTAGTAATATTTTGTGAGCGTTATAGAAGTCAAGAGTCTATATTCCTTCATATTGCAAAATCTGTCAACAAAATATAATAATATGTTCCTGCTCTTTCGAAACAGACATTGACTTTTAGTTGACATGCGCATCGTGGTAAATTTTTCTCTTACTAATGGTTTCCTAGTCAATATTACAAGAGCTTCTTCTTTCAGTTGTGTCGTTAGTATCACGAATTATTACAAACAAAAAACAACAAAAAGTGGATATGCTTTATTAGAAAATACGATAGATGCCTATGTTCCTTATTCAATGTATCCTACCTACCCTTAATCTATTTAATAATTTAAAATGGATAGGATTAATAGCGAGTAAGGGGTGAAAAAATTTTTTAGAATGAATTGGCACGATTCAGAATACTATTATTATTGAAAATTATAAATTATATAGAAAATGTATGTCTCAGTCGGAATTATAGGATTTGAATTGCGCGCCATTTGTGTTCTGTCAAATATGGGGTGTCAGTATTTAACAACTGTTATCTACAAACCATACGACGTCAAAATGCGGCGATTAACGATTCAATGACGAATAGTTTGTATACAACTGTTTTATGAAAGTGAGAAATCATTTACATTTGCATTAAGAAAAATTGGCACAAAACTAGGACAAAATGAAGCGCCTACACAGTTAACAATTGGTAACTTAATCAAGAAATTTGAAGAAATAGGTTCTGTAATTGATAAAATAATATCAATACGTCCTCGTCATGGTCGGTCAGATGAAAATATCGCCGCAGTGAGAGAAAGTGTACGGGAGTATCCAAACACATCAATTTGACGTCATGCACAACAACTGAATCTGTCAAAAGCATCGCATTTTAAAGACAGATCTGCATCTGTTAGCATATAAAATTAAGTTGATACTACAATTAAAAATTACAGATCATTTGCAACATCGTACATTTGTTAATTGGATGTTAGAAGGCAATGAAGGTAATGCTGATTTCTTCAACAAAATTGTTTTCAGTGATGAAGCACATTTTCATCTTGATGGATACATCAGCAAACAAACTTGTCGAATTTGGGGTGCTGAAAATCCTCATGCTGTTCACGAGAAGGAAGTGTATCCACAAAAATTCATGGTTTGCTGCGTATTTTGGAGTGGTGGACTAATTGGACCATACATCTTTGAAAATGAAGATGGTAAGGCCATCACAAGCGTGTTGACATCGTGTGGTTTGTTGATGAGAGTCATTATATATTCATCTTTGACAGAACAAAAATGGTGCACAATTCGAACCCTATAGCTCCAACTGAGACACCCTTTATATCCGTTACTACTGGATAATAGTATTCAGGATACGTGGACAATCTAAAAAAGAATTGTGAGCTTTCTTCCCATAAAACTAAACCATTTTATATACGAATTTGTTTTTGGAGTTGCAATTTTATAGAATAAGTAATCTTTAAAAATACAAAGAAGACGCTATTATCATTCCATGCCCTAATCCGCACCGCAATAAAAAAACCGCCGAAATGATAACTGACAGAAAACGTGAAATAAATCGTTTTAGATTTGACTAGAGAAATCCTGGACTCTACGCTCGTGTGTAATACGGTATAAGAGGCGAAAATCCAGAATGCTCTCTCTGTATTTCAAACCCTACGCTGACAGTTATTGCAATGCGGTTTTTGAACACTGTTATTACTACTGGGATCGAGGATTTTCGAGGTATTGACAGAGGTCCGCGTGTCAAGAGAAACATGTAAAACTATTGCAAAGTTCTGTAAAGGCTACCACGTTTGTAATCTGCAATGCAGTTTGTATAACCCTCATAATGTATTACCCTAATTAAAACGATTCTTCAGGTTTACAATTAACGAATTAAGTATAATGAAATACACATGAATAAAAGGATCCTGTTTTTACATAATTTTGTAATATTTAATAGCAATATATCACGTACGTCCCTTTTGAATTAGCACTGTTTCATGTTATATATTATACCTTCCACACATGTTTCGTGTCTAAATAAAAAAATCAGACATATATATATATATATATATATATATATATATATATATATATATATATATATATATATACATATGTTATATGCTAAAATATAATACAAGTTTAAGCCATCTAGACATATTAATGTCAAATATTGCGTAATATGAAACCTATTATCAAGCGATAACAGCTCCCTCAGTAATAAAAGCATTTCCCATGCGAAATGCAAACACAACACATTTTCCAATAAAGGTCCTTGAACGACAAAAAGCGTTCTCATGTGAAACGCAAGCACAGCATACAACTCCTAGAATGTTCATGCTTGCGTTAACAAAGAAATGTTATAAATATAGGTTACACCAAAAAATCACACACTTGTTACATGTCATTTCGTTCTTAAACTTTAACTTATCATTTTCAATCATAAATCCAAGTCGTATCTACAATTGTTTAAATAATAAAATAAAATATTTTTTTAAAAGTGAAATTTAATTTAAGTGATATAAAATATATATATATATATATATATATATATATATATATATATATATATATATATATATATATATATATATATAGTGTGGAAACCATTTAATGAATAACATATTTGGCATTATGTTGGAGATTTATGATTACTGAGAAATGGTCGAATGGGTTGATATTTTATCCAAATATGCTTTCTAAATGAAATTGTTCTTTCTCTAAAATGAGTTGAATTAATCTTTTTTCTTCGTCATATTATTTCTATAAGACAATCAGTGTTACCTTTCTTTGTTGCTCGAGATAACCCACAGTACAAATCGAACGGAGTAAAGTCTGGTGATTTAGTTATTATTCAATAGCTTATTTACTTAGTTACTTAGTCCAATTCATTTGGTAAGGAAAGTTTTCTATAGTTTTTTCTCACAATTATAATATAGTGGCGTGTTGCTCATCTTGTTGAAATCAGTTTTATGCAGCAGAGTTGTATCTAATGTATTTGGATGTAAGCTATCTAGAATATGAGAAACACTATTTATATATTGAGCCTTGGCAAGACTAAGTGTTGTCAGATGCCATCTGACGTTTCCAATGGAAAGTTTAATGTTTTTGACCATAACCTTCTTCAAAACATTTTATCATTTAAGCGCGATTTGTGTTGTTACAGTGATTTGAAAATTGTATCTCAGCGAAAAATGGAATTAAACGTGAAATGAAATGGAATTTTCGTGCGATGATGTATTACAACTTTCGACGTGGATTATCAAAATAAGAGTGCATCGATCAAATTACTTCCACTTCCACTTTTGGTGAAAGCCCTATCCTTTGTCACTGTGAAACACTGGTATAACGAGTTTAATTGTGGTCGTCATTCGCTCATCGACGAAAGTCATGAAGCTCGTCCAAAATCAGTTGTTGTGCCAGAAAACATTGACGCTGATAACGCAAGATGGTCATGCGACATACTGCGAGATTCAGGCAACCTTAGGCATTAGTTCGACTAGCATATATAAAATATTGCATGATCATTTAGCTGTAAAAGAGGTTTGTTCTCGTTGGACCCCCCATAATGGTGCATGGGTATTTCAAGGTGAACCAAATCCAACAAATGTTGTGCACGCTCGAAGCACTTCCAAATAAATGGTCGCCTGGTTTTTTCGGAAAAAGTGGTCATGTGGTAATAATGCCTTCAGAGGGACGTAAAGTGATCAATTCTGAATGGTATACAACCATCTGTTTGCCGGAAGTCTTCGGTAAAATAAGGAAAACAAACAAGCGCCGTCGGATCTGATTTGGCACCCAATGACTTCTGTTTGTTCCCGAACGTCAAAAATAGATTGCGTGAACAATGATTTTCGTCGGCAGAAGAAGCCGTTGATGCTTTTCAAAAACCATGTTTTGGAGATATCTCAAGCGAATTGAAAAAAATGCTTTAACAAATGGTTCGGACGCATGCAAAAGTATCTAGATCGTGAAGGAGAAAATTTTTAAAAACGATAAAGTAATTTTCAATGACAAATTAATAGTAAATTTTGACAATTGACAGTCTATGAGAACATTTTATTTGGTATAGGTGAAGTCTTTATATGTGAAAACATTTCAACACAGTATGGGTGACGATATTTTTCATATAAATTTATTGTGAACGTGAATTGTCTTCAACGCATAATAAAATATATATTTTCACATCGCTTTCTTCGAAATGATTTTCTTTTTTACGATTTAACATATTCATGCCTCCTGAACTATGGATAAATTTAATATGCTGTCTCTTGTGAAGATATTGAAAAGAATCAGGATATTCCTGATTAAAAACATTAGCTAGTGCAATTTGACTTCTTCAGATATGTAAATATATTTTGCATTATTGGTTAACCACCAAATTATTTTTTAAGAGAAAATTGACTAAAACATCTTTATCGCTGTACACACATATACTTAGTGACTTTATTTTGTTGTTTATAGTTAATATGTAGGAAGAAATTGTTACTAAGATGGAATACAGGATGTCAAATGTGCCAGCTTCAAGTTATTTTTAATATGTACTTAAATAGCACGACGAGAACTACATAAAAATATATTTTATAAATAATATAAAAACATACTTTCTGGCAAACAAAACCTATTTCTTATATGAAACACCTGTATATTTTAAAATTACTTTATAATAAGGAAATTTTATGAATTGTGACTAGATGAATCTTTAGGCAGAAAATCGACTAGCAAATGAATATCTAATTGCTATAAAAATCATTCAATATAAAGGAACCCAAACTATAGTACAAAATGACTGTTTGTGACTTTTTGTAATCTCTGTTAGATATTTACTTTCATGTCTTAGGGTTTGACGGAAAATTCTTTCAAGTTAGCAATTTAAACAAAAATAAAACTCGCGATACGAGTATCTCTACATTTCTGGAATACAATCGCAAATAATGTATTCTAAAACTGTATTAACATTTCTTTTGAAATGATTAGTAAACTAGTTAAAGATATGCTGTTACTCACAATAAATTACCGCTGACTTTGTAAATTTAGTCCCACCCCAGTAACGTACAATGTTCACAGGAGAGCAGATAAGATACATATACACAAAAAGTATTTAAACGCATTTAACTATTACTGTTGTATCCCTTAAGCTTTTGCGGGATGTTGAAAGTACGTGTTTCTAGTGGGAAAATAACGAAAACCTCTACATCTCACGTAATATATACGAATTTAAAATATTCCTTCACACCCTGTTGTTGGTTATTTATAGGTAAGTTTGTACACTGAATCGTAGCTTCTGTAAATCTGAATTAGTATTTAACACAACAGTACATTTATGAGCCATAGATATTTCTATACTATCTATCAAGTTATTTAATGACATTACTTAAGTTATCAATGATAGTAAGTGCTTTTGATACAGATAACGCACTACAACGCAACAAACGCAACAAACTAATGTCACAAATATTTGCTTTATCTATTTCAACATGAGGACTCGAAAATAGTTCTTGTCTTTGTTTAATTGCTTCAGATATATGCGACTTCAAGTTCGTAGTCTAAAAATCCTAACTATAATTTGTAACTGTATCAAGCCACGTATCCCATCTAGTTAATATCGATTCAGGTGATAATTCGGAACCCGATTCGGGAAAATCCGGAACATTGAATCCGTTTAGAGTATTTGACAAAGACCTCTGTGTTGGTTACGAGTTGATCTGACTTGATCTTGATCACAGCTTTAAACATAGTAGCAACTTCGTCAGTGACCAGGATAGATCAAGTTGGCATTGTTATATACCAAAGTCTGCACAATCATTATTTTCACTATAGTTTCTACCTAAAATTCTTTTACTCCATACAAGCAAGAGAAACGAAAATTCATTTTATTTCATAGGGCGCGTCACTATATGCCACTATATGTTTCTTTACAATATGTCGTTTCATGCGCAAATATTCATTATTTGGTTCATTGGATTAGATGTCATTAATTTGGTGACTGTGTGTGGTGTTTTTTGCAAGATGTTTTGCTTCACTTGTGGGAAATTCGTGCTCGGCAAAGAAGCTTGTTCAAAATCCAACATGTTATCAAGTCTTCTCCATGTAAAAGTATAGTATTCTCCTATAGTTTAGAATATTACAACTACTTCATTTTTTATCGTGGACAGTCCTAATCGATTTATAGATGTCACAATAACGCAAGCAGACTCCACCCATTTTACTCATACCAATCTGGGAACTTGGATAGGAATCACGTCATTTCGGTGGCATCGTATTTTCCTACAGGTCAATTTTGCGAAAGATACATATACAGGATAGCTGGGAAAGTCTTGGTTAGTTAGTGCCAGTGCTATGTGACGTTCCTAGGAATCAGAAGTAACAGTAAAGACTAGCAGTCCAAAAAGAGACATCCGATTCTGGATCTTTTGTGTGGCCGAGCTTCACATAAATTTATCCTTGAGAGATAATCGTCGTAATCTTGAATAACACTCGCCACTGAGGGAACCACTCGTGAGTCGGCAGATGAGGTCCCGAGTGGTGGATCGCCACCTAACGATGGGAGTATGTGCCACGTAGGAGACGAAGACAGGTAGCCATCAAGGAAACAGCTCAGTCGAGAAGTCCGCTTCATTCGCCTAAGTTCGCCCACTGACCATGCTCAGCACCGCGAAGAGTTGCCATACCAACGCCAGGGTGATGATGGAGCGTCCACCGCCAGTGAATGCAGAAGAGGAGGAAGAGGAAAAAACCAGCTAGGCTATAGAAATCCAAAGAGACAAAAAAGCCCCCTGCTCACCGCAGAACGAGGCCTCTGTCCCCGTGGGAATCGCTTAAACCCACAGAAAAGAGTAAGAACCAGGAAAGAGGGCCATCCCAAAGCGGGTTTGTCCCTGAAGAAAGAGGAAACGTGGCGAACAGGATCCTAGAAGCATAGTGTCAGCTGAATCTCCACCATGGTGCTAGAGCCGGATAGGTTCGCCCAGACACCAGCGCGGGTCGCAGAATGGTGGCCAGCAGAGAATGAACTTCTAGATCCACGACCAGAAGATCGAGCCGAGACTCAACTCCTCGTGTTGCCCGGTACCACCCTCCTGAGACGAGACAGGGGAGAAAACAATCCAGAGAAGCGGGAGAAAGAGCATAGCTACCTCGAAGAGGGTATGCGACGATGATACCTAACATACATATAATCGCTTAAGAACGTCCAGTATGGAACTTTTTTTACAATTCCGTTCTTCCCATGTTATGGTTGCAAGCACATTCACTACAAACCCTTAACTCCATATTGCAAAATGTACATTTCATCTGATTATCATAGTCTTTTACATTTGATCATTGTAACAAAGTAATGAAATTGGAAAACGTGCACTACATACCGGCGCCACTATATCTGCTTTGGTGTCAGCGAGAAACTAGTTGTTCGAATGATGCATACGATATACGTTGTACTATGAGGCAAGTCATTAGCTACGCCTAATAGGTGCGACTATGTATAGGTCTATTAATTAATAATTTCCTTATATACAAAGAAAATATACGTCTAAAATCGTCTAAACATCGCTTTTTACTACATTACTTCCTTTTAAAAACTCAACTATTATAAGTTTTTTGGAGAGATTATACTAGTAATAAACAACATGAAATATTAAATTTATTATAGTGTTTCGGTAACCCGTTAAAACTGCCATGCATTATTAATTATAAATAATACACAGTACTAAAACACTATTATATTATTTATTATCCATGCTATGTCGACAACAATTATTACGTCCCATTGTTAAATACGACAAATATTGAAATATCTACAATTAATTCCAAATAATCTGACTTGAATTATGTAAATGTCCACATGAAATGCAAATAGGTCGATTATCAATCGAGGGAGCTAGTTATTGAGTGATCATGTGGTCGGCTGTGTATTTCGCGGTTAACTGTTTCTTTTCCATTCTCTATCGGAGAGCCATATTCTAATTTACCCGCAAATTGGGTACTAAGCGGTCGGAAACTTAATTACGGGGGGTATTTTAAATTTGTTTCTTAATTCGGGAGAATTTTCCAATTTCATTTTGTATTGTGTTTTGCGGCAACGTGTATCACAACTCTAATATAATTAGAGCTAATTTGTGCCAATTTAATTCTATAATTCGATTTTGATTGTTTATTGTATTTTGATTGTTTATGCAACTCCCGATATGAAATCTTCTATATAATATGAAAGCGAGACTTTGGACAATCAACAATGACACTATTTAACTTCATTAGTTATAGTATCTTGTGGCCATATTCACAAGGGAATTTCAGATTACGAACCTTACAAACTATATATCAACTAATTAATACAGATTTGAAAAAATAATTGGTTAAGTTGGTAAATAGCCCCATATTGGTTAACAACCAATATTGGGCTTATTTCGTACTAATAAGCCTAGACACTCCAGCCATAATCTCGAAAAAATAAGTTCTTCTTTGCATTTGCTTGCATTATAATTGAAGCCACTTGTTATTCTCTTAAAACATTTCTATTAGACGCTAAAACATGAATAAGGTTACAACTAATACGTAGGTAAATTTATCTCACTGAAAGTGAGTCTCACATGAAAATTCAGCATTAATACCGAAGGACTGGCCTAGTAGCTTGCCATTTGCTATATATAAATGTTATGCCTGATGACGATTATGTTTCAGTAATTGATTTAGATAACTAATTTCAATAGAGACAATAAGTCTAAGAGCATAAGTGGAGAAGACTTAGTCTGCTTACTGACTTATCCCATTTACGTAAAACTATCATAGAAACTCAGATTCAGAATCACTGTGATCTTAGTCAGAACTTCAGTATCCAATGAAAGACCTAAAGGAAATAATAAATTTAATAACAACAAATAACATAGTTTATAAAACATACTAATAATATAGAGAGTAACGTACTGACTATTCTATTAAATCTATGAGTGTTGCAATCCTAAATACCAAAAGAATAAAACTGATGATATTTAAAGTCCTAGTCCTAGTAGTAATTAAGATGAGTCCTTAAAATAGAACACTTCAAAATGTTTCAAAATATCAAAACGAATAGCAACATCACGTAGAACCCAATTTTATTCATTTGTAAAACTGAAGAAAAATGAACCGTAAATTATTCAGAAAATAAATTTCATATAATGAAAATAATGATAATGGCAATAATGTATAAGAAAATTATGAATTCTCATGAATAACAAAGAATATTAGGAGGAGTCAGAACTTGATAATTTCAGTAAATTTATAAGCACTTAATACTTTAATATCATCTTAATGTTTTATAATTCACAGAGAGCACTTATCCTTCTTCAGAAACTATCAGCAGGACATTAAAATTATTAATAAAAGAAATAGCTATCGGCAGACAATCTCCAATGAACTATAATCACATCCAAAATCTTCAAAATATGAAGTTATAATTAATAGCAATAATATAATTTTTAACCTATTTGGAAGACATTTATAAACGATATACAGCATCTTAGTTATCCACAGAATGTAATTAAGTATTATCCAAAAATAACAAAATTACACGTTTGTATAAAAAAATTAAATACATATACTGACATCTAAATAATAGTGAACATGTAGATAATAGTAAAATATGTGAAGTTTGAAGTAAGTATAGAATTAAGGGAAATAGAGACTTCCTTGTTTGAAATAGAATATAGTATGAGGTGTTTCAATATATCAGAATGTCTGCAGTTGGGTACAAAAAACGAACTAAATGTTGTAGAATATATTAATGACTATTATTAATATTATAGACAAATCAAAATATTTTTTTAAGCGGTAGACCATGAAGAGGGAAAGGAAAATTATCTACAGCTCCAGTATAGCTTTTATATAAATGCAGGGTTTAATAGGCCACTGTTAAGAAACAAAGAATATATTTGGACTAATTATTATTACAACTAAAAACACAATTCTGGAAATTTCTTATAACACTTAGTTTGCAAAGATTACATCCCTAAGATGACCACCATCTTCTATACGTTGTTGCAATCTGTTTCTGAAATTGAATATAACGCGTCTGAGTAAATCTACGTTTGTCGAATTTGTCTCTTCACGAGTCCTTTATATGAGTTCCAGAAGTGTTTGGGGACAGCTAGAGTAGACTATGGACTTTAAGAATCTCCACAAAAGAAAATCCGGGACCGGTGATCTTGTGGGCCATGCAAAGTCGCCAAACCTTAAAATTAGGCGATTCGGGTATATACGCTATAAAATAGCAATGGACCGTCCATCTGCATGCGCTGTGGCGCCATCCTGTTGTAATCATACTTCCTCTTGGTTCATTCTTTGAAGTTTCACAGCTATAAATGTTTCCACATCGCACCATTACATTTTGGTCATAAAGTGGGTGTTCATGTATTTCTCTTGGGTTGTGTTCAGCCCAGTAGCGAAAGTTTTGCTTATTAACGTACCCGCTGAGATGGAAGTGAGTTTCGTCAGACATGATTACTCTATCAAGAATTCCTGCATTGTTGTCCAATGTTTCAAAAAATTGCCTGCAGAAATTGAGGCGATTAATTTTATCTACAGGGTTCAGATACTGGACTATCTGTACTTTATATGGATGAAATCTCAAATCCAAATTTAAAATTCTTCGCATACTTCGCTCTGAAATTCGCAGTGCAATTGATTGCCGCATTGCAGAACGTTGTAGACTCCATTCAACGGCTACTCTGGTTCTTTCAGTACTGCCCTGTATACGAACTGTACGTGTACCTCCGACAAATTTTGAGTTTACACTGCCCCTTTCGTCGAAATCTCTTATCTATCTCAAAATTGCATTTCTTGATGGAATTTCAGCGCACACTGGCAAATTAAATTCACAGCGAAAATGCCTCTGGGTTTGCACGATGGACTGGATAGGTATAAATGATTTAACAGCAGAGACCCGTTGATTAACTGGCCACTTTGCTATTGTAATACAAAACATTCGATAATAAAATACAATATTATCACTATTTGAGGTTTGTCAAACAAACAGTATTTCCACGGCAACCTATTCAAAACTATTCAATCCTGTTGCCGGACCCCGTATAATCCCCAGATTAATTAAGTATATATTTACAAGAACTGCCTGATGTAAATTCTCGTGAATGTAATCATGCAAGCAGAATAATATTATTTAATACATCACATAATGAGTATTTTTAATCTTTGTAAGTTATCCAAATAATCTAAATTTTCACTGACGGGAAGATATCTGAGCTTTACGCTAATTAATACCATATACTAAACTAAGCATATTAAAACCGATTGAAATTCATAATCCTTTGACAATCTTAAACCCTTCTCTTCTTAACAATCGATTTGTGTACGACTTTTCACTTCAGTTAACATTTATATATAATAACGTTATTCTGTTAAATCTAACTGATTCTATAATCTCTTAATACAAGTGCCCTTCAAAGATTTTAGGTATTTTGTTTCATTTTCAAGGCATAACCTAATTTGTTGCATTACATAAAAGACGTAAATTGCTAAGAAGTATCTAAGCACCTGTATTTTTTCATTATATATGTACTATTCATTTCATTGCTATTTGCCAAGTAAAAAACTATTATCTTGCCGATAAACAGAACAACCTACCTGAGACTAACCATCAAAACCAGCCACAGTATGAGATAAGAGCCGTTTGGGATTTTTTATTTGGCACATAGCGATGAAATAAACTATACGCTTATACAGGATGGAAACTCTGATGGAGCCAAGTGTCATAAACTGTTCATGAATCTTAGACACGATCCCTCATGTACTATGGAAAAACCAGGATATTTCTGATTTAGAGTTAGAGTTTCTGAGTAAGAAATTTCCACTTAATTCACAATCACTATCAAAATTTGTATTCGATGAATTTTTATTAAACATCCTATATATTCGTATATTAATGAAATCTTAATTTTACAAGAGGCAATTTATTAAAATATCCTTTAAAAAATGAAAAACTTATGATGATTTCTCACAAATCTACAAAATAACTAAAATTAATTTCACTTCCTAAACGGTTTTTACCATATTACACTTTACAGTATTATAAAAACATACATATTTTATTGTTTCGTATACTAGGAATTATTGAAAAATAAATGAACACAGATAAATTTCGGTTTTTACAAGTATTTTGCTGAAATTTCACTTCCATCAATTTTCATTCTTTGAAATTTTTGGTAGGTATTATTTTGTTTTTGTATTAGTGATATCATCTTTTCTTTTTAATTTACTTTTGTGTACAATAATATCAAGATCGATATAAAAATTAAGTTAACAGAAGCAAGTTTACAGTCAGAATCAAATTGGCAAAAGTTTCATGTAGCAAAACAAAATAAATCGGTATGTAGAATTAATAATATATATGTTATAGCATTTTATTTTGTTATTTACGTATAACTTGACATGGAAAATATACTCCTACAACTGTAAAAAAATACACTTAATGCGATGTTATTAATTCAGCTGAATCAAATAAATATAACATTTTTAATCGTCTATTTATCGAATGATTTCTTCTCATGTTTAATGAAAAAGTGGGAAAAATAGCACATCTAATAAATAGGTCACCCAAATTGTTCATGGTGATTATCCAATTGATCCCGCTTGTCACGTATTTTTCTTTAGCATAGACTGAGAAAAATAATTTCTTGACGCCAAAAAATTACATCCTTTATAGAAAAACTTTTTTAATATAACATTGATCAACTGTTATAAATTTGCTTTATATTACATAATTTATATCTGAAAATTTGGACCACAGAAACCAAGTGGATGTTATGTATATGGACTTTTCTAAAGTCTTTAACAAGTTAGATCACTCCTTTCTAATAATGCAATTGAATCATGAATCATGAATCAGTTTTACTTTCATGATAGAGTTCAATATAAACTAATACCATTGTTTTCATAAAAAAGTAGAAACAAATATCAGGTGTTCTCCAAGGTTCTATATTGGGCCATTCATTTTCGTGATTTCTATTAACAATGTAACTAATAATCAACATACTCAGTTCTTAATATATGCAGATGATATAAACATTTTTGGCCAAGCAAATTTGCTTGTTGAAAAGTTGCTTGACATTGCAGAAAGTACGTGGTATGTAAATATGAAACAGGATTTTTTTGTATAGAAAATACACGTTTATTGTATGAAAATAATAAAAAATATTTTATTCGAAGTGTTACCCATTGCAGATGGGAAAAATGTATAGTTATACATTTTTCCCATCTCTCTGATAATTTGTGGATTCTATGCCAAAGAAATTTTGAGGGAAACCAGTCATCGAGCAATTTTCGTACATTTTATTAAGACGTGAAACCCTGCTCAGCAAGTGCGTGTCCCATCGATGTAAATAAGTAGTAATCGGATGGACGAAGTCTGGTGAGTAAGCGGCATGCGAAAGTATTTTCCAACTAAACGTCTCAATCGCTTCCTTGACCGGTTTTGCTGTGTGGTGGCGCATTATGATAGAGCAAAGTCACTTTGTGTTGTCTTTTTTGATATTTGGTCGTTTTTCACGCAAAACTTGATTCAAATCAATCATTTGTTGTCGGTAGCATTCAGTATTAACGGTTTGGCTAGGTTTTAACGGCTCATAATAGATAACACCCTTCTGATCCCACCAAACGCAGAGCATTGTCTTCCGTCCATAGCGATTTGTCCTTTTTTTGGAGTTTGGATTTGGAGTCGATGTCGATGGTTCGCCTGGAGTTACCCATAATCGTTTACGCTTACGATTCTCGAAATATGTACACTTTTCATCGCCAGTCACAATTCGCTGGATAAATGACTTTCTTTTGTACCTGGCAAGCAGCATTTCGCGAATGGTTTTTCGGTTTTCCTGCTGTCTTTTATGCAATTCATGTGGAACACACTTTCCCGTCTTCTGGATTTTTCCCATGGCTTTCAAACGTATGGAGACGGCTTCTCATATCACATTTAATTGATCCGCAAGTTCTTTTTTTTTTTTATTTTAAAATACCAGCTCAACAAATTAATGTTATACATGGTAGTGTGTATTATCGTACATAACATTTACATAAGGACGGAAACAAACATTGGTTTAACTTAGCAGAAATAATTCGTAAACATTTTTCAGAATCACTACTGGAAAGTAAAACGTCTTGTGGTAACCGTTTTTTTAGTCTATTATTATGTGTCTTTTCACTTAGGTTTAAATTTCTGGCACTGGCACAATCGTTTATATTTAAAAAAAAGTTTTTTGCACATAATTTTATAAAGTCCTCAATGTATGGTACGTCAAGTTCCCGGTGAATTTGATTATTTCTTATAAACCACTGAGCATTCACTGCAATCCGTAGCACCTTGTTTTGAAATGTTTGTACCTTTTTGATGTTGGTTTTGCTGGCAGTTCCCCATATTACACAGCCGTACGTTACAAGAGGTCTTAGAATTGATTTGTATACTAGCGTCGCACACTTAATCCTTAATTTGGATTTTTTGTTGATGACGGGATAAAGCATACCCAATCGAGCATAACCTTCGTTTAATTTTTTGTTAATATGATAACTCTATGTTAGGCGTCTATCCAAGTATACGCCCAGATATCTAATTGCACTATCTGAATGGTTCCACGTTATTTGTTCATTGTTGATAACGATATTGTTGGGGTTTTGTGTTCTTCTTAGCGTAAATATTTTTGCCTCGCATTTCGTTGGATTTAATTTTATTTGCCATTTTGTGAACCAGTCTTGTAATATATTAAGTGCAATTTGAAGTTTATTTGCAGATATATGTATGTCTTGATCTTGAGTTATTATTGCAGTGTCATCTGCGTACATTGCTATTGTGGAGGTCGGTGGTAGTGGTATATCATGAACGAATATATTAAACAATACAGGACCCAAAATTGAGCCTTGGGGTATTCCAGCTTTAATTGGTTTTTTATCTGACAGACAGTTGTTTATTCTGACAGAAAATGTTCTGTTTACCAAAAATGAAGCGATAATATTTGTGAGATATGCCGGCGTGTTTATGGTGATTAACTTAAATAACAAGCCATTTAGCCATACTTTATCAAATGCTTGCGCTACGTCTAAGAATTCTACTGTTGCATGATTTTTATTCTCGAATCCTGAGGCGATAATTTTATAGATGTGTAAAATTTGTTGTGTGGTTGAATGATTGGGTCTAAATCCAAATTGGCAGTCCGGCAATACATTGTTTTCTTGTAGAAAGTCATTTATTCTAGAATGTATTATCCTCAAAGAGTTTGGATAACGTTGTCAACAAGCTAATTGGTCTATAGTTTTCTGGTTTAGTTTTGTCTTTACCCGGTTTGTTAAAAAGTATTATCTCTCCGTGTTTCCATTTGTTGGGAAAGTTATCCTATCCTTAGACATCGGTTGAATATTGAGGAGATAATGGCGAGTGATTTAGTCGTGAATTTTTTGAGAACAATATTGGGTATTAGGTCATGTCCGGGAGATTTTTTCAGAGGAAGGGGTTTTATAAACTTTTGTATTTCCTGGGGGTTTGTAAATAATATGTTGTTTTGATTTGGATGTATTGGTAGAGCGTTATTTACAAATTCTATGGTTGTTTTTGTAAATTCGTTTAACAATGCTTGTAATTCGCTATATTCAAACTTTTTCGGTGGTCTTCCACGTTCTTCGTTTCTAACATGAAAATTGCCACTTTTGAATTTTTTAAACCACTCAAAATACTGTGATTTACCAAAAGCATGCTCACCGTAGACTTCGAAAAAGCATTCGATGCAATTCTATAGCAGTTTTATTCAAATGGTAACAGAAAATCAATGTTGTCTGCAAATCGTAGTTTTCAGGCACAACATTCGACATGCTCAACGCTATTAAAAATGATTTTGTTGTATGAAACTCATATTGTTGTGAGATAAAAATCTTTATCACATGTCGAAACAAAAAAATGACGCCAATAATGCGGTATGAGGGTAACTATATTAGCAGCTAGGCAAATTCCGGTTTCATATTTACATACTTGGTACTAGAGGACATTAATGACTAGTGTTCTATAAACAAATTATCTTTAGAATCAAGGAAATACACAATACATACAAATTGAACAATATAATTCTAAACAGACCTGAATATATTCTGGATCTTCACGTTTGTTCCAAATCAAGCTTTCGAAGTTTTCAAAATATCGTAAAATATAAGACACAAATGTTTCCTCCGGAATAACTGGTTTAAGTTTTCTTATTAGAAATTCTGGAGAATATAAAATACAATAAAGGCTTCGATTACTATATATTAGTTTTGTTAGATCTAAATTACATCTAAAAGATAATATAGAAAAAGTTCAACAATGTTTTATGATTAGTTCAACAATTGCTATTCTGCAATTTATGAGTACAAGCTGAATATCTTTACGGGGTTTCCCCATGACGTATTGTTTTCCAGATTCAATTTGTCTACTCTTGTTAAAGGACGGTGTATCTGGCAGGTCATTATACTACATAAATTGATCAATGATACAATTGATTGCTCTGACTTGCTTCGTCTAATATTCATTAGGATACTCAGAACCGGCCAGCGATATTACCATTCTTTAAACCTTTCCCTAGACAATACAAATTCAATAACCGCGTCCCCGATTTATCAAATAATTAATGATGATTAATGATAAATAAATAAACAAATAATCGGTAAAATATGTATATTAAAATAGATTTCTTGGATATATCTAGTAAATGCTAAATCAATAAACCCATCGACTGTCCAAATGTATCGTCTTCCGTTTATACGTGGCAATATATAAAATTCTATTTTTCGAGTTCACTGAAAAAAAATGTTTCTTATTTTGTATAATAAATCATGTGATATATGAACAGAAGGCTAGTTTTGTAAAAAGTACCAAAGGATTATATTTCGCTCGAAGAGCGTTTCTTCAACCAGTTCGCATCATCGGGAGATAGTTCCACTTCCAGTTGCGTCACAATTATTATCTAATCTGTATTGAGCAAAATGTATATGTTTGTATTTTATATCAACATTTGTATATCCCATAAATCTATATTCTACGTCTAAGTATCTAATCTAATACATCTCTTTTCATTTTCGAATTTTATCTATGTACTTACAACCCCGAACAACTTTAGTTTTAAAAATACCACATCACTAAAAAGGCATCAATTACTCAGTTTCAATTAACTCTGTTATTAGTAATTCAAGTGAACTTCATACTTTCTTAGATCAATTGACGAATTTAATTTTAACAATTTTATAAAAAAAAAGCCCACGTTGCATCCCTGGCGGGGATCGAACCCACGACCTTTGGATTAGAAGTCCAACGCGCTATCCTCTGCGCCACAGGGACGTATGTGAAAAATTTTGCTGTTTAATATTCTTAGCAAATAAGACTATCTATTAACTTGTGAAATATTGATAAAATTCTAAAATAAGAAATAAAGAAAAATAATAAAAACAAATTATTAGTTAAAATCGGTCAAATTAAAAAATGTCAGCGGGTCAAATTAAAAAACTCACCCTCATAAATACTTATGAGGGTGAGTTGCTACTTTCGATAAAGAGAAAATACTATACCGTGTCATAATAAAAAATATATATAAGTACGAGTATATAGGCATTATAGAATTATATTTTATAAATCAAGTTTAATAATCAGATACTAGAGTAAAAAATATTGTGCTGGAATAATTTAAAAAATGAGAACGAAAAATTAAATGTCAAATAAACACTATTGGGGATTGTGTTGTTTGAAGATAAATATTTTAATTACTTACAGAAACATTTGTTTTTTTTAACCGCTTATATTGGACAACCTATCCATAGTGCTATATAATATGGTACATAATTTTCTATCAAAATAATAAATTACTATTTAAGCAAATAAGAAGCATTTCAAATTTAAAAGAACTCTTATTCTCAATTAAATTCCCTCATTACCACCATTTGAATCAACTCAAATGAACATTCCAGATACTATGAAAACTTACCAATGTTCATTAACGGAAGCAAATCCTTTTAATAATGTTTCAATAATTTTGAATAAGTATACAGTTCCATCTCCTCTATATTATAGTGTTGTATTCATAACCCTAAGAATTCCTTCTTTCAATATATGTAATATTCAAAACACCAGAATCACTAATAATTAATAATATTCTCCCGTAATTTTCCATAATCTCCCTAATCTCCCACCTAATTGCGATTTTTTGCGGGAAATCAATCGTAGGAGACGAGGAAAAACATTACTTCCTAGCAGGAAAATAATAAAAAAACAGGATATTTACTTTCCCCAAACGCCAAAAACTTATTCGTCCTTCAACGTACGTTTCACCAACGAATTTTGAATCATCAGAAAATGATTAACTCTTTCATCAGCTTTAATCAACTCCGAACACTAGTCCTCCGCATTTTGTTGTTGCATCTAAGGTTCAAAATTTCTCCCAGAACTGGTTAGAGAATGATCCACTTCCAAAATACAAAGGAGTACTGAAAATATGACTTTCGTCAGAAGATAATGTTATTATTGTCACGTCTATATAACAAATTTGTTTTTCTGTATGATTAACACTTACCTGAGAACAATTCTGTTTTTATATTAAGATTATTGTTGTTTGCCATTATATTATATATCATACAGCTACATTTATATAACTAAATTTTCTTCTATTTCAGGAACCGGCTTGGAAGTGTCACGTGTGGAAAAAGGGTCGAGAATCTGGCAAAAGCAAGAAACCCCGCAGGAAATTCCATTTTAAACAAATAGCAAGGTAGGAAGGTTCTTAATCATTCGTGTCCTTAAAAATAATTCTGAATGTTTTCTAAGTATAACCAATACCAGAAGTTTTCCGTTATAAGATCGTGGGTGTTAAACTTAAAGTTATAAAATGAATGTAATGATATTTTACAATTTTATGGTATGATATTCATAAATACAAGTTCTCCAAACTTACAAATTTAAGAATAGATAGCCTTTTTAAGAATAGATCCAGCCTTATAAAGAACATTCAGTACAATAGTTGAATGAGGATGATCTAATTTCTTCCAAATCCCAAGCTTGTTGTAACAGAACTTCATCATATCCTCTGATACTGGTCTCAAAAAAATATCATTGAATTCAAAAATCGCGTAGTCAAAGTCATGTAAATGTATGGTCTAGAATTCTCTGAAGTTGTCATTTATGGCTGGATTTACTTCTTTTAAAAAAAGTGACTACAGCTAGATATTTAGAATTTTGCGTTTCGTATTAGTTCCAACTTTCGCAGTTCTATATCCAAACAGTAAGGATAATTATTTGATCAACAAATTTGGTTTTAGCGATAGGGAGGTTAGTAGTATAGCAAAACCAGTTCTGGCTCACCCTCGGATTTGTCCGCGGACAATTGATGCGGATGGCATGTGGTTATTGTTGATCTGAAGAACTCTTGGCGCAGGCGTAAAACAGGTGTGTACAGGTATAAAACAGGTCTGTACCGGTTTAAAACAGGTATGGTAACCTGTTTAATGACGTCATGTTTTTTCCTAATACCATCATACCTGTTTTAAATCGGTACAGACCTGTTTTATACCTGTACACACCTGTTTTATACCTGCGCCAAGAGTTCTTCAGATGAACAATGACCACATTCCATCCGCATCAAATGTCCGCGGACAAATCCGAGGGTGAGCCAGAACTGGTTTTGCTATACTACTGAGGTCCTCCCAATTTTCGTATTGATACCCAGACATTCCTTGACGATATTTTCCCTGAAAGATGGATATGCCGACGAGAATAAACTGAATGGTGACCACATTAACCTAATTTTGTTCATCCCCTTGGATTATCTTTATGTAATAGGAACTAGCTATAATAAAGAACAAGTTTATATGTCTGTAAATAGTAAAATAAGAAAAAATCACAAATTTCTTCTAAGACATATAAAAATCTTCACAAAATCTTTATATCTTCAGTTCTTGAAGTCATTACAGAATATATTTATCACACTATGCTTTTTGCAAATAAATGTGGCACAAGTATAACATTTTGTCACATATCTCGCGTCTTATTTTCGGTCACACAGGTGACAGTTACCTTGTTTAGAGATAGTCTGGCTTGGGCTAGTAACTAGAGAACTTTGCGGCCACTGCAATCCTATGTTACGGTTATCAATTTTATTGCGTAATTCTTGTGGAGGCTTCGAATATTTGGACCTTCTGTTTATGACGTGTGGCTTAATTAGTTCATTCCAATTAATTTTATGTAGTTCTTGGGCTTCATCTTTTCATCAGGATTTGAGGCCTTCTATAACATGTATACCTTCACATAAGCAATGTTCAAAATACCAGCAAAGACTATACAAGGTCAACGTCGTAGTCTGCGGGCTATGGAGTAATTTGCACATTTCTGGCCTAATGCATGAAAGCCGCCTTTGGTAGAATTATAAAATACCATTAATTTCAGGTTTCTTTGTTCTTCGTCGACTTCATGGTCATGATGCATCGATGATATTTGTCTATCAATATAACACTCTAATCTTCTTTTGGCACAAAAGAAGCTATTGTTATGTTAGATGTCAATCCAGAAAAAAAGAAGATCCAGGTACGCGACTTCTATGACGTTTTAATTCAGAAGGAATTTCGCGTTTATTTTTACCATGTCCCAACGTAAGTCAAAAGTTCCTTTCGATAAATTCATCTACTAATTCCACTGAAGAAAACCAGTTGTCTGCTGTTATACTTTTGTTTGATTCAACAATTGGAAAGCTAACTGTAGTACGGATTGTATTCGGATGGAAGATTAGCCCCTAGTACGATTTTATTGTTTGCCTATATATATATATATATATATATATATATATATATATATATATATATATATATATATATATAGGCATTATATGCATATATGAAAGCATTGTATAGGTAATGAATCTTCGCATCACATAAACACAATATTTTAATGCCGCATTTAGCAGTATTAGACTTGTACACCCTGTACAAGTTAATTCTAATGTCTATTAATAATGTCTATTCAGGGTGTACATTAACATATACACTCTGAATAGACATCGGCCTCTGAATGGACATATTTATCAATAGTTCTGTATAAACTTGTCAAATAATTCGGAAATCAGTACAGCTCGGTCTAGCGCTTTAGACACTTCTCTTGTTTCAGTTTTATCAAACCGTAAATTTGATAAAATAAACAAAAATCTTTTGAGACACATGGTAAATCTAAAAATATCACGGTCTGTCCCGTCTGAAGCCCACAAGGATTCTATGTTTTCATGAATAGTTGTAAAATACCTATAAAAGCTTTCATCTATGTAATAGAAACATGGCTTGTCCAAAATACATCCTTAGTAGTATTTTCCGAATTTTATGTGGGTGTGATCAACTATAATTGTAATAATATCACCGATTATGACCGATCAAACCAGGTCTTTGACTTGTAATATTGTGTAGACGAATACGTGAAGATGCAGGTGGATTTCTAAACCACTTGTATCTATTTTTTCCATAATAACTGACGTGACTAGGTCTTGGAGGTACCTCTAGTTCAAACCTAACCTTCAGTGTCCTACAAACTTCTCAACAACTGGTTCTTCACAATCACTAATTAGTTCATCTTCGCCACAATTCTATTCTATATGGCAATGGAATTCTGAGTCAAAGTCATTGTCTGCGTTTACTTTCTCCTCGATGTATTTACCTCTACCAAATTAAATAAAACTTAATTAGTACTTAAAATGGCGGGTGCGCACGGTGCTTACAATTAGATTTCACAAGAAACTCGAAAATATGAGTGATGGGGGTCGGCTGACCTCCACAATACCAGTTAAATGTTAAGAAAGGTTATGATGATGTTACAGCTCAACAACAAAATCTGAAAAAAATAAGAGTTGACATGATGAGAATATGATGATCACCATATTATATTCATTATAATATGAAATTTTATTTGTACGCTTACTTACACTGATTGCGGTACTACATGATAGTATCTTGTTTTCAACCTCAAACGTATAGCATCAATTGAATGAAAATTGAATTTAGATTTGAACAGGACAATTTCTCATTTAATATACCCGATTGCTTTAGATAAGTGTAACAAAATCCATTTTAGATTACTTGAATAGTAAAAACCAAATCTCAAGGCCATTTCCTAACCTGTTTGTTACAATAATTTAATGATGATGATAACTTCTTCCAAATTCCTAGTTTGTTGTAACAATACTAAACATATCTTCAGATACTGTTCTCAAGAAAATCTTCATTGGGTTCAGGCCTCGCGTAGGCAAAGTCAAACAAATAGATGACCTAAAATTATTTGAAGTTGTCTTTTATGTCCTGGATTTACTGCTTTTAAATAATTGACCACAGCGAGATATGTTGGATATCTACGTTTCAGTTTACTTCCAACTTAAGCAGGTCTTTATCCGAAGAATGATGATGAAAATATGGCCACTAAATTTGGTTTTAAAAATAGGGAGTTTCTCTTCCTCATTTTGGTATTAATATCTAGTCATTTCTTGACAATATTTTCTTTGGTAAATGGATATGCCGATGTGGACCAACCAACTGCCTACCACATTCACCTGATTTTATTCACCACCTAGAAAATATGGAGCGAAGAATTGGAATCGAAATAGAAAATATTGATCCAAAAATGATTGAACATTCAATATAATAATATTTACTATAAACAGCAAATAGGAATCCCCCTAATCTACGGTCTCCCTAATCTATAACGATATTCCATGTACCCTTGTACTCGAAAAACCTTAAGGAATTAAACATGAAAGAATATTATGATGATATTGCATACAGCCCAAAAAAGATCTGAAAACATAACATTTTTTCAAAAAAAAAGGACAATCTTATTTAAACTGATTGAGAAATAAAGTACCACATGACAGTACCTTGTTTCCAGTCTCACGCATACAGTATCACTTGAATATTTAGCATTTAATATACCTGGATAGATAAAAGAAACATTCTAGATCACCTGAAGAGTCTTCTTCTTCTTCCCTCTTTAATATGTCTATGACCTGTTCCTTCTTCGATTTAGTCTTCATCTTGGGTCGAAATTGTCAATCCATCTCTTCCGTGGTCAGCCTCTGCAGCGTGTACCACTAGGAGATTTATCTCTTACGATGTTTACCAATCTATCTTCTGTCATTCAGTTTATGTGTTGATTCCATTGTCTCTTACGTTGCAGGACCCATTCATTAATGTTGTCTATGTTGCATGATTGTCTGATGTTTACACTTCTTTCCCTATCTAGTAACGTTTTTCGTAATATGCGTCGAAGTATTTTCATTTCTGTGGTCTCCAATAGTTGTTTCGTTTCTGATGTTTCTGGCCTTGTCTCCGAGGTGTAAGTCATAATAGGTCTAATTGTGGTTTTGTAAATACGAACCTTTCTTTTTTGTAAATGTTTGTTTCGCCAGATTACGTCGTCGATACATCCTGTGACTTTATTTGCTTTAGCCACCTGCCCTCTTACCTCGTCTTCAATATTGCCGTGACTAGTTATGTCGATTCCTAGGTATTTGAATCTCATTTTCTGTTATATTATTTGACCGTCTAATTCTAGTTTGCATCTGACGGGTTCTATCGACGTTGCCATACATTTAGTTTTTTCAGCTGAGATAATCGTGTTATACTTCTTTCCCGTAAGATTTAATAATCTTTGGAGGTTGTCTTCATTTTCAGCACATATCAGGGCGTCATCAGCGTAACAAAGAATTTTTATTTCTCTATCACATATTTTATATCCTTTACCAAGTCGTACTTTTTTATTATTTCATCCATTATTATGTTAAACATCAGGGGACTAAGCGAGTCTCCCTGTCTAATACCGCTGTTGACTGGTATGGGTTTTGTTAATTTACTGTTAATGTGAGCCTGTACTTTATTGTTGCGTATATGTTTTCGATGGTCTGAATTATATTGATAGGTATATTTCTATTGTACAACAGGTGAATTACGTCATCTAGCTTCATGCGGTCAAATGCTTTTTGTTAGATCTATAAAGCATAATAATGTTGATTTATTATACTCCACAGATTTCTCAACTAGCTGTTGTTGAATAAATTCTGCATCTACACAAGACTTTCCTGATCTAAATCCTTGTTGTTCGTCTTCCAGTATTGTAATCGAATTAATTTTATTTGTGATAATTGTCGTAACGAGTTTCAATGTTGCATCCAGTAGATTGATACCCCTGTAGCTGGTTGATCCTTGTTTGTCACCTTTCTTAAACATAAGTATTATTGTACTGGTTTTCCATCAGTTCGGTATTTTTTTAATGAAGCTTGTAAGTTCTTGTGTTAAGCGTTGGCCACCATATTTTAATAATTCATTATGGAGTCTGTCCTGTCCAGGGGATTTTCTATTTTTAAGGCTTTTAGGGCTTCGTCAACTTCTTGAATGGTGACTTCCACATCTGAAGAGTAAAATTCAAATTTAAATGTCATTTTCCCTACCTCACTGATAATTTTTATATGAAAATATATGAAATAATAATTGCTGTTAGAAGCAAATCCTAAATGACAGTACCAAACTATCATTAAAATATTTAAAAATATAGTCATTCGAAGACTAACACGACAAACCATTTCCTGATAATCATACGTCAATATTTGTGAACATTCGTTTAACAAACTACCCAAATCAAGCTGTAAAATTTTCCTTCCCTTTCAGGGCCGTCAAGTTTACATCTAAATTGTTCGGAAGGGCCCTTTCACGCCGCATAAAGGCCACAGTGTTGTACGCCACCGAAACCGGAAAGTCCGAGGGGTACGCCAAGAAGTTGTGCGAAATTTTCGGTCACGCTTTCAATGCACAAGTTTACTGCATGGCCGATTATGATATCTCCAGTATAGAACACGAGGCTCTCCTTTTGGTCGTCACGTCAACGTTCGGCAATGGCGATCCCCCCGAGAATGGAGAAGTAAGTAATATTTTTCTATTAACGGCGAGTCAGAATAAATTTCACACATTTCTACATATGAAATTATATTAATATAATAGTATGTAAAGATTTAAGACCTTTAAGGTATTACATCTTAAGTATTACGTGTCTTAGATCTTACATAAGGTCTTACATACATATGAAATAATATTTATATAAAATGTAAAAATGTAAAACCATTAAGGTATTACAGATTAAGTCTTACAGGTTATAGATCTTACATAAGGTCTTACAGGTCAAACGTTTAAGTTCTTAATCACATAAGGTAAGGGCATATAAAACTTTTAAGGTCACAATTAACTGTTATAGAAAGGCAATAAGATGACTATTGATTAATTCAAGTCGATTTATAAGCGTGTTTTTACCTATTCTATGACAGTTATAGTTGTTTCTGTTTAAAACGACTTTTACTTTACTAATGAATAATTCGAAAATATTATGGTAGAGGATGAAGACTAATAGTCCAACTATAATTCCAACACTATTCCTAATGTTACAAAATAATGAATCAATTATTTGTGACATATTTTTCTTTTATTTATATCTATCGACCATAATTATAGTCCATATGTTCCCTATTTTAACTAATGTCTATGTTAATATGATTATTATTATTATTAATTTTTGAGATTTTTGATTTCTGGTTAAAAAAGAAAACATTGATATCCAACTTTGTGTACCAAGCTATTCAACGTTCTTATTTACCTACCAACAAGCACTAATTTCAAGATTTTATAAGTAAATAGAAAAATATTTCATGGTTTAAGATGGAAAAAATGGAATGTAATAATTAGAATCTGCCTATCTCAGTTAGTTAATCGATTTTGATATTAATTATTCAGCTTCTAACTGTCATGCTAGCTTCACATCATAAATATGTATTCATTTTTTTAATACTTGAATAATCAGCACACGATAACCTCAATAATGGTGGATGAGAGAATAATCATTTGCATTATCTTTTTTATTTAATATTTTTTCCCCTTTTTCCTTAATAAACTTTTATATCAGTACATCTCAATTGCCAATTAACAAAAGTATCTAACACAAACCAAAGGAAAGTATTCGATATATTAGAATAAATTTCTACCAGTTTGTTTTTCGTGAGTGTACAATCATTTGGCAATGATATTTTAATTTAATGTATATGAGATACTCATTATATATATTTTTCCACGTACAAGATTATCGGTTATATATATATATATATATATATATATATATATATATATATATATATATATATATATATATATATATATATATATATATACATATATATATATATATATATATATATATATATATATATGTATATTAAATTAAAATGATTTTTCTTTTTACATTTTTCGACATTTCGTTTTTAATATGCATATACGTCATAATATTTGTTCATTATTTTAAGTAACGATTCAGTGCATTTTACATTTTCAAATTTAGTAATAATTATATATTTTGGTAATAATAATAAATAAATAGATAATTGAAAATTATGTCAGAAGAGAAAATGGCAGAAGAGGAGGCCCCCACGATCGACCCCGTTCGGATAGGGGTCATGGGCAAGGTGGTGGGGCCCAAATTGATGGATTGCCTGGAAACGACGCACGCCAACGACATGGACGCTTTGAGTGGACCGACGAGCTGAGGGACGACCTGCTGCATTGCTATGAAAGCAGTGAGCCCATACGGAGGGGATACATGGCACGTATGCATGCCCTGTGGTGTGAATTACACCCAGAGCATGATGCTTTCACGCCGCAGAATCTGCGTGATTATGTATCCTATCTTCGTAGAAAGGGCTATGTGAGGACTGCGCCCCGATTGGCGAATGAGGTAGCTGAAAGGCTGCCTAATGAACCAGTTGAGGATGCGGTCTTCACCGTTCCACCAATAGTAGAGGGCCTCAGTACCAGAAGGGGGTTACATCGTATAAGACCCCCTAGGCCACAAGACCTGGCCAGAGTGGATGCTGAAGTTCAAGCATCGCTTCCAGAAGAGGCCGACATCTGGCACATAAATTGTGCCCTGTACACTGCCGCCGAGAGCTTCTCTCATATGGAGAGGGCGAACAATTCTTCCTCTCCGCGAGAGAGAGCGGAGTGGCGTGTACGGAAGATGGAGGCCAAGATCCAGTCGGCAAGACAACAGGTATCTCGTATCCAATGTGTGATGGACTATATGACGGCCAATAGGCCTTTCACGCAAAAATTACGGCGAATCGCCGCTAATTTAAGACGCGTCCATCACACACTTAATGAGGTAGTGCTGCGTACCATCAAACAGCACTGCCTTGATAGGATACGGATGCTAGTGACATGCAAAAAGTCACTAGTGAGGCGGGCGCGAAGACTGGCGGAAAATAATTTGTTCCGCCAAAAACCCTCGCGTCTATTCGAACCGCCTCAACCTGTTGTCGAAAATCCACCGACTGTAGATCAGGTGGAAAACTTTTGGAAGGCGCTGTACGAGCAGAAGCTCCCACTCCAAAGAGACACTCCAGCTCTGGCACACTTTGAAGACTTTTGCGAAGGTCTTCAGCGACCAGAAGAAGTGTGCCACCCGATAACCCCTGAAGAGGTTCAAAGGGCTCTTGCGGGCTCTAAGAACTTTGCTGCTCCAGGTCCCGACGGGATAAATAACTTCTGGTGGAAAAAATTACCTAGTATCCACCGCCACTTAGCCAGAATATTTACCACCTGGCTAAATAGGGAGCAGCAAATTCCTTCTTGGGTTGTTGAGGGGCGAACCGTGCTAATCCCGAAGACCGGAGATTTGTCCAACCCAAAGAACTACCGACCGATAACCTGCTTAAACGCCTGTTACAAGGTGTTTACACGCATCTTGTACACGCGAGTACTCCTAGCAGTTGAGCCGGTTTTCGAGGGGATATACGAACAACGAGGGTCTAAGAGGGGTGTCGCTGGCTGCAAGGAGAATCTGTTGATTGACAGATGTATCACGCAGGACTCCGTGCAGTACAATCGAAACCTTTCCATGGCCTGGATCGACTACCGTAAGGCATTCGATATGACATCGCATGAGCTAATAATTCACTTGCTTCAATGCCTTGTGGTGCCCGGTCCTATAGTGAGATGCATTCAAGAACTGATGCCGCTCTGGAGGACTCGGTTTACCATAACATCGGGTGATACTAGAGTCCGGACAGAGCCGGTGTCGTTTAGAAGGGGCGTGTTTCAGGGAGATTCCCTTAGCCCCCTTCTGTTTTGCATCTCACTGTTGCCGTTGTCCGTGTCCCTCAGGAAGACCCGTGGCTATAACTGCGGCACCCCCGGCGATCGGAGGCATAAGGTCACCCATCTATTTTACATGGATGACCTAAAACTTTATGCCTCCGGAGAAAGGGAATTACGCCAGTCCCTGAGGGTGGTGCAGGAGTACACCACCATCGGGATGGAGTTGGGGTTGGACAAATGTGCACTGGTTCATCTCAAGAGAGGACGAAGCCGGGAATACGCAGAGGATGCGCAGCTAGTAGACGGAAGCATCTTACATCACTTAGATGCCGGAGAGTCGTACGCCTACTTGGGTCTTGAGCAACGCTCCACCCAAGAGGTAGGTGTCATAAAAAACGCTCTCCGCGGCAAGTATCAGCACCGCCTCCGACAGATCTGGTCTTCAGAACTGTCGGAGAAGAACAAGGTGTCTGCAACAAACATGCTTGCCGTTCCGATCCTTGTCTACTCCTTCGGAGTAGTCAAATGGACACAGGAGGAGCTGCGACAACTCGACGTAGTAACCCGAAAGAGGATGCATCTCAGTAGGAGTTTGCATCCTAGATCGTCCGTTCCACGGCTATATCTCCCACGACATCGCGGAGGTCGTGGACTCTTGAGTTTGGAGTGTCTTCATAACAGGATGGTTCTGGACGGAGCCTGTAAAGTTATCAGGAGTTCGGATCCCCTTCTCTGCATGGTCCGAGATCACGAACATGCAGGGATAGGAGCATTTTTATTTAAGGCAGCACGTAGAGCAGCCGATGATCTCGGTCTCGTCTTCGATACCGAACGGGCCAATCACAACTCTGTCACCGAGTTGGAACCCGTTCAGTTAAAAGCCCAAGTAAAAGCTACAGAGCATTTAAGAGCTCTGCAGCTTCACAAGGATAAGCCCATGCACGGGGTCTTCTATAGGAATATGGTAGCCCTGGGCTTATCCGAAAGGCTGACCTTTGCTTTCTTAAGGTCAGCCGGGCTAAATTCAGAGACCGAGGGATTCATCATGGCTTGCCAAGATGGTGTATTTAACACGCTCGTCTATCGGAGTCCTGTCATGGGTATGGAGGTCCCTGATGTCAGCTGCAGGGCCTGCCGTAGGGCGCCGGAGACATTGATGCATTTACTGTCGGCTTGTCCGGTATATGCAGTCTCGGCCTATATCCATAGACACAACGCAGCGTTGCGGGTGCTTTATTATCATTTAAGGCACTCGTATCAGATAGACGAGACACCAGTGCTGCCTTACGCTCCGGGGGATATGGAGTCCGTTGTGGAAAACGAGAAGTGCCGAATATATTGGAACTATTCGTTTTCCACCGTCAGGCAAATACAAGCCAACAAGCCTGGCGTAGTCCTCCTCGACCACCAAATCAGGACAATGTTCGTCATCGAGTTCTCGGCACCCGGTGATGGTAACATTGTTTTGAAAGAGGAGGAGAAACGGACAAAATATCGAGATTTAATCTTCGAACTCCGTAGACTCTATCCAGACCATACTGTTAAATTGAAGGTACTGATTATAGGAGCCCTTGGTGGAGCGAGAGATACACTGCTTTCTGAATTAAAGAACATACCGGCATGCCGAAACTCGGCAGAAATCTTAGCCGGTCGCATGCAGAAGGCCATAATTCTCGGCTCACTACGTCTACTCAGGGCACACGACTCGGCCCAGTAATCACTAACCGAGCGGACGCGAGGAGTGATTGCTGGTATTACCAGCGCACCTTCTGTGTGAGTCGGAGCCACAGAAAGGGGTGACTGGCTTTTAGTAAAAAAAAAAAAAATTATGTTTTTCTAAATAACTGCAGTTGTTACCTAACTACAGTTGTTATGTTGTGTCTATAAGAATATATGTTGCAAAAAATAGTATTATAAAATACAAATCACAGCTGCGACAATGCCGTTTGTATTCTGGCCCGGGGTGGTCATTGTATGCTTGGATTCAAGTTCCAATGAGGGAGTTCGGCACCTCCCATCCCTGAGCATGGATGTGTTTCTCCTTGCCTTTATGTGTAACGTTCCGTTTCTCAGCGTTATGATTTAAGAGAAGCAAGACAGTTTCTGTGTGTCCAAACTTAAATTCGTTCATCAGTTATCAATTTTTGGAAATAGTTAACCAATACTGGCAAACATCTTAACAAATAATGATAATCTATAAAAATAATCATACAGTAAATTACCTTTAGGATAATTCGGTAAAAATGACTTAACTCTTGCACAAGATGATTGGGATTTTTGTGATGGCCAAGTAACTGCACAACTATTTTATTATTGTACTGTGATATTGTAAAACATATTGTGTGAAAATATATTGTAAAGTACAATATATTTTCAAATTTTCCTTGGGTGTTTTGAAATGTGTCTTAGCTTGCATGTGTGGGTAATTCTATTTCTTAGGTCTTCAATATTCTGAGACCGAGTTTTGTATTCAATTCATCAAATACAGTCTTCAGATACTCTCAGAGAAAGAAATTCAGTGAAGTTACATCTAGAGATTTTGTCGGTCATTCCACAGTGCCTCTACTACCAATTCATTTGACCATATAATGCGTAGTGTATTTGTGTGCCATCCTATTTAAAATATGAGTTTTATTCATCAAACAGTGGGTTTTCTTTTTCACTAACTTAGTTTGCGGGTCGAAATTGTGCGCTAAAAGAAAAATGAGCGAGGAATTCAAATATTCACTTTGAATATCAGCAAAAGAAAAGTGATATGTGTAAAACAGTTAAAAAAAACATAAAACTTATCGGTGTTGAGTCTGCGGCAGCAATTCCATAGGAACAGTGCCTTCTACTTTCATTGAACTTATAACTCAGTATTTAGTCTTATGTCCCATTACATTATTTCATTTTATTCAAATTATTTTATTATTGCTCCTATTATGACAACTGTTCAACCGACTTCAGTTTCCTAAACGGCGTTGAATCAGATGTATTACGAGATAGATAGGAGCTGGTATTTAAAGTCTTTGGGGACAACTGTGGAACCTAAACTACAATAGACATTGGTTTTAAATAGACTTTCCCTTCGATACATAGATTTATGTGTTTTTTGTCTAAAGGTTATTTTTATTGCTAAAAGAAATAAAGGGGCTGGATGGTTTTTGAAAGCACTATTCGAGTATATTGCAATTAACTTATTTCGACGCATCAATTAAAATTTATGAATTCACAATGATAATAAGTAAATTGGGTTGTAGAAAATTAAATAGATACCAACAGTATTTTCTCTTTTGTTTCCAACACTTTTGCCTTTTTTATTTGCTTTCACAAACTCCACCAATTATTCAAGAGCAAAGAACAGAATAGTTCATCGTGGAAATAACATATATGTTCCAACCTTGTATGAGGGAAAACTTAGTTGAATGTACTTATTGTTCTTTGGTCTACTATAAACTGTCGTTGTTCCCTAAGCATTTAATAAATTCACTGTGCATGTTCCCTTATCTGTTCGCAAAAGGCGTATATCACGTGACCCTTGACCTAACATAGAAACAGAGCAAAAGACAATTGTCTCTAAACATTTGGTCTATTTTATGTAATAATACGCGTTAATTAAAATTAATGAATTGATTTTGTTTTGCAGGAATTCGCGAAGAATTTATATACGTTAAAAATGAGCGAAAACGGAATATCTAACGGAATTCCATCTGATTTAAGGTAAGTCTTAACTTGCATTATATACTACGAGTATATTAGAAATAATACATATTATAATTCACTTATTAATTTCATTCATTTAAGACAGTTCTGTTAAACATTATTATTTTTCGTACTACAAAATATAATTTAATGTCCAATTATTTCATTAATTTTATGGTGTCATGGGTGAGCCTTCAGCACAATAATATTTCAAAACAAAGCTATACATTGTGTTAAATCATTTTGCTTAAGTAATAAAATAGTACGTTTTAATATAACGGTATCTCTCCGACATTTAAATGACGTTCGTTTTATTTCATTGTGTACTATCGGGTAGGGAGGTTTCGCTTTATATCAAATGTGTTTCATGTGTTTTCACAATTGTTTACACCGTTATTGTGTGAAGAACAATAGTAAAGTTTTATTTCTATTGTATCTTAACTGCGTAACATATTGTTTTTTTTATTTCCAATTTGATAAGGCAAAAATATCTAAATGGTATAGATTCTTCGATATTTACTAAAATATTACTATCTACATGTAAAGGTTGCCAGCCGATTGTAATAGAAACTTCTAAGTGTTTATTACCAGCAAATATATTTATACGAAGCGCAATATAAAATTTATTAAAACATAATTTTTTAACATTATTAGAAGCTATAAACAAAATTATGTGGTCTTGGAAAGGGTCTGGATTCATAGATACAAACAAGAGACTAGTTTTTCATGACCAGCGAACGAATGTATGTTTCTCGACGCGCGTTTCGTCAACCAAGTTCGCATCGTCGGGAGATAATTAAAATTAATTTTAAACTACCTCTAATAAATTCTGTCACCTTGACTATTTTTTCCTCATGGCCAACCATACCTAATATCATATAACTATTTCCATTTACGGTTCTATTTCCACCAGTGGGATAAACATTCGGTTCATTAATCGATTAATGTCGTAATTCCCATATCAACCAAAATAATGGACTGTTAAGTATGGGATCTTTATCTTTATTCGTGATATCATCATAGTTAGCTATTAATACTTTCTATGTCATCTAATAGTCCCTTGTTGGTTGTACTTTTTACTAACTTCTAGTTACTAGGGTCTATTCGATGATTGTTGGCATGTTGGCCAACGAAAGGGTTTTCCAATATTTTATATTTTAAATAGGCTATGTGCTCCCTAAACCCAGTTATCATTACTCTTTTCGTCTGCCCAATATACTTTAGATTACAACTTTGATAATTTACTTCATAACTCCTGGATATTTCGTTATATTATCTTTGAGATTTTCCAGAAATCGTTGCAATGTATGCCCAGAAGAGTGCATTAATATCATTCCCAAATCTTTGAAAACTCTCTTGAGGTCTCTGATAAATGTCGGTTCATATGGAATCGATAAAATTTTACGATTTTTGAAATCTTCCCGGAAGGTCGTAGAATTAAGAAGAGTTGCCCTAAATCTACGATATGATATTAAAGATAATTCAAAATTAGTTTTAATCATGAGATTCCGATGATGCTAACTTTGTCGGCGAAACGCGCATCGAGAAACGTGTAATGTATCGGTATTCATTTAAAATTGTATGGTTTAGTAGACGTTCATAAATGTTACATAGAAATATTAGTATCACTATTATATTTTATCTACAATGGTTTCCATTTAACATAATCAGAATATCCCCCATTCGCAATATAAACAGTGAAAATCACGAAAAGATTTAAATATTATATTAAAAACTAATCAGGTCATCTAAGATTATAATCTAGTGTCGATACTGATGATTAATTATCAATTTTGTATTTACATTGTTATAGAGGGTAAATTAGTTTTGTTAGGACAAAGATTTTTAAGAAGAAAAGCTTGTTCATCCTCGATTTCTTGCAGTTTAAAAATAGTATAAAAATATAGAGTTTTCTGTAGTACAAAAATATTATTTAAAAAGTTTTATTCTTCTTTAATATAAACAGATTAAGTACAAATGGTTATTACTTTAAAAATATCGTGTACTCTCCCCAGTGACGTATATAGAGAGACGCTAATATGAAAGGTTCGATAAACCAATAAAAGGTGTTCTTTTATGAATAAAATAACAAGCAATTAAGAAAACATATTTTTCTAATTTATGTTACACTTGTGACGTTCTATATAATTACTTTTAACATATTATCATGAACCAAGCGATACGTCTTAAAAACTTATCTAGTTTTCTTCCAGCAACACTAATATATAATTGTTATTATCATAATAAATATTCATGATCAGCAGAGAATGGAAACAGGAAGTATATTCTACGTAATAACTTTAACCCTCACTAGTTGAGTTGAAGTAAGTTCTAAAGTAAATACTGGATCATCATCAGTCTATGGATTTATTCTGAAGATCCTGATAAAATAGTCAGCAAAACGTCAATGTCAATTCGACGACAACCATGGTACAACCCAGAGGAATTTACCTTATTAAATTACGACTGTAAAAGTCTTCATTTTATCACTATCCAATCCAAATTATTTGCCTGTTCTTAGTCTGATGCGTTTTTTCTAGCCTCTTAAATATTCTGGTCGACTCCTGCCGACTTTCGTTCTTAATGGTGCTACAAGAATGGTAGCATAAATATCTGGTACAAAAACAACTGACTATTCAATAATCCTTTTGAATTTATCCACCTACGATTGATTTTTCATGAAATTCTTCTGCAAATACGGTGGGAATTATTTGTGAAATTTCTATTAGATTTTCTCAAGTCTCTTAGATTTGATGGCTTACTTACATCAATTTTACTCTTTATTTCGCTATACAAATCGAGAGAAATCAACTGTGGATGTCGGGGTATGGGACAGTTATCATGATATACAAATGTCACCAAACAATTTCACATTTCGATAATGTGGTGCCACCACGCCATCCTTTTATTAAATAATATTCCTGATTTTAAATATTTGTAATAATAATGAGGATTTGTTGAGATGAAAGTGGAAGGAGATCCCATGAGGATTTTCGAATACTTAATATTGACGAGCTTTACTGTTTTATCATCATTTAAGAACGACATAGCTTCTTCATTAATAAACAATGAAATTTAGAATTTTTCATAAATTACAATTCTATAATCATCATTTGATCCTTCAATTAGGCTTACTATGTACAAAGATCATTACATCTTTTAATTTCAGCGTTATAAGAATCCTCGTTTGCATAAGGTTAATACGAGATTCTTTTAAAATTATAAACATGAATTATAAATTAATGTGTCAATATATCATAAATCGACATGGCGCAATCTAGTAATTTTCATTTCTTAATGAATTCTCTCGTCTCGTAATAGATGAGTGTTCAAATTGACAGGATCATTGTCATTTTGTGATAATAGTAATTGCATATAATCGCCAAATGCATTTATTGCTCAAAAATCAATTTTACAAGATATACACATGTATAACTGTAAAAAATGGATTTGTATAAATATAAATATGGACTCCCTCCTTACTAATAAAGACTTCTTGATACAAGAAATAAATGATCTTCATATATCTTGAAAATGAATCATTATGTAGTTTTAAAAAATAACTAAAATTATTTCTCATTGATAAATATGTATTTTTATTTATTATGTATTATGAAGATACCTAGATATACAGTAGGATTACTTAAGGAAAATAAATATTTTCATTATTATTAAATTTAAGTAGTTTCTTCAGAAATATTGTTATTACTTCCAGAAAGGTCCCTTAACATAATTTATCTCATGGAAATTTTTATTAGTTTTGCAGCTCACAGACAGAAAATTTTTATCAAAATTAAAAGACATTATAACGTTGATAATTCCATTGTAAACTCAGATAAAATTAACGTAAAATTATTGAATAGGTGTCCATTAAAAGAGTCAAATCCATTTATTTTAATGTATTTTCAAAAACTGTCAGTTTATGAAGTAATGAATATACAATGGAATTTAATACAATCTTAAGAACTTCTTACACTTCGTACACTTTCACACAATAAACACTGAAATATTTTTTCCACGCCCCTTTGGCTCATTGATCAATGTCGACCTGACTGTATATTTTAATTTCTGAAAAACTGCTCATGGTCTCTCCATATCTAACGGCTCGTTTGATTATTTTTCCAAATCAGTATGGCCACGTCCAAGTCTTTTATTAAGGCAAATAGTCAGAGCGAAATAACAATGGTCAGTAAAAAATTAGATAGACTGAATTCTTTGAGGGGGTCAGTTCTGAGCGAACCCATCATAGAAGACACTTTTGGACCTCTCAGCAACGTTAGGTGAGAAATTGCTGGTTGGTGGCTAGTTTGCATGAAGCATGTCCCGTAGTTACCCCAAACAGCGAAATTAGATTAAAATAAAAAAAATGGAAATGTAAATGTAATTATTCAGGTAATAGATATGTAAATATTCGCTAGATATTTAAAAATTTAGTAAAATGGGTATTAATCTTACATAGTGTCACATTTAACTGTAATTATAGAAATTATGGAAATACTTTGCCTGCCTCATATTATATCATCATGTAACTGAAATTGTATTGTAGTTAACTTGATAATATAATCTTAGACTACATTCTGGGATATCTTGTCCTAGTCTAAAAGGCTACATTTCTCTAAAATTTATTGTAATAGTGTTTTTGCATGTTATAACTTGTATGTTATTATAACTTTAAACCACCATCCGGATTTATGTATCCAAATATAATCAGCAAATTGAATCTTTTGTTAGCTATTAGCAATGTTAGTGTGCACAGCATGTCGCAAAAATATTTTTGCACGGATGGTTTTCATAAAAGGTGGTCCAACCAATACGCACGATGTTAATTATAAATAAAACAAAAAGTTTTCAGAGAATTATCTTAATATTTTTTATTATGATAGAAGGATCTATGACAATTATGTGTGAAACAAAATATCGGCCAAATACTCACCACGGCTTCGGTGGCATACCTCTATCCGATGGTCCATATTTTCAATGACACTGAGACATAATTGAGGTTCAATGTCGTTAATGTGCCGAATTATCTCATTCTTTAGCTCTTGAATTGTTCTTGGCTTATTGACGGCTTATTTTTATTTTAAATATCCCCAAAGAAAGAAGTCCAACGGTGTCAAATCACATGATCGTGGCGGCCAATTAACATCGCCACGACGTGAGATAACACGGCCATTGAATTTCTCGCGCAAAAGTGCCATTGTTTCGTTGGCTGTGTGGCAAGTGGCACCATCCTGTTGGAACCACATATCATCCAGGTTCATATCCTCAATTTCTGGCCACAAGAAATCCGTTATCATCTCGCGATAGCGAACACCATTCACGGTAACTGCTTGGCCGACCTCATTTTCGAAGAAGTACGGCCCGATGACGCCGCCAGCCCATAAACTGCACCAAACAGTCACTCTTTGTGGATGCATCGGCTTTTCAACAATCACTCGTGGATTCTCATTTGCCCAAATGCGGCAATTCTGCTTGTTAACGAATCCACTGAGGTGAAAGTGTGCCTCGTCGCTGAAGATGATTTTCTTTGTAAAGTCACCATTCACTTCTGTCTGTTCAACCAACCATTCGGCGTATTGACGACGCTTGAAATAGTCAGTAGGCTTCAGCTCTTGAGTCAATTAAACCTTGTAAGCGTATAAATTCAAATCTTTATTCAAAATTCGCATCAGTGATGTTCGTGAGATGTTCAATTGTTGGGCACGACGACGAGTCGAGGTTGACGGCTCTTCTGCTACACTATCGCGAACAACAACAATTTTTTTCCGCAGTACGAACTGGACGAGCATGCACAGGTGTTTTCACATTTCCTACAGACCCGGTTTGCTGAAATTTGCGCACAATTCTCCCGATTGTGGACACATTTGGTCGATTATGCTGACCAAAAAGTCACGAAGTGCACGAAATGCATTTTGAGTTGAACGCCCATTTTCGTAAAAGGCTTCAACAATCTTAACGCGCTGCTCAATTGTGTGCCTCTCCATGGTTGAATTTGTCAAACACTGAAACAAAGAAATGTCAAATTAAGTTGGGCAAAAAACTTGACGTTAAGGTATGACTCACAATTAACATCGTGCATTATGGTTCGACCACCCTTTATTATTACAATATTTTTAGTTTTTGGAAAACTAAATGCATAAACCAAATTAAAAAAATTGACTCCTCAGAATGATTTATAAATTTATGTTGCATGTAAGTTATCATAACCATTGCTGTATCATGGTAGTTCTTATGATAAAGTTGAAAGATTAATTCGTTAATTTTATCTACTTTAGAATGAGGTTGAATGGAAATACAAGGAGACAAAATAACAAAATGAAAAGAATTAGTGAAACTCATCAATTTATACATACGCTAAGTAAAGTGATAAATACAATTGAGGAAATTAATTTAATCTGATAAATACAAATGTAATTTTTATCGTGGTTCAAATTAAGCGACCTCTTGGGCATTTTCTTTTGAATCTTAAATATGCAATAATCCTAAATTTGAAAGCCTTAAGACTTGAAGACTAATAAATATATAGTCATCGAATCTTCAGTAAATTGGTTTTCTTTTCAAGATTTTGAATATGATCGATAATTTAATACAAAGTTGTGTAAGATATTTGCAGAGTATTGTTCTTGTTATCATGGAAGGAATCAAAGGAAAATACAAATAAAAGTCAAGTGATATCAGCTTACATTCAATATTACCCACTATGTTTGTAGGTTCTAGATATCTAATAGATGTCCTAATTTTTATATACATTCTAGATATATCTGACACGCCAACTAAACTGTGAACAAAAAAATTATTAGTAAAAATGGCCAAAATATTATAGGGCCAATATCAAGCAAATATAATATCTCTTTTTTGGGTTTCATAATATTTTAAAAATGGATATAATTCCTTGGATCTGTTAATACCCGTGTAAAGGCCTTATTCCTCTGTAAAGTTGCTGATATTGTACTCAACTTTAACAGTTTGATAAATCCTACAGGAAAGTGTAAAATAAATAAATCATATATTATGATCTTCCTAGAAGAATACTCAACTATGTATTTCATTAACATTTGCACTTGGGAGTAAGAATCTTCAAATTATTTGGATCTTATTTTCCACTCATTCTGCTATTTTATCACACTCAATTAATGACGTACTTACCTAACTAATTACTCAACTAACTAGTAATTCAGTAAATGACTTACTTATTAGTTAGTAGGAAGTCTATTGACTTCCTATTTACTATTTGTCTGTTGTTTGTGTTCCTATTATATTAACTAATATTTTGATTAACTTTGTCGATTACTTTAATCATAATTTGGTTATTATTTTGATAAAGTACATGAAATATGCAAAGCATATATTCCTCTAGAAATTTATAATTCTAACATAACTGAACCATAGAAATAGAGATATTGCTCTGTTGGTATTTAATAAATTGTCGAAACTAAAAACAAAACATATGGTTTATGGATTACAAAATCATACATAAAAATGCATTTAGTTTTTCAATTACTTTAAGCACATCGTAATATTTGTTACATCTTCTGCATGACAATATGTATAGTTCTTAGTCAATATAACTAGCTTCGGATACCTCTTTTCCTTTTGACAGCGAGGAAAGCAAATAAGAAAACATAATAATTTCCATTATTTAGCATCATAACATGTATTTTGCTCCATATAGGTTCGCTGTCTTTGCCCTTGGTTCAAGCGCTTACCCTAATTTTTGTTCATTCGGTAAATACGTCGACAATCTTTTGGGAGAACTAGGAGGTGAAAGGCTGATGAAGTTGGCCACAGGAGATGAAATGTGTGGACAAGATCAAGCGTTCAGAAAATGGGCTCCACAGATTTTCCAGGTAAATATTCATTAATATAATCATCATGGGGTATCTGTAACAGCTGTAAGCATAACAATAAGTTAATATATGTTATATTTTTATAGTGAAGATATAAGATAATATATGGTAATCGCATTTAAAATTTTACCAAACTAAACTTCAATGAAATTCTATTTATCAATATTAAAGTTAAATAACTTAACTATGGCTACATGGATGTAGCTTTGTAAAACTTAATGAATTAAATGTATGTGTCGAAATATCATTTAAAACAACATGTCTATCTATATACGGTATTGTGCACAGTATTAGTTAATGTGTATAGTATTAACTAATGCTGTTAAATGCCTTCAGCGATATGTGCATAATCTCTTCTACATTTTGAATTTTCCTTTAAATTTTTCTTCATTCTTGGGAAAAGAATACATCGCAGGGGGCTCGGTCGGACGGGTAGCGGGGGTGCGAAACTGTTGTCATATAATTTTGTTTTGCCAATTTGTTTTTTTCACTTCCTTACGTAATTATTTTAGCACTGCAACTTTGGTTCATTGTGGTGTCCTGAGGAACAAATTGAACGACTACTTTGATGTTGAAAAAACAAACCATAATGGAGAGGGGCGTAGCGTACATGGATGCGAGTGATGCGTCGTATCCCTTAAAAAATTGACACATTAGTGTTATATAAAAGTTAAATCGATTTATTCAATTATTACAATTTTTTATTATTTTAAACTGACCGCAAACATACATTATTTACTTGAAACGCTACCATCAACTTTTTTATTTCAAATCGGTCGTGAAGGCACCCGAAAGACGTGAAGGACTCGTGAAGGACTCCCGCGTTACTTGCTGCAGTGCTGAAGTGCGATGGTCCACGTTACATCCAAGCTACGCGTTAGATGGGCGAATAGGTCAGTAATTTTACGTAGTCAACAATGGAACCTCGAGTGGGTGTTATCGTTATTTCCGGACTCAGTTATGCGATTATGTGAACGCATTTTGGCGACTGTCGCCATAACATAAGGAAGATTCGGAAGCGCTGTTTCAGGTAATTGTGGAAAATGAAAATGAGGATCGAGAAACCGCTGTTTGTGATAGAGGCCTTTTAACATTATTGCTCGACTTTGATTTTAATTTTATCTTAGCATATTCCCACATTCCGAGAGTCTGTTTAAAATTCTAAAGACAAAAATATCAAGTATTAGTTACTGCAATAAGAAGATCGCCGATTTCAAATCACATATTCAAAAAATAAGAAATGAGTTTAGTGACATTTGGGACCGTATGGACAGATTTGCATTAGAAAATCAACCACCAAGTAAAAGAGTGAGTTTGGATTTAGTTCCTGAAGAAGATAAGAAAAGCACATACGCCCGAGTGCTTTATGAAATTTTGGATGTTATTACTTTGAACATTAGTGAATGATTTAGTGAAATTTCTAAACTGAAATTCTTAAATCTAGATTCCACACAATTTACTTCATTCGTGAAACGTTTTCCTGACAAGTTTTTTTCTTCTTTAGTAGATACATATGGAACATTCTTTGACGCAATTTGTTTAAAAAGTGAACTTTCAGTGATTTATAGTGATGACGATCTGCAAAAGAACACTGTGTTTGAACTTCACCAATATATTATGTCCCTTCAATTATCTTCTGTTTTCCCGGAGTCATAAAAATTGTGTCGTTTAATTTTGACTATTCCTGCCACAAGTAGTTCCGCGGAAGGATCATTTTCTATATGTATGGTTTACCACAATTTGATCCCTTACCGAGGAACAATGACAACATATTAATTATTATTAGTTTCTTTATATATCTAGTTCACTATTACCTATTTGTTTTCTGAGGGTTCAAATGACCACCAGAATTTCATATCTCTCACTTTTTTTTTATTTGGTTGTGCATAGAGGAATTTCAAGAACGACATCCAATATTGAGCATTATTCAATATTCATATTGAATTTTCGATTTTTTCAAATTCTAGCTTTAAACTATTTTGGCGACAACTTTAATTCGATATCTCTAACATAGGCAGATGAAGTAAATATTTATGTCTAAAACACCATGGTCTAGGACGTAATAATTATAGTAATATGAGAATATCAATGTCTTGGGGACTTAGATTGATTCCTGCTTCTGTTCCGTTTTATGTTTAGAGCTATTGGTGTAATATAATAGACCAACTTTCCTTTACTTGTCTGTTCTATTCTCCATAATTTATGCGAATATATACACAGAAAATTTTGTGGAAATACAGCTTAGATGGCACGACTCAGTAACCAATTTATCACCACATCAATTTTTATTCTAGCATCCCCAGTATTGTTCTAGTAAGCATAATAAAACCATGTATTCATTTCAGTTGGCTTGTGAAACCTTTTGCCTTGATGACGATGATACTTTCTTAGAGGCCACAATTACCCTACAAAATGAATCTCTAACTACACAAAACGTCAGGTTTATAGAATCCAAATATGACAACATAACTGCAGCATTGGCAAAATGTCACAACAAAAAGGTAAGAATAGAAGTGCACACTCACATAACATATACCTTTCCTTATTTTTTACTATTTTAAACTATACTTAAATTATACTTATACTTAAATTCGTGATAATTTACGTCATTAGGTTACGTCTTCACAACTTCTGCGACGAACCAACCTCCATGGTGATAAATCAGCCAAAGCGACGCTTTTACTTGAATTCAAGAATAATTTACCATATAAGCCGGGAGATCATCTGGGCGTGTTTGCAATGAATAAACCCGAATTGGTTGACAATATTATTAAGAGACTTAAGGGTGTTACAGATCCAGACGCATCTGTAGAAATGCAGTTTATGAAGGAGACTCATACGTCTAACGGTGAGTACAAATTTCGAAATAGACAACAAGGATGCATACGTTGCAATTAATATGATTAAATTTATTATTGTGCTTCAAACTTATTT
Organism: Rosalia funebris; assembly: GCA_037954035.1. Taxonomy (NCBI): domain Eukaryota; kingdom Metazoa; phylum Arthropoda; class Insecta; order Coleoptera; family Cerambycidae; genus Rosalia; species Rosalia funebris. The sequence goes on from JAZFAV010000039.1 coordinate 1,352,174, forward strand.
CAGGAGTTATAAGAAGTTGGAAACCACATGAAAGACTGCCATCTTGCTCTGTTAGGGAATTATTTACTCGATTCCTCGATATAACTACGCCTCCAACTCCAAATTTGCTACAGCACTTCGCCTCAATTGCTACAGAACAAGACGATCAACAGAAATTGAATACCCTTGCTACTGTAAGTTGATATCCAATTCCGAAGGATGACTTGTTATTATCTTAATATATATTATTAATATCTCAAAAAGATAATAACATCTCAAAGGATGTTACTATCTTAATATATTAAGATAGTAACACTGATAAGTATATCGAGACATGCATACATACATGAGACTTATATGAAGACATGCTCATTTAAAAATACTTATACCAAAGAGAGGCCACTTAATTATTTCAGTTAAAATTTAAATTACTTACCTGAATATTTATTTAGGACTCAGCAGCTTACGAAGACTGGCGGCACTGGCGATTCCCACACCTCCTGGAAGTATTAGAAGAATTCCCCTCGGTTACACCATATGCACCCCTTCTAGCTGCTCAACTCAGTATTCTACAACCTAGATTCTACTCGATTTCCTCCAGTCCGGCTTTACATCCAAATGAGGTGCATTTAACGGTGGCTGTTGTAACTTACAAGACAGAAGGTTTGTATGTGTGGGAAGTGTGAATTTTCTTGAATTTTAATGCGATCGAAATTTCAGACGGGACTGGGCCTGTTCATTATGGAGTTTGTTCGACGTATCTTGAGAGTGTCCCCGTGAATGGGGAAATAAGCGTCTTTGTACGAAGGTAAGATTTATAGTAGGTTCGTATAGTTTCTATTGCTATTACTATTTCTGAAAACAAAATTGTTTAGACTAGCAAACTTTATTTTAACAACGACGTTTTCTGTGGAATTTATTAAAAAGATCTCTTGTAAAATATAGAAATGTAGAAAATCTAAATTTACTAAACGGCTGTTTTCATGTGTGTGTTACGAAATTTTTAGGTCGATGTACGAAATGCTCTTCGTTCGAATTTCGGCATTTTAACAAAATCAATACACTAAATCGACCTTTGCGAACAACGTGGTAACTTTTTTTTATCCGAGCTTTTAAAGACATCCTCCGGAGGTGCCTTCGATATGAGCAAGGAGGCGGCGCAATATCATTAGGATTTGTTTACTCTAATCATTATTTTCAAATTCACTGATGTCGATATATCATTAAAATCATATTTGTACTAAGAATATATAACCAGCATGTAGAAGTTGTAAAAAATTCTATATAAAGTCAGTACCGACCAAGTGAAAATTAAGTACTCAGGACTTTTTAGTTTTTACGCCAACAGTCTTGGAGCGACGTCAATAATACCACGAAATTTAATGCATCGAACTTAAAAAATTGCTCTCTTAAATCTCATCATCAGATAAGGATCTTGCAAACACAACAAGAACAGTTGAGCACCCGCTCTTACACTTAACAGTTTAATTACAAAATAAATATGTAGAAAGCAACACAAACAATATAATATCGGTTAATAACAAGAATTATATTTTAATAACTACGATTTATAACACAAAATAAAAATTATATGAACATTTATGGATAACTTAATATAGGATATAATTAATAACAAATAAGAATTGCAGTATTAATTACCATTAAGAAGATTTACCAAAAACTATATGTATAACATTAATTATTATTATAAAATATGAAACGAATAAATAGGAAATCTATAGAAACTAAACATAAAGAAACTAAAAATAAAGAATGGCAATGGCTACATTTGCATTAAACTCAGAGCCATTTCTTACTATAACTATTTTTTTATTTATAAATATTCTACAGACAGTATTTAAGATTAATGCTTGATATGGATTTTAACATTCACATAGATATTTTATGAAATATTTCCACTCGGTAATATTTTCTCGATGCAGATTTAAAATTGTTCACATTAATATATTTAACTTATTCAGTAATTCATTAATATATTTTGAAATTGAATATGAAAACAATTTTTGTATAAGGTTGTAAAATGTTTGGGAATTGTTAGATCTTTACGATATCTAATATAGACATTATGATCAGCATTTCTGAATTAAACACATTAACGCAATATGTAATATAACAACTATGTAATATTGTGAGATTTGCCATTATGAGCCAATTTAATGTTATGTGACATTAACTAATATTTATATATGGTATTATATAAATCTAATACGTGCATTTGAACCTTTTGGATTCGTTTCTCGTCATTGCTTGTCAAACTAGCATGATAAACTGTATCTGAATAATTAATGTGACTTAAAGTGGAATACCAACGAGCTATATAATAAGATTTTACTTTTTTGATCCAATATATTTACATGAAAAAAGTGATTTCAACTTTTAAACATAAATAAATGCATAAGGAAATAATATGTTTCCTTATGCATTTATTTGTATGATCTTACCTTAATCAATACCCATGTTGAAGACATTAATTGCATGCTGTATTAACAATATTCAGTTGTTCATTATATATTTTAATATTTAAATGTGGAAGACTATTTTAATATTGCTGTTTTTTATTTAAAAGTATGACAATCGACTTGTTCTTATTAATCGTCAATAAATGATTATTAGAGGCAATCACTAAGGCTTCCATATCTGCATTAATTATGCAGATGTAAATTAATACTAAATAGCTGTGAATCATGAATATGCTCCCTAAATCCATAATAATGTAAAATTGATAAAAGTAACCGATGTCTATTCTATCAAAGACCTTAGAATAATCAAGTAAAACTAAAGGAATTAATTTATCAATATCAAGTGTTGATATAATATCATCAGTTGCTTTCATCAAGCAGTAGTGCAACTATGATTCGACTAAAATCCAGACTGTGACTAAGGCAATATATCAAACGTATTCAAATATTCGTCTTGAAAATGTTAAACTGTACCTCAAATGGGCACTTAAAGACCAAAAATGACTTGTCTGAGTACGTGTTTCCTCTTTGCTTGATAATGATTTTATAAAATTTATTTCAACCTTATGCTCACTGTTTCTTAATACTATACAGAAGACTACGCTTTTTAGTCACCACAAGAATGTTTGTAAGTGGCTCATAACACTAATACTAATTAAACAACTATAAAATGTCCATAAACAAAAACTTGACCAAACCGATTTTGTTAAAACTCCTTTTGATTATATAATACGTAATTACATAAAAATTGGAAACTTCCTCGATTTTATATTTTTTCTTCCTTTCCAACTTTTTAAACTATTTCTAGTGCTCCAAACTTCCATCTCCCCAACGATTCAACGAGGCCAGTGATATTGGTGGGCCCAGGAACTGGCATCGCCCCATTTAGAGCCTTCTGGCAAAACAGGTATGCTCAGTTGAGACAAAAACAAAAATTAGGCAAAATGTGGCTGTTCTTCGGATGCCGGACGAAGGATATGGATTTATATAAGGACGAAAAGGCTGAGATGGTTCAAGCCGGAGTTCTGGATCGCGTATTTTTAGCTCTATCTAGAGAACCCAATCTATCAAAGGTGAGTAGAATGTTAAATTGTAGAAGAATGACTGTGATTGACGCCTGTTTTATTTAAACGTCCAGTGAATAAATTTACTAGTTTTTTTGGGGATGAATTTTCCTGCCACTCAGAAACATATATTGATCTGGTGCTCTGAAATATCTTGACAGCCTGAAATATTTTTTTAAATTTGTAGGCAAGCAGAATAAAGTAACTTGATATACCTAAATTAAAGTTGTTTCCACTAAATCGAAATGCAGTGAAATGAACGATGATGGTGTATATGAAAACAATTGAAATAGAGCGTCAATATCCTATTTTTGTTTATAGAACATATTCGCCAATAGATGCCTAAATCCGGTGTCCAGAAAATAGCTTTAATCATAGAAATAGAAAATCAGTTTTTGTGATTAAATCTTTATCTACTCTACAGGACCCCTTAACCTAAATATGATTAGTATTTTATTTTGATAGATTACTTAAGACTAAAGTTATATAAAACATATTAACCAATATTAACTTGTGATACAATGCATATAGCAGTACTTTATTAAAAAAAAAAAACATGACCAGTTTTCCACGAACATAGAAAGATTACATTTCTCGACGCGTGTTTTGCCCACCAAATTGGCATAATCGGGAGCTTATGAAAACTCTGACCATATCCCGCTTATTAAACTGGTGTCTTGGTCTCCTGCTTTTGTTGCTCCATCGAAGGTTTCAGCCACTTCCCTGTATTTTATTACTAGAGAATATATGACAATTTTTACAATTTCATAAAAAGTGAATCAACCATGGAACGCAACAAAAATTTTAAAATAAATCAAAATTCCGACTTTCAGTTTATTCTTAATCGACGATATACTAGTGAATATTGACTCAACCTAAACTATCTCAATTTAATATAACTTTACTTAACCTAACCTAATCTAACTGATCTTAATCAAACTTAATTAAACCTCATATAAATAGGACTTTTGTTCTGTCTTGTACTTTTGTGTATAAAATCTCTGATTTTGACAGTATCAGTTTCAGGCAACAGTCTCTGTCTCTAAAGCGGCCCTCACACGATCAATATATATTGTCAATATCGGAGTATTGACAATATTATTGATAGTGTGAGTAGAGAGATTGACTGATTGTCAATATGTAAAATATTGATGGGTCGGATTAACGAAAACCAAAATATTTACAAGATTGATAATAAATATTGACCATCTGAGGCAGAGACTGACAATCTTACTTCAGTTAGTAGTGAACTATGCTAGCGTATAGTGTGAGGCAATTATAGTTTATCAATATTTATTGACCATATTGACAAACTTTTATTGACAATATATATTGATCGTGTGAAGGCCGTATAACACGTATTAGTTATATCATTGTTTGATATAATTTACCAGTTTTATGGACTTTAGATTAACCGTAAAAGGTATCTTGGGCAAAATACATAGATAATGTTTATCTATGCATGACATTTCTAATATAAATTTAAATAAAGTAGTTATCTAGTCAACTGCTTAGGAATATATATAGAAAAAAAAGTTACATCTATCTAGACCACAATAATAGTGCCATAGATTATGACAGGAATATGTTGAAGTAACATCGGGGTATATTTTTATCTGCATACTACAATGTTAATTTCTTAACATTTCTAAATTATCTACGAATCATTACCATTTTTGTATTCTGTAGGTACGTCAAATAAGGTACAATAACTATACAATAGATACTACTGCATGATTTAAGTCCATTGTATCTAACGAATGTATATTAAAATTATCCATAAAAATTGATAAATATTTGATTGCTCATACAATTTTAGTTTTTGGTCACTAGGCGGCAGCACTCCTATATAAATAAATTGTAATTATTTTAACTGTATAACTAGATCATCCTTTAGTAATGATTGTATTTACTATATATATATTCACTGAGCTAATGAGTGTACAAAAATTTACATAAATTAGCAAACCTGGAAAGGGACTGAAACCTTCTGAGACGATTTTTCCAAGAACGCCGAAAAAATACGTATTTCGACGCGCGTTTTGCCAACCAATTTGGCATAATCGGGAGGTGATTATAGCTAAAATTAAACCTGCTTTTTGGATATTTTTCAGTTTAAATCTTATTAAGTAGGCGGGGACGCGTCTCATGACTTTGTTTCTACATTCAAATGCAGATAAAGTAGTAGTAATAAAAAAGTAATGGATTAATTATATTCTACATATAAAACGCATTGCCATATTATTGTCTTAGGTATATAATTTGCGTAATATATAACTTAAATATTTTATATTGTCTATTACAGACTTACGTCCAGAATCTGGCGCTAAAGGAAGCTGATCAAATTTACAAATTCCTAGTGTTAGAAAAAGGACATTTTTATGTTTGTGGGGACTGCACCATGGCGGAGCACGTTTATCAAACACTGAAGACGATCATTCAGAAATATGGAGGAATGAGCGACGCTCAAGTTCAATCGTTCATGTTATCAATGAGGGTAAGAACATAATATTAATAAAGTATCTGAACTGCAAAAACAACATCATTAGCATATATTTGTCAAAATCTGTCACTAACATGATTTATGAAGTTAAAAACTTTTGCCGGTGAGATTAAAATCATACTATTTTATGGCATTGCACAGTTTCCTACAATTCTTCTCTAACAGTTTCCTTCTTATTTTGCCACGGTTACATTAAAAATTCGATGTTGATAATTTGGATAGTTTGACGGAGTAATAGGAAACATCTTACCTAAGTTTCTCATCCATTGCCAGTGTCTTTTTCAGACCTGCTCTCTGGACGATTTGTGTACCAGTCTTAACCTAGAAATCTTTTAGAGAGCAACCCTCATGGCTGAATTACGATTGACGAAACGTTGGAAGCTAATTCAAATTTGACATAGAATATGTCCAAAAGCTAAGAAAAGGAGATAGATATTACGAGCCCAAAATCACATGAGTTCGCCCGTTAGATATTTTCACGTCCACGCAGTACAAACGGTAGCGTAGAAATAAACTACGCTAATAAATACAACAAATTTTATTTGTACTTGAGAAATATAAAAACTGTACACATTTATTCGCAATAACAAGAAAACTGGTGACAAAAAAGAAGCATAAAAGCATGAAGTAGTTAAATCTCAAATTTTCAGGACCCAGTTTACAGTGAGTTGTAAAGTCAATTACCACTGTGTTACGTCGCCTCTATTTTTCAAAATAGTATTTATATGCCTAGGCATGGTGTCTATAAGACTCCGGCAGTCTCTTAAAGAAAAAGAGTCCCATATTTCTTGGAGACGATCTTGCAATGACTGAAGTGTTTTAGCCGAACGATTACGCAATTATTTCTTCATTCGATGCCATAATGGAAAGGATCGGAGAAAGATCAAGACTACTCGAGGGCCAACTTAGGACAGAAATATCATTTTCCGACAGGATTTCACACGTTTAGCTGTATGGAAAGCCGCGCCATCTTGTTGGAAGAGAAATTCCCGGACAGTCTTTGCTGTAAGCCTCGGTTTTCGTTCGAATCACCCTATTCCGCAAATCTCCTACACTAAGCTCAAAATTTGATTCGTCGCTCCAAATAACCGAACTCCACTGCTCCAAAGTCCAGTTTTTATATATTTTGGCCTATAATAAGCGGCTTTTCTTCTGTTTTTGAGTAGGCAGGGGTTTTTCTTTTGCCTAATAACGAGAAGAGTTACATGCATGCATTGAAATATAAAACCAAAATTTTCCACTTTTTTTCAGTGCCCTCGTACAAGTCGATTTAGAATACTGACTGTCTGTCACTTTATTTCATAAAACTATCACAGCACTATAATTGGCACGATATTTCTTGATAATGCATCCCAAAATTCTTAATTCTGCAGCAGTCACTGCGGTTTTTCTACCAACACGTGCTTTTCCGAATGTGGAACCCGTAATTTCATACAAACGCACAATGTCTCTAACAGTATAACAGGACAATTCTAATTATTTTGCAATCTGGTAGGCACTTTTGCCCTGATGGTGCAGTTTTATCAAAACTTTCCGTAAGTCTTGCGATAATGTTTTTCCACGCGCCATTTCGACTCTAACTGTCAACAAGGTCATTTACAAGACACAAAACACCATCGGTAGAGGTATCGTAATCTAGTTTTAGAAGCACAAATTATATTTTCGAAGGCGATGTTTTTGTTTATTGATATAAGAATTACTCAAATTGATCCTACTTGGCATTAGGAATGAGAATTATTATAATAGTCTTCCTGTGTAAAAATGTTTATAGCTCATTTAACTAAAAACTCAGTACGGGCGAACTCATGTGATTTCGGGAGTAGATATTGCCAAAAGTTCGACACCGCCTGGTTCATAATTGAACAAATGAAAGATAATGTTAGTTACATTTATTTAAGCATTATGAATAACTATAGAAAAAGAACGATAAAATATAAACATATGTATTGACAGCAATGTATTTTACTATGATTTTCTGATCATAATATATTACTACACACATAAATAAGGTACACGTTTATGTCAAGAAAACACCGACTTGGAGAAAAAAAGTTATTAACATACAAATATTAAGCTTTGGCTCATCAATTGTAATGTAAATTTACTTATTAAATTTTTGAGTTATTATTTATTGTGTACTCTATTACAACGTACTTCAATTATGCTCATAAACATTATAAAGCAGTGACAGACCGAGTAAAGTAATTGGCCAGTAGATTTAGTAGTCATTTAGTAGTCATTTCTATTAATTCCAGTTTGCATGAAAAAATGGCTTGTTATTTCCGAATTTATATTGATGACAGAATTGATTGAATATATTAACAAAAGGATGCCTTTGAAAGTAATTTTGTTTTGTTGGCAATAGTTTTGCCATTAATATTTTGATATATTTTTTTATTGTCAATTCTTTTGTTTTCTAATTTTCTGTTTAGTGTTGATATTTCTAACTTGTTTTATTCTGTATTGAAGAATATACGAATATGATATCCCGGATAAAAAAAATATCTTCTTGACTCTTCTTGACTCTTGCATATACACCACTCATTTTCTTTCTAGATTGTTCATTTGGGGCTCATTTCACTATTGATAAATTGCTTACTTTTTCTTATAAACTCCATTTCTCTATTTTAATATTCTAGTCCTCACGTCAAAATTCGTTTACAATTGCTTCATAGATCAGTAATTTCAAGTTTAATAAATTAATTAATTACAAATTAATATAATAGACAGTAGGTAAGCGTTTGTTGTTGCACTGCCTGTTTGTGTTGTCTGTTTTAATATTCCTTCTTTAGATACTGTATTGCCTAAATATTAACATTCTTCATCTCCTTTTTATTTCCCCATTTATTTATCTGAACAAATATTTTAATCTTTAAATGACAAACATACAATATTCAATTGCTTGAGTTAAAAGGTCGATAAAAATGTGGTTCCCAAAAATATCTAAGGTCCTGGCGTCTGGTCCTAATTATACTATCTAAAAATTTTCCTATGATAATGAAGAGCAAAGATCAACAAAACATAAAAACACAATAATGAAATCAATTTAGAAGAGCGAAAGCATAATCAAAAGAATACTACAGATCACAAGGAGCTGCATTAATACCAAGAATTTAAAAAATGTAAAAGAGGTCGATCCATCGAACGGGCACTTCAAAGCCTACTAAGTAGGCCTTAGAACCTACCTAAATAAAAATACGAGGCATGTTAAAACTATATCGTCGGTTTGGAAGAAGATTATAGTATCCCGAAAAGTAAAAGATTCAGGAGTGATTTACAATTTTTAAAGAATTCAACTTCAAATTTTCTTAACGATGTGAAAGCAGGAGTCTAAAATGTTCACCTCATAATATTGGATATCTATAGTAACACTTCCTTCATTGTTTTCCTCTCTGTGATTAATAATGCATTCCACCATACAAGTTGTCTCCTCTCGTGTTGTTCCAGAAATGTATTTAACACTTTTCAACTTTAAGATCTTATTGTAAAGGAAGAAGAATACTTTCATGGTGGCAATTAACTGGTTTATTTTTGGAAAATATAGTGGAAAGATGTCAAATTAAAAAACTTAAATATCACAACTATGATTCCCTGATTCCCGGTGATACCCTGTGATTCAAAAAAGGTATATTATTCTTCGAAACCAAGATAAACCAATAATTTTCGTATTCTCCGTAATTTTTAGTAGTGAAAATAGCATTAAATTGTAATATTTTGACTAATTATAATATTTCTCAAAGTAATCGACCCTTTCACTTGAAGAACTACGAGACAACTGAGATGGCATGGGTCTTCTTCAAAAGGTACATTACAAAAAGATGATGCAATAGTCTTGATAGAGCTCTCTTGGCGCAGCTAATTGAACTACGCTTGTGAGCTCTTTTATAAATCTTCAACCAACATTGGCTTATTTACTGGAAAAAATCGAAAAACTAGATTTTCTGAGATGTTTATGTTGATATATAATGTTAATATGTATATTTGCATCGATATATAAAATAGTACTTGGACTAAGATTACAAAATGTAAATATGAATAAACAGTGTAGATAAAGGTTTTTGAAGGTCCTAATTATACATTTACTAGGGAGATTTACTCTTTATAAGTTTGTTAAAAGTAGTGAAAATACCCATATATCTTTGTTATTATTTCGTATCAAAATAATTTTAACAGATTGATAATAAAATGGACAATTCCAGGTTTCTCCTTAAATGGAATCAAAATATATTTTCTAATATTTTTGCTTATATCTTAATCTAACCACGCAAGGGTTAAACGTCCTTTTTTAAATATTTCATAATTATGCACACTTTACCTCCATTGTTTATTTATTTAATTTACAATTACGTAATGCATATATTTCTCGTTATTTATTATAGTTCGTGATTTTATTTTTCAGGATGAGAACAGATACCATGAGGACATCTTTGGAATAACCCTTAGAACTGCTGAGGTCCACAACAGGTCGAGGGAATCGGCAAGAATTAGAATGGCCTCTCAGCCTTAGCAATAATTTTGCTAGCGTTTTTTTCATAATTACATTAAATATTAAACACATATTCTTATCCAATTTTATCTAATATACCTAAAAATATTCCTAAAAAGTAAGGTTACGAAAAGTCGAGTTGCAATTATACTAATTTGATTTTCCCGAAAATCCGGTGAATGATTCATAATAAATACACGATACCATATACGAGTACGTAACTTCACTTTCATATATACAATATGAAAAGTGGAAGAGCTGGGTAAATATTAGGGAGCGTTTGAAAGAACGAAGTTTCCATAAAATTTTTGTTATACAAAATTTTTTATTAATTTATTTTGTTTTATATTATGTTAGTAATATAAAAATATTTATTTCTATATATGTTATTACCTTTATAAAACCGAGATACTAACGAAATTAAATAATACCTGCTAAAATGTCTCATTCACCATTCTAAAATTTATTATGACCTATTTTTTATATGTATTTGTTTCTATATATTGTTAAACATATTGATATATTTACATATTATTTTATATTGAACTAGCATTAGAAATGTATCAGATATCCTTATTTGTTTTCTTATTTATATTATTTTTTATAAAAACTAATGTGTTTCACGAAATTGGATGTTGCAGTTTATATGCGATTAAATATCTATTTAAAATAAATGCACAAAACTGCATGGAATTCTCACACCAGCACTGTTTTTAAAACATACTACTATTCCATTTTCATTGTGATCATGTATATTAAATACATTTTTAATATCTATTGTGATTATAATTATCTTGATGTATATTTAAAATAAAAATATCATCGAATTTGTGTATATTCATTGAGAAAATAAAATATATTGAATTGAATTTTAATTTGTATATTATTATTATTGTTGATTGTGACTGACTAAGTAGTTAAGGTCTCTGCCTTTTGGTATCTAAACAGCATAAAAAAGGAGGGGATTTGAATAAAAATGTATTGTTGCTTTACTCTGGGGAATACGTTGGCTATTTCGTAGAGCAATCAGAAACATACTCATAATGTCAACTTCAGGACGACATAATACAGTCGAGACCATTATATTTACTACGACTACGAGAACATCCCTTCTCTAAACGAAGAATGTAAACTGTCTTCGTTTGGAGAGAAGATGATTCCTTTATTATAAACTTAATTTTTATGACTTATTACTATTGCAACAAACAAATTCAAGTGTTTTATAAAAAAATTGACGATTGCCAGTTTTTATCAGTTGTAGTAAAATATCTGTTGTATTAAAGTATTAACTGCAGAATTTGGATTATCTCCTAACCTATTATATTTATACACTGTGGAACAGAAGCCTGGAACCCCTGAAAAACCTCGCGAAATATTTTTTCTTGTAAAAACGCTCGAAGGTGTCAAAATATATTTAAAATTATCCATTTTTTAAAATACCTTAGTTCTATGTACAGTGGCGTACATTTGCAGGGTCAAAGAAGGCCCTTTGCATTAAACGACAATCCCTATTTTTTGTTCAATATAGTAAAAGAGCACATTTCTTTGAGGTTGCTATAAAGACGGTATTAAGTTGCATGAAGACAAATAAAATACAAATAAAGTTTTAATTGTGAAAATTGATTTATTTAATATGTTATCTAGAAGGCGACCAGAGTTGGTCGTCAAGCAATCAATGCAGATACACAACTTGACATTCTAGAGGATGAGAAGAGTTGCTGAAAATCTACATTCCAGTTACCGTCAGATTAGCTTGGGTATGAATTTGTCCCTTATTAAGTTACATTAATACAAGAATTTTCAGAAGATTATGATGTTGATCCCCAAGTGCAACTTTGCGAGAAAATGCACTTACGTTGTAATAATATTTGTGAAAAATATTATGTTTTCCGATTAAGCCACATTTTTCCTTAATGGAACTGTAAATATACAAAACTACGCATTGGATGCTACATAATCCGCGATAGATGCAAGTGTCAAATATTCAATTTCCAAGAAAAGTGAATGTGTGGCCATCTATAGTCAGAAACAGAATTATTGGTCCGTATTTTTTTATAATTGGCGCGAGGTATTTTCAATTTTTACAACAAGAGTTCATTCTAATACAGCTTTATACGCAAATGTAAATGAACCAGACATACCTGTGTATGTCTAATTTTATGTGACCTTCTTTAACATCAGCAGTTCTATTCAGTAACCATGTTCCCTTTCGTGGAAAAATCGACTGTGGAGTTTCTGGAGCACCATGTTGTCGACTCATACCTTCACCGCAGTCACCGAACAGAAATTACAACTAGAAGATTCACTCTACGGCGGTACTTTTATCTTTCGCTTACAGGGGCATGCCGCCATGCAGCTGTTGAACAGCGGCCTTCTTTAGTATATGGGGGATACTTCCTGATATACGTGCGCCGCGTGTTAGTTAGCTTATACGCGCTGAACGACGAGACGGGGTAAGGAATGAAATTTAGCGAGCGAAGCTTAGAATGAACCTTCTAGTTACGATTTTTGTTTGGTGCCTCAGTGCTGTTGAGGGCATGTCTCATCCTCCCTAGAGTCATAGCCTTTGGAACCGCCTTTCCCCTTCCATCGTTCGTGACGGAGCCGGTGAGTGTCGCGGGCTGAGCCCAATCCGTGTATCGCAAACTTAGCGACGCTTCAAAGATGCGGCTCACTAAACTATGTGGCGGTATGGTCCACTGTTTCACGGTGCTTCTACTTCCTCCTTTCGCTTCTTTCTGACTCCTGTCAGAGGTGTTAAATTTCGCGGTGGGCACACCTCAATGGTTATTCCGGGTCTCCATCCTCTTGCACCAATAATCTTGTCGGTTTTGTTGGGACACTTCGCCCGGTGCCCGGTGACCTTATCTACATTAGAGCATTTCCCGGGATGAACGTTTTCTGCGATGCTGTACTAGCTGTCCGTGGGCGCAACTTAGAGGAGAGAAGACAAAAAGAGACGGACTCATCGGTACTTTCTGCTTCTTGTCTCGGCTGCTTTACCTTCCAGTTTTATATCTCTCGGAACGCCATGGCCGGTAACGAATCACGAACACCCAAAAATGGCGTGATCGTAATCAAATCCCGATTGGTCAACCCTGGAGAACATGGTTACAGCAAGCATTTTATTATTTTGAACATTTCCAGAAAAATAGTCTGCAATTTTAATACTTAATACTCAGTGGCGGATTTACCAGCAGGCTGAGTAGGCTGGAGACTAGGGCGGCAAATTTGGGGCCAAAAACTATTTTGTCTTACAGAAATCAACAAGATTCATATTTATCAACAAGATTCATATATAAGGTATCGAATGGAGAGGTCGGTAGGAGCGGCAACATTTGGATAGCCTACTGGCGGCAAAAGTGTAAATCCGCCACTGTTAATACTAAAGAATTAACTCGGAAAAGTTAAGTACAATTTCAAGATATTTATATTATAAACTATTCATAATAATTACAATTGATTTATAAACTCTTCAGAAAAATTATGAAATCCTTCATTGTCGTTACTGTAAAATAGGAAACAATGTATACATGCTAATGTATACAATGTACACACACAGCTACATGCTAAGTAACGTACAAAGTAGTAGTGTTCGCTAATTATAACAAAGTTTGATGGTCTGTTAAAGATTAAGATTTTTCAGTATTAAGACAAGTTTATAGTGATTGTGCGTCTATAAATTTTACTAAACGTCAAACGGTCGTCTTTATATAACACCGTTTTCTCATTACGACGAAAAGTTTCGAAGAACCAACTGTGGAAGTATATCTGATGCTGTAGATCTTTTACCAATATCATGCAGCTTGTTACAATGCTGCTTAATAGGGAAGTAATTTCAATGTTTTTGCAAATTATAACTTATTAATGCTTACGATATTTTATGTCGTGTAACTATTATACGTACGCCTGTGGTAATCGGATAATTTTGCCCGTTCTACTAATAAATACTCAAATGACAGTCAAAACGAACAATCAGCGTCACAGCGAATAAAATAACTAGTCAAATACTACGGCGAAGCTAAACTAAATTTCTTGCACCTACGGTATATCGGATGCTATAGTTATCCGAATGTAACGCCACTGATGCAGCATTCACGATGGGGAGCTTTCATATTGACTCAATACAATATAAATCAGTTTAATAATAATTAAGTTGATAAAAAATGCGCATTATAAGAGTAAATTCATTCTCTTCAGAAAAACTACATCTATTTCTATTTGAAAATAAAATATATGCGTAGATCACATTACCAAATATGATATGCGCAAAACAAATGTTATTTTTGTAAAATATTACGAATCAAGGTTGATTTAAAATTAGTCAATTAAATTTCTTTATTCCTTATCTGGATTAGATACAAATAGATATGTTATAGGAGGAATTTCAATTAAAATGAGAACAAAAAAACTATTTACTCTGTTGAACTACTATACTCGTAATATACTATTATATAAGTAGAAGAGAGATTAATTACAAAAGCATAACTGTTGAATTAAGCTAGCTAAAAAAATTAATATTGAACTTACTTTACCATTACTCGTTGGAAATAAAGAACCTTAACGTTAAAGATATTGAAGAAAAAATATATTTAAGTTATTTTGCTTTATTGGGGGTAGTTTTATAAATTTTGTCTAAACTTGTAATAAAATAAACCATATCTATGAAGTTACGTACTTAAATAAGAAAACAATTTTACAAAGGGCATTCGAAAACATTATAATTTGTAATTTCACTTTATTGCATTATACACACATTCTGAACTCTGAGAAGTTAAGTGTCAAACGCAACCCTCAAATGGAACACGAACTTTTCTACAATTGACATACTGTTCATCTTATTACTCTGCTGATCTAACGTATGTTAAAGTTTAAAAGGTTGGGGAAATACTTAAAAGGATTAGTTAGACCGCAAGTTAAAAGGGTTAGGGGAACCCCATAAATGATTTTATCCCATTTTATAAAAGATGATTTTTACGTGAGATATCTAGTTATATTGCGAGATGTTATATCATGACTGTATATATAGATATAATTGAAGATATATAGTGTTTTCATTTTAAATGATTTAAACATTTCTCTATAAAGTTGTTAAAACTGGGATTGTCTAATTGGGTCCACGGGATATTACATCCACCCATTAATTTAACCAATTCGCTATAAAACGTCGTGTATCTTTCACAAGCACTGCTCTGTCCAGTAACCGCGGTTTTATGTTTTTCAGAACACTAATGTCTAACAAGATCCGATTGGCGGGTTGTACGCTGTATGTATCACTATAGGACGCTATGTATTTATCAAATGGGAACACCGTAATTCACTACCGTCATTGAACACCAATCCCGGAAATTCCGCTATCCGACGCTGTATTGTGGCAATGGATGATTAAGGTTAAGACATTTTAAAATACTAATTGTCAAATTGTGATGCACACTAACTATTGGTATGTAATATCGTACGCTAATCAAAATATTACGACAGTCCCGAGTTGTGTACAAACACATACCACTCCAAATATCACAGTAACTGATCGGACGGCATCGCGTCATCGGTCATCCCCGCAGATATTTATTTTGCCTCGCCCTCGCATACGTTTACTATTAGTATATAGTGCAACGCACCTCCGACAATACTTTCAATATTTCTAGTGAAACAAATAAAGCAGCAGGTAGCAGATGGTCAATGAATAAATTTTATTGATGTCCTAATAATTTATACAAGCAATTAATCTACATTATTTTATTTAAAGCCGGTCTTGCTCGGCTTTTAATGTAAACCTGGCATGCTGATTTTCGTGTTTGTTCTCGGTGCGGAATCGGTTCGTCTTAACCCATCTAATGCTTATAGTACAAATTATAATGGCAATTTAAAGCTTACACAAATGTCAAAAAATATTTCTGCAGATGGCATCTTCATCGGGTAAATACTAATATTCTTTATCATATTTTTAAAAGAATGTACGTACTATTACAAATGAATAACTTGGTCGAAGTTTTAATAAGTATCGATTGTAGTTGTTTTGGAGCTGGACTTGTTTGGAGCTAGAGGTTTAGCTCGGAACGAATGCTATCGAAAATCAGTTTGCCATTATTTCAATTTGTGGGAAATTTCATTGTAATATTTTCAAAAAACAGTCATCAGTGTATTCAATTTTTGAATATCACTTTTCATAGTTTATATTAGTAATGTCCGTGTCCACAAGCTAATTTCCCAGCTATTAAAACTGTATTTTACTTTTGCGTCTTTGATGTAACACTATACTACTGATTAATTGATTACATTTCTATCCTCATACCGACAATGAAACACTGTTCACCGTGGTGGAATTATATGGTTCGCCCTATTTTCGAGCTGGCCAGTCAAGGGTGAATATCACCGGCATCTCAAAAATTAAATCGGAAAGAGGTTCAAGTGGCATCGTTTTATAGCTTGTATAATAATTCATGTTAAAATGTTCTTGTTAAAAAAAAAATGTTTCTTATATTTTACATTTCAAGTGACAAAATGCAAGGGTAGGAGAGCAATTCAATAAAAAATAGTCCCTGGACTTGGATAGTAGATATAACAATTCAATAACACCTCTAGAAAGTCATGTGGAAAAATCTACTTTCAAAAATTAACATTTTCTGAAACAGGAAAAAAAAACAAAAAGTTAACTTAGTTTATTTCTTAAATATATCCTTAGCAGATGTAACAAAAAAAATCGCGATATAAAATTTGAAACACTGATTAAATAAATATTGTTATATAAAAATACAGATCTGCAACATTATTACATAACTAGATTTAAAATATTTATATTAAACAAAACAATCTTATAAAAAAGTATTATTTTATAATACAGTTGAGGTTATAACAATTAGATGTTACTTTATCAGGTAAAATTATGCATAGATGTGTCTTCTGTAGTGGTTTCTTATCGAACTTGCCAGGCACAAACCGAATATGGCACCAATAATCTGGAATAAGGAAAATGCATATTAAAAAATAGTAAATTATAATATGAAGGTGTTCAAATAATTATAATTGCCCTTTCCATTTTTAACATAATTGTTAAATTGTTGTATCTGAGATGGCTTATATAATGCAACGTCTTCAAGTTGTCGATTTCAACACATCTGAATGTACATAACAAAAATTAAACCAGAAATGTAACTATTCCGTTCATTATTATGTCATAATATTAAAGCACTTTAAAATAATTTTTCGATTTGCTTCAACTACATGTTTGAAATATCTCAGTGGTTTTCAGAAATTGTAGCAATAATCCCCCGTTCGATAAAATTAGACATTCCTTATTTTATTTCTGTACCTTTCGCTTGAAAAACATTAAATTATATTGTCAAAGTATATTAAACTTTGAGTGCCTGATTAGTTCATCTACAAAATTACTATAACTCAAAATTAAAATTAGTTAAAAATGAGTCTCTCATTCTTGCATTTTAAATTTCCTGTGCTGTTCCTTAATTTAATTTATTCCTTCCTGAAAGTGAACGACGCAAGAAATTTCATACTAATGAATTCCAGTAGAAAACGGAATATCATTAAATAATTGTGGTCAATTTATTAAAAAAAAAAAGGGGGAACCAGAAATTCTCTAATATTATCATCATCATGAGGTCATCAGTCCTAAGACTGGTTGGACGCTAACCTCCAGCTTATCCTATCTTATGCTAACCTACGCATTTCGCTAATTGTGCTACAACCTACATCCCTTACTATTTGCGAGCAGTAGTCTAATCTAGGCCTACCTCTGCCTTTCTTCACTTCTATTTCTGCCTCCAAAATATCGCGGACTATTCCCCCATGTCTCAGCAAGTGGCCTACCATTCTATCTCTTCTCTTCTTTAAGTTTTTCCACATACTTCTTTTCTCGCCGACTTTCTCCAATACTTCTTCGTTTCTAACCCTATCAGTCCATGGGATTTTCATCATTCTTCGGTAACACCACGTCTCAAAAGCTTCTAATTTCTTCCTACTTGCTTCCCCTACCGTCCAGATTTCGCAACCGTATAGTGCCGTGCTCCATACATATGTTTTCAAAAATCTCTTCCTTGTTTCTAAGTTTATTACCCCCGAGCATAAAAGTGCTTTCTTTTTGTTAAAAGCTACTTGACCCTGCGCTATTCTTTGTTTTATGTCTTTATCGCTTCTTCCATCCCAATTTATTTTACTTCCTAAATAAGTGAAGTCTTTAACTTCCTCCAATCTTTCATTATTAATTTGTACTTTCGTTTTTGCTCTGCTCTCGCGCCCTCTGCACACTAACACTTTAGTTTTGTTTTTAGTCACCCTCATTCCGTATTCCTCTGTCAACACTGCCTCCATTTCGTTCAATGCTGATTCTAATTCCTCCTTACTAGATGCTAATACTGCTATATCATCCGCGAATCTCAGCATTTTTAGTTTCTGTCCCTGTACTTTAATCCCGAAATCCACTCTATCTTTTATCACATTAATCGCCTCTTCGATGTACAGATTAAAAATTAGTGGTGATAGTGTACATCCTTGTCTTACTCCTTTCCTAATACCTACTTCCCTTCTTTCCCCGTCTACTTCTATAACAGCAGTTTGCTCTTTGTATAGATTGTGTACTACTCTCCTATCTCTATACTTCATTCCCGCGTTCTTTAGTATCTCGAACATTTTTTCCCATCTTACGTTATCAAAAACTTTTTCTAAATCTACAAATCCTATATAAGCATTCTTTCCTTTTTCTATTGTTTTCTCTAATACTCTTAGCGCTAGAATAGCTTCGCAAGTTCCCCTATTTCGCCTAAACCCGAATTGGTCTTCTCCTAGTATTTCCTCCGCTCTATTTTCCATCCTCTTCTGCACTATTCTGGTTAAGATTTTTGACGCATGGGAGGTTAGGCTAATCGTTCTAAAGTTCTGGCATTTGTCGGCTCCTCTCTTTTTCGGTATAGTAACGATAATGTTCCTCTTATAATCCTCGGGCATCTCGCCCGTTTCGTATATGTATTTTACCAGTTCAAACATCCTATTTACTACTTTCTGTCCCGCACATTTCAAAATTTCCGCCTGAATTTTATCTACACCCGGCGCTCTATTGTTCTTTAGCCCCCTTAGGTATGGTATATTCTTATTATATTATGCAATAAAATAAAGAAGTAAACTAAAATATAGACTTACTTCAATAGCAGCAATACCAATTGCTACACCTCCAACAACTTGTGAACTATTCTGTAGAAACGTGAATGATTTCAATGCGCATCCATCTTGATATACATTATAACTCAAAGTTCCGCACTGACCATTTTCACAGCAGCTGGCAGGTATGGGTCCACGGCCGACGTAGTCTTCCGGTCCTTCGACACCACAGCAGTGCAACTGAAAATTGGAGTAAAGATATTATTTCTTTGACACACATGAAACCCGGATGGTTTATATTATTTAGCCATAATGGTGGCTTGGCTAGTTAGAGGACGTTATGTAGCAGACCTAACTAGACTTGTAATAACCTAGGTCGGAATCCCAGCGACAGCATTGGCGATGTCTTTGGGAATGAGTATTGTCTACGTTATTTTAATACCAACCTCTCCCAAGCAGTTTTGGCTTTGAATTTGGGGGACTATCTGAGCTAATTTGGGGATATTATGCATTGTATAATACGAGAATACATGAGATGCGATATAAAGGAAATATAAGTTCCTATAACACCAAAATCAAAATACCTGAACAAGAAAAACAGTTTTAAAACCTCAAAACGGACGTAGAACATCTCTATCTCGAACCTGAGTGGCCGAGAAAAAATAAACCAACACATAAATTCAGAATGTGTTTTATGCGACAGTTTTAATTTTTTCATTGGCGACTGCTTCAGTGCCGTATTAATACGTTTGTGATCGAACGAAATTTTTTTTTCTCATTCATTCGTATATGATACAAGCCGAATATATGTTTCTTTCGTTCAATGCAAAATTAGTAACGCGTTAAATGTTTATGTTAAAAT
This sequence comes from Rosalia funebris, assembly GCA_037954035.1. Taxonomy (NCBI): domain Eukaryota; kingdom Metazoa; phylum Arthropoda; class Insecta; order Coleoptera; family Cerambycidae; genus Rosalia; species Rosalia funebris. The sequence goes on from JAZFAV010000039.1 coordinate 1,372,659, forward strand.
TTCAGAATGAACATAAACATTTACATCGTACTTTCTCATGACCCATGGACAGGGTGAGGTGTCTGACCACAATAGATGTGGTCTGGTAGGCATCCCTAGTAAGAATCAGTCGAAACCCGATCGATCCGACACGATTTAATTGAGTGACATTGCTTATAAAAACAATTTCTCAAATAGTCTACCATTGTGCTTTCTCATGACCCATGAACATGGTAGAGTGTGTTCTATCCACCTCAAAATCAGTAGGTGTCGTCTGGGAGACGTCCCCGATCAAAATCAGTTAAAACCCGATCGAAGCGACACGATTTAGTTGAGTTATTGTGCTAACAAAAAAAATTCTCAAATAGTCCACCATCGTGTTTTCTCATGACCCATGGACAGGGTAGGGTGTGTCCTATCCACCTCAAAATCCATAGGTCTCGTCTGGGAGACGTCCCCGATCGAGGCGACACGATTTAGTTGAGTTATCATGCTAACAAAAAAAATATTCTCAAATAGTCCACCATCGTGCTTTCTCATGACCCATGGACAGGGTGGGTTGTGTTCTATCCACCTCAAAATCAATGGGTGTCGTGTGGGAGACGTCCCCGATCAGAAGCAGTCAAAACCCGATCAATCCGACACAATTTAGTTGAGTTATTCTGCTAACAAAAATAAATTCCGACGAGAACGACGACACAAAAATGGTTTAAAAACTTTTTTTTGTTTTTAGGCCGAAAAACGAAAAATAAACCCTAGAAAAAAATTTACTTTTCCGCGCTCAACTATACCAAAGCGGAAAAGTAATGTAATCGTGTAAAGAAAAATGGAATTTCTTTTTCCCGCGTTTATTTTGCGTTTTTCAGAAAAAAATGGTTTTTAAAAAATTTGTCTGTGTGTCGTTGTCGTTGTCGTTGTCGTCGGCATTTTAAACTTGTTAGCACGATAACTCAAATAAATCGTGTCGGATCGATCGAGTTTCTACTTCTGATCGGGGACGTCTGTCTCCCAGACGACACCTATTGATTTTGAGGTGAATAGAACACACTTTACCATGTTCATGGGTCATGAGAAAGCACAATGGTGGACTATTTGAGAATTTTTTTTTTTGTTAGAACGATCACTCAATTAAATCGTGTCGGATCGATCGGGTTTCGACTGATTCTAATTAGGGACTTCTACCAGACGACATCTATTACCAATGACGAGGAAATCAGAAATCATTTAAAAACTTTTTTTTGCGAGCAAACCACAAAATTTTTATGAAAATGGTATTATGAAGCTTACTGAGAAATGGGACAATGTAATTGAAAATGGGTGAACATACATTATTGATAAAAATAATTTGTAATAGGTAACTATAATGTTAATTAAGTTAACGTCATTATTAATCATCTATTTTTATTTTGCATAATGATTTCTAAAATCCCATAATATAAATCATTATAAAACTTTCTACTAAGAAAAACCATTAACATAAATGACCACATGCTGATTAGAACCAGTATAAATATGCTAGCTCAGCCTGTGATCATCAGAGTTACTTCGAGCTTGTAGAAGAACATATTGTAGTTACTTCGTACAGGTATATTATATACATAATAAAGTGTTAACAGTCAACAAGTGTTTCTTTCGTCGTTCAACATCATACGTCGTGCAGTCACCAAGGGCAACTAACTTATTTGGGCCAACCAATAATTGGGACTTTAATTAGTTTTCCTTATAGTTATGCTGGGTAGTTTGTTCGACTTTTAATTTTCAAAACTGATACTTGCTGTTCTCTATAGCATTTCTATGAATCCTTCGACTGATAGAAAAAAAGTATATTACGACTATGTATTGTGTGCTTTTAACATACGAGACAAAAAAAATACGTTTATGAAGTCTATAAAGTATTAATACACTTAATTTGTTTTCACACTTTCGTGGATTTAAGAGTAATACTTACAAATCGCTCAGTCACGTGCATGGTATCGTTAGCCTCTGGATTTTTGAAACTAGCATCAAAGGTCTTTTGAATGCTCTTCTTGATCTTCATCTGGAAATCGTGAGTGTCCTTGACCTGAAGGAAGACGTAGACTCCGATCGCCACTTGAATGAGGAATATCGTAAGCAGGATAATTGAATACTGAAACAAATAACGTTATTAATAAAGTATACAGGAAGCAAAAATACAAATTATTATTTCAAATGAACGTTCCACCCAAAAATATCTGTTAATTTGTCTTGTGAATACAAGACAAACTAACAAGCCTAATTTGTATGGTTTTGGTCTAAGTACATTTTGTACTACAATTCATTTTATTTTAGAAATTTCACTTTAAGAATTTAAATCCTTGATATCATTAAATTGCACAAATTTAAAGTTTGTACGGAATAGTAATGAATATTATTCTGATTAGCAATATATTTTAATTAAGATGAGTTACAGAAACCGCAATTATAAATGCAAGAAAATCCAAGTTGCAATCACATGTTACATTCAATAGAAATGAACGATTACAAATTTGTAGATTTAGTCACAGACAGAATAATACTTTAGAGTATAGTCTAATTACATACAGAGCTGGCAACTCCAGAACCTCGAATGAACTACTCGTGTGTTAGAAAAGAGAGAAATAGCAAACCCATATACACAAGATAAGCCGACCATGTGTCAAGTTTATTGCGTTTTCACAACTCTATGAGAATACGGATCATGTATCTAAAATCGACATACGTTACGAATACTTCTTTTAGAGGCGGACTATAGCACCTCCTACGAAATAGTCTTACTATCAGTATCTCTCTTCCGGAATCCGGAATATTTAGTATTCTTTAAGAAGTTATGAGGTGTAGTACCTATCCTTTGATATGTAATCGTATTACGTGTTATTTAAATTCACTTGAAATAAGTTACTTGATTTTTCTTAGAAATGCTCAAAGGCCTAAGGACAGCTACGTCTTATATCAATATTTTTTAGTTTTTAACGTGAAATTAAACTAGTATTTATTAAATAAATGATGAAAATAATCTACGAATGATTATATGAAAAAACGTATATAAATAAAATGAATGTTCTAATAAGAAGAAAATGTAAATAAACAATAATTAAAAAATAATAATAAACTAAATATTTGACCTCTTAAAATTTAATTTTATAAGACTCCTTATAACTTTTAAAATGTCTCCTGACGCTAGACAATACTCTTAAACGAACAACGAATTAACTTCTGACATTTTTGAGCATTTCTGGCGTAATTTTTCGTTTTAGATTAGCATCATATAAATCATTTAGGGGTTCACGTCAGGGGATTTTGGAGGTCATTTAATAATGCCTCTTTCACTTATAATGCGATGGGGGAATCTCTAAAAGACGTGACATATCCAGAAGGTTCAAACTTGTGGTCGACGTTCATAACTGTTTCATCTGTCAAACAAACAAAAAATCAATGGGTATGTGTTCAAATGTAAATGTAAATCGCGTGATTTATGTCTTTTTCTCTTCTTCTTTCCAAGCAATATTATTTCCATAATACTACATAATATTCTGCACCCTTTTCTCCGTTGTATAAACTATCAATTTAAAAAAGTTCGCGAATGCAGTTGAACATTACTTCAAACATCGCTAACAAATATTTTCCCGGCAACATTTAGTGACAACACCGTGGATAAACTCTGTTCCTGTCTAGAACATGCGTTTTTCCGTTTCTCTTTTTTTCTACCACACATAAGTAATCCATTCAAGAGTTTGGAGTTGCCAGCTCTGTATATTTATTATCTGGCTCTATTATAATCTTATTTGACAACAACTTAGGGCGACTTAACACTTTAAGGATTTAAACAAGAGCGATATAATTCTACAATATATTGAATTATTGTGAATTACTACATTTGAATCCCAGAATATGATGGTATTGTATAAAAATGATTTTCCTGCAATAATCAGGAAAGAAAAATTGTTTATGAAAAATAAATACTAATTTTGAATATGAGGAGGTATAAATATACATAAATATTGAATGTAAGGAGATGATAAGTTTCTCTGAAAGGAATAATAACTTTGAACTAACCCTGATCAACGTAATATACTAAACTTTTGTTATGTGAAATGAATGGTACATTTGAACACAAACCATGGGCTAATATATAACATTGCATAAATAAATAAATCTGTGTTAATATTTGACAATTGCTGTCTGGAGGACAAAATGTTTGGATTGATGTTAAATAAATGAAAAGTTTAATTATACTTCTCCTTGATAGGCATAAAATGAGAAAAGAAACTACTAATGCATTTTAGATGTTTAATTTTATTGAATCGTATAACCCCCGCACTGTCGTGTCTATTCCAAAGTCCTGTTATCTTAAACCAGTGCAATATAAAACGCTGCTCTTTATAAAGCATTTTAATTATCTGACACTCAAGGTTTCGATACAAAGGTATTATTAGATCATTTACATAGATATTGTCTAAATAATTATCACTAGACTAAATTATTATGAGCTGAAGAGCAAAAGCAACAAGCCAAGCCTATTCTGAATTAAAACTACGTGCCAAAAATATCGGCCTTGAGGTCAACACTACAAAAACAAAAACATTAATTCAAAAAAGAGATAACAGAGCCGCACAAATGGTCGTAGAAGATAACATCGAGTCAGTGGATCAATTTGTATATCTGGAAGTGGAATTGAACTCAGCCGGTATGGAAGATGGAGAAATCCACAGAAGAATGACGATAGCCAACAAAGCCTACTTCGCAATGTTCCACGTACTTAAATCTAAAAATGTCCACCGTAACAACAAGCTGAGAGTATACAAGACAATAATAGGACCTATTGCAAGTTATGGAAGCGAAGCGTGGACCACGACGGAAAGAACAAAAAATCTGTTCAGTATCTTTGAAAGTAAGGTACTGAGAAAGATACTGGGACCAGTTAAAGACGATAATATCTGGAGAACCAGATTCAATCATGAGCTATAGTCTTTTCAAAGAACCCCCACTCTCAGAATTTATAAGACTGCAATGGTTACAGTGGGCAGGGCAGGTGATCAGAATGGAAGATAAGAGGTTACAAAAAAAACATTAAACAGTCGAATATACGGAGACGCAAGTGGGGAGACCCCGGAAACGCTGGGAAGACGAAGTACAAGAGAATGCACGCGATCTTCTGGGAATCCGAGTTTGGAAAAGAGCGACAGGAGACAGAGAGGCATGGAAGCGGAAGTTAAAGGAGGCCAAGACCCAGATTGGGCTGTGGCGCCATAAGAAGAAGAAGAGGAAATTATTAGTCATTAACTGTGACTTTGTATGTTTCGGTATGGTTTGGTGGTGGTATGATTTGTTCAAAAACTGTTTCCGTTTATACTACTAGCTAAATAATCTTAAACACATAGATACTATTGAGAAAGAACGTAATAAGACATTTTTATGTTCCCATGATTAATTTCGGTTAATGGGCAATAAAAAGAGTGACTAATAATTTGAAACCAATTTAATTATGGTCTATATTCAATACGTCCCCCTGAAAAGGGGGACTTATTGAAAGCGTCTCATTTCATACTTTCTCAATGGCACATGAGGAGGATGGGCACTTACCGTTGTTAACATGCAGGTGCTCTCTTTAACTGCTCCGCAGCATCCCAGGAAAGCGGTGATAAAAACTACAGCTCCGATTATAATGGACAGTATCGGAGCTAAACCAAAATCCGTGGGTAATGCATCTGACGCCTCCTTAATGTTTAATTTGTACAAAATTCCAACGATAATGAGGGCCAATCCAGCTAACTGAAATAGAGAAAAAGGTCATTAGTTTTCGATGAAGAACAGAGGGAATGTACAGGACGCATTTGTTTCTCGGCAACGTGGTCCATTATTTTTTATTTATTTATTTTTGTTTGTTTGGATCTAATATAGTTTTCATGGAGGTACCCCTTGCCAGCGAGCTACGAAAGCTATTTTTTGGTCTACTCACTCAGGTTTTTGCATTAAAGTACACAAATACTTTTTCTAAATTTTGGTGGGTCATAAAGTGAATCGCTCTTCAAAATTCAAGTGAGTGTGAAAGTTTGCTTACGACTAACAAAGGCAAAACAATATATGTAGTTCCCTAAAATTTTATTTTACAATAGGTATTTTATTTGTGAAATTTGAATGGTCTTGGAATTAACGACACTTTATTAATTAATGACATCTGACAGTTCTTTAGGTCTCAAGACACAATATATCGATATTGAATTTTATGACAGTGATTTTTCGATTTGTATATAAAATTAAAAGTATGCAAAATTTTACATCCTAAAGACAATTTTATTAATCTTATAATATCATTAATTACCGGAAAAACAAAAATAAAATATATTTAAAAGAGCTGTAATTAAATAATGTAACAAGATGACTATCGTGCATTCTTCTTATTGTTGAAACCCCCTGTATAGTGTCCTTTCAGACAGAATCACAGGTTAGGGAACATATGGTTGCCATTAAGATCTCTATTCTAAATAACCTTTTTCGGTATTAGTAAAGCAAAGTTGTGCTCATTAAAATTTATTTGAAAGTTGGCGACGATATTCTGACGAGTGCCCTAAGGCTTGCCTGGATATTATAAGTGGTTAAGTGGATGGCATTCGTTCAACATGTGTCGATGAAGTTATATTTGGTGTACATTTTTCTAAATTTGCATAACAAGGGTTGGTTAGATAAAGAGTTTATTTTTAAAAATTCAATTAGGCAACCCAAGAGATGTGTGAATGGACACAATTCATCAAAGTAAATTATATTATAAGTTAATTGAAATAGAGTTAGAATTGAAGTAGAATAAAGAACGACTAAGTTAAATAATTAATGCTATAATATTTAATTATTAAACAAGGAAGAGATTTTTGAAAACGTATGTATGGAGCACGGCACTATACGGTTGCGAAACCTGGACGGTAGGGGAAGCAAGTAGGAAGAAATTAGAAGTTTTTGAGATGTGGTGTTACCGAAGAATGATGAAAATACCGTGGACCTATAGTGTTAGAAACGAAGAAATATTAGAGAAAGCCTGCGAGAAAAGAAGTATGCGGAAAAACATAAAGAACAGAAGAGATAGAATGGTAGGCCACTTGCTGAGACATGGGGCAATAGTCCGCGATATTTTGGAGGCAGAAACAGGAGTGAAGAAAAGCAGAGGTAGGCCTAGATTAGACTACTGCTCGCAAATAGTAAGGGATGTAGGTTGTAGCACAATTAGCGAAATGCGTAGGTTAGCACAAGATAGGAGAAGCTGGAGGTTAGCGTCCAACCAGTCTTAGGACTGATGACCTCATGATGATGATGAGTATTTAATTAAATACCCGCCGATTGGTCCACGGAGAGCTTTCGTTGCATTTATCTCTGTATAATAGCAGGCATGGACCAATCATAAACTGATCAAACAATATCGCGACACATGGTAGGATACGATGGAAAGATTAACGATGTACTTAATAATTAATGTATTATTCAATGAACGATCTATACATATATCATTGCATATATAATGGTAACTAATTAGTTTATATCATATTTGTTCGCATAATAAGGGAGGGATGTCGATATTCGACACATGCACAGACGGTAAACCGAAAATCAATATTATTGGTCGAAGTACGGAAGCTTGAAGATCTCAAACAATCCTAGCCTGGTTCAACTAAACCACCCCTATGGGATGTTGAGCCCTTGAAGAAAAGTTACAATTTTTGTCAGTTCTGTTTCGGTCTTCTTTCGGTCTGTAAATATTTTAAAGTTTCGGGTTACCTCTGTAGAACATTATTAAACTTTACCTTACACTATTTTATTTGCTTAAGTTATCGATATTATTTTGTATTTGTGAGTAACTATTTCATTTCCCTCATTTTATTTCTTTTTTTTTTTTGGTTTTTGTTAACTTTATTCATTGTTATTAAATTAAACGTTTCGAAGACTAGAAGCAGGTGTTGGATAAGAAATGATTTTCTTTTCTTAGTTTCAAGTAAGAGCATTTCACAAGAGAACCTACGTATTAATAAGTATAAGATAAATTTATGTAAGACTCCCTTTTATTATAATTTTGTGCGAGACTCTCTGGACAAACTCTCACCTGTTGGTAAAGTTAATAAAATTAGAGGCCAAGCGGCAACCATTATTAGTACACTAATTAAAGACGTAATTTAGAAAACAGTGAATTTTTGAAAATATCGTGTGTTAAAAAATATATGTAATAGGTATATAAGTATTTATATTGAAACTAATAATTATTGCATAAAAACAGAATTCTGGATAAAGTCCCATCTGAGATAATATATATTCTGGTAAGTCGCAAAATAATTAAAATAAGACAAGCATTATTTATCAACAGATTGCTGGAAATCTTAATGTTATTCAGACATGTGTCTGAATAACATTAAGATGTCAAAGTTCAGATTGCATTATTTTTTCCATGTAAATAATATTACTAACGCTTAATAAACATCATTAGACATCTATGATATCACCGAGCAATGTTAAAAAAATAATTACATGATTAAAGTATATCACTAATTATGTATTTATATACTAATTATAAGACACTGCAAAATTAAGAAAATTTTATATTGAAAAAAAAATATGACGATTTTTATGACGTAGATATATATGAATTAGCTCTTCTAAAACGTTAAAATCTATGTTAATTATTTTGTATTCAATTTATTGACTGACCGCCGTGTTGATTAAATTCTTATGAAATTCCATGACAATTCTTTAACCTAAAAAATATGTATAAAACATATTTATTCTAAATTTTCCTAACAAAATCCTTCCTCAGTTCACGTCTTAGATAAAAGATATGTACATAAGTATGGATGTCAAATGTAAAAGTACATATAATCAAAGTGGGCTTTTCCATTGCCAATATTCGCTCAAATGGCTAAAAATATTTCTATTTTATTAAATCAGTTACCTGTTTACAAACGGTAATCAGTAAACAAGAACGGGTTAAAGCGTATAAAGCAACGAATCTTTATCTCGCGTGTCAGTGCTTTATAAAATTCATCTCATCATCATTGATTATTCATCAATAATCATTGATTATTCTCAAAAGAACGCATAATGAGAACATATAAGAAAAACGGATGATCTAAATTCTTAGAATAATTATTAATGTTTGCAAGTAAATCGTACGTTCCAGGTTATGACCTACATGTGTTTGTGTATAAACGTATAAATGAAATTAAGTTATGAAATTTCATATTATCAATAAACCAATTAAATTCATATTTGTATAAACTATCAAAACTATCTTACCGAGATATATCGAAAAGGGTCAATAACGTAGCGAAAACCTGAGATGAGAGAAAAGGGCCTGTGTCATTGGTTACACACTTTCACTGTGAGATGTAACGACTGCCCGCTGACGTATCGTTTTATTGTAAATTTAATTAACACTAATATTAGACTAGAAAATATCACCTATATTGCGTGTTATGGTGCAAAAATAAGTGAGTGATTTTTCGAAAATACATTTGGACGACACCGAATTACGGTGTAATGTGTGCAATACAGTAGTATGATGTAGTGAAAACACGTATTACAAAACATGTCGCGACAGGGAAACATACAACTCGTTAAGAGGTGATCGAAGGGCTATGGAAAATTTATTTAACATATTAAACAAATACTTAATAACTTTTTAAAATTAGATTCGGAGGTATTTTTTGGTTTTAAGGACAACTTCAAATCATGTTGGGATTTTTGTCCGTCACTAACATTAGCACATTACTTTGAGGGTTTATCATTCAGTAGCGAATATTAATTCAGACAGAGGTGTTTCTAAGAAATTTGAAAATTAAATAGATAAATTTTAATCTTAATTTTAATTACTATCTCCAAAATATAATAATAATAATAATCTTTATTTGCCCAACAGGTTACCCCAATTACAAGAGAAAATTTCAGAAAATACAAAAATAAAGAAAAATATAAGCAAATATTAAGAATACTCCTATAATATCTAATATAGATGTTTCAAAGAAACATAACTTGAAGAAATAATACGAAAAACATAACATTCAGTATCATCCTTCTAAAAATAAAACGAAAAATCTAACATTTAGTATGCCATCAAATAAATTACACAAGTCTTCACTCATACGTATGTATACAATGTAACATAATGCAATGCACACTCACTCCCTCTCGTACACACACACCCTAACTAACTTAGCCGTTTGGTACATTTCAGCAGTTCATTTTTTGTACAATTATTTATATCACCACATTCACCTATCCTATTAAAATAATTTACCGTACAATACAAAGGCGACTTCAACATAACATTTATTCTTGCACTGTCATAGTAAAAAGTAATATTCCTTCTTGAACTTAACCTTCCAACATAAAAATAGATTTTTGATAAAAATTTCTGGAGAATTAATTTTCTTATCGAGAACTTTAACAAGAAACACGAGAAAATAACATATTTACGGAATTCTAAACTTTCAAAATTGAACATTTTTAATAAATAATTATTATCGATACCCATTTGAGCAAGCTGTCTTGTTGATTTATAAAACAAAAATTTTAAAAATTTTCTTTGGACGTTTTCTAACGTGTCTTTTATGATTTTGATAAAATGGATTCCAAACGGATAGTACAATTTTTTTTATCGTCATAAGAGTGTCAGTTACACAGTAACAGTGTCAGCGTAGTTTTCACCAGCTCCTAATGCCAATAATTTTGTAATTGCCAATTTCGTATAATTCCTACAGTCATATACACAAAGTGTATATGACTATGTGAATTTACATTTTATTACAATCACCCCCCGAATCTACTATACGTAATTAAACAATCACCCCCCGAATCTACTATACGTAATTAAGGAACCTTGAAAAATCATGTCAGACATTTTTTGTAAATCAAGAATAGCAAAATATAAATGAAAAATCATGTTAAGCATGCGTCTAAATCTACCCCTTTTCTTAATGATAAGTTGCAGCTTACTGTGGAACACGCTGGCCAATAAACGGTCAGACAATTGGTACAAAATTGTATCGATGGAAAATACCTCGAAGATTATTTCAAGACGAATAATTTCACAGCCCATTGTGATACGTTAGGGCACATGATTAGAGGCGGCAAACTACTATTATGTGCATTTCAATAATGTAAAGAGGGTGATCAACTAATTAAATACAAACGAAACACTCTCTATCTTACACAACTAGTTTAGCAGGCGTTCAATGACCCAGATATTCAGGAAGATTTAATGTACATCTACAGTTATTATTTGTCAACAAACCTTGATTGTAGACCTACTTCTTCTGGAAACCAATAGTTAACGCAGTAAAAATTATATTGAACCGGCACCAGTTTCTTCTTCAGTTAACAGGATAGTGCTGAACGCGTTAAAACTAAATTAAAAATAGTTTTGAAAGTAATCTTGGATATCGTACACTACTCGATAAATAATCGACAATCCCTTAAAAACGCCTTTGAACTTAAACAATTTTGCTTGATATAAAACTGAAGCTCTGATATCTACCTGTAGATAATTTTACTTTACAATTATTTTACTCTTGAACTATATAAATTTTGCTGTAAATAATTGACCAGCCCTTAAAGACCCTCTGAACTTATTTAATTTTGATATAAAAACCTACTGGAACTCTACATTTGCACATTTTTATTTTTGACTATCTAATGCACATTCCCCCTAAAATTCAATTTTATACAGAATATACTTATTGACTTTTACATAATGCTACTATATATGTACATATGTATGTACTATTCATTTCATCGCTATTTGCCAAATAAAAAACTATCCAAAAAACTAAACCTTATGCACTATTGGATTAAGACCTAAAATTTTTTCAGATTCCTTATTTTGCTTCATTGTATCCGAAATATATTCTATAGTTTTGTTTTCATTCCATTCGTATTCTTCATTATTGGTCTTTGTTCATATATTATCATATTGACCTAATTCTCAAAATGTGCACGAAGAAATTAGTGTGTGTGTGTGTGTGTGTGTGTGTGTGTGTGTGTGTGTGTGTGTGTGTGTGTGTGTGTGTGTGTGTGTGTGTGTGTGTGTGTGTGTGTGTGTGTGTGTGTGTGTGTGTGTGTGTGTGTGTGTGTGTGTGTGTGTGTGTGTGTGTGTGTGTGTGTGTGTGTGTGTGTGTGTGTGTGTGTGTGTGTGTGTGTGTGTGTGTGTGTGTGTGTGTGTGTGTGTGTGTGTGTGTGTGTGTGTGTGTGTGTGTGTGTGTGTGTGTGTGTGTGTGTGTGTGTGTGTGTGTGTGTGTGTGTGTGTGTGTGTGTGTGTGTGTGTGTGTGTGTGTGTGTGTGTGTGTGTGTGTGTGTGTGTGTGTGTGTGTGTGTGTGTGTGTGTGTGTGTGTGTGTGTGTGTGTGTGTGTGTGTGTGTGTGTGTGTGTGTGTGTGTGTGTGTGTGTGTGTGTGTGTGTGTGTGTGTGTGTGTGTGTGTGTGTGTGTGTGTGTGTGTGTGTGTGTGTGTGTGTGTGTGTGTGTGTGTGTGTGTGTGTGTGTGTGTGTGTGTGTGTGTGTGTGTGTGTGTGTGTGTGTGTGTGTGTGTGTGTGTGTGTGTGTGTGTGTGTGTGTGTGTGTGTGTGTGTGTGTGTGTGTGTGTGTGTGTGTGTGTGTGTGTGTGTGTGTGTGTGTGTGTGTGTGTGTGTGTGTGTGTGTGTGTGTGTGTGTGTGTGTGTGTGTGTGTGTGTGTGTGTGTGTGTGTGTGTGTGTGTGTGTGTGTGTGTGTGTGTGTGTGTGTGTGTGTGTGTGTGTGTGTGTGTGTGTGTGTGTGTGTGTGTGTGTGTGTGTGTGTGTGTGTGTGTGTGTGTGTGTGTGTGTGTGTGTGTGTGTGTGTGTGTGTGTGTGTGTGTGTGTGTGTGTGTGTGTGTGTGTGTGTGTGTGTGTGTGTGTGTGTGTGTGTGTGTGTGTGTGTGTGTGTGTGTGTGTGTGTGTGTGTGTGTGTGTGTGTGTGTGTGTGTGTGTGTGTGTGTGTGTGTGTGTGTGTGTGTGTGTGTGTGTGTGTGTGTGTGTGTGTGTGTGTGTGTGTGTGTGTGTGTGTGTGTGTGTGTGTGTGTGTGTGTGTGTGTGTGTGTGTGTGTGTGTGTGTGTGTGTGTGTGTGTGTGTGTGTGTGTGTGTGTGTGTGTGTGTGTGATACTAGGCATTATTATAGGAGTATTCTTAATATTTGCTTATATTTTTCTTTATTTTTGTATTTTCTGTAATTTTGTCCTGTAATTGGGGTAACCTATTGGGCAAATAAAGATTATTATTACTATTAAAATAATAAAATTGCTCTTCATCCTACTTTCGTAGAATAGGCCAACCACATAATAGTCTTTGTTATCCACTCCTATTACTTTTTAAACTAAATACTTTTATTTAGAACTAATCGAACATTTTTTTATTTTTCTATTATTCCTAAACAATTTATTACGGTTAATTACGTACATATATTATTACTAAATATTATTAAGATTTTCATAAAAAAATAATACAGAATACTAATGATACATGTTCCAAATTCTAACAGATATGGTGGTCGTCACGATTCACGATTAGCAAGGCAGTCAAGTTTAAATTATGGTGAATTTTCACGAACAAAGTGTTATTAAGTGATGTAAACTATTTATAATAAAACATCAATTCACACTTACATAATGCCTATTTACAGAAATACAACTTTTGTTTCAACATAATTTAATTTAACTATGAATATGATGGTATTGTAATACATCAAATAGTTTATATAGAGTGTAGTAAAATCGTATGGACTGATTTAATATTACCAAGGATCTATCTAGATAATAATGTTCGATATAATATGTATGTCTAATGGTCTTTCAGGATTACAAGTAAATGTTCTAAAAATAAGACGCTAATATGGACTATAAAAACTATTTCAGTGTTAGAAACCACATACACGTATTTGGTTACATAACTTCAATAGCAAGCAGCCATTAAATTACTATTCATTTCATGGCTATTTGCCAAATAAAAAAAAACTCTCTTATCTTGCCGATAAATGGAACAATCTACTTCACCCTAGCCATAAAAACAAGCCACGGTATGTTTTGAGATTTTTTATTTGGCAAATAGCGATGAAGTAAACTATAAATATGGTAAACATACATAATGTATTTCATGACTTCAATACTACAAGACACATCACGATTCAATTTATACAGCAGTTTATAAAACATCGATGATTTAGTTTACAAAACGTCAACACGTGTAAATAACATGAAAATCTTATATAATTTTGCCTTTTTGGTAATTTTAAGGGTTTCAACATGAGCTTGTTTCAAAATGCTTGTTTATGTAGAAGTAGAAATTCCACTTTGTATAGTTTCTAACTCTTCCTCTTCTATGTCTCAGTATTATTGTGTATTAGTCGCTTGTGCTTAAAATTCTAATAGCTTATTATCATTGTTATTCTAATGGCCTGTAACCCGCAGGATATCCTATGAATCTATGGTGAATTTATTTAAAACAATTTATTGCTGCACAAATGTTTTATTCTATGACGATGAATTATTTATTTAAATAGATTATAAAAAAATTTAAAATATTTTCTTAAGTTAATACGGTATTTAAGAAAAAATGTCAGTATTATATTAATGATAATAATGCTTTCAATTGCTAAATACAACTATTTTACTCTTCTATAAATCAACAAAATAAAAATAATTTTTTTCTGTTATTTGAAAATTTTATATATCTATGTAAACGTCTACTTTTATAGTTATTTTATGAATATTTACTATTTAATTTTGGACACTGTTTAAAATAACGAATTATTTCTAAACATTTGGTATTGCTTAATTCATTAAGGACAGTACAGTTCATGATCGAAAAATAAGAACTGAACAGAAAACAATTTGAAAAATAAAAATAAAGTTGGATTGACCGAGATCTGTTATAGGTGTCCTTGGTCTAAATAAAATATAGTAAATTATAATTCCATGTGTGTTGGTTTTGAAATAGTAAAGGTGACGCCATTTTCCGCTAATAATTTTGAGTCAGTGATGCTCTGTTATTTTTGGAAACTTTGTTTCTCAAAACCAACACGGACGGGTTTATTGGATTATATATAACCTATTGATCTTTGACGTAGCAACGAAAAATACCAACATTTTATAATATACATTATTAGATTTTCATTTTAATATATGAAATAATTTTATAAGATTTGGTAGACAAAATCTAGTAAACCGCAAATGTAACATATATTTCTGAATTTTCAAAATACGAAAGAAATACCTTCCTTCGAAATAAAATTCCTTACTTTTTCCAGTAATGTTAAATTTCCGTAAGCTAATTTATAAAAATAGTAATTAGTTTTTATGCAATCTATAGAATACTGTACAATAGTGATTGTACAGTGTCGCGTGTACATGATTATTACTTATGATGTATACTTTTTTGTTTTAGCTGGATTTAGTATATCTACAATTATCTTAATTCGTGAATTATAAAACCATATATATCCCGTTATAAATTTGTCTTTCTCATATTCATAAAACCCGGATGCAAATTCATGATTGATCCCACATTACTTTACATGTTAAGAAGAGAAAACTTTCTTCTTTTTATAAATCCCAAACAATTGTGACTTATATTTAATAAAATACAAGTTCATGTTTTAACTACAATGGCAATAAAGATATTAATAATATTTTTAGTAGACTAAGACACTTTTTTAGTATAATAAGATGCTCTTTATCTGATTCTACTAAAAAAGTGCCTTAGAAATGTGTAAATGACTTTTCTCTACAAACACATGTTATCCACATGTATCTAAAACTAAAAAAAAGTGTTTTGATTTATAGCTCAAAAACGAAGAGACAACAATTATAGTTTTCACCATTGACATTGAGATTTACCTTGAAAAAAGGGTTCAAGAGTGGGGTACATTCTTCCATACCTCCTATAGCTAACGAGATACGAGAAAAACTGCCCACGGTATACATACTCCACATTGAGTACAATCTAGCATAGATGAAAAAAGAAACAGCAACAGTAGTATTCAAATTCAATTATTTTACAATGTTTTGACATACTGTAAACTGCATATGTAAACATAACTAGTATATTTCAAATTTTGACGGTTTTTCAACATAAAGTCGACCTTTCAATTCGTGGAAGGAAATTCCAGTATTAACCAATTTACATATCGTTCGCGTAGATACACAAAGTTATACACTTTATTATTACTATATATCCTCGCCAAAGTATTGATTTCTCATCAGGTGAATTCTATGAATTAATAAAACTAATGTATGGCATTTTTTCCACCGCGGAGCACAAGTAACACATTTATAAAGAAAACAATCGGGCCAGTCAAGTAAATAGTGATCTTATTGTTTACATATTTAAAAATTCTAAGTAAACAAAATTGGCGAATAGTTAATTTTACAGGTTCGTAAA
Source organism: Rosalia funebris (assembly GCA_037954035.1). Lineage (NCBI taxonomy): Eukaryota > Metazoa > Arthropoda > Insecta > Coleoptera > Cerambycidae > Rosalia > Rosalia funebris. Next base: position 1,389,053 of record JAZFAV010000039.1, read on the forward strand.
ACAAATATTAGCATTCTCGATAACAAAAACATACAGAGCCCCAACAAATAACATAAGGTTTCATAGTAAAGTTGGAGGAAAATTGTACACAGAAGAAAGAATTCTTTGAATCAGTAATCTCAATTTATTTAGATTTTGCGCTTTCATTGAGTTAAATAAATACTCCTTATTCAAATAAATTGATTTGTTTGAATATGCGAAAAAAATGATTTAATGTATGATTACATAGGGCTAACAAATATTTTGTGATCGGACTTTTTTGATTTTTGACTTAGTTACATACCATGAACTACAGAAACACTGTTTTTTTTTGTTTCCATCATGCACCAGTATTTGTAAATGTACATTGTACAATAATTTGTAGTTTTTAAAACCGAGACTCTATAAAATTAAATTTTACCTCAATCTTTGCGACGCCCCTGTGTTTAATCGCACTGAAACGTATACACAAGTGTGGAGGATTTACGGATATAGAGTTGGCCGGTGGGGATATGTAAATACACGAATAGTATATTTCGCGTATTTACATAGTCGTTGTAGTACGTTTTTAATGTGTGTACATTTACTCGTGACATCACATCGTGTGCTCTAATTTTGTATTAAAAATGCCTAGAAGTTGTAAAAATACACCAAATATATTTTGTTATAAACTTAACACGTGGTTCAAAAACGTTATTTATGCAAATTTGGTTGATCCGCAAGACATTCTTTTGCCGCCATTTCATATTATATTAGAATTAATCAAGCAATGTGTAAAAACTATAGATCAAAATAGGAATTGTTTTAAGTACCTCTGTGGCAAATTTCCAGCTCTTTCTGGAGCAAAATTAAAGAAAGACACTTTCGTAGGACCACAAACAAGAAAATTAATGCAGGACCAACAGTTTGAAGAAACAATGACAAGAAATTGAAAAAGAATCTTGGATATGCTTTAAAAATGTAACAGAAAATTTTTAAGAAAATTGTAAACATCCGCAGTATGAGGAAATTGTCAACTAAATGTTGGATAAGTGTGAGCAACTTCGTTGTAATATGAGCATAAAAACTCATTTTTTGCATGCTCATCTGGATCACTATCTTGGTGCTGGTAGTGAGGAGCAAGGTGAAAGGTTCCATCAAGATATAAAGGAGATGGAAAGGGTCGATGGGATATCGTAATCATGGCAGATTACTGCTGGATGCTGAATAAAGAACATTCAACGAATGATTACACAAGAAAAACTACAACACGTAGTTTTTTGTTAAAAAGGAAGAGATCTTCAAAGAAAAAAAGAAATTAGAGACTCAAAACTATTTATGTTGTTGCTTTTTACTATGTTCTTAATGTTTATTAAATATAATGTTTATTACAATGTAATTTTTCCTCTAGTTTTTAATTTATTCTGATTATTCAGTTGATCAAAATCCTTACGTGAGGGATAAAAACGGAAGGTAGATATGAAATCAGCATAAATAACTCACTTATAATCACTTATCAAACCCAAATCAACTTTCAAAATGTCAAAATTTGTAGATTTGTGTTATCATTGTATAACTAAAAATATATATGGCATTGTATTACCTACTGCAGAGTAAAGGTATTCTATTAAATACAGAATTTTATTAATTCATTACTAGTAATTACTGAAATAATTATTATTTCATTAACATTTATGAAATACCTTTGTTTTGTTTTAATATCTACAGGCTGCGCTCAAAATTATTACAAGGCTAAACATTATTACAAGGTATTATTACATAAAAATTGTCGAGGTTGAAATACAGCTTGTCTACCACCGAATTTATCAAAAATTGTATCATACCATCCCAACGAGTCGTTTTAAATTTGCTGCAAAAAAGTGAAAATTCAATATAAAACAAAAATATTTTGTTTAAGTTCAATGGCGATTCATCATCATTAGAGTTTTTGCTCTGCTCTCGCGCCCTGTGCACACTAACACTTTAGTTTTATTTTTATTCACCCTCATTCCGTATTCCTCTGTCAACACTGCCTCCATTTCGTTCAATGCTGATTCTAATTCCTCCTTACTAAATGCTAATACTGCTATATCATCCGCGAATCTCAGCATTTTTAATTTCTGTCCCTGTGCTTTAATCCCGAAATCCACTCTATCTTTTACCACATTAATCGCCTCTTCGATGTACAGATTAAAAATTAGTGGTGATAGCGTACATCCTTGTCTTATTCCTTTCCTAATACCTACTTCCCTTTTTTCCCCTTCTACTTCTATGTATAGATTATGTACTACTCTCCTATCTCTATACTTCATTCCCGCGCTCTTTTTTAGTATCTCGAACATTTTTTCCCATCTTACGTTATCAACAGCTTTTTCTAAATCTACAAATCCTATATAAGCGTTTTTTCCTTTTTCTATTGTTTTCTCTAACATTACTGTTAGCGCTATAATAGCTTCGCGAGTTCACCTATTTCGCCTAAACCCGAACTGGTATTCTCCTAGTATTTCCTCCGCTCTATTTTCCATCCTCTTCTGCACTATTCTGGTTAAGATTTTTGACGCATGGGAGGTTAGGCTAATCGTTCTAAAGTTCTCGCATTTGTCGGCTCCTCTCTTTTTCGGTATAGTAACGATAATAATAATAATCCTCCGGCATCTCGCCCGTTTCGTATATGTATTTTACCAGTTCAAACATCCTATGTACTACTTTCTGTCCCGCACATTTCAAAATTTCCGCCTGTATTTTATCTACACCCGGCGCTCTATTATACTTTAGCCCCCTTAGTGCTATTTCAAATTCCTCTCTCAATATAGCGATTATCTCAGATAATAGCGCATGCTAGGAAAAACACTTGTAAACAAATGTAAACCGACGGTTATTGTAATTACATTCGTCTAATGTACATGCCCCCAATAAATTGCCTACGTAGTATGGGATAATAAATAAAGAAAATCTATACAGATTGTTATAGATTTTCTTTATTTGTCGGATGGTCAAAAAAACGCTTGTTTGTTTAAAATAAATGTTTTTAATATGTTAGGCTCTCTTGAAAGTTAAAGGACACGCAGCTCAATCTTTTTTTCATATAAATTAATATCATTTCATATAAGAAATGTTTCGGACATATTTGGTAAAGTAGGCATGTTAACCGTTCACCAAATCTTACAAACACCGAAAGTTTGTAGCAATGTCATATATTATCATAATATATGGTTTTAGGATCGAGGATTGATTAGAAAAAAACGACTAAAGAGTTAAATATATGACAGAAGAAGTAACGAGCATTTTAATTCAGTTAGCCATGATTTAATTACATCAATAGTCACTTAACCCAACAACTAATTAAATGTCAACTTTTGCAATCGTTTCCTCATTTAAAACAATAACAGAAATTAATGTAAATTGTAAAAAGGGTTTGTTAAGTTGATATTTGCTCAGTTTAAGCGAGTATCTTAAGATACACTTTTGTGAATTAATATAAATAAGCAAAAATTATTTCTTCGAAAGAAAAAGATAGGTCATAAGACAGGTCCTCAGTAATTTTGCCCATATTGTTGTGTCCTTCAAATTCCCAATTTTGTTGTTCTCTGGCGCAATGTGTATAACAGCATAACCAGTCTGTGGATTTACCGTTTTTGTAATCTCAGTATAACTTCTTTTTATAGTTATACCTATCTATGAGATCTTATACTATACATAAAATATTTCTTTTAATACAAACAATGGATTACAAATCGTCGTTTCTGCGGAGTTACATAATGTATATTATCATTATACAAAAAAAAAAAGAACACACTGACGTAGAGACCATAAATGTGAAATCGCCTTTTATATGCTACCCACTGTGAATTCCTTATACGATAAGGAATATTAATGTGTTTTCGATGACTTTAAAATATAATCATTCTTCTCATCAAGATTTCCAAAATTATTCATCAGTTCTTGGAACCATTTACTTATCACGATGCATACTTGGTTCCAGATTTACTACAGAATCCAGACGTATTATCTTATTAGTTATTATCATATATCGATTTAATATGAATTAGGTTATTTTATGAATTTGTATCACTGTCTTCTAATGATTTGCACAATTCACTGTATTCGCTAACACTGAACTTGCTTGCTAACTAAATAAACTTTTCGGTAGCCCATAGTGCTAAAACTTTGTCTCAATAAGATTTTTAATAAAACTGATAATTACCATTCCCATTGTATTTTAAAACCAATAAAAAATGAAGATAGTATGTTATTTTTAAATTATAAAATTACACCATTCATCTATAGCTAGTTGTAGTTTCTCCAGACCATCTGGATGTACAGCTTGTCAAGAATAGGAAAAAGTGTGATTTGCGTAAAAGAAAAAGTAAGCAACATTCGGAGGGAAAAGGCACATTACGCGCGGCCAGATCGAACTGTGTGTACATTCACATTCAATATATATTTATCGATATTCACCCTTCGAAGGTCTCAATGCGACTGAGGAAAGAGCAGGCCATTTACTGCGCACTTCGTGGGCGGCCCTATATCGCAGTTTTGAGACGTATTCCTATTCTTGGCGAGCTGTACCTACAATTTTCCTCTAAAATATTATTCTGTCTTAAAATATTTGCCTACAACATTTCGTATATATTTTTTGTATATATACTTTCACAGATAAGTACAATGAAATCTCTCTTTTAAGTCTGAAATCTTGGGGACAATTTAAATATGTTCACCTATAGAGGTTTTTGTTTATGAAAAAAATAAAAATATATTTATGTAAGTATGTATAAAATGTGTATTTACTTTTTCATAGTATCAATGTATAATATAACAAATGGTTGGTCCTATAAGTGTATATAAATAATGTAAAATATTAATTTAGGACGTATTGAATAAATATTTAAGGAAAATATTTTTGATTGTATCTGAGCTTTCTGCCATACAGATTTTATAAGGTATACAATACACAATAAAGTTTTTCATTAGAATAGCTCTGTAAAATACTTTAGAATTTTAAAATTGCCTTGGTCTAGCTATTGAAAAACTGATGTACCTTTGGCAACAGAAAAAGCAATTTAATGTTTGCTAGCTAAATGTCTTTCGGATAAGAACAGGCATTATCCTAAAATTTTGAATTCCCATTCTATCAAAATCTTCCAACCATTATTTCATTACAGATGCCAGCCAAGTTTTTTCATTGCATTTCTACATTGCGTTTCAGACAGGTAGCCTATTCACACCAATATTTAAACGCTCTTGGATGTTGTGACTTGCCAATAATCAATAATTTGTCCATCTTTCTCTCCGACCATATTTATACAATGTACTATTGTGCACTAAAGTCTTTCTTTGAACAGATTACCACCAATACATTTTTCACGTTTAAGTGTTAAATTCTTGTCTGGTAAAGTACGAAAAAGCAAACCCGTGTTGTTCAAAATGTCTATTGCTGAATAGTTTCTCACTAGTGAAAGAAATTTATTTAAAAAACTGTTCACATCCTCTGGATTGACACTTTCATAATTGCCAGATATGGGTTTAATAGCGATGTTATACCGAATTAGATTCTTTTTCGGCCACCCAGATGATGCACTAAAATTAGCGTACGCTAAGATATCAGCAATCTTCTTTGTTCGGACTATAGGCCCTATAAAATCGTGTAGTAAGAATTACAATCGCCTGAACATTTCTTTATTTAGTTGTGAAATTTCTTTGTGTCTTGCTTTTCGCTACGAACTAATCATAGCAAAATTTATCTATCTGTAAACCAATTGGCTTTTAGAAACTTTGTTTTACACCTGTATTAGCATTACAGTGCATTTTGATAACTCGTCTCTATTTTTAACAATTCTGCCTGTGCGTTTCCAATATTAAATCGTCTCGAAAAATATCACAAGTTTTTAGCTTGTTATAAACTTATCAATTCCACAATATCAATTTTCTCTTTAATACATAACATTCTACGATTTCTATACATGTTAGTCTCTATGATAAACGCACGCCACGAAAAAGAAAATAAAAAAATATTTGTTGAAATAAAATAACCATAGACAACATTAGTTTTACACACTAGCGGGGAATAACACATAACCGGCGAAGTACAAAGACAGACGATTGCGTTGCTCCACTGGAGTATTGCAACACAGTTTTACTTTTATAGTATTCGGTTAAGAGAGAATTTTTGCGCATTTTATATAAAAACACTGTATCCGAATTCGCTTAAAATAGATCAAGTTATATGGAATTCATTATTCGATTCCGGACTATGAAAAATTGTCCGTTTAATAGATGTGTCCGTTCATTAGATGTGTCTGTTATAAGTGATGTCGATGTATGTATACACTTTCATCTAAACTTAATTAAGTTAAATAATTTAAAGTATCTGTTTTTAAAGTAGTCATTATATGTCAAAAATTTAATGGTAACAAAACTGTATTAATGATGAAGTATCAAGATTTTTTGTTTTTCATTGGACGTTTTGCATTAAAATATTGTTTCACTTCTTGAGTATTAAAAATCGTGAATGAAACCTACTAAGCCAATGTGCTCACAAATATTTTCATGTGCTTCAAAACACGTGTATTCGTAGATATAATTTAGTACAAAAATTCGTATTCAACTGCAGATTCAGCCAATAACTTCACATTTAAATTGATTATCGCGGTTCGCAAAAAATTCTCAACCATTAACAAAGTCTGATTTAGGCGTTCTAGGTCAAAAACTAAAGTTTACGTTGGCGCTTAGCCTACTGGACTTAGGTGTATAATTTATTCAAGTCACCAGCTTTTGTCAAGGTAATAAAGAGGTTGCTCGTGAATATTACATTCTCTTTAGGCTACCTTCTGAAAATAAAAACAACCTACAGACGTACGTGTTTCTAGATTATAAGGTCACGGAACCAACAATAGTATACTAATTCTATGATTGTGGAATTGTCAATTACTTAGAACTGACCCACAAATCAATTAAAATGTTACGCGGAACAATCGAAATGTTTTATTCGTGGATGTTAATAAAACAAACTGAATAAAACATGAAAATTAAAATTAAAGCTTAAAGACAAACTGAAAATTAAAGCTTGAAAATAAAATTAAGAAATAAGTGACGCAACTGATGTATTCAGTATACTGTTGAACATTTGCCGGGGTAAGTTTAACATTTTTAATTATCTAAAAATAGTGTAAAATTTCACTATTTCTCGTAAAACTTAAACACTCGTATAGGTCATACATTTTAACACCACTATAAATGTAAACTATAATACATTTTGGCTATAAAAATAATACCAACTACATCACAGTGTAGTACATTTTACAGCACATGGAGTAGATAATCCGTGCGATGTATGTAACTATTTTACAGTACATATACATGTAGCCTTTACACTGACGGATACTTAAACTTGAGATGATATACCTATTCGTAATTTCTGACTATCTATCCTGTTCTCAAAAGCAAAGATTAAGAGTAATGGTCCCGTTTATTAAAATGTATTACCTAATTGATTGATAAACGCGTTGAATTCTAAATTATAAATTTTATTGAACTGGTATGCATCTACATTAAATGTATCTATACCCTGGTGCATTGTTACAACCTCATTGAAATTGATTATATTTAAAATTTTGATTTTAAGTAAACACTGTACTATTTATTTCATCGCTATTTGTCAAATAAAAAACTCTCTTATCTTGCCAATAAACGTCTACCTGAGCCCAGCCATAAAAACAAGGCACCGAAAGTTTTTGAAAATTTTTATTTGGCAAATAGCGATGAAATAAACTACACATATTTATACGAAGAATATTAGTAGAGGCTTCTGAATATCAACAAGGCGTGTTATTATAACATACTCATGTATAATTTGTACCGTACTTTTCTTGTATTTCCTGGGATTTCGCCCACTTAAATTTAAAGTTAAAATATGTTTTTATTCTAACGTCTGTTAGAATAAAATTTCACATAAAATACATATAATTAAAATAATTAACTGCCCTGTCACAAATAAACTAATTGTAAGTAACCATAACTTATAAAATAAGTCAATAAATTGTTTAATAGCTTGTTAGTTATTGTAGTTTAAAACTTGTTTATTTTTAATTAATTGACCGAAGTTTAAGAAAATACAATAGTAATAAAATATAAAGTCATACCTAAGGTCCAGAATCAAAAACATATTTATATTTTTAACATATCCCATATAACATAAACAATGATGATTATTGAAGGTGACTTAAGTATAATAATAATGCTAAGTATTAGTGTACTTAATTAGGTGCAAATTAAATGCTCACTGGTTATCTAGATACTAATAGTGCCACTTATGACATACATTTCTATATATATTTCTATATATACTCGATATATAAAAGAAAATCGTATATCTAATAACTACTGGAACATTACTACAAAAAGGACAACGGATTTCTAGAGCAATCCTTCTAATCAGATTCGTAATTCAACAACATCAATTATTACACTCGATACAGTTATTTAACAGTTAATCAGAAATAGATTTTTGTTTCTAAAACTACAGATGTTAATTTGCCGATTATTGTTATAACAATAATCGGCGGTTCAATCTTGAATATCCTTGGTATCGTAAGCTTGGATAATCAATATCGAAATAATTATAACTATATTAAATTAAAATCATAAGCTTGAATAATCAATATTTCAAATTACATACTAATATTACATACTAACATTACATACTGATATTACATACTAATTACATAAGGTCATATTTGTTTCCTTCAATTGAAAACTCCCTGACATTTTTGTTTTAATTGAAGATAAAATGTTACGATATGAAACACTAGGGTTAACCATGACGGTACATACATTATTTATATCTTACGGACGATTGTAATATTAAAAGCTGCGTTTACCTTTAAGGCATAAAATCGAAATAGAACCCGTATACTATGGGAAATTATTATATTTCTGTTGTTGGGGTTAGTTAAAATATATTGATCTAAACTTGAAACGAGCCATAAATTTATACTGAAAGCTCGCGTAGCGTCCCGAAAACCGAATCTTCGATTGCTGTAAAATTTTCAAAAAAATCAAATCGTCACGGAAAATTAAGCCTGATTGAGACACTTTGTTATTTCTTGATCACATTAACTAAACATTCCGTATATTTTAGTGTTCTGTTAAGTGTTAGCCTTCATTATGCCCTTCTTTCATCATAATTAACTCTTGATTTTATATCGAAAGATATTATTAGATAACATTTAAGAAAATATAATTTTTTCTAAAAAAATAAGTTTACTACTTTTTTATTCCACGTAGAACATATAAAACTTACACACACAAGCACATTACTACTAAACTAAGAAAAAGTCTTAATATGCACAGACTAATTATATTATTTGATATATTTCATTGCAAATAATTCAAATAGGTTCAATGGAATTGATAATGGAATAAGACAAGTAGTATTACAAAAGTCAAAAATTAAAAAAGAACATATTAAAGATAACATATGTAATGAATATATGCAGGCTGTTTGATTGACGTGATAAAGAATAAACAAATGACAATGAATGATATAGTTGGAACAGTTTTATACTGTTGAAAACTAGGCGTGGTAAACTTTACCACATTTAATGGTGTGAAAAAGGTTTCACTTTTTCTGATATAAAACTTAACACCAGTATAACTGATAAAATTTCAAACCACTATAATTGGTATGTTATATACATTTTAGGTATAAAATTAATATAAATAAACCATAATGTAGTATATTTTATTTATTATTTATAATCTTTACATGGTAACTATTCTAGAATACGCGCATCCATGTAGTCTTCATGTTGGCACTATTGAAATGTGATACAACAAGGCTCTATGTGATTTCTCAGTGGTAAACTTATGGCCAAATGCTGTTATGTATCTCGATAAACAAATATTAATTGTGTACGCCAAATTTATTAAAAATGTTTGCCCAGATGACCGAATAATATGTTCAATTTGCATGAGTTGCTGGATGATTTCACCGAGTAGATATGTATGTATGTACGTAACCTGTATGCTTCGCGACAATCAAGTAAACAAGGTAATCTAAATGCATATTTTGTATGTCATTTCTTATGTATTGCTTGCTTATTATTTAATAATAATAATATATAAATTTTACCAATAATATTACGAAATTTTTATTTCTAGCCCTAAACCAGAACTAAATCCCAATAAGAAGAATTATTAACAATTGTTAAAACCTGCAACAATGCAGCTATTTATGATTTCTAAATAATCAACTGATGCCCAAATGGTTTGTCTGTCCTAAGAAGCAAACATATTCATTGTCATGGCCAAGTTTATTACTTATTAACCCAGAAGAATATTTTCATTATTATCTATCTTCCAAAGATGATAATCAGGAATTTCATTACGTTGTTCACGAATATATAAATGTTTTACGCTAACACATGCATATATATATAACATTTCATTAGTGTAATAAAGAAAATAACTTTGTATATTCAAAAGTAAAATATAATAAAGTGTATTCTATTTCAAAGGCGTTTTATGTACACCAAAAGGTGGTGAAGTTCAGTGGCAGTTTTATTGTAGGTTCATTTGTGCAGTGACCTCCCTTAAATATTCCTAAAAATACCTATTGGGGGTTTAATATACATTACATTATCATTATACATGGAATGTTCCGATATCTGACAGTCTCGCTTACAGCTTGTTAGTTGTCGCGAGATTCGCCAGCCCTATAATTTATCATATGTATCTACGGGATATTAAATCTACAACTCTAAATACATAGGGAGTTCAATTTTCACATTGCACACATCAGAGGACCGTTTAACCATGTTAGAAAGAGATAACTCGGGTGCATGAAACAGGAGATATGTATACGCATCTTATGAGATTTACACAGAATATACACGCGAACTGTACGAACCGTTTCTGAAAGTGTTCAACTTTTAAAAGAATGCTTAGAATGTATTTTTGACACTGCGGGAAATGATTACAATACAAAAAATCACGCTCAAATGGTATTGAGTTATTTAAATAACAATTATTTTAAATACTGTCTCGTGTTTTTCGCCAAGGTCATGCCTCATTGTGAAATCCTTTTTAATGAGTTTCAGTCTCGATCATTGGATGCTGTCAAGATAAGCAGTTATTTGAATAATTTTGAAGACGCAATTATAAAAATCCGTACAACTAATTTCTGAAACTCGCCTAGACGATCCCATAACGACATATCATTTTGTGCATAAACAAAGGAAGTGTGTGATACCAAACTAAAGACAGATTTCAGCTTAGAGAATACCTGTTAGCATCGAAACTATTTTTCCCCAATAAATTTAGTGACTATGAGAAATAGACAATTCCCCATTCAAGATTTTGACAATGTAACGAAAACTTAATGGATTTTTGTATAAAGTTAAATTGAAAAGTGAATTAACGGTTATATATAGCAGGAAAAATTTTCGTGAAGCATCAAGTTGCCTAGGAACTTTGCAATTATTTATAGATCGAAACCTGACGGACTGTTTTAGTGAAACTGTTTTATTATTCGAATTAATTTGTAGATACCATACCCATTACAAGTATTGAAAGTGAACGCTGTTTTTCGACAGTTAAAAACTTTTTGAGGAATACAATGGCGCAGGACAAACTAAATTCACTTTGCATGATAAGTATGAAGAAAGTGCTAATTGCAGCGATTCCAGATTTTAATAATCTTGTAATTGACGTTTTTGCGGATTCCAAAAATAGACGAATGGATTTCTTATATAAATCACCTCAAGCTTGAACATAGGTAAGTTTATTTTAATTTTTTGTTTGTTATTATTTTATCGATCGTGCACCCCCACACAAAAATTACACCGGCCGCCACTGGTGAAGTTTACAGCAGACGTCTTGTTGATTTTAGTCCATTATTAATATGAAAATTTACATCAGGGAATGATGAAAATTCCACACGGCCTTACAGTATTCATTTCATCAGTATTCATACTGATGTGTATGTATGTGATCCCTATATGTATTGGATTGATGCCGATATGTATTAGATTGGTGTGATGTGTGTCAAACTGTATGATGTTTGACTTCGAATAGTTGGTCATTCAAATAATAACACCATTTAAACAAATTCAATAATTAATAATTTTCAAAATGCCGTAAATTTTATATGAAATATGTTAATTTTGTAGACTGCTGCAACAGCTTGAACTAAGATTTTCTTTAGTTTAACAACTTCCTAATATTTGCAATACTATATTTCTCTTATAGAACAATCGTTGGTTAATTCAGTTTTACATTTATAATCAGAGTACATGTCTTTAGTGAATAAACAACAAAATAGTTTTGAATCCATTTGGCTTTGGCTATTCAATAAAAATATGCTTTGTGTGAATCGGGCAGCCTATTTCTTCAGTTAAAATTGTACAATATCCACTATAAAAACTGTATAATGCACGCAAATTAATATCGCCGAGTTTAAATTACAGCAATTTATCGTAGATTATATGCATGAAAAGGGTATTGCACTGTATTGTTCTTTTTTTAAATCGTCGCAATTGGCTGCGCGCTTGTACGATAAGGTCACCCATTAGGGAATCCCAAATATAATATTTTCCAAGAATTATGCTGTTTACTTCTTTATAAAACAAAGAAAAATTCTTCAATCGCATAAAATATAGCAGCTGGTTTATGCTGTAAGCTTTACCTATTCAGTAACTACCTCACTGCACTATGTAAGTTTGTTTTTATAGTTCACTTAAGCGCCTATGTGTATTCATAATTTATTCCTGAATAGGAAGAAAATTGGTCTGTAAGAGAGCTATTCTTTTGTTTATGCAATTATCTGATATCAGACAATTAACATCTCTGTGAGATGGTAATCTTCAAACGGTAAAAAATATAGTAACATATAAGTCGGAAATCGAGAAATATGTGTTACTATATATGTTACTGACATAGATCGTATCGATAAAGATGTATAGCCCATAGATTTCATTCGGCATTTGACCTGGATCGGCGTACCGTGTACGGCATTGATGAGAACTAATAAGTTCGAAACAGCTGTATGTCGTTCGGTTCCAATTCAGGACAGATGTCGAATCCTAAATGTGGCGAGTTTTATTTTTGAAAATGTAAAAAATATACTTTTCCACCACATGTTTTCGCTAATATTACCTATACAACACTTATTGCAAATATTAGTAGAATTGACAGTATTACAGTGGAATCTCGTGCCTATAACGTAGCGTAATGCTTACAAGGAAACTTCAGAGAACTGTAAGTTAGGAATAAGTTTCAGTTGTCATATAATTCCACAGGCCAAGAAAGATTTTGTGAGCGAACTTTTTTTGACTTTTTGGCTTAGTTACATACCATGAATTATTAAAACACTGTTTTCTTGTTTCCATAACGAACCAGCATTTGTAAATGTACATTGTAAAGGGTGGTCCAACCATAATTCACGATGTTAATTGTGAGTCACACCATAACGTCAAGTTTTTTGCCCAACTTAATTTGACATTTCTTTGTTTCAGTGTTTGACAAATTCAACCATGGAGAGGTACACAATTGAGCAGCGTGTTAAGATTGTTGAAGTCTTTTACGAAAATGGGCGTTCAAATCAAAATGCATTTCGTGCACTTTTTTGGTCAGCATAATCGACCAAATGTGTCCACAATCGGGAGAATTGTGCGCAAATTTCAGAAAACCGGGTCTGTAGGAAATGTCAAAACACCTGTGCATGCTCGCCCAGTTCGTTCTGCGGAAAACATTGCTGTTGTTCGCGATAGTGTAGCAGAAAAGCCGTCAACCTCGACTCGTCGTCGTGCCCAACAATTGAACATCTCACGAACATCACTGATGCGAATTTTGAATAAAGATTTGAATTTACACGCTTACAAGGTTCAATTGACTCAAGATCTGAAGCCTACTGACCATTTCAAGCGTCGTCAATACGCCGAATGGTTGGTTGAACAAACAGAAGTGAATGGTGACTTTACAAAGAAAATCATCTTCAGCGACGAGGCACACTTTCACCTTAGTGGATTCGTTAACAAGCAGAATTGCCGCATTTGGGCAAATGAGAATCCACGAGTGATTGTTGAAAAGCCGATGCATCCACAAAGAGTGACTGTTTGGTGCGGTTTATGGGCTGGCGGCGTCATCGGGCCGTACTTCTTCGAAAATGAGATCGGCCAAGCAGTTACCGTGAATAGTGTTCGCTATCGCGAGATGATAACGGACTTCTTGTGGCCAGAAATTGAGGATATGGACCTGGACGATATGTGGTTCCAACAGGATGGTGCCACTTGCCACACAGCCAATGAAACAATGGCACTTTTGCGCGAGAAATTCAATGGCCGTGTTATCTCACGTCGTGGCGATGTTAATTGGCCGCCATGATCATGTGATTTAACACCGTTGGACTTCTTTCTTTGGAGATATTTAAAAGAAAAAATGTACGTGAATAAGCCAAGAACAATTCAAGAGCTAAAGGATGAGATAATTCGGCACATTAACGACATTGAACCTCAATTATGTCTCAGAGTCATTGAAAATATGGACCATCGGATAGAGGTATGTCACCGAAGCCGTGGCGAGCATTTGGCCGATATTTTGTTTCACACATAATTGTCATAGATCCTTCTATCATAATAAAAAATATTAAGATAATTCTCTGAAAACTTTTTGTTTTATTTACAATTAACATCGTGCGTTTTGGTTGGACCACCTTTTACAATAATATCTAGTTTTTAAAACCGAGGTTCTATAAAATTAAATTTTGCCTCAATCTTTGCGGCGCCCTTGTGTTTAATCGGTTTAAAACGTACACACAAATGTGGGGGATTTACCGAAATAGAGTTGGCTGGTGAGGGATGTTCCGGTTTTATACTAGTCGGGTATTTACATAGTCGCTGTAGTAGGATTTTTATAGGTGTACGTTTACTCGTGACATTGCGTCGTGTTTTTATTTTGTTTTAAAAATGCCTAGCAGTTGCAAAAATATACCAAATATATTTTATTATAAACTTAACACCTGGTTCAAAAAACGTTATTTATGCAAATTTGGTTGATCCGCAAAAAAATTATTTGTCACCACTTTATATTAAATTAGGATTAGTGAAGCAATTTGTAAAAGGTATTAGATAAAAATGGGAATTGTTTTAACTATTTATGTGGCAACTTTCCAGCTTTTTCTGAAGTGAAATTAAAGGAAGGCATTTTCGTAAGAACACAAATAAGATAATTAATGCAAGACCAACAGTTTGAAGAAACAATAACAGAAATTGAAAAAGAATCTTGGATATGCTTTGAAAATGTAACATACAATTTTTTAGGAAATTATGAACATCCGCAATATGAGGAAATTGTCAACAAAATGTTGGATAAGTTTAAGCAACTTGGTTGTAAAATGAGCATAAAAATTCATTTTCTGCATGTTCATCTGGACTACTTTCCAGAAAATCTTGGTGCTGTTAGTGAGGAACGAGGTGAAAGGTTCCATCAAGACATAAAGGAGATGGAAAGGAGGTAGCAGGGTCGATGGGATGTGGCGATGATGGCAGATTACTGTTGGATGCTGTAAAGGGAACATCCAACGAATGCTTACACAAGAAAAACTACAAAACAAGTTTTTTTGTTAAAAAGGGAGAGATTTTCAAAGAAAAAGGAAATCGGGGACTCAAAACTATTTGTGATGTTGCATATTTCCATCGGCCATTGAATGGCAAAATGTACTTGGAATTTCTTCAAAACGAAATTGAATATTTTGTAATTTACAGACAAACAAAAATCTAATTTACCGACAAATGGAACACCTGTCTATAATTCAACAGTCATGATAAATTACTTCAATAGACGATTTGGTAACTGATGGTTAGGAACCAATGGATCCAATAAAGTGGCCCCGATTCGAGTTTTCAATATTGGTTTATGTGAAAGAAAAAGTATATTCAATTCCCCCATAAATATGAGAAATATTGGAAAACACGATTGGAAAGGACACTGAAAGCATTTCGGAACAGGCTTGATAAATACCAAGCTTGTTCAGAGAAAATATGTATATAAAGATTCAGGTTATGCCAAGAAAAAGGCGTAGGTAAGTTATAAAGGATTATACAGTTAATATAAATGCATATGATATTTATGACAAAAAGTCATACGGCCATTGAGAAAATATTATTTCTTAAAATGAAAATTTGTTCTTAAATATATTATTAATTTTTAAAATTTTACTGATTATAAAACTCCCTTAAAATATACCTTATTAAATTTGTGACTCACCTGTACATGTAACCTGCTTTATAATTAAATAGAAATCCCCATATATCTGCAAACTTAATTTTAAGGCATTATCTTTTTACAGAATATATGTTCTCGTAGAGAATATTATTCTGTTTAATAAATATTTTTCCTTTAAAAACAACCCATGACGTCGTAATTCGAAAATAAAACAATCATATCTATCGAAATAACTTAAAAAATAAAGCTGGTTTGTAGTAGACAAAATCATTTAAAAAAATTTCCTAATAAGTTTTATTTATATATTTCGAAACTTAAACGACAGGATCGTATATACATGATTGTAATTATTCGCAGTTATGTATTGATAGTAAGTAATAACAATAAATGACGTGAATGCCCCTAAGGTTCATTCGACTGATAACGACCCCGTTCCAATTCGATAAATAGTCTTTTTTATGTGATATATGATATGAGAAATGCTAAACTAGCATTTCGCATATACTTTAATTAAACTATGCTATACTGACTGATACATTAAATATTAATTTTATTTAATATTGTCTCCACAGCTGTTTTCTAGTAAATATTGTTTTCAAAACTTCTGTTACATGTGGTGGAGGAATTTGAGTTGATATTCTTTCGCACACTATAAATAAATAAAACCAATTCTATACTTAGATATTTCTTATCGTAATACTGTTGAATGAAATATACAGGGTGTTTTATAAATGAGGTAGCAAAAATGATTGCAGTAAATGGAAAGCAGAAAATAATACGATTGAAATAAACATACCTTATATGAAAGTTGTACTCCTAAAGAGAAATGCTCACTTAAAAGTTGGGGCTGAAACTCGTATTTTAATTTCTTTCTACAAAATGGAGAATTCTGAAGACACGAAATTATATATGAGTATCCTATTGAAGAGATTCTTGTTATTATTATTTTGGTCATTGTCTCACTTTCGAAAGGGCGAAAGAGTGAACCTCTTTTCAATATTTCGTTAGCATGTTTTATATAAAGGAATTTAATTTAGGAAAATTTTGTATTAGGAAGATTGATTTATTCTGCATTTTTCTACATGTTGTAATTTTGTGATTAAACTGGTAGTTTTCTAGTAATGTAAGTAAAAATAAAATATGTCGTTGCTGAAAATGCTTGAAGCGCGTCAACATATTCATTATTAGTATAAATATTATTTGCCATAAGTATTCTGATGGTACATAAACTAATCAATTGTTATTAAATATTTGTTAAGAAAACTTAAAAAAACAAAAAACTTAAAAAAACTTGTCACAAAATTACAGAGTGAAAAAGGGGCGGAATAAATCTTCCCAAACCTTACAAATTTTTAACTAACTAACTTCTTTCATATAAAAAAATTCTAATGAAACTTTGGAAAGGAGTTGACTCTTCTATTCCTTTGTTAAGTGAGATAATGACTGAAAAGTACTGACAAGATCTCTTTTCGTTACTAGGATACTTAATTTCGTATCTCCAGCATTCCCCATGTTATAGAAAAAAATTAAAATATGAATTTCCGTCCCCACTTTTAGGTGGGTGCATCTCCTCAGGGGTGCAACTTTCGTAAAAAGTATTTTTACTTCAATGGTCTTATTTTTTACTCTTCATTCACTGGATAATTTTTGCTACTTCATTTAAAAACACAAATTAAAAACATACATATGTTAAATTGAAATACGGACACGTACATATACGGAAACTAATTTAACGTAAAATTGCGATACAACTAATTTCCAGTCAAATAAAGTGTTTTGAAATCATTTACTACATCGTTGTTAAACCACTACTTGGCGATAGTGACCTAATCGAACAATTAGTTCAACATACTTTCTCCAGATAACCCACATACTAGTGTGGCAATTTACACCTGTTATACTAAGCGTTCAAGGCGAAATGTAAATAGCGACGACTCATTTTATATGTATGTACAATAGAAACTAGTCTTATTGACATTACATAGTTCACAGGAAATTGAGATTGCTAAAGTTTAAGCGATATTCGAAGTTCGAAGTAAATACTCATATGATTTTTGTACAGATAATGATAGTGATCAGATCCAGTAAACACTATGATGGACTTCAATTTGGATTAAATTGCTTCATGTACCGTGAAACAAATATTAAATAACAATATAAAACGGTTTCGCTTGAAGTAAAACATTACGAACTACTAGAAATTAATAGAAAATTATAGACTCATTACTGTACCATCAGCTTTTTAAAAAAATGTTGAGTACTCATTTTTATATAAGTTATTACCATTTCTGGAACAATATACTTTATTGTCAAGGAATCCATATTATTTCACAGACAAGAAGTCAACAAGCACAGCCATTCATTCATATTATACTCGTATTATTAACTATATTCAGGCAGGTCAATTCCCTATAGGAATCTTGATTTAAGGCATTAGATTGCGATATTTTTCGAAAAATAGCACAGATATGGAATTCGTGGCATTCCACTAAATTGAATATAAAGTTTTCTTGTACTTAACCGACTTTGGAAAAGTCGGAAAAACCGACGACAATACATGTTAACAAATAATGTGCCATAAATTAGCAAAATTGGCGATATTAGGGTGCCTCATGGTTCAATCTTCGATCCTGTATTCTTTCTTATATAGGTATACATCAATGACCTTGCTACAACATCTGGCTTCGCTGAACTATTTTGTATGCTGATGTACATCAGTAATGTTTGTGATAAACCATATCAAGCTCTAATGGAAAAATGCCATAAAATAATATCCAATATGAATGAATGGTTTAACCAAAACTATTCATTTTTAAATACTGAAAGTTTTCCGACCTAGTAATTTGATGGAACTACATATATTTATCTCAGAAGTTCCGAAATGTTTTGTCGATTAAGTACAGTCTTTGACCACTTTTTATACTTGTGCTGTGCACCGTTTACATGCTTCCTATAGTCCATTTTGTCCCAGCACAACAAATGTTTATCTCCAAATAAACATATTATTTTTACGCCATCGTATTTTAAGTCTATATTCCCATATAAACTAATTTACTTGATTAACAAGTGGTCGTAAAATTTGTATTACCCAAAGCATAGCTGAAACTCTTGACTAACGCAAGCAAATGGACGTCATTTACACCGACTTCACCAAAGGTTTTGATAGTGTCGATCAAAGAACGAATTTATTAAGCCTTCTAAAGTCCTATCTCTCTAACAGAAACCAGTACGTCTGAATCAATGGTTTCAGGTCCCTTAAGTATGGTGTCACGTCAGGTGTGCCTCAAGGCTCTACTCTGGACCCTTTGCTGTTTAATATCTTTATTGACGACATTGTCACTGTAATATCTGTCAATTGTCTGTTATATGCTGACGACCTTAAATTATTTAAGGTTATTACTTGCCTGGATGATTGTGCTCTTCTGCAGAACAATCTGTCTAATCTTCTTAATTAGTGTTCTAGTAACAAACTAGATCTAAACGTATCTAAGTGTAATGTTATGTCCTATTCCACTAAATTATCTCCAATAATATACGATTATAGGTTAGGCGGCTCTATTCTTCAAAGATCTAGCACATTCAGAGACCTCGGCATAATTTTTTAAAAAGATCTGTCTTTTACCGCTTCACGTAACTAAAGTAGTGTATGAAGCGTTGCATACACTGGGTTTCTTAATAATGACTAGCAGGGATTTCTCAAACACCCATACATTGAAAATTCTATACTTTGCTTTTGTCCGATCTAAACTTTAGTACGGATCTTTAGTATGGAATCCTTATTATGAATGACATATTAACAGCTTGGAAATGGTTCAAAGAATATTTCTGAAACTACTATGGTTCAGATCAGACACTGTGTATCCACCTATTGGTTTCCCTCAAAATGGTCTTTTGGCAAGATTTGCGATGACAGCACTTGACGCGAGGCGGGAATGTTGTTCTCAAATATTTCTATATAAGCTTATACACAATATGATTGACTGTCAAAACCTATTAGGCAAACTGAGTTTTTATGTACCTCAATTCCATGCTCGAACATCCAAAAGCTTTTACCTCCCTACTCCGCGTACTAAATGTTATAAAATTCTCACCCCTGTTTTTAATGTGTACTAAATACAACAACAACTGTGATAAATTCGATATATTTAACTGTAATCTTCTGTTTATTAAACATGGTTCTGCTTGATCCGCATCTCTATCTTTGTTTTTCTTATTTTTCATATATTGTTGCATATACCTAGGTATTAAATATGTATATACGTATTTGTATTAAATTTGATTGTTATGTTTCTGAAATTTATTAATCTAATTAGAATGTGAACACTCACTGTACTTTCCTGCTTTGTAAATGGGTTTTCCTGTAAAGTAGTTGTAATAAATAAATAAATAATCAATTAGCATTTTACAATGCAAAACAATCGTATCAAAATGCATAGTGCACCATTAAACACGTGTTTAATAACTACTGCAAAAATCGATCGATAGAGTGGAGATGCTGATTCACCGAGTCGCCATCCCTACAAAATGGAGCGGTGCCAATTATCATCTACATTTCAGGGAAACATATGAAAATTGTCTCATATTCGTTTTCTGTATTACCTTTACCGCCAAAATATTTTGAAATTAATATCAAAACATCACATGATGTGATATTTAGCACTGCATCGTACGTAGTGCAAGAAATTTAAATTACATTTGGGTATTTTTTTATATCTGTATCCATAAATATGATATATGTTAAAAAATGGACGAGCGAATATGAACGAAACGTCTTTACGATGCTATACTATAAACACTTTTATATTCTTGTCGACATTCTTAGACAAAAGAAAACGGGCATTTCATCGACTGAGAACTTAAAGGTCCATTTCGCAGCGACAGGAAATTGCGTTCGAGATAAATTAAATGAACTCCACAAAATACACAAATTAATTTTCTACCCACTGTTAAATTAGCATCAAGTTTGCGTTTAAGCTTCAGTCACCAGATCCAGTTGATCAGCCTTGAGGTAATTTTAGACAGGCTACTTGAATTTATTGAATAACAATAAAAATACGGACCGGGTTTCGTAAAAAGTTGAAAATTCTAGTAGAAGTGTTTAAGTACACAACAGTGGTTGTTTTACTTATTCCGACTGCTATATCAGATTTTATTGATCGTTAAGTTTAGAACTACTAATGAAGCATATGTAATTATCACAATAAAAAGCAACATTTTATAGCTACACCTTTCAAGCTCCTATATAAATTGAGAATAAAAAATAATATTAATATTTTAATGCAAAATACGACTTAAAAGGCAGAAAAGAGAAGTGCAGATTTCGCCTTCCTAAATTGTTTAACTAAACATGGATAACACAGGTCTGCGATGAAAAAATTGTAGCATATTTAACTAGTGGGTTTAACAAGTATTTCTTGTGCTGATTACGGAAAAAATAGTGAAAAAATTCACCCCTAGATAAATCACAAATTTCACCTGAAATTTTCTTATTTTCAGGGGTTTTCAGGTTCAGTATGCGTACGATTTTTCAATATTATAGCCTATATAAGTGGTAAATTTACACAAGAGTGTAACCTAGTTTTCTGCAACAATGTCCAGGTACATTGTTCAATCATCGAAATGTTCAAAATCACGTATGAACCAGAGGAATGGAGACTTTTCATCGATTCATCAAAAAGGAGTTTGAAAGCTTCAAACAATGGTAACCGATATGCTTCTGTGTCTGTTGAACACTCAGTCCATTTGAAAGAATGCTACGAAAATCTTGAGTTTGTTCTTAATAAGCTCTGCTACTCTGACCATAAATAGACCATCTGTGGGGATTTGAAAGTTATTTCCATGTTACTAGGTCAACAAAGTGGTTACACAAAGTTTCCATGTTTCCTCTGTGAATGCGATAGCCGTGACAGGAAACAACACTATGTCAAGCAGACGTGGCCAATCAGAAAGGCTCTTATTCCTGGAATTAAAAATGTTGAAAGACAAAGCTTAGTGGATCCTAAAAAGATCTTACTTCCACCACTTCATATCAAATTGGGGCTAATGAAACAGTTTGTGAAAGCATTACCCAAAGAAGCAGAGTGTTTCAAGCATCTTTGTGAACAATTTCCTGGTCTATCCGATGCTAAGCTGAAAGAGGGAGTCTTTGTTGGGGCTGACATCAGAAAACTTTTGAAAGATGAAAGCTTTGTCACTAAAATGGAAATGGAAGAAAAGGATGCCTGGAATTCATTTAAACTTGTTGTAACAGGCTTTCTTGGAAACAAGAAAAGACCCAAACTACAAAATTTTGGTTGCTGAATTGTTACAAAACTACAAAATGTTGGGCTGCAACATGAGTGTCAAAGTCCATTTCCTTCACTCACATCTGGACTACTTTCCAGAAAATCTTGGAGCTGTAAGTGAGGAACAAGGAGAATATTCCCATCAAGATATAAAAGAAATGGAGCGCAGATACCAAGGTCGATGGAATGTCAACATGATGGCAGACTACTGTTGGATGTTTAAAAAGGAAAATTCACAAGAACACAGCCGAAAAAGTACCAAAAGAAGCTTTGATGGAAAAAGAAAACGTTTTTACAAAGACTTATAATAACTTTGCAACACATGTGCATCACTATTATGCTCATTTTAGCTAGGTGTCGTTGTTTCTTTTTGCTTTTACTTCATGTTAAAATAATAAAAACAAATCCAAAATTTTCTGTTTTTTGTACTTTTTCCAAAAATGTCAATTTTATTTTGTAGGCAAGCCTTACGTGATCATGTCATTTTTGAAATCATCGCAAAAAACTACATAATGATCAGTTAACTAAATCAAAACAATTTTTAAAAAAGTTTTTTTTGCAGACCTGTGTAATTTGTATTTTTTACAAGAAACTTAAAGGTAGGTACATTAAAGTGGAATAAATACATCATAAATAGCGTCTAACGTAATGAATACTTTTATTTTTTATAACAGTTTCAATTGTATGTTAATTTGACATGTGACACAGAACAATACACGTTAAAGAATTCTTTAAACATCTTGGTCGATACAATTGTTAGTTTTTTTTTTCTTAACACTACGAAACAAAACTCTCAATTCTGTGACCTATTGTAACATTGAAGATTGTCGTCAAAATACATAACATTTTAACCATTTTCAAGTGTATAGCTAGTTTATATACAATAAAACATATGTCTATTTACGCTACATACATTTTTATGTTACTGGTGTTTATTTTTATAGGCATTCAAGACGCCTTAGTAATAAAATATTCTTGGCAGTTACTCAGGCCGTTTACTAACTACACAAATAGGCTAAAATCTACTTATGTTTGAAATGTGCATGAAATCATAAGACTAAAAACAGGCAGCTAATTGCCTATGACTCCTTTTCTTCATTGTAGGTTGTCTCCTAGGCATATGATTGCAATTCGTATATCACAATGGTGCAGTCACTTGAGAATATGGCTAATTTATTTTTTCAATGATTTTTCCGTCACTTTTATCGACATCAGGTTTAATTTTTGAGTAGATCTTTTAAATAGATTTTGAATAGATCATTTTGCTCACTTGATACTTAAGACTGGTTACGTGAAGTCGAGTCATTTGATGTTGATTCGGTTTTCCTTCTTGAGATTAAGACAACACTACTAGTATATTTACTTTCTTTGCTGCTTCCAGTCATTCCAGTCGTCTGTGGATACAATAGATACATATAGTCATAGTTTCAAGTAATATTGAAATTCTAGGTTCAAGCATACCTTCTCTCTCTCTCTCTCTCTCTCTCTCTCTCTCTCTCTCTCTCGACATATTTCTCTCGCTGAAGGAATTTTGAGGTATAGAGAAGTCATCTTCCAAATGACTACATCCTTTCGGTAAGCTACCAAAAACCTTTCCTTTCATTTAATTTAATTCATATGTTGATGATCTGGCTGATGTTCTGGCTTCAAAAGGACCCGTATCTTCGTTTACAACCCTCAACAACTGTATCGCTGCTGAAGACATTGTCATACATAAATTCTCCAACATTTTGTTATATTCCATCTAGTGGTCATCGATTATATATAGGTTAGTCTACATGACTATAAAACATTTAAGTAAAGACGATTAAAAGCTGATACAATAAATTAAAAAATGCTATAAATCGGACAGGTCAGCATTTGGCAGCTCCATCGCGCCCTGTTATCTGTTTTATTGCTAGAAGGCGACGGCTGTCTGTATCGAAACAATACATTACTGCCATATAACTTGCATATCCCGACAAATTCTATTAATAGATTATATTCTATTAGAATAGTGTAAGAATAGAATCTAGAATAGTGTAAGGATGAGGCAGCGTACTCCGTTCATTGTCGGACCTGCGCTACTCGAAGTCAAGCAACGAATTGCACGGTGCGACTTGGATGGGTGACGCATGGTCTTTCTCATGGTGCCGCGGTGGTGCTGACTTGGTATTTGGTAACAGGGTGGCAACTGGGCCAAATACTGGGCACATTGTCTGCGTGAGTTCGATTCTCACCAGAGGGAACTTGGCACTTTCCTCAGGGCTTGGTGTTTGTCCGCGTTTATATGTGTAACCTTCCCCTACACGAGCCTGCCTGTAGGCTTTCTGGGGAAGGATGTCTAATTTCCGTGTGTCCAAACTTTAAACTTATTACTAGACATAGGTTCTAGTCATAGGTTAGATATGTATACATAATAGGATATAAAGATTTTTAATTGAATTGAGTTAGTCGTATAGAGTGACAGAGTATAAGAAGAAACATTAGTTGTGATGCTTACACGTTTATTTAAAAGTGAAATACATGGCGTAGTGTAGAATTTTTTATAATGAGTAGCACTGAGTTGTGTTCAGAATATGATGATGAAGTTACAACAAAATAGATTATAGATTTAGTATACATTTATGAAATAGATCTTTCTTTTCTTAGTATTATGGACACCGTTCTTTTTCTCCCCATCGGATTCCAGTTTTTTTATAATCTCAAAAAAATATGTGTTAATTAATTAATTCGCAATTATATTATTTTTATATGTAATCTATTGAACAGATCAACTCTATGAACTATTATGTTAACTGAGGGACTTGGAGTGTAGGTTCATATGTATATGTTCTGATGAGGTTTCTCCAGCCAAAAATATTAATTAATAATTAATTGATAATACTAGATTAAGTATTAACCGCTAAAGTAAATATTAATGGGTTCTAATGCCTGGCAAGTTACATATTGGACTACTGCTTGTTTGCAGATTACGAAAATTCGGTTTCATTATTGCTAACTTTTTATGTGCAAGAAATAACGTGACCTTCAAGCATATCTGTAAAGTTCAATTATGAAGGTAAATGTTTATTTATTAGGCACTGTAACGTAATACTTACCAAAGTCGTTATTGCAAATAAATCCGAAAACTAACCGTGATAAATTAATTTAAATTGCTCAATGTTTACGTAGGTAACTCTTTGCAGTAAATCTGTTGCTGTTATATTCTTTGATAGATGTAGAAAAAATGAATAAAACTTAACTGAAGTAAAAAACTGACTAGACAGAAATGAAAAAAAAATGATATAACGACTTACTATTAAATTAACTAGTAACAAATAATTATAATGATTAACTCCACATCATGTTTTTCATTGGTTTCGCATTCTTTTTTCTAGAAAGACCCCTAAAATAAATAAAAAATATGCACTTGATATAGGTCATATAGCAGAAGGGTTTATACATGTCTGAGAAAATGTTAAGCAAATTTAATGAAAATCCCTGAATAAGGGAAATCTGAAGTTATTATTCTCCAATTAGCCTATATGGATAAAAAATATATAAATAACAAAAATATTGATATATGCTGCGTCAAAAGTTTAAGTCAATCTGAAAAACAAGAAGAAATCATATAGAAGTTTGTGGAATGAGAGATTACAACGGTTTTCCGCTTTTCGCTAGACAAACAAGACGTTCTCAATAATTTTCTTCATTCTATATTTTCTATTACGTCTACCTAAATATGAAATCTAAGGCTTTTATATAATATTATTAAAAAATTACTAGTTCTCTCCCTGCGAAAGAGTGATTTATATTAATTTGTTCCTTAGTTTCGTCAAAAGAATCCTAGTTTCTTTTATTAAAAATCCTAGTTTTTATAGTTATTTCTTTTACACGAAAACACGAAAACCACGAAATTTGCGTAAATGTTTCATTATATAATATAGAATCTCTCACAACTAGTAACTGTTTATAAGTGTTTGTATTCACTATTTTTTTTAAGGATATTACCAAAGCACCATCTTTTGCTAATTGAAAACAATTCGCCACTATTATTCTCTATTTCCATTATCCTCTGCTTCCTTCTAAATGATGTTTATCTTGTTACTTGTTCTTCTACTAATTATTTATATTTACTTGCAATAATTATGATATCTAAAGTATGCCAATTAATAACAGATAATTAATAACATATGTTACCCAATTATGAAATACATATGTTATATTATGTGTTATATACTTATTTCGTATTATTGATGTCTTCTTTAATCTATATAATATCTAACTTTTCAACCGAGATAGCCCTTGCGTTCCACTAATCATCAATAGTTTCAGATAAATGGTACAAACTCTTTTTCAATTAAATTCTATAATTCAGGTAAATATGTAACAATTCCTAAGAAACACACATTGCTGGTA
The DNA here is from genome assembly GCA_037954035.1 of Rosalia funebris. NCBI lineage: Eukaryota > Metazoa > Arthropoda > Insecta > Coleoptera > Cerambycidae > Rosalia > Rosalia funebris. The sequence continues at coordinate 1,415,893 of JAZFAV010000039.1, forward strand.
TTCACTGTGAATGATGACTGATGAATGTAATCCAAAATACCATTCAAATTTTACATTTTGACATTTCCAGTGGTACTTACCTTATTTTCCAAGCTTTAAACATGTGTCTCGATCACCAATTCAACTCAAAATATCTTTGCGAGGTTATGTATTTTTGGAACTGTTTAAAGTAAGTCGTGAAAGTCTGAGAGCCCCCTTAAATAAATCAGTGACTTAATTTTCTCCTTTTCCTCATTTTCTTGCCTTATTTTTCATAAAATATAAAAAACCTGCCGTACTTACTTAAATTTAAAAAATAATAATGTCATGTATGTATCTTTGTTTTGTTACATCTTTTACAATACCGATATCTAGTTGCTCTTGACCCTTTATCTTATAACGCTTCCCACGAAAGCTGCATTGTTTATCATTGTTATTAAAACGGCGAAGTGAAGTTGAATTTTAATTACATTGTTGATTGGAATAATACTGAGGGTCTCTGAGAAAACCGTGGATGTTACAAAATCCGAAAAAAATGGACGACATCTTGCACATCTCAGCCAGTACTTACTATCGATAGATATCTTTAAAAAAGGAGAAAGCAGTGAATGTGGTAATGTTATAATTTTTAAATTACTGTCGGGAAAAAATAATGCATGTTCACCTGGAAACGATTGTACACCAATTTTATTTTTGGTTTAATCCCCTTTTACTCGTAATTACTTTAATGAAGTTAAAGTTTTTTGAAAGTGTTTATGTAGTACCTAAAAAGCATTAAAAATATTTCCACTGCATAATGTTTCTGTGGTTTTCACAAATATAACACACTTATTATATTCTCCTTAAGCATAATACATATTTTAATGCCCCTGTATCATTGTAATCGAATTATGAATATATAGGTGCATTAAAATAGCCGTTAGAGTTAAGGGGAATATCATAAATCTGTTGTAAATATTTGTGTAGTACTATATTGTGTAGTCGTTTTTAATAAAGTTTAGTTGACAGGCCGAAAAAATTAATAAAGGGTGGTCCAACCATGATGCACGATGTTAATTGTGAGTCACACCTTAACGTCAAGTTTTTTGCCCAACTTAATTTGACATTTCTTTGTTTCAGTGTTTGACAAATTCAACCATGGAGAGGTACACAATTAAGCAGCCTTGTTGCAGATTGTTGAAGCCTTTTACGAAAATGGGCATTCAAATCAAAATGCATTTCGTGCACTTCGTGACTTTTATGGTCAGCATAATCGACCAAATGTGTCCACTATCGGAAGAATTGTGCGCAAATTTCAGCAAACCGGGTCTGTGGGAAATGTGAAAACACCTGTGCATGCTCGCCCAATTCATTCTGCGGAAAACATTGCTGTTGTTCGCGATAGTGTAGCAGAAAAGCCGTCAACCTCGACTCGTCGTCGTGCCCAACAATTGAACATCTCACGAACATCACTGATGCGAATTTTGAATAAAGATTTGAATTTACACGCTTACAAGGTTCAATTGACTCAAGAGCTGAAGCCTACTGACCATTTCAAGCGTCGTCAATACGCCGAATGGTTGGTTGAACAGACAGAAGTGAATGGTGACTTTACAAAGAAAATCATCTTCAGCGACGAGGCACACTTTCACCTCAGTGGATTCGTTAACAAGCAGAATTGCCGCATTTGGGCAAATGAGAATCCACGAGTGATTGTTGAAAAGCCGATGCATCCACAAAGAGTGACTGTTTGGTGCGGTTTATGGGCTGGCGGCGTCATCGGGCCGTACTTCTTCGAAAATGAGGTCGGCCAAGCAGATACCGTGAATGGTGTTCCCTATCACGAGATGATAACGGACTTATTGTGGCCAGAAATTGAGGATATGGACCTGGACGATATGTGGTTCCAACAGGATAGTGCCACTTGCCACACAGCCAACGAAACAATGGCACTTTTGCGCGATAAATTCAATGGCCGTGTTATCTCACGTCGTGGCGATGTTAATTGGCCACCACGATCATGTGATTTGACACCGTTGGACTTCTTTCTTTGGGGATATTTAAAAGAAAAAGTGTACGTCAATAAGCCAAGAACAATTCAAGAGCTAAAGGATGAGATAATTCGATATTTTGTTTCACACATAATTGTCATAGATCCTTCTATCATAATAAAAAATATTAAGATAATTCTCTGAAACCTTTTTGTTTTATTTACAATTAACATTGTGCGTTTTTGTTGGACCACCTTTTATTAAAGGGAAAAGTGGCAGGTTGTACGAAATAATCAAGTAAATGAATCTGTTAGAAGAGTTAATCGAAGATACGGGAAAATAAGGTTCCTTTAGGGTAAAACTCATAGTTTCAAGTATCCAGTTGTATAGAAAATCTGATAAGGTACATTCATACTTTTTAAGATCAAAGGTATATTTTTGAAAACTTTAAAATATTTTTTAGACCGAAAGGAAATATCCCAGTTAATTCCAAGCAATCTGAAGAATAGAATCCGAAGCGAAATACGAGGAAATTTAAAAAAAAAAATGAGAGAAAAACAAATAAGATTTAAGTTTAATAATGTTCACTTACCATTGCATTTTGCTTTCAAATGACTCACAATCAACATGACTCAGAAAAACCTTACAAGCATCCAGTTTTCTTCATTTTGAAAGTGAACACGTACAATTTTTTTTCTTTTGTTAGAACCGGTTTTACGGCATACTTTTATAGTTGAAAATAGTACTGTTTACGTTTCTGAACCTAATTCTTGAAAACATCAACATAAATTTTCTCAACAAGTTCTCGTGCCACCCATGGTATTTCTCCAAGACAGTGACTTGAAGACAGTATAACATCAAATGCATGGATACTTATTATACCTGTTATACTGTCTTCCATCCAAACATTTAAAAAATTATCTATGGCTGTGTTTACGTCACCCCTGTAGTTCCAAACAATGACGACGAGTAAAATACAAACAATTCGCCTAGAAATAGTAAGTTAACCAAATATAATTTATGGCTGCACCATGAATATAAATCATCAGACATCCAGTAAGTATGCCACCAAGGTTAAAAGTTTTAATAAGTAGCGAAATCATTCATCAGCGCATTAATGGGCCCCCTAGCACCAAGGTCCATAATCACATGCTCAGCAGAAAGGGGAAACAACTGTGACTAATTGGCTTTGGCTATACCCACTGATATTCACTCGCCATAACACATCCACCCAAGTTATACGCACAGAGAATCTTTATCGTCTGCGGTGCATACATATAATTGAAAATAAATAATAGTGAATTATGCAGAGTGATTCATGCAGAGCAACATGTATTTTCGTAAACTGGTAAAGGCAATCCGATGTGGAAACAATTTACGGAATAAAATAATTTTTGGTATTTTAGAGATTTATGAAGAATGCTCCCACAGGTCGATTGGGAAGCTACGCCCTGAATATTTTTATATTATTTGATTATCCTTCATGAACTAAAACACGTATGGCTTAAATGAATAAATAAAGGATTAAATTTGAATCTAAACCTTTTAAAAAACGATTTACCACGAGAAAAAACAACTCAAACACAAATAATAAGAAAATCAATAAGTATGTATGTCTAGAGAGACAGTAAAACTGACGTTTTAATTAATTTTTTCATTAAATATGAAGAAAGCCTGAGAAAAATACACCTTAATCTCTTGAGTAGGATTAATTTATGTATTAACAAAACAGTGAACATATCAAACAGTTTTTGTGATAAGGTAGTAATGGACAAACTGTAAATTAGAATTTATCTCGGCATTTTAAAGTGATATAAATTAAGTTTAGTTATAATCGATAGTTGTAATAATAAAACAATTACTTAATTATTATACAAATAGGAGGCCGTGGATAAATAAAATTCACTGCTTGATCCACCGCTTATTAATTTCCTTTTTATTGCATTGAATATACTATTTAAAATGACTGTCTATTTCGTGTAAAAATGCCTATTAAAGATTAATCTTGGTGTTTGTGTATATACAATGTCTCACATTCAGTACAAAACTGTAATATCTTCAAAAATTTCAAAAAAGTATTTTTTCGCCAGATTTTTGAAGATGTTACAGTTCTGTACGAGATGTGCAATGTATAATCATTCATACCAAGATAAAATTTGTATAATGGATCTTTGCGCGTATATCAACTTAGTGACGACGCACGGATCACATGCTACACCACTCGCAATTGTTACTAATATGTCACGATTACCAGCACGTATGTCTAGCGACATATGTTTCAATCAACTACGTACGGCATAGACAGTTAATAATTTGCCGAACAAAATGCAATTATGAAGTCACGTCTTAGCTTTACTGTATAATTGGATTCATTGGCGTCTCAATAATTCTGTCAAATTTATTTCATTTTGTTTCGTTTATTTTGATCTTTGTTGAATTTATTTCATTTATTTTGATGGAAATATCGCTTCTATTGAATGTTTTTGTGGATAACCTTTTCATTATTCTGTCATAGATTAACGGATTTATATTGTACTAACTGTTATCCTAAAATGTGTTTCCGGGACGACACTGTTCAAAAATGTAAGTTGATTGATTCATACGATTGTTATCTGCAACACACATGCAAAGAATCATTGAATCATTATACAAACCATACTTGATATGTCAGCATGTTATGTTATGACGTTTATAGTTCGGGAGAAAAGGTGGAAAATACAAATCTTACTTAATTTTATAATTAACAAAACAGAATATTTTATTTTCAAAATTCACTTATTTTTGTAACGTCAGTATACGGGTCAGTCAATATTAATGAAGCTAAACCTGTTTTGATTACTAAGATTTTACAAGATCAAAAAAGTTAAGAAATAGCTTGATATTTATATGATGAAAATAATAATGGAAACTCCATTGGGGCGCGCATGAAATAGTTGAGAGGAAAAAGAGACGATTCGGCCCTATAATGTGGTTTAGTTGCACATGTTTTGTTCTGCAATTCTCGTGAATAATCAGAATACATGTATTAGATATAGGTGTGTACAAAGAAAATAATTAACAATTATTAAATATATTGGATAAAATAGAAAGAAAAAATTCGTAAATCAGATTCAATCAACTTTATTTCATATCGAATCTGTAATTATTAGATGTCCTCATATTTTTGTTACACATTGTATACCTATAGAATTCCTTACTTATACTTTATGAGAAGTACAGTAATTTTTAAATATTTTATTATTAAACATATTGTTTATATTTTATTAAGATTTATAAGAGAATATATATTACGCTTAAGTATTTATTTAATTTTTTTTTTTATTTCCATTACATATTCAATCTCTCTATGTACAAAAATATTAAAAAATAATCCAGAAGAATATTTTCAGAATAATGGAAAGAGATATGAACCATCATTTATATTTTAGAGAAGATAGTATTTTCGTGTTTAAATTTATTGTTCACAATGTTCACACTGTACAGCATTACTTACATAATACATTCGATTTACCCAAGGCGATTAAACATATCAAATCTAAGAAAAACCTTCATTCTCATACGAAATTAAAATGGCAGAATAGTAAACCTCATAGAAACCAGTTTGTTATATAAACTTGTACAAGAATGGAAGAATATTTTATATAAACGAGCCAACTAGAATGGAACTTAAAAAATCACGTTTACAAGGTATTAGTTTATAAATAAACATTATGTTATATAAACGCCCGTGATATAACAAACCAAGTTGGACAGATACCAGTGACCTATTTGCTTCTATTTTAATTAATGACAATGTCATAATAATTCGCGAACGTTTTGACAACTTAATTACATTTGGAGGCGAAAGAAGGCGAGCGAGCATTTAATATCTTGAATTTAAAAAATACTTAAATTCAGTGTATTAAATACTTTCATTTTATGAAATTTATCTATTAAAAAAAGGAAATGTAAACTAAAGTTACAATTTTTCAAATATATGGTGCTTTGAATACACTTTTAATGTAATGATGAATTATTTGTACGAGACAATATTACAATCTTTCAATTTATAAGATGCATTCTAATAAAAAAAAGAATAGAAAAAATGCAGTTCTCGTCTTAAAAACACACCCTGGTACAAGACTTAGATAATGACGTTGGGGGTGAATTACGTGCTTAAAAAATAAATTAGAAGCTATTTGCTTGTAAAACGTGTTGTTTTGCTTATAATTTCAATATATAGAAACATTTTCGTTTTTACAATTCAATAATGGCCAGATTATACAAAAATTATTTCTGATGATGAAGTAACATACAACCCCCCTGTATTTATTTCAAAAATGATTTTCACTTAAATATGATATTATTAAATATTAACAAATCGAGTAATTTGTCTTACCTTTGTAAACAATAGGAAGACACTATTCAAAGGCGATCGAAATATGAAAAAAAAATCTCCAATACCAATTCCAAAAGGAATTCGGTGCTATTAAAATAAATGAATCCATATACGCCCATCTCAGACGAGTATTGTCGGCCTGTGGACAAGTGGATTCGGAGCCAAGCAGGAATACTGCTCTTTACCATGGCAATGAATATAGTGCGAATTCATAGGTAGTTCAATGCTTAATTTAGATTATTTAAAATAAACATGAACTTGAAAGACAGTTAGTTATTGAAATGGTTAGTATATTCACAAGAGTAAAATGTTCCCTGAAAATCCAACGAAGACAATAAATCCCAACATGACGTATATTTCCTGTTCTGCTTATATTAAACAACGATAAATGTATATACATGATGGTGGTTTTAAAACTAGACTTGGGTTGCTTTGAATAACTGTTTATTTTTATTAAATCCGTATATATAACAGTTTTTATGGTTTTATTTATATTTATTTTACATTATTTAGTAAAACATTAATTTAGTAAAGTAATGAAGGCAATTCCAGAATACCATTCAGATTAACACTATCCAGAATATAATACAATATAATGTTTCTTCATAATTTGAACTATTCGTAAGATAAAACACAAAATTCATATCACATAAATAAATTTGACATCAATAAGCATCAATAGCATATTTAATAAATAATAACATCGTCAAACTATTCTCAAAGAATATGTATTTAAAGTATTTCGATGAGAAATTACAAAATAGGTATGTTAATTACATATTTCTCTTAGTGAAATGTAACTATTAATGTAGATTCTATTTATTTATGTTTCTTTTAACAGTAATTTTGATATTAATAAAAAATGGAGGAAAAAGTTAAAAACTGGCAAAGCAAGTTTTTAGAAATCTGAAAAATTTGCATTGTCACCACAGTGTGATAGATAATAAAATAAAGATCATTATAACGATACTAGTTTATAGTTAATCGTGAAAATTTTATATTTCTTTTGTAGTATCAAGACGTTTATTTATATTAATTTATGACGTTATTCTATTAAAAACTCAGTAGCGATTCTGCTCAGTTCAGTTGAATACTTAATTATGTAGTTCACTTAATGTAATTAAAGATTGATGAATAATAATACATCTCTTGTAAATAATACTAGTTAATAATATATCTTTTTATGAAATCTGTACCGAGATCTATTGAAATATTACATGAAAATTCAGTATATGAAGATACGGTACGTGAAAATCTTCTATGGTACGTGAAGATGTTCACGTACCGTAACAGTACAACCCTCCAGATCGCTTCCTATAAAATAGTAACCATTTATTACTGTTTCAGCAAACTTCAATGGGAGTAGTGAATTAAACAAAAAGAAACAGAAGATCAGTTTTCCACAAATATGGAAAGATTTAAGTTTTTCGGCGCGCGTTTCGCCCGAGAATTTGTAAGCATCGGAGATGATTAAAACAGTTTGAATCATCTCTCGATGATGAGAACTTGGTTGGCGAAGCACGTGTCAATTTTTCTGTGTTCGTGAAAAATTTTTGTTGCTGCATGGAGGGTTCCAACTCCTTTGGACAATATGAGAGAATAGAATATTGTTGTGTACTACTTGGACAAAAAAAGGTGTATTACAGAAACGTTCTATTTTCTCTTGTTTTATCATTGTGTCTTCAACTGTATTCCGACTCGATTTAACAGTCCAAGTCAGAAGAAATATGTATTCATATTTGCAGTGAGCTAGTACTGCCATGTTTAATACAAGTCGCTAAATTGTCCAAATTAATATGCTTGAAACAATATTATTTTTATTCCTTGGTAATATATTTATGACTTCCGTTCGGTAATGTCTTTATTTCCGTTATGCCGTTATTTTAATAATTCATTCCCTAGTACGCTTTTGATATTTACAATTTTTCCTATTATAATTCTTCGTAATTTTACACTCTGTTAGAATGCCTATTATTTGGTATTTACCAATAGGCATTTTATGCATTATTTGGACTAACCATGTTTGAACACTTATATTTTAGGTATGAGCTAACTACAGAGTTACCGGCCCAAAAACACGATTCTTATATTGGCTTATATTTTATCGTAGACATAAATTTAAGACATTTAAATAATTTTATGAATTTTATAATTATTTTCCAGAAATTACTAAATTCTTACTATATTTATTATTTCTGTTACTATAAGTTTTAATAAAACTGTGCAGTGTTCAGTTACTTCCCACATCAATAACAATATAATGTGGCATAGAACGGATATCTTAATTCTGCATAATCGACGTTTGTGCAGAAAATATGTGTATGTAAATAAAGGTAAGTTCTTCCTGGTGGTGCAAATCATATAAATGTATGTATGTATTTATTTATAAAAAAGCTTTAGGGGTATAGTACCTAATAATATCTAGACTATGCGTTATATAAGTGCATGAATATTATAAATACGTAACGTATTAATAATAATAATAATAATAATAACTTTATAGCATACAAACCATTACAATTTATTGCAAGAGGTTTACAGTTTGAATTAAAATTATAGTACAATATATGGAATACAAATGAATTAAATTTACAAGTACATACTATAATGCTTGTACTAGGAGAAACTAACTTACTATGTTGAAACAACGAATTCACCTTAACTTATTTATACATGTAGTATAAATAAATATAACCTACATACTTTGAGTCAACAGAAAAAAATTAAGTAAACCACATCATCATGATTTTGCAATATGATGACGTCACTCCTAAATAAATACATTTATTAACTATTGATCATTTTAATTTCAGATCACTGAACTATTGATATTGATTGAAGACTCAGATATAGATCGTATTGAACTATTGATATTGATTAAAATGACATTCATTAAAGTAAAACTTAACTTTTTGTAATTTGTATGGCCCCTTGCAAAATGGCATTATTTGGTTTTTAATGCATGTACTATAAGCAAATAAGATAAAGATGATGCTAATAAATGATAAATTATGGTCTATTAATATTATTTATTATACACTTTCTTTTTTAAATGGTGGTGCTAAACTAAAGCCACCACTCAGTGAATTCAGGTTACAGAAAAGGAAAAAATAGCAACGATTAAGGAACGAAGCCAAAGGAATTAGAATTCATTATTTTGTTGTTTCGAATATATAGATATATATATAGTATTTCTGTGATAAAATTTTTAAACTTTAGTAACAGAAACTAAACATCACGTGTGCTGGTAAAAAAATTCCAAATAGTAATAATATCATTGGATAATAAGAATCTCAACATGAATCACGGGAATTTAATACATTTACTTTTTCTGAAATACTTTCATAACATTGAAGCTTCCTACGAGACTACATCCAAGAGGGTTAGATCTAGGCAATTTGCATGCCACCACTAATTAGACCACTCTTCGTATTTACTATTTAGAAAAATTAATGAACAATAAAATTTATGCTGAAACTATTACTACCATTATGCTATCATCACAGTTATACTACTGTGATATTTAAGAACTGGTCGTTGCAAGTTATTTTGTATTTCGATAGGTATTCGAACTAATAATAAATTTCACTTTTTGGTTTTCTTCCACAATGTGGTATACTCGATATACTGCACTCAATGTATTAAATGAATTTAATATGAGGATTTAATATTCCCTTTGGTCTAATGTGTTAAAGAGTGGATGTTTTCTTTTTCCATATCTTACCGGTGAAACTACCTAACTAGCAACATATAGAGGATATTTTGAAAATGACTGCTCTTTGTTTGGTCTAAACATTCTGTCGTTATATTGGGCTAGTTTTTTACTACAATTAAATTTAGTGGGTTTTTAGTGAAAATCATGTTGACACTTGAAAGTGCCAAAGTGAAGAAAATGATGATACTGTTTACTCTGCAAGAAAATATGTACCTATATATTGTACCACATGAAAAGTAAATAGCCACTAGCATTGCTATAAACTGGCGCTACAAATTAGTGAGCGAAGAAACTGGTTTTCCGTTTATGGATCTATGTATAATAAATATATTTACCTAAATTTTTATCATTTTTTATTTGATGAGGTCACCAAACTTCATGAACACATTTAAAGAAACACGCACAAATATTTTAGTATGTACGCATGAGTTTTAACTGTTGTGAATGATGATAATAATTCGTTGTTTACTTCATTGCAGATTTTGTAAAGGGTGGTCCAACCATAATGCACGATGTTAATTGTGAGTCACACCTTAACGTCAAGTTTTTTGCCCAACTTAATTTGACATTTCTTTGTTTCAGTGTTTGACAAATTCAACCATGGAGAGGTACACAATTGAGCAACGCGTTAAGATTGTTCAAGCCTTTTATGAAAATGGGCGTTCAAATCAAAATGTATTTCGTGCACTTCGTGACTTTTTTGGTCAGCATAATCGACCAAATGTGTCCACAATCGGGAGAATTGTGCGCAAATTTCAGCAAACCGGGTCTGTAGGAAATGTGAAAACATCTGTGCATACTCGCCCAGTTCGTTCTGCGGAAAACATTGCTGTTGTTCGCGATAGTGTAGCAGAAGAGCCGTCAACCTCGACTCGTCGTCGTGTCCAACAATTGAACATCTCACGAACATCACTGATACGAATTTTGAACAAAGATTTGAATTTACACGCTTACAAGGTTCAATTGACTCAAGAGCTGAAGCCTACTGACCATTTCAAACGTCGTCAATACGCCGAATGGTTGGTTGAACAGACATAAGTGAATGGTGACTTTACAAAGAAAATCATCTTCAACGACGAGGCACACTTTCACCTCAGTGGATTCGTTAACAAGTAGAATTGCCGAATTTGGGCAAATGAGAATCCACGAGTGATTGTTGAAAAGCCGATGCATCCACAAAGAGTGACTGTTTGGTGCGGTTATGGGCTGGCGGCGTCATCGGGCCGTTCTTCTTCGAAAATGAGGTCGGCCAAGCAGTTACCGTGAATGGTGTTCGCTATCACGAGATTATAACGGACTTCTTGTGGCCAGAAATTGAGGATATGGACCTGGACGATATGTGGTTCCAACAGGATGGTGCTACTTGCCACACAGCCAACGAAACAATGGCACTTTTGCGCGAGAAACTCAATGGCCGTGTTACCTCATGTCATGGCGATGTTAATTGTCCGCCACGATCATGTGATGTGACACCGTTGGACTTCTTTCTTTGGGGATATTTAAAAGAAAAAGTGTACGTCAAGAAGCTAAGAACAATTCAAGAGCTAAAGGATGAGATAATTCGGCACATTAACGAAATTGAACCTCAATTATGTCTCAGAGTAATTGAAAATATGGACCATCTGATAGAGGTATGCCACCGAAGCCGTGACGAGCATTTGGCCGATATTTTGTTTCACACATAATTGTCATAGATCCTTCCATAGATAGATCCATAGATCATAGATCATAATAAAAAATATTAAGATAATTCTCTGAAAACTTTTTGTTTTATTTACAATTAACATCGTGCGTTTTGGTTGGACCACCTTTTTTTTAGTTCTCCACCGATTATTATTTCTCCAATCGCCAGGCACGAAATGTGTTATACGAGTATATACTTTAATATGCCCGTAATGCACATATTATTTATTATATTATGTTTGTTTAACGATAACAAAAATAATAGTATAATATTTGTCAGTTATAGGTACTATCTACGTTAGGTACTTCTTTGGGATTCTTTGTAATAGCGTAGGCTGTGATTTCCTATATTAAATTTCGATTACGTCTCAATTTAACGAGAATTTATTCAATTGATGAATTAAAATTAACTGAATAAATTCAAATTATATGTCGTGAATGTTTGAGTTTCGTTTGTGATTTGTACAATACTTAACCTGTATAATTTTACAAATTAAACATATTGACCCTTAATTTAGAAACAATCTGTATACAGTTCTCGAATAATTTCAAGAATAAACTTTATAAAAAATATTAGGGTTTTTCTATGCATTTTATAAACATTTCTTTAAATGAGTACATTCCTTTAAATAAATCAAAATTTGGTTAAGGAATTTAAAAGTTAATTTATATAGTCTACTTATGTGCAGAGGGTCTCAAAACAGTTTTACAAATATGTACCCTCTTATACGCCTCTTCTCAACTAGGGCAAACACAGTTCTTCCACATAAAATTACCCTTAGTATAAACAAATAATATGAGATTATAGAGACTGCTACTCTATTCATTTTAGCTTGCTGATGAAAACCTTATGAATCAGTCAGGCCATAGTTATAGAAGAATAGAGTTTTGTAAAACCAGAAAAACATTTTCAACCCTTTCTTCATAGTCTACTAATACCTTTTATCGCTAGACTTTTGGCGCATTCCTTTACCAAAATGCATATTTATTGTTGTCAAAATAGATTATTAAGAACATTACTGTTTTTCTATCTCTCCCTTTCAAAATATCTCTTTCAATATGGTTTTCCCAAAACTTTCATTTCTATCCGTCCTCCTTAAATCGACTCTCGTTCTTTTGTAATTAACTCATAAAATCTCATCCACTCGTCATCAATAAGAAAAAAAAATGAAGAGGAAATTACTCAATAATTATTCCATAAATTATTCTGACTGTTCTTAAAAAGTCCTTATTCTGATATTAACTGAAACAATATTGTTTCAGTTCTGTACAGATTATTGTGCAATCAAATTGCTGAGCTGATATTTCAATTATCCTTAATTTGGACGAGTAAGCGACACTACTTTAAGTAATGATTAATTTAAATACTTTAATAACATTATAATGTCATCAATAGTTGAGCTGAATTGAAACAATCACTGATAAAAAGTGTCACTGATTTCAAAGTAGTGTCACTGATTTCAAAATTATTTTAAATATTGGAACTAATTGGAATTAACTAATTTTAGGATTTTGGACCTTCGTTGTTATAAATAACGTATGTTTCGAATAAACTTTACAGTACTACATTTTCAGTAAGCCTAACATTAACTGTGTACACAGTAGTTATGTACACACCTTCATAAGCTCTTGTGAGATATCGTGTATGTATTATAGATTATGTGTATTATTGCATGTTGATGAAACCACTATGCGTTACCATTACAGTAAGTGGATATTGCTGATAAAAAATGGAAACGAAAATGACACGGTACAAAGGACTTTAATGAGATCGAGCATTATTTATAAAGCAACTGCGAGGTGGCAAAAAAAACGACATTGAAGCGAACAGCACGTGCTTTAAATAGAACCCCTGAGATCATGAGCACATTTGCATAAAGAATAATCCACGCGAGTATTTGCTTTAACAAATACAACTATAAAACGCCGTTGAGTCGTGTGTTTATAAATCGAGGGAACGCCAGTTGTTTCGAACCTGGCATTGACTAACAGAAAGCTATTTCTGATGGCCCGCAGCCGATATAAAAAGGTCAAATAACTGTACCGAAATTTGGTCAGAGAAACTGTATAAATTCGAAAACCGCAGTGAATTAAACATGACCCAGGAAATAAATTTTATTGTAAATTTTTTGTGTTTAAATTTAAATATTTGTGCACGCTAATGGCCTGAATTGCTGCGGATTTGTTATTCGCCTTAGTTGGCTGGTTGAATCAACATTATACTTCTAACTGTTCCATTCAAAATGCAGGATATATCCAACAGTCTTTTTATATTTTAGGAGGCGATTGACGTGACAAATAATTTGTTTTGATTTTCACTTTTTCACGTTTTATAATACAAGGTCGCAAATCAAGATATGTAGTAATTTGTAAATGATATAAATTTAATAGCAGACAGCACCGGGGAACAGTCAACTTGTTGCCAAGAATTTAAGAGTCGATTGTGAATACATTACTGCCCCTAATGCTGAAAATGGCATTACTTTTTATGATTGGCTTTAGTTTCTGAAATAAACATACGTGTTATATATTACATAAGATAAATAAAATATGCAATTTCTCTTATTTTTAATTTTTTTATGTATGAAATCTAAGAAGAAAATAAAGGATACTTAATGCATAAAATATTAAAAATTACAAAGAAGTTTTTTGTACGATTTTCCTTCATATTTTTGCTGAGAACATTTCCTCTGCACATTACAGCAGTAATCGGCCATCATGTGACGACCCCACCTTTCTTGATACCTTTCTTTCATTATTCGGATATCCTAACGAAACCGCTCATCGTGTTCCTCACTGTAATCTTATAAGTTGGAAGGAAGCTTGTCTAAGTGACTATGCAAAAAATGCAATTTAAAGTTCATATTGCCTCCCAATTCTTCAAAACATTTTAGCATCTTATGTATTAGCTGTTGGTAGTCGTTTGCCTTGATTGCAAAAAAAAATGTTAACTACAGATACATAACTAAACCATGCATCAGATTCTACAACGGTCATATATGTATGTATGTATGTATATCTGTTAAAATTTAGATCTTTTGCCAGTTTTCGAATTTCGAAATATGACAATAATAGAATACATGGTAATTTAATTCCATAACTTGTTATGACACCGCTTTGCCAAATTAGCCCCGAAATTAGTTACAAGCTTGTCAATAATAGGAACAAGTCTCAAAACTGCGATACCGGACCGCCCACGAGGTTCGCAGTAAATAGCCTGGTCTTTACAGCCACATTGAGACCTTTGCAGAGTGAATATCGAGTATATGCGTGAATGTACACAGAGTTCGATCTGGCCGCGCGTAAAGTGCATCGTTTTCTCTCCGAATGCTGTCTCATTCTTTCTTCTACGCATACATAGAGAAATCTCACAGATTTCCCTATTCTTGGCAAGCTTACTAATTTAACGAATAGTAAGCAAAATATACACAAAATATACGACACAAAAAGAAGCCAGATTCCACATCAAATAACTAGAGTGTGTGGTGAAGAGTTGTTGGTATAATCACGGTCCAAGAAAGATATACTTTGAACGCTATAGAACCAGACCGCCTTAACTCAAAATTGTATATTTATAAAATGCAAATACGTAGACGACATTCAAAAAACTTTCTTTACACAAAATCACTTACAATATGTGTAAAATTATGTAGCAAATGGTGTATGCATTCTTACAAATACAGCAAAAAACAATCATTACCGTATATTTTTATGGCGCTCTGTGGTATTCACAGAGGAGATTCGTTTTTGTCTGGGTGCTGGTGATGGACGTGCACGGGTTAGAAGGTCTGATGAACACCTCTTAGAAAGCTGTATTCATCGCCGCTATACCGCAACAACTCCAGGGATTATGGTGTGGGGGTAAATTTCCTATGACACCAGGACCCCCTTGGTGGTAATCCAGAATAACATGACAGCGAATGTTTATGTCAGAGTCATTGAGCCTGTTGTTTTGCCATTTAAGAATAGTATGGCGAAGGGAATATTTCATCTCGCCCCCATACCGCTCCTGTGACCAGGAACGCTCTCCGTAACATTAATGTTTTACCCTGGCCTACAAAATCTCTCGATCTTTCTTTAATAGAGCACGTGTGGGACATGCTTGGACGTAGACTTCAAACACTTTCTCAACCAGCTATGACAATAGCCGATCTGACAGCACAAGTGCATCAAGCGTTGGAGTGTATACCTCAGAATGAGATTCGTCACCTTTATGACCGGATGTACCTATGTGGGGAGGCCTACATTCGACGAAATGGTGGTTACATTAGGTACTGAGGAAGATACCGCTATACCCATACATTTTAAGTTATGCTACTGTAAATAGTATCAGTGTTTATTGATCCAGCATACCTTCTTCTTGGTGTTGGGATTTCCATTTCCGTCAGTGTATATGACATTTTTGAAATGAGTATAACAGTTCAGAGGGGGAGGCCGATATTTTCGGAATGGGTGGTATGTGAAGGTAGGAGATGCAGTTTCAGTCGCTGTGGAGCCGTGGACGCTACAGCATCGTGTTTCTGTTGGATATTTAATATTGGTCGGAAGTAAGTCCACGTGAACTTCATCAACGACCTCTTTGTTCGGACCGAGTAACTGTGTGGTGTGCAGTAACTCGATTTGCCATCATAGGTCCTTTTCTTCAGAGGAGACGGAGGTAGAATACTGTGACTGTCAATAGACATCGTTATATTACGATGCTTCGTGAATTTCTTATTCCTGAACTGAGAGGGCGTAAAATAAACATGGATGCAGTTTATTTTCAGCAAGACGGAGCTACTTGCCATACTTCCAGGGAGATTATAGCATTCTTGAGTCGATATCACCCTTCATGGGTGATATTGGGTACTTCATTTCCCTGCAGGGTGATTTCGACTTGCTTTCACGATCGTCGAACCTGCCGCCCTGTGATTGTATCTTGTGGGGATACCTTAAAACAAGAGTATTCATTGGGAAACTACGTACCCTTGCCGAACTTTCTGCTGCAGAAAGCCAAACAAAGGAAATTGAAATTGTTCCAGCAGACGCGCGACGTGATACAGCGGTGTATGAACATTCAATCTACTCGTTTACGGGAGTGCTTGCAAAAAAATGCTCGCTCGAATGGTTAGATGACGTTATTTTTCGTTCCTAATTCTTGTTTCTTAATGTTTCTTATTCTTCTTCTTCTTTATGTGCCATATCAGAGTTATCCGACGTTGGCGATCATCATAGCAAAGGCTTCTCGATCTTCTGCCATGTGGAAAAGTTGACCTGCATTTCGTATGTCTGTTCAGGCTCGGATGTTTCTCAGCCAAGATTTATGATCGGATCGGATTGTGTTTTCGGCCTACACCCCGTCGACCTTCTATTTTTTCCTTGAGGATGAGTTGTAAAATACGATATCGATCACCTCTCAATATATGACCCAAATAAGTAATTTTTCTACGTTTGATAGTCCTGAGTTTGAGGGGGTGAAAGTATAATATATTATAATATACTATAATACTAGCCCAAATATCAACCTCACCTGCTAGTGTGATAACTGTAGTTATCCGGTACACCCTGCTAGATAACCGACGAGGCTCTGACGACCGAACGGCTGCCGGAATAAGTAGTCCCCACTTACAAGCCAACAGCTTCGGGTGGAAGAGCTTGTAAGTGTAAGGGCACTCTCTTGTCCTGGAGTTAAGAAATTAACTCCGAAGGCGGATGAACCGATGAAACGGTCAACGGCATAGGATACAGAAGGCAATGGGAAACCACTGTATTAAAGATCACCACGATTCCCCAGGTAAATCATGATGTTTCTTATATGATAACAAAATGGCATCTTGTAAGAAATGTTTTGAAAAAATAAATAAACAGATTTAAAACCTTTAAACTGACTTTTCCGAACGTAGAACATCTCTATCTTGAAATTGAGTGTCCAAGAAAAAATAAATCAACACATAAATACAGAATATGTGTTTTATGCGATACTTTAACTTTTTTCCATTTTTCTCAAATAGTCTACCATCGTTTTCTCATGACACATGGACAAGGTGGGGTGTGTCCTATCCACCTCGAAATCAATAGATGTCGTCTGGTAGACGTCCCTAATCAGAATCAGTCGAAACCCGATCGATCCGACACGATTTAATTGAATGATCGTGCTAACACCAAAAATTTCTCAAATAGTCCACCATTGTACTTTCTCATGACCCATGTACATGGTAGAGTGTGTTCTATCCACCTCAAAATCAATGGATGTCGTCTGGGAGACGTCCCCGATCAGAATCAGTCAATACTCGATCAATCCAACACGATTTAGTTGAGTTATCGTGCTAACAAGAATAAATGCCGACGACAACGACACACACACATCAACAAATTTTTAAAACCCATTTTTTTTAGGCCGAAAAACGAAAAATAAACCCAAAAAAAATTTTAGTTTTTCAATTTTTCTTTACACGATTACATTACTTTTCCGCTAGTAGGTATATATAGCGGAAAAGTGATACATACTTTCGTTGAAGAATAACAGTATTGACTGTTGAAAACTTTCATACATCTCTACCTGACCTTATATAAATAAAACAAATAGTTGTATTCTATGTTGTATATCTCTGTTGTGGCTTTTTTTCTGAAAAGGAAATAGAGTGCCTTCATTAATTTTTTACAAACTACGTGGCCTTAAAGTTTAGGCAGTCAGTATTATACTCCTTGTAATTATTATTTAGAAAATTCTCCACCTCCAGTGCAATCTAAGCTACGATATGGTAAAATGTAATATCGGAATTGGTAAAATCATTGTAATGGATAAATTGGAACATACTTATCCAATTTTATCAAATTAACTGTGTGTTTATAGTAACAAAATACATAGAATATGTAAAACTAAACCAGATGTAGGGAACTTATGACTAAAAATACCTTAAAATAAAAATATATATTGTTTTTTTAAATATGAGGCTAGTTCTGGAAAAAGTGAAGTTCAGTTCCTGCAATGAATTAAATATCGATAAAGAGAAAAATCCCATCACATAAAATTGTTTAATTGGCTATAACGTAGAGGAACTACAATAGCGACGATTGAAGGTTATCGCATTTAGATTCTCAGAATATTTAAAAACAGTAGAGAACAAACAGTGAGGAAAACATATTACTTTTCAAAAACTATTACAGGATAAATACTATTCGTAATATTAAAACTTCATGAAACGTTATGAGTTATTTTATACATGAATGTAGAGTATGTTCCATCTGCATACCACTTAAGAGATGAAAATAAACGTAGTTAGTAAGCGAATTATATTAAACTTTAGTGTACAAATTTCAAGGATCAACATTTTTAATAGAAATAATTTATGAGTATTGCAAAACGTATTCTTCGTTATGTAAATCAAAACTAAAATTTCAGGTACTCTAAAAAACAACATGACGTCATTTATTTCATTATGTTCATCTCTTAATAAAAAGGTTTCATACTCTATTAAATATATTTAACACTTCAAGTAGTATATGTAAGTTGTACTAGTGTTTATATAATTAAGTTAAGTTAGTTTAGTTAGTAATTATTTAGAGGAGGTCTGGTATTTTTTTTTTTTTTTAGTTTGCGATTATATATATATATATATATATATATATATATATATATATATATATATATATATATATATATATATATATATATATATATATATATATATATATATATATATGGCGAGTTTTTGCAACTTTCATAGTGTCGCTTTTCGTATCCCAGACGCCATCGCGATCGTTTCCTATCCTTCCAGTCTCCTTCGTGGAGTCCTCTACTGTCCATTTCGGTGGAGATGTTTGAAATGCATTTTTTCCGTAGCGTTCCTCGTTTACCTCTTTGTGCTGGTGTCCAGTTCAAACCTTTAATCGTATCCTTCCTTCGTTCATTCGTTGCTGGTGTCCGTACCATTTTAACTACTTTTCAGTTATATCGTCCATTATCGTATTTTTTACTTCCATTTTTTCTCTAATGGTCTCATTTCTTACATGGTCAAGTAAAATTAAACCGGAACATCTTCTCCAGTACATAATTTCGGTTGAGAGAAGTTTTTGTAACATATTTTTATCTATAACCCACATTTCTGACCCATACGTCAGTGCTGGCTGAATCATAGCCTGATATATACCTACTTCTTTTTGTTTTGTTTTTTTTTTGTTAGATTCTAACTCCACAGGAGCAATTCTTTACATTTTTAAAAGTTTTCGTGTTATTTACATTTTTACATAAACAATATGTTACGTAAAGTAGCATGTCTTCTTTATATATAAAAAAATTAACGTAAATTAAACAACACATCACTGTGTACACGTACATCTATGCTAGAAAAGTTCTCCGAATGTAATTCGGTATATGACACATATTATGATCCCTTAAAAAGCAAGGACATATGAATAAAAAATGCAGAGCAGAGTCTCTGATCAATATTTAAATATAATTAAACTAATAAATGTAACTAATATAATATAAAACTAACTTAAATATTAAAATATATATTAAATACTAAGTTAAATAAAATAATATTTGTAGCAAATACTCTGGCCGATATCCTCCATATATTTTCGAATGGGTGAAACACGACATATTTCAGAGTGTTTTGTCAGAGTTATAATACTCACTATCGTTGTGGTCACCTGTACTTCAGTTGAAGTACGACGTTGTTGTTTGTACTTCAGTTGAAAGTATGACGATAATCAAAAATAAATTATATGTCACAATTAGGTTTCATCCTGTATATCAGGTGGTCCAAAAAATCGAGTTATAGCTTTATAATTTTGTTATTTATTTACCGATACTTCACAGAATTTTATTTTATGCAATTATTATGATAATAGTAATTACCAAGTAATACAAGTGAGACACGGGGTTGACACAACAAAACGTTTATTTCAAACTTACAAGATTCACTGTTAGTAATGAAGGACAGAAATGAGTATTTATAAAGTTTCTTATCTAAGGGCTGTGTCAGCTTCTGTTGAGATAAATGATTCAAATAATTATATTACGTTAAGCGTAATATTGCCAAGAGATATGTTATCGAAAATAAAAGGAATGGTATAAGCATGGGTATCATATTACACCTCCTTCCCTAGGTGGAAGGCTATCAGGTTCTGAAGGACCTGTAGGCTTCTTAAGAAGTAATATTTTTACCTTTTGATGGCAAAATTTGAGGTATATATAAATAAGCAAGCCCATGAACAGTATAGATAATAAAATATAAAACATAGTATTCTGAGAATTGTTTTTTTCAAAGTCTTTAATCCGCACAGGGTGTAGGCTGCCAAGTTGGGTGGAAAGGTCTGCTAGGTCCTGTAGTTTGATGTCCTGAAGGTGGAGTTCCGCGGTCGGGGTTGAGTTCAATTTGAAGGTAGGTAACGCCAGGGACGTTTCGTCGGGAAGCTCGTGATTGGCGTTGAAGATGTCGTCGTTGATAATTACGGGGCAGCTCTCTAAAGTAACAATTGAGGGCTGCTCGATAAAGTGGTCCATGGGGGTGTTACAATTTTCTTCGATTCTGGTCCTTTGTATTGGGACGACTATGAGTTGTGTCTCTGCAATTTGTTCAACTATGGTAGCTCCGAGTCGTACGCTGGTTAGATTACATTGTGGATTTTCTCCTTGTAGAATAGGAAGATAGCACTCGTCGTGGTTGTATGGGCTATCCTTTCTACACAGGCATACATTTTCTAGCCGTGGACAGGAGTCCTCTTTCCAAAAGGTGAGTTTGGTTCGTAAACTTGCAATGAGATAGGGTTTGGTTGGTATAAGAACTTTGGATTGGTAAGGCGTGGGAATCAAATGGTAAGTATAGTAAGGTGCTTGGGTGGCTATTGGCACTGACAATTTTATGTAGATTTTAAGATCTTTAACCGTTGCTGAGATATGAAAAAGATTAAGGTAACTATGCATATTACTAAGATGTATCAGTTGATCTCGTTTATATAGACTCGAGAGTTTAGTTAAAATAATTTGTATATTTGGGACTGGCAAAAAATAGGTGTGAATGATATTATGCTGAGCCATGGCGACTGCATTCTCTAAAGTGTCTAATAATTCTAAAAATATATTAAATTCGTTTTTTATAGTGACACCAGTTTCAAAGTATGACCAGTCTTGTTGAACTTCTTTGAACGTTTTGAAGAGTAGTTCTATATTCGCGTTTATCTGGGTTAGACTTTGATTAACTTTGTCGCTAAGAGCTTTAAATAGAGAAGTTCTTAAATTAATTTCGTGCGTTAGAGTTTCCTGATTGGACATTAATGTATCCATTTTAGAATGGAGTTCTTGCACATCATTGTCATCGGCAGTACCAAATAATATTTTTTGAACGGAACCTATAGCGTTTATAAGTCCACGTTTAAGTCTGACTTCAGGATTCCTAAAATTATTTAATTTATATTCGGTCAAGTTTACGAGGTATTTTAACTGCTGATTAATAGTACTATTAGAATATTTATGTTTATTTTGGAAAAAGCTTAAGTCGGATTTTAATTTGTATAAATTGTTTGTTACGTCCTTTAAATCGATAATGTGAATAAAGTCATGTTGCGATTGTATTATTTTAGTTTCACATGTTAGGCGATTTATGTGAATGGAGTTTCGTATAGTCTCTATTCGGATCGCGGAGGCGTAGTGAATAAGAATGAGAAGGACCAGGTTGGTACTTAATTGTAATTGGAGGGATTTTATCCTCAAAGTCAACACCTTCATCTGTCTCGCTGCTTAGTTCAATAGGTTGAATTTCCTCTGGGGGTTTTTCCTGTAAAGAAGGTTCAGTATTAACCTTTTGTTCGCTTTTCTTTTTCTTAAGCCTGGGTTTTCGTTTGATATAGGCTTTATGATATTTGCCTTCAGCATGTGCCTTACGTTGAAACAGTTTTAGAGTGGGACCTAAGTCTTCTACTACTTTAGTTTGAATGAATTTTTCGTTTAGTTTCCCGCGTGCTGGATTTGCAATATATACGTTTTCGTTGGGTTCAAAAGTTTCCGGTAGTTCGCGTGTTTCATTGGCTTTTTCTATGACTCGCATTTTAGATTTGTCTAACTTGGTTTTTATTTGATTGTAAAGGTTTTTTAGAACATTCTTATGGGTGTTAATGTACTCTGAGAGTATCCGTTCTTCATTAATATCGAAAGGGTCAGGGCGTTCGTCTCCACGAATTATATCGATAGGACACATTTTGGTGCTTGAATGAATTGTATGATTGTAACTTATAACTGCGATTTGTACTAGATAGTCTAAGGGTGCATTTGGATTTTCATGTTTAAGACATCGGACGCTGTCTAATAAAGTAGAGTGGAATCGTTCGATGTTGCCGTTGCTACTATGTCCTTGTATTGAAGTAAAGGTTAGTTTAATTTTGTGCAGATTGCAGAAATCTTTCATCATCGCGTTGTTAAACTCTAGGCCAGTATCCACCAGGATTCCATAGGGTAGTCCATGATGTTCGATAAATTTCAGTAGCGCACGTTGTATTGACATGCCTGTCTTAGTTTCGACGGGGTAGGCTTGAGCTATTTTCGAAAAGGTGTCAATGATCGTTATAAATTTTTGTCCTTGGATATCTAGAGTATCAATGTTTATGGTTTCAAAGGGTTTCGTAGGCGTTTCAGTATATTGAAAGATTGGTTTCACCGGGTGCCGGTCAGTTTTACACGTTTTGCATGTTTCGCATTTGGCGATAAAGTCCCGTACGTGATCAAACATGTTAGGCCAGAAATATTTCTTAATTAAAGCTTGGTGGGTAGCCGTTACTCCTTTGTGTGTAACTTTGCCTTCGTGGTTATAACGTATCTTCAGTTGTTGTTCTTGTTCTGATGTTACGTCTTCTACTTTCTTCTTGCAAATTAAAAACTTGAGCCAATGAGTTAAGTGGTTTTGAAGGATTCTGATGATCTTATTTTCTAACTCTGGTTGCTCGAAGTATAGAGCATGTATGGTGGTGTTACTTTGAACGAATGGAGATAAAAATTTAAAAATTTCTTCGTCGGATGAGCGTGATTTTAGGTGGAAGTGATGTTCTTTAACTTTGGGGAAAGGCTGTATTGCATAATGCGAATTAACTTTATTACTATCCTTTTCCAGGAGGATCCATCGGTTGCTATACCTATTTAAGGGTGTTTCGGAGTATTTGACTTCTAGAATGGGGTTTTCGTGACTAGAGTGAATAGTCTGGTTAGTTCTTGAGGGCGGTGCGCGATTCGGGTCGTCTATTGAATTTAAGTCGTCTAAAACTTCTTGGAACTTTTCTGGGTCTGGTTCTGGTAGATTATCGAGTAAAGTACTTACATCGGGGGCGTTATTTATCATTGACATATTGTCTTCTTCTATTGCGTTAAGTTCATCAATTTTGATACGCGAGAGCGGGTCAGCTTGGTTTGTTTTTCCTTTTTTGTACTTTATTTCGTATTGGTATTCTTCCAATTTTAGACGCCATCTTACTAGTCGCGAGTTAGGGTCCTTTAGGTTGAACAGCCACTGCAAAGGCTGATGGTCGGTTTCAATTATAAATTTAACGCCAAACAAGTAAGGTCGGAAGTATTTAACGGAATTTACGATGGCTAGTAACTCCTTCTCAATTGTGCTATAATTACATTCAGCAGGGTTCAATGTTCTGGAATAATAACTGATGGGGTGTCCATCTTGTGAAAGTACGCTTCCTATTGCATACGCGGATGCGTCGCAAGTGAGAGTAAATGTTTTATTAAAGTCGGGGTAAGCTAGGATAGGCTCATTGCAGAGTAAATCCTTGCAAGTTTCAAAGCAATTGCGGTAGTCTTGGGTTAACTCGATTTTTTGGTCTTTTTTGAGGCAATTGGTAAGGGGTTTAGTTACACGAGCGAAGTTGGGGACAAATTTGCGGTAAAATCCGAGCAATCCTAAGAAACTCTTGATTTGCTTCGCCGTTTTTGGGATTGGAAATTCTTTAATGGCTTTTATCTTCTTCGGGTTTGGCTTGATACCATCTTGGGTTATAATGTGGCCAAGAAATTCCACGTGTTTACAGAGGAATTCCGATTTGTCCAATTGAATCTTCAGGTTGGCTTTTTCGAGGGTTTTAAATACCAGTTCCAGGTTTTGTAGGTGTTCTTGTAACGACGTGCTGAAAATTATGATGTCGTCCATGTATACGAAGCATATTTTATTCTGCAGATCTTTTAATATATTATCCATCACCCTCTGGAACGTTGCAGGCGCATTCTTGAGGCCGAATGGCATCCGTACGTATTCGAAGTGGCCATTCTCTATGTTGAAAGCAGTTTTTTCTATGCTGTCAGGGTGCATCTCAATCTGGTGGAACCCTGAAGCGAGGTCGAGAGTCGTGAAATATTGGCATCTGCCCAGTTTGTCCAGTATATCCGCTATGTTAGGTAACGGGTATCTATCAGTCTTCGTTTTGTCATTTAATTTCCTGTAGTCGACCACAAGCCTCCATTTTTGTTTGCCGCTCGCATCGAGTTTTTTCGGCACGATCCAAATGGGGGAGCTATAAGCGCTGGAGCTAGGTCGAATGATTCCATCTTGTAACATTTTATCAATTTGCAATTGTACTTCTATTTGGTGGACATAAGGATACCTATATGATTTTGCGTGAACGGGGGTGTCATCGGTAGTTTTTATCTGGTGTTTGACTTCGTTTGTGAAAGTTAATTTGTCACTAGGGAAGTGAAATACGTGTGAGTAATTTTTACAGAGTTCAAGAAGGTTAAAACGTTCCTCTTCATTGAGATGGTCAGTGCGTAGAAGATTTTGTATGTGTTGATTGGTGAAATTGAGAGAATTATGAGTTGGCTTATCATTTTTTGAAATTTGGGGTTCAAAACCAGTATACTCGGAATAGAGTTGGACATCAATTGGTGTATCGAATTGAGCCGTGATAGGGTAAGTGTTGGTGTTAAATATTTCGACTTGAGCTAGGCCATTCTTGGCTTTGCTTATACCAGAAGGAATAAGATAATTGTCGGTTTTTTGAAATGGGATGACAATTTCGCCGTTGTCAATAGAGACAGGGATTTCTCGAACAATACATTCGACGGGGTTTAAAGAATAAGTACGTGAAATTTCTTCGGGTTGTCGAATAGAAATTGGAATCTGGAAGTAGTCATTATAGATAAGATGATTTTGGAAATCTATTTGGATACCTAACGTTTGTAGGTCTTCGAAACCGAAAATTCCATCATAGAAATCATGGAAATCATACAGAAGTACGTTTAAATCGAAGTCTATATTAAATTCTTTAAATAAAGGGATGTTTGCTTGGAATTGACAAGTCGATTTGCCGGTTGAAGTTTTGATAAGTGTTTCATGAGAGAAAATATGGTTGGGGTAATATTTTTGAATTATTTCGGGACGAATTATGGTCTTTGATGATCCGGTATCGATCAATAATTTTAAAGGGGGTTCTCGAATATTAATATATGGAAGCGAACACGGTGTATTAGCAGAGTTTAGTTCTACTATGTCCGGTTGTTTATATTCGGGGCTGCAGGAAAATTTTGTTCTTGACTTTCTTCATAATCATTCGGTATATTCTCTTCGTTTCCATTTCCGTCGTTTAAGTATACCCATTCTTCTCCTTGTGGATTTTCTTCTGGGAGGTCCATTTGACTTGTTGAGGGTTCGTCGTAAGGTGTCAGTGGGGTATTGTCCATCCAGCAGGGATTCTGCGATGTAGGATCCGTTTCTTGATTAAAAAGTTCTTCTACCATGTACTTCGGCTGGTTGTATCTTGGTTGCCAGTTGTGGTTTGGGGCGTTCTGAATTCTTGATGTACTAGGCTGTTGTCTAGTTGCATTCGTTCCACTGATTCCAGACATTGGGGTAGGTCTAGCGAATTTTTGGTTCGGGTTTGGTCTCCACACATTTACGTTGGATCTATTATTTTGGTTTTGTTGTATTTGGGTGCCAAAGGGGCGTTGTTGTTGTATATTATGGTTTTTAAAATTACCAGGGTTATTAAAATTGTTTGCATAATTATTGGGTTGAGATTGAAATATTGGTAATCGCACCGGTTGATTCGTTTGTTGGCGTGGTTTAGGCATTGGTAACATGGGATATCGAGGTGTTGTATTCTGTCGTCCGAACGCAAAGCGTTTGAACTCATCGTATTTAACCTGCTCGTCGATAAAAGTAATGGCGTGTTCTAATTCAGTAATGGCGGTATTATACCTAAGCATGTTTTCATAATTAAGGGGCATATTCATTTTGTAAATATTAAAAACTTGGTTCTTATAAAACGCTATAGACCCAGCCTTTTCATTTATTGGTATGTTTGATAACTGAATTTTTGAAATTATTTTAGATTTAAGTTCAATTAAACGATTGCCAAAATTAATCAAAGGTTCGTTTGGTTTTAATCTACAATTTTGTAACTCTAGCTGTAATGTTTCTAAACTTTTATGATCTGAAAAGTTAGTGGAGAAAAGATTTCTTATTTCAGGCCATGTTTGAATATCAGGTCTACTGTTCAAAAGTTGAAGAGCTTTGCCCTTAATTTTAGTTTTTATGCAGCTTACTACAATTCTAATATGTAGGGGAACATTTGAATTGCACACTTCCATTAGATTTTCAACAGCATCAAAGAAATTACTTATTTCCGTTTCTTCGCCAGAAAAAATCGGAACAAATTCAGAAATGTTCTTAAGTTTATGCAAATCTAATTCAGACATCGTGTTAAATGAAAGAGTGTTATTCAAAAGATCAGAAATATCCGAAATCTCGTCTTTACTTAAAGTGTGAGAATAATCTTCGTCTTCTGAAGAGTATAAACTTGTCATAAAATTCAACTGGTGATTTCTTAGCAATGTAAATAAAAATAGAAAGAAAAATAAAAATTCAACTGGTAGTTTCTTAGCAAAAATAAAAAGAAAATAAAAAATTAATTGTTAATTTCTTAGCAATGTAAATAAAAAATAAAAATAAAATAAAAGTAAGGAAAAATAAAAATTCTTTAAACAGTAAAATAAACGGTAATTATTTAATCTCTACTGAAGTTATCTTTAAAATTATTAAAATGTTTTAATAAATTTAATTTCTTGTTTTTTGAATTCTTAACCTAATCTTTTTAATTTGTACGATACAAAAATAAAAAGCTTCCCTTAGAATATCGCACGATGCGGGACTCCAAGAGGTTGTCACTAAAATTACACACTTTCCAAAAGTAGCTTGAAAATTGTCAGTGCAAAAATAGGGACGGGTGAACAGGAATAATGCAAGTTTACTTACGTTTGGTGTCGTTGTGCTCTGGGATTACGTTTTGAAGATTCTGGATAGTTGAACCGTTGAGACGGACGATCAGCGACTTCTGATTCTTCGGGAAATTGAAGAGTGCTCGATACACAGCAGAAACGTTGAACGACTATCCACTACCGACTGCGCCAGTAATACAAGTGAGACACGGGGTTGACACAACAAAACGTTTATTTCAAACTTACAAGATTCACTGTTAGTAATGAAGGACAGAAATGAGTATTTATAAAGTTTCTTATCTAAGGGCTGTGTCAGCTTCTGTTGAGATAAATGATTCAAATAATTATATTACGTTAAGCGTAATATTGCCAAGAGATATGTTATCGAAAATAAAAGGAATGGTATAAGCATGGGTATCATATTACAACCAGACATTTGTTAATATGACAATTTCAAAAGTTTAGTCAAATTTGAACATGTCTGCATTGCTAAACATATCCATATATTGTTTTTGACCATCATTGCAAAACATATCCATATATTATATATTTAAAAAACATATATTATTTCTAAATAAAAATTTAGTATTGAAGAAAACCTGTTTTTAAAATCCCTTTGTTAAAAAAACAAATATGGTTACAATATCCCTTTTATTTAGAACGTGTGCCATTTTGACCTGATTTTGCAACTTTTTAAAACAAAGCTAAAAAATCTATGCCATTTTATTGTTCTTTTTAAGGATACACACTGTAACAAGACTTTAACCAAGCCCATCCAAAACACCAACAAGGACTACTGAGTCAATCGCAGAAGGTAAACAATGCCCATTAGTTCATTGTCCTTAGAACTAACTAACCGACACACTTAACGCTTTAATGAAAATTTCTTCATATTTGCCGCTACGTGTAGGAGACTAGATTATTTAATTTAAGTAACGAAGATAGTTTTACGACGCGGTTTGAACAGATTAGCACTATTAAGTAGTGCTCATTATCTTAAGCTAACATCCTTGTCATAAAACTAATCTGGGCAAATATTCCTGCAGAGATACATGGAGGCATGGTTTATGTTATACGTTATACATATAACAACAAAGAATGTTTCAAATGTTGTTAATAAAAGTAAGGCAAAGCAGACATTTAGACAGGGTCATGCATTTGGAATTGTTAGCGGCGAATCGCTATATCTAAACTTTTAGATATAGATAGAAGTGCCAATTATGATTTTGATCAAAGATAATTACAATTAGTCTATTTCTAAATTCGATGAATTTAGAAATTACTATATGCAACATACATGAAATTTCAAACGGCGAAATAAAAATACTGTTAGCAGAGAACAATTTATTTATTGTTAATGAATAACGTTCATGAAAACTAAATTCTGCAATAATAAAATTAAATTAATTAATAACATGCAAAGCCTATACATATGTTAACATAAGTAACATGAAATGTATAAAGCAGAAATTAGCTATGTAATCTGTGAAATGGATTTGTTGTGGAATGACCACTTGGTTGGTGTAATATTTCTTTGAAATTCATACTCGATTCCCTAAACCCTCGTGACATTCTAGAAGTATAAAAACATTTATGCAAAAAAATTAAAATATATATCGGGTGGTCAAAAAATAGGAATTATCTCTTCGACCTGTAATTTGGTTATTGTATATGCTCGCTTGAAAGCTAACACTTGCAGCTATATTAAATGAAAATTAATAGAAAATATCATTACCAAACTGAACATTCAGGGACTATACACCCGTTAACTCGTCAATATGGATAGAACAGGATGATTTCTTGAGGTATAATCTGAACCTCAAGAACCTTGTGGAGGGTGGAATAGATTTCATAGTCTCCCCATAGTAGGTATGCTCAATTAGGGAGGTTGGCGGATTATGGTGACAACCACGACTTGCAAAGCTTCAAAGAAGATTGACGCCACCTTTGCCACATGTTGTCGCGCATTTTCTCGTCAAAAACAAAGTTTGATAACGTTCTGAGAAATGAAAGAAGAGCTGTTGTGGATCTGTATATAGCACCAGGCCTTTATGCTTCTTGAAATGACTGGCTTTCATGCTTATTGGAATGATCATGATGAAGATTAACAGTGAGTTGATACCATGGGCAGTGTCCCGCCCCTTATGCCGTATCTTCTACAGTATGGTGTACATTCATCTTTAGAAAATACTGGTCATCTCGATACTGCTAAATACATCACTAAAAATAGATCACTAAATACAATACCTTTACATTCCATATGCCGCGACTATTTCTCTAATATATTGCAATTATGGTCAGCAGTATACACAATATGAGCAAAACGAAGAGAACTCAAAATATCACATTCGGTATTATACTGGTCGCATGGCAGGTCCTTAAAACATTTGCAATAACTCGAAGTGACATAACTAGATATCTTGCAGGCTATAAATAGAAACGGCGATCTTGATGCACTGTAATGCGTGTTTAGCGTATGTATCTTCATGGTCTACCTTCCTCGAACCAAGCCAGGCAACAACTCATCATAGTTGATTCAATTTCGTTCAAGTGGTGAAAAACATTTCTAAAAGTCATACCAGCTTTACGCAACCTCCTCCAGACTCACCAAGCTGAGTAAAATTATTAATATTTCGGAATCTGGTAGAACATAGTTTTTAATTTTTAAGTGTATGTTTAGCGTCTGGATTTTCCTGTTCTACAGCTTGTCAAGAATAGGAAAAAGTGTGAAATTCTCATGTATGCGTAGAAAAAGAGTGAGGCAGCATTCGGAGGTAAAAGGATGCACTTTATGCACAGCCAGATGGAACTCTGTGTACATTCATACATACTCGATAGTCACTCTGCGACTGAGTAAAGACGTGACGAGACTATTTACTGCGCACCTCGCGGGCAGCCCGAATATTGTAGTTTTGAGACTGGAATTAATAGAAACCTTAAAAGGTATGCGTATTATTTCAAAATAATGCAGGGTTGGGTAACAAAACTACAGGGTTGGTGTAGTAAGACATCTAGAGCAAACAAGACTGCGACTACATTTACCTCCAACTATAAATTCCTACTGTAACCATGCATCGAATTTTAACAGAACACCTTTTGTATAATAAAAATATATACGAGTAAATAAAATTGTAAAAATCTATTACTTTGTTAGCACTTCAACAAAATACACTCTAGTTACGTTATAAACAAATATTTTGTAAAAGTAGACTATATGTATAAAATATTCACGTTGTATTTCACGATCTCCTTGTATGTAAAACAAAATTTCAATGTATGAGTGAAAAATATCCTAATTATGTTTATAAACTGTTTTAAACATTTAAGCAGATACATTATATCTACAAAAAAAAACTTCAGTAAAAAGCTTTTATGAAATTTTTTATCTATTTTGTATTCTAATTTAAACTTTACGATGTGTTGGTAGTAACTGGATTTGGATAACGTCACATTTATTTACTATATAATTATTACCATGGCACCTCACGGGTCTTTCCCGTAGACGTCAGAATTTCGCAGTTAAATAATGCAAGAATCCTTTGATATCGAAGGTTTGTAGCATGAATATTCATTAATGTACCAGGTATGTAAATATGAAACAGGAATTTTTTGTATAGAAAATATACGTTAATTATATGAAAATGATAAAGAATATTTTATTCGAAGTACTGCCCATTGATAGCTATACATGTTTCCCATATTTCTGACAATTTGTGGATTCTATGCCAAGAAAATTCTTGTTTTTTTGAGGCAAACCAGTCATCGAGCCATTTTCGTACATTTTCGTAAGAAGTGAAGCCCTGCTTAGCAAGTGCGTGTCCCCTCGATGCAAGTAAATAGTAATCGGGCGAATCCAAGTCTGGTGAATAAGCCGCATGCGAAAGTATTTGCCATTTGACCGGTTTTGCTATGTGTAATGGTGCATTATCATGATGCAAAATCACTTTATGTTGCAAAATCACTTTTCATCGCCAGCACAATTCGATGGAGACATTACTTTCTTTTGAAGCTGGCGAGCAGCATTTCGCAAATGGTTTTTCGGTTTTCCTGCTGTCTTCCATTCAGTTCATGTGGAACCCATGTTCCCATCTTCTGGATCTTTCCCATGGCTTTCAAAACGTATGGAGACGACTTCTCGTTTAACATTTAACTGATAAGCGAGTTCTTGTTGCGTTTGAGCATCATTCTCACCCAACAATGCTTGCAATTCGCTATCTTTAAATTTTTTGGGTGGTCTTCCACGGTCTTCGTTTCTCACGTCAAAATTGCCACTTTCAATTTTTTTAAACCACTCAAAGCACTGTGATTTACCAAGAGCATGCTCACCGTAGGCCTCGACAAGCATTCGATGCGATTCTGTAGCAGTTTTCTTTAAATGGCAACTGAAAATCAATGCTGTCCGTAAATCGTAGTTTTCAGGCACAAAATTCGACATGTTCAACGCTATTAAAAACGATGTTGTTATAAGAAACTTGTATTGTTGTGAGATAAAAACCTTTATCAGATGTCAAAACAAGAAAATGGTGCCAAATTTGCGGTGTGACGGTAACTACATTAGCAGCTAGGCCATCTGTGACAAATTTCGGTTTCATATTTACATGCCGGGTATATATTTAACATATTTTATAAATACCAATTCGCCATTGATCCAATCATATTCATCCTTTATCGTTCATGTATTATCAATCGTTTTATTCCTGTGTTGTTCAAACCAAATGTTCGAATCAGTCTTTTATTTAGTCACTCTATTGAAAATCAGAATCAACATTGCGCCATATTCCATATTAAAATTATTTGCATTACATTTATAAAATACTTGATTTCGTGGCATTAAATGTGCCACTCATATTTTGTATATATTGACCCATGGTCAACACATACAAAATAAGAGCACAACACTGTATAACTGTGATACCACTGAACGGTTCACTTGAGAATTTGATATATCGCCCTGTAATGCGTCTGTCGACTGCGTCTGAAACTTGATCTAGACTTAAAGCAAACTGCTGTTTTGAAATACGACCTCTTGGTTTTCTCTTAACAAAGGCATGCTGGAAGAAATATGTAACACATGAATGCTTCACATATTTTCTACATCCAGGGACAATACCTCTACAGAAAAAAAAACAATAAATAAGAACACAAATAGTACTTCACTGAGCATATTTGTTAATATGAATGAGCTCTGAATAAAAACTTAGGTATCTGGAAAATCTTTTATTTCATGTCAACGAATTTAGATGTTCATTATGATTTTTATTTTAGTATTAATGTTTTAGTTATGATATAGGGTGTCTCAGTTGGAACTATAGGATTTGAATTGCGCGCCATTTGTGTTCCGTCAAATATAGGAGTCAATATTTATTTGTCGACTGTCATCTACAAATCATACGACGTCAAGATGCCTCGGTGTGTCATTTGGAACTATAGGATGCGCTTTATGAATAAAACTAATTATATTTGACAAACTTTTTCTTCAATAAAGTTTTTTATTCTTCAACATAAAATGGAGATGATACGGCTACAAATGGAAAAGAATATCGTTCATATGGCAGTCTCAATTCATCTGGCATGATGTCATTCGTTCAGCAAAATTGTCCATAATACGGACACGTAAAGCTGGCTCTATTTCCCCAATAACACGTTGAATATTTACTTTGAGGTCATTGATTCTTGCTAGCTGGGCGGTGTACACTTTTCCCTTGACATAACCTCAAATAAAAAAGTCTAGTGGTGCTAATTAACCTGATTCTGCAGGCCAATTGATGCCAGCATTCCCCATATTGATATACTCCCGTACACTTTCTCTCACTGCAGCAATATTCTCATCTAACCAACCACAAGGACGTATTGGTGTTGCCTTATCAGTAACAGAACCCGTCTCCTCAAATTTATTGATTAAGTTACGAACTGTGCGAATATTTCTTAATGCAACTGTAAGTGATCGCTCGCTTTCATAAAACAGTTGTACAGAAACTATTCGTTATTGAACTGCTAATCACGGTATGTTGACGTCCTATGGTTTGTAAATGACAGTCGTTAAATATTAACGCCCTATCTTTTACAGAACACAAATGGCGCGCAATTCAAATCTTATAGCTTCAACTAAGACACCCAATATATCCTATACTGTGAATTCAATTATGTCATGTGAATATTTTGTACAGAAAAAAGTACTGACGAGAATATATCTTGTATTCCTTCACCTGTAACTATTAGTATATAATATTTAATCTACGATTTTAACCTGATATGCGAAAAACTTTCATATCGGGGACAATTTTTTTGCGTTATATGGTGATATAACAGGATACACCTGCCTTGTCAGATACCAGAGGCAAGCTGCAAATATGCATATATTTCCGTTTAAGTAATTGTATTCAATTTGTAGTGACTATAGTAACGGCGAAGATAATGAAATATAGATTAGATAGTTTAAATAGACCCCTTATTAAAACTAACTATTGTAGCAGTACATTCATGCGTTGTTTCAATTTGATGACTCCTACAAACTTGTTGAATAGAAATTCATTTTCCTTACATATTAACTTCTTTGTTATTTGTGACGTTTTACTTTTATTATAATGAAAAAAATATGGCAAAATTATAATATCCTGACTATTTTTGAGAGGAATGTATTCACTATATGTATGTGTAGATACATATAAAGACAATGCTATGTGTAATTCTCTAATTATTCCAAACTATGTCAAGACTAATAAAAAGGTAATTATAATATATAAGGTTCATAGATCCAGATTCAGAGATCAGAGATTTAATTTATCGCCATCTTTTGCTCATCGAACATCCTTGAAATATTCGAGAGGTCGAGTTTATTCATCTAATTGCAACAATACATGCCAGAAAAGTATTGTTATCGAGAAAATATGTATATCTTAAAAGTATTGGAAAAAAAGGTATCTCCAGGACTTTTATCAGAGCTATATTTATCTCGTTCAGATGCCCAATAGTAAAAATTATGTACTTTTCAGTTAAATAAAACATATCTTGAATATAATGCAAAATACTCTTTAAAATTATATTTATGAGTAGTTTTTTATCACATCTTCACCAATGAATTTTCATTGGTGAAGACTATTTTTTTTGTGAAGACTATTTAGTCTTTCACAAAAATAGCTTTCTCTTTATATCTTCCTATTTTCTATGAAAGTATAGAAAATAGGAAGATATAAATCTTCCTATTTTCTATACTTTCAATGCGATACAGTCACCTTTATTTGTAATTCACATAATTCTAACCAGTTAATCTTTGATGATTTTCCGTTATGTCTTATAACCTAATGTGGTTTTCTTAAACCACATTAAGTCTCCTTCAATAAAGGGGGTAAATCAAGGGTATAAAAAATAAATTTTTTGGTATCTAATAATAGAGAAATAAAAATTCGGAATGTTTAAAAACAAAATGATATTAACAATAATGAATATTTAAACAGAAAACAAAATGGGAAGGGAAAAAATGTTTATATTTATGTTACCTCTGTAAATTTATATTTTCGATTGAAACTTTTGGCTTCATTCCATTATATTTTTTATTTTATTTGAATACAGACCTGAAGTTTTTATAGACAACTCGAAATAAACTCTGCATACAAAAGTGCGTAACAGTACAGTATTTATTTATTTGTCTCGATAATCACAATTTATCATCATGAATACAAACTTAAATTGTCTAGATATCTCCATATTTTTATGTCAGACTATAAGATATGTCATCTCTTATATTTTAGTGTATAGTATTACTCAGGTCATTTTTTTATTTTTGAATATTGGAGCTGTAGCAAAACAAATAAAAATAAAAACGTCAACAAGACCGAGGTTAATTTCTGTGACAAAATAAAATAAAAGGAATCTGCTATCTAAAGAGAGGTAGTTACATGCATTTTAAGACAATAATATAATATTCAGGTCTGTACGAATTTTCTTAATAGATAATTTAACATCTTAAATATAAAATGTTGACAGCGACTGTACTGAACGCTTTTCAAAAGAAAATAAAAAGTAAACAAACAAATTATGTATACGAAAAAAATTACGCGTATAAAAATATATTATAAATATATATTAAAATATAACTATAAATAGATCCTAAAGAGATATTATCTGCGAAATTGAGACCCAGAATCGAAAATTCTAAATAACAAGTCTGAAATAAATTAGAATAATATTTTCTTATTTTTATTAAAATATTTGTATTTCATTTTCTATATTTTTACAAATAGCTCCAGAAAAATTATGTTCGTTTTTTTCAAGAGTATTGTAAATTGTTTAAGAAAATTCGATAATAACAATGTTTACCAATGAAAATCAATTGTAACTGTCCCCTATTAAAAAAAAAACATTCACAGTTTGTTATAACAAAGAAAATTTATGAGCACCAATTGGTATTAGTTCAAGGTATATTTACTTCGTGTTAATAATTCGGTTTTTAGTTTTTTTTTCTTATTTTATGAATAAATAAAATCCCTAATATTCAGCACTTAATACATTCAGAGTATAGTCGAACTTCTCTAACTCGAACCCTTTAAATGTGAGAAAATGTCTTGGAGTTAGAGAAAATTCGAGTGACAGAGGTCAAAAAAGTACCATGTAAACAATCAAATGCACTAAAACATTTTCGAGTTATAGATTTCGAGTTATAGAAGTTCGACTGTATATGTATACACATATTTAGGTTATTTAGTATACATCTAAATATTCTTTTGAAAAAGGCCTAAAAACATAAAATATACGCACAGTACACAGTACTCTGAATAAATTCCGAAGAATTAAATAGCGTAGAAAAATATTATTATTCTACGCTATACTTTGTACATATTTTTAAAGTGAGACTTGAGATTATTA
This sequence comes from Rosalia funebris, assembly GCA_037954035.1. NCBI lineage: Eukaryota > Metazoa > Arthropoda > Insecta > Coleoptera > Cerambycidae > Rosalia > Rosalia funebris. Next base: position 1,452,669 of record JAZFAV010000039.1, read on the forward strand.
TGACGCATGTGACATAAAAATTAAAATCAAATTAAAAACCAATTTAAAATAAAGTCATTTTATTGTCATTATTTGGTCAAAGGACGGGAAAATATTTGGTTTAAAATACCTTGTCGTTCGGTAACGTTCATAATAAAATTTAGTTCATAATAAAAAAAAGTATTTCCAATAAAAAATGACACGTGATTCATGTAGGAAATGAACAAGGAAACTGAAAAAGGTCACGCTAGTAAAATAAAATATTAATGTTTATTGTTATTATTATAATCATAATAATTGAAAATGAAACAAGTTATGTGTTTCTTTTTTTGGGTAATTAATTATGTTACGCCGTATGAACCTGAATTCAAATTAAAAATATTTACATCAAAAGGAAACTATTCATTCCCATTTTGTTAACCTTCAATATAACTAAATTGAGTTATAGAAACCATATACCTACATATTAATATCAATATATTTTTTAACAGAAATACAACTGAATATATCTTCTAATCGTCCACCAGTTTGAGTCAGTTTTAATTGCCCCTTAAATGCCACCTATACATACACATACTCGTATTTGGTATTTGAAAAGTTTCTGTAATATTCGTATTTAACGATATCATTTTCATTCAAAATATCAATATAACGTGTTAACTAATAATGCAATTCAAAAAAATATAGGTTTCCTTTTTTTATATAAATAATACATTGTTATTAATTAATCACTAATTTAAATAAAATATATCAAAAAATCAAATTATAATAATGCATATAACATATGGCACTACATTTATATAATATGTAAGTGTTGAAACACGAGGGTAAAGCTAAACTGCATTGCTTGTACCTACATCAATTCAAATATCTGAAGCCTCCACGATGACATCTCGGCTGCAGCAGAGTTACTCGAAGGTAACACCACTATTATCTGCAGCACTCATGGTGAGCACTTTTACATATACGAGGAATAGAGCTCCTTCAACCCCAAATTAAAGTATATGCGTATATGGCGAATAACCAAAGCATTTTCGATGAAATTAAATATAATCTACCAAGAAACAATCATAAACAAACAGGAATGAGGAAAATATTGAGTTAATAACTGTGGAGAGACTAAGAAAACGCATTAAAAGAAATTATAGAAAACTATTTTGTTATAAATTCGCATTGTCAGAAATTTTAAAATAAATACAATAATTACTAGATGGTACGTATAACCAGCTACATGCTGCACGATCATATTGAATTTAAGAAAAGTTTTAAATACATACGTCGAGTGTTCAGAATTTAAAATTGTACACAATAAATTATCAGCAATACACACGTGTTCTATGTTATAAGAGGAAAGTTCACACTACCCTAATATTTATCTCAAAATGTATCAGAGATCCCAATCCTCTCATGATCATTACTTAATAAATGAATATATGCCTACACAGTATAGTCATAGAAGAGTACAAAACCCTGTACAAAAATAAAGTAAATTATACAATGCAAATGTCAATGATTGTGTCGATTTCAACTATTGTAATCCTTTCTTGTTTATTGTCGGGTTTCTTCTTATCTATTTGACATTTTAGTTGGCAAATAACATTTCCAGTCATAAAAGCGTAGGGCACCTTCACAATATATTCACTTTTCGGGGATGCAATTCTGGATGGAATTATATCGTTTGTGTTAAAACTTCACTAAAATGCTATCTGAATAATCCTAAACAATAAACCTTGTGAGTGTTTGAATGGTTTTGATTTGGGAACATGAACAATGTCTTGAGACGGGTTTTTTACGAGAGATCGTGAATTCATAAGGAATACATTCCAACTACTGCCTCCATCTATAGCAAGATGACCTTGAATATACAGTTCTTGGCAATACATTTATTTGGGGAATTACTTGGGCTTTTTCGAACTATTCAATACCTTGTATTTTTAATTAGACAACCTAGCTGTTTATCTCAACTTTATAAGTATGAAACTTTTGTAGTCATTATCAAAGTTTCTTAACCATAACGATAACTTAAGAAAAATAAGAACGAAATAACAGGGTTTAATTACAAATAAAACAGGGATTATTTGATTAAATGATTCTTCCTCTGAAAAAAATCTTTTGTCAGTATCCAAAAATAATTTTTTAAAACCAGTGAAGTATAATTGGCTTCAAATTGCGAGTAGTACATTTAAAGAGACTAACAAAAACGATGTTTATGTCTAGTTTCAATACAATAACTTTTCATTAACGCAGTAACGTAAAATGTAAAGAATTTCATATCTACTATTCATTTCATCGCTATTTGCCAAATAAAATAAAAAACTCTCTTATCTTACCGATAAACGGAAGAGTCTACCTGAGCCTAGCCATAAAAACAAGCCAGGGTTATGTTTTGAGATTTTTTATTTGGCAAATAGCGATGAAATAAACTATACATACTATAAAAATATATTCATATTGTAGCAATAAAGTCTTTCTTATTTGTTATAACCTTTCATATACGAGTAAAACCTTTGGTATTGATGTTCTTAAATATCCGTTTACTCTACATTCGCGACTGTAAATATATACTGCTCGTCAAGAATATGAACACGTCTCTATCGGACCGCCCACGAGGTGCGTAGTAAATAGCCGAATGCTGCCCTCACTCTTTCTTCTACACTTTTTCCTATTATTGACGAGCAGTACTGGCTGTCATTTAAGGAAACTCAAATTGAGGTAAATTCACGCTGAAGTGACTTTATAAAAAAAGAAGGCAATATAGGTCTAATTATTTTCTACTTTGAACCATTATGCATCGATGTTATATGTAGCCAGCTATGGGAAGAATAATAAATATAATGTACATACAGGATGTCTCATTTGGAGCTATAAGTGATTTCATGCGATTTGTGAATAAAACTTGAATCATCTTTGACAAACTGTGGTTTTTTATTCTTCGATATAAAATGAAGATGATACGGCTACAAATGGAAAAGAATATCATTCATATGGTCGCCTCGATTCATCTGGCATGATGGTATTCATATTGCAGATCTTTCTTTAAAATCTGATGCGTGATGGCTCTTGACAGCTTCAATTGTTGTACACGATGTCGAATTGATGTGTTTGAATACTCCCGTACACTTTCTCTCACTGCACCAATATTTTCATCTGACCGACCACGACGAGGACGTATTGGTGTTGTCTTATCAATAACAGAACCTGTCTTATCAATAACAGAACCTGTCTTTTCAGATTTAATGATTAAGTTACGAGCTGTTAACCCCATAGGCGCTTCATTTTATCCTAATTTTCTGCGATTGTTTCTTAATGTAATTGTAAACGATCGCTCGCTTTCATAAACCAGTTGTACACAAACTATTCGTTGTTGAACTATTACCCGCATCACGTCGTATAGTTTGTAGACAACAGTCGTTAAATATAGACGCCCTATCTTTAGCAGAACATAAATGACGCGCAATTCAAATCCTATAGTTCCAGCTGAGACACTCTATTCATGACTTCGTATATCACCACTGTATTTTCAACTGCATATTACTATATTTCGAAGAAACCTACTTACATATATGTGAAGAGCATAATGAAACTAAAAATAATAGAAAGTAGATAGGTATGTGGCGTAATAAGGCAATAAAGAAATATTGAAATTAGTACGAAGTGAAAAGTTTTATTCAATGCAGTCAACAAATTTATGAAAACGTGTAATCAATTCAAACATGGAATTTGTGGATCATACTAGGGGTAGTACCATCAAAAATAATAAGTATTGTAAAACGTTAACTCCAACTAAAATTAGGTACCATCAAGAACGAAAGTAATGTTACAATTTAGATATATTTCCTTTACACATAACGTTCCTTTAAAGTATACTCATTAACTATTTTGAGCATTGTGTTTGAATTTCCAATACGTATGTAGGTATGATTGAATATTTCTCATTAACTTCCCATAATTTTAGATTTTTACATATCGGATTTTCCTGTGCTATAAATCTGGCACCTACTTAACATAGGTATAGTAATAGTACCTAATACAATATTATTCTAAATAACCAGTTTGTTGAAACAATAAATGCAAGGACAATATGAACAAAATGCTTCCACAGAGTTAATTCTTATTGATAATATGTGGATAGTACACACAAATCTGATGCAAATATTTAAGTAAACTCGAGCCCTATATTAACATCGTACACAAGCTATAAATATTTAATTGTTATTCTCGCGTTTCAAAATCATTTCAAAACTAAGAAACGATTGAGTTGTAATTAAGCTCGAGATAACGCGTCATTTAAAAACTAAATAAAAATAAGCTAATAAGGTTAACATGTTTACTCATGCATGTTTTATTATTTGTTATGAATTCCTGACTAATAGCAATCTTAAAACTTGAAATAAAAACAAAAGTTATTTTTTGAACGCGTTAGAGGTTTTGCTCAACGCAAAAAAACTCAACTGATGCTATTGTAGTATCTACTCTGCCTCCTGAAATTAACTCTGCCAGACTACATTATTACTTATTATATTAACATATCCGTCTAGAAAAACCTGATCCCCTCGAGAATATTCTTCAGGGACAACACATCAACAAAAATAGCATTATGAGTAATTTAATGTTTAATATCGTGATCCCACTGTTGACAGTCTGCGTTTACCTACAGCCACACGCTGTATTTCATTATTTTTCAGAGCCAAGTGGTCTCAGCTATTAGAAGCCTAATCACAAACATTAAATTCAATTGCAGTCTATTACTGCTCGCCGTTTCGCCCACGCGCTATAAAACGCCGCGAGGCACCTCCAGATAAGACTTTTTCATCACCTGTTGCATGAAAAACAAAAGCCACACAAAACATTAACTCACCGCGAATATCAAGTTGGCCAGGAAAACTAGGTACTTCACTATCCCTGTCGCACATCCCATTTTGCCACTGTTTTTTCTCGTTCAAATCACAATGGGCACAATCGTCGTACGCAAACTTCTGCCTACGGAGGTCACGTATACACTACCGCTCCGCCACGGAAAAATGTGTATTTTCGTAACACACAACGCAACCTAAATCTCTTCTTGCAGACGCCGCTACGTTTTTAAACTTTGTGAAGTCAAGTTGTTCGCTTACTGAGCCACACTAAAACACTAAGCGCCGATCGGAGCTTGAAAAACAGGTTCTGTTTCAATAGCCACAGCAGAACAGCCTCTCCCCTACGTTGTGTTGCAATCCGACGTCACCGATGAGTAAAGATCGTAATTCATGGGTAATCGCTTCCTTCTTTGAAATCACAACCGTCGGTGTGTTAGTCAGTACTATAGGCTTTCCATTCTTACGTCCCGAACAAGTTTTGTTGTCGTCGACTTCCCGGGGAACTGAGCCATTTAAAAAAACCACGCATAGGCGGGAAATCAATTTTGCGCTCTGTAACTACTGGGAATTGTGTCGGTTACTATTCCTACTTCTTTAACTCGGTTTGATGTAGCAAATGACTCACGCGTAACGTTGAATTCGATCCAAGTAAGGCTTCGTAATTGCAAACAAATTTAATAAGTTGTAAATCGTTCTTTTAATGACCGCATTTCAGGTAGTCATTCCAGGGCCGGACTCACGAGCCGTAAAAGAAAGCCTATATTGACATTCCCATTTGTTACATACTTGATAATGACTAATGGACTTTAAAGTATGACTATTGACTATTTCAAGAAAGTTGCTACAGTTACTTGAAAAGTACTGATTTGCGACAACGATCACGACCCAAAGCGTCGACGCAGACGGTTGTTTCATAATGCTCCGGATCTTCTAGGAGAATGTTGTCAAATTATTTGCATTGTAATTTAAATATGTTTATGTAATTAAGAGCACTAATAATATTATATAAATAACTAATTATATACAATTAATACTGGCCAAATGATAAAAAATTATGGTCATAAAAAACTCATAAAGTTCTATCTTAACGTATTAATATATCCTTAAAACCAATAAATAAATAATTTGCAAAATAAAAATAAAAGAAAAAATTATAATAAATACAAAAATAGGCCACTTGCTTAAGGTAAATAGACCCAATCGATCATAAACTCTTGTTTTTATAGGTATTCTTGCACTAACATACCATTATGATCGAAACACCTATTTCGTTATAACCACACCTGATTAAATCTTGATCCTGCAATCTGCCAAATTTCCGAAACAATTGACTGATGTAAGAGGACCAAGGACTAGTCCGTGTGACCCCAATAAACATTGACTAGTAACAACATCCCTTAAAAAGTCACCCCATATATGTACATTCTGGGGATATTGAATTATTTTATGTAAAACATGTATGATGATTTTACCATTTCCTAAAGCGACCCTGTATGACTCATTCATAAAAACAATATTCCTAATGAAATTCACTTTGTCCATTACACATTCAAAAAACTTCATTCTTCTAACGTCAGTGTCGAAAACTATTTCATGAGGTTTTCTTATTTTGTATGATCGATAACCGTTCTTAAGAACTCGTCTTACTGTCCTATACCTTGAAGCTACCACATCACCAACTGCTCTACAGGAAGTGTTAGTTTATTATTTACAGAAGACATCCTTTATGTTGGCTTCATCATTTATCAGTAGCACTTTCTTATACTTGATGTAGACCATTTGGTTGTGGACAAGTATCTACAAATTCCGGACTGAGATTTTGGTGTAATCTTCAACATTTATATTGACATTAATATTAATAAAAAAATTAATTATTGCATTCAGTAACAACCGAAATCAATTTAATTGTAAATTAAAACAAAACTGTCGTGGAATATGTAATTAAATGACCACTTTTTTGAGTTTTAGGGAATTGGACATTGACGTTATAAAAATTTTTCCATATCTAATGACGATAGCTGATAGAACGAAAAATTATTTTTTCTTAACCTATGTTTTAATATATTGTGTGATAACTCATTTTATGTCTCAAATTCTTGCTTTTGTTCTTTCTTTGATCACTGCACTGACTGACTCTGTACTATTGTTTACTTCGTGTTTTACATAATTCAGTATTATAAATTGTTCATTTAAAGACAAGTCTCGTGTCTTCAATGTCATTATCGTACTAAATATAATGGCATAAATGTTATAAGCATTCTAATAATGACTAATTAGAAAAATTACAGGAAGTACTGACCGTGATTGAAAGTATAGAATATGCTCATGCAGTTTTGTCTTGAACGTCACAGTGTACCTTCTAAATACTTGTTCGAATAGGATAATTAAAGAACGCATGAAATGCCACCTAAGTAATTCTTAATTGTCTGCGGTTAGACTTAATTATCACAAGTGATGTGTGGTATGTATTTGAAAATATCGCCAACAATTGTTTTTGTAACCAAATTCCGAATATGTATCTCCCAGGGATTTTGATGTCATAGAAACTGTGGGCTATATTATTATAGTATATCAAAGTTTTAAGGTTTCCTAACCTAAAGATACAGATATGGCCGCTTTTAGCCATATTTGAAGCAATATAACACGAGTAACGTAACAGTGATTTCTTTTTACTTTTTCGCACTCCACTATACACAGAAAATTAATATAATCGTGTAAAATTTTTTTTCTGGGGTTTCTTTTTCATTTTTCGGCCTAGAAACCAAAGAAAAATGGCTTTTAAACCATTTTGTGTGTGTCGTTGTCGTCGGAATTTGTTCTTGTTAGAACGATAACTCAACTAAATCGTGTTGGATCGATCGAGTTTTGACTGATTATAATCAGGGACGTCTCCCAGATGGGACCTATTGATTTTGAGGTGGATAGAACACACTTTACCCTGTCCATGGGTCATGAGAGAGCACGATGGTGGACTATTTGAGAAATTTTTTTTGTTAGCATGATAACTCAATTAAGTCGTGTCTGATCGATCGGGTTTTGACTAATTCTGGTCGAAGACGTCTCCCAGACGACACTTATTGATTTTGGGTAGATAGTACATACCCCACCCTGTCCATGTGTCATGAGAGAGCACGATGGTGGACTATTTAAGAAAGTTTTTTTGTTAACACGATAACTCAACTAAATCGTGTTGGATCGATCGGGTTTTGACTGATTATAATCGGGGACGTCTCTCAGACGGGACCTATTGATTTTGAGGTGGATAGAACACACTCTACCATGTTCATGGGTCATGAGAAAGCACAATGGTGGACTATTTGAGAAATTGTTTTTGTTAGCACGATCACTCAATTAAATCGTGTCGGATCGATCGGGTTTCAACTGATTCTGATTAGGGACGTCTACCAGATAACATCCATTGATTTTGAGGTGGATAGGATACATTCCCCCCTATCCATCTGTCATGAGAAAACACGATGGTGGACTATTTGAGAAAAATTGAAAAAAGTAAAACTGTCGCATAAAACACATATTCTGCATTTATGTGTTGGTTTATTTTTTCTCGGCCACTCAATTTCGAGATAGAGATGTTCTACGTGCGGAAAAGTCCGTTTTAAGGTATTAAAACTGTTTATTTCAAAATCGCTTACAGCATCGTTTATATCTTTTAGCCTTTCCATTCTGGATCATCCCAAACCGATTTTTTCCGAGATATGTTTTTAATTTCAGTTTAGATACTACGAGATCTTGGCAGACCTGTTGAGTTTGTGCAGGCTCTAGTGTTATTATAGTTCATATAGATTATTTTTTATTCCACTGAATCTGATTTTAAGATCAGATTTACAAAATCCAAAATAACAGGTCCAATATGATGACTAACATTTTTAAAATTTTTGAATTTGTATAAAACTTCATGTTTTGGTCCAGTTCTATACAAATACAGGTATTTTATTTGGAAATTGTTTACATTATAAAATCAAATAGGTTTTTGAATTAAATTGAATAGGTCAAACTTTTAAAAATGCTTCTTGCGAGACAAAAAAATATCTGTCGGTTTCCATCGCTTTTTTCGTATCTTAATTGACTAAATTGAGTGTCCTTACTTGACAAATAGTTGCAGTGCTTGAAAATTCTAAAATATTATGTTATCTGAAATACATAATTTGTCAGAGAAATACGACGATTTTTAAAAATTAATAATCTTATTTTTCAACGAAAATAATTTTTTATTTTATCATTCGCTACAAGATGGTATTTTGTTATGATATCAAAAAACATTAAATAACAGGAATTAGGAGCGAAAAATAACGCGATTTAAGTGGCGACCGTTTTTTTAAAGCAGTCCCATAAACGAGTAGAAAAATTATCGATGAACCGCTGTACTACGTCGGCTAAAATAACTTCACGTTCCCTTGTTATTGCAGCAGAAAATTCGGCACGGGTATTTTAAAATTGTGTTACGAGTAGGGACACTACCATGCCTTCCAACATTGAAATGATTTCGGAACCTATGTTGCGTAGCGACAACAGAACGACCGGGTCTCTATGAACGTGTCGTAAACAAAAACACGATGCTCCAGCGTCAACAACTCCATGGCAACTGAATGTGCATCTGCTGACCTTCACATACCAACCATTCCGAAAACATTCGCCCCGCCCCCCTCTTTTATACTATTATACTCATTTCAAAAACGTCATACATCTTTACCGGACCCAGTGTTTGATTCTGTTCGTTTCAGCACTATATCTACTTTTTTCGATTGGAATTTTTTAAAATCTGTTTAATAGGTATACCTTAAAATATTGGTACGCCATAATGGATCCGCTATCATGTAAATCTCAGTTGAAATTCTAATTCAGAAAACACAAACGACTTAAAGACAGCTAATTTTATATTATTTGTTAATTTCTGTCGCTATATTAGGTCCACCGCCTTGAATTTTAAAAATCTGAGATTAAATTCAGATTCAGCAGACCCAACAGTCTTTAAGCATCAGACTAAGTACCGCTAAGTGTCAGTAGTCGTTGAAGATGTAATAGTCGTAATATAATACGTTCTCTTGAAATATTAACAATAAAGAATTAATTTTAGAGTTTATTATGTGTTAACTGGTCACAACATGCTCGTAACCTTTATTGCCTTAGGTATTTTTCGTGTATGTCACGAGTGTCAGGACCGTACTATTCATTTCATCACTATTTGCCAAATAAAAATCTCTCTTACTTTGCCGATAAATGGAACAGTCTACCTGAGCCTAGCCATAAAAACAGTCCACGGTATGAGATAACAGCCGTTTGGGATTTTTTATTTGGGAAATAGCGATGAAATAAACTATACCTGGGTCGCGTTGATGTAACAAAAGCATCGATATCATACAAGTACATATATATGTAGATGTCAAAAACAGGAGACTAATGTTCCACAACCTCGAAATATTACACATTACTTTACGCAGGTTTCGACAACCAAGGCTGAAGTTAGACTAAAACTTTTTAATCACTTATCATTTTTTGGATTCTGACTATGCCATGTAATCCTTCGGTGTTTGTGGAAAAGCAGTCCTGTTTTTGTTGTTGACGTAGATGCCATGATATAGATCTCAACATAACCTTTTCCCAGTAAGTGTCTTTAGGATTTGTTCAAGAAGTAGTAGTAGATTAAATTATCACTAATAATTATTTGACGATGTTTCTGTTAATCATGAACGATTTGAACACATCTGCGGCAATAGAAAATACTTGTCCAACAATAACTTTTAAGAGAGCACCCCTTGACAAATTCTGTCAACTATAGTTTTATCTGTACTATGTATTTAGTACCCTTTATAAATAGCGCACAAGAATACTATCTAAATAAGTTGTTAGTCAGTTAGTCGTTTTATCCACAATAACGTACATGCCAGGCAGCATAGTGCATTTGCACATAAGATATAATTTTGTTCACATTCGACATAAAGAAATTAAAAAAAGACGATTACTTATTTGAGGTTATATTTAATATTTAAACTAAGCAGTACTTTGTAGTTAAATTAATGTAACTGTTAGGCCCACCATTACAGACCAAAAGTGCTTTACTCTCATTACTATATTAATATTAAAATTTCGATAAGAAAAGGATTAACTTTTAAACGACCAAAAACAGTTAAGTTATTCACATTTCATTCACTAAAATTGTTTGGTAAGAGTGTAAATGATGATTAGTGAGCGGTAAAGTGATGATGGATGATTAAAATAAAAACATGTTTCTTATTATATACATCAAAACTAAAATATTTGGAAATTAAAATGTTTTTCCTTTGTATTTTGAGGAAATAAAATAAAAGTTTCATTTATTACATTGAAGTGGTAATAATGCTTGTTTAATTAAATAAGTACTGACCAGGCAGTAATTGAGTATGTAATTTATTTTAATTTGCATTTATTTACGTTTTCTATTGCGTTTTCGGTTACGTTTTCACATTTTTGCATATTTTAGGCACACAAATTTCGAATTCAAAATTATCTTCACTACTGCATGTTTCTTCTTCTACTCGCATGTATCCATAATTGAATGTACCATAATTAAATACGCTATGCGCTAAAACATTACTGCTCTTTAAGAATAGGAAAAACTGTGAGATTCTCTAGGTATGCGTAAAAGAAAGACTGAGGCAGCATTCGGAGGGAAAACGATGCACTTTACACGCGGCCAGATCGAACTCATTGAAATGTGTACATTCGCATTCGATATATATTCATCGAAATTCACTCTGCAAAGGTCTCAGTTAGACTGAGTAAAGATCAGGCTATTTACTGCGCACCTCGTGGGTGGTTCGATATCGCAGATTTCAGACTTATTCCTATTCTTGACGATCTGTATGTGCGTCCATCAATGGTCTGAAAACATTAAGAAATTCAGATTTAGAATATGGTTCTGTATGGCTTAGTGGAAATACCGGATATAAAACGGTGTTTTATAAGGTATGAACAGCTGTCTGTAGAGTAGTGCGGGAAATTCATGCAAAATTGTGAACGTAAATCGAGTTATAATATAAAAGTAGTTTCGTTATTATTTTATTTATTTTAATCATGTTATGAAACTTGCATGCATGTATGTACATATAAGGAATTTATGTTTATAATGTTTCATTGCACATTTGTATTGTAATGCAACAAACGTACCAAAAGACAGATAATCACTTTCCTTTTATTATCTTACCGGCGCACCAGTCGGTGTTTTAATTTTTTTTTATGAACGTAATACGTATTTATTAATCGTACTTTACCATAATATGGGTAGTTTAGTTGTAATATCTACTATAATTAGAAATGACGCACCGTAGAGTTCATTCGAATAAAAATAAACAAGTTATTGTTAAAGGAAGACGACTATGGCAAAATTAATCTTGTTTATATGAAAGCTTTTAAGAATCGTTGCATTTCGTTAACAGTCTAAATATAAGTTATAATACCTAGACAAATAAGAATTTACTTGGAAAAGTTCGAGAAATATTGCAAAAAACTAACGGAGCGGTACGTTCAGTGGTGTTACGTCCAATAAATTAAGATATTTTAGTACAGTAGTATAAAAATGTAAGAATATTACACAAATATGAAGTTACCTAAATGTGATACAAATTGTCCTTTTACCTGAAGAAATGTTAGATAGCTATATTTCTAATGTAGCTATCTAACTGTATCCTAGTGGTTAACGCTTATAATACCATGGGGTCACTGGAGACCCCCCGCGCTCTTTGATACTGTATATATTTGAAATCGTTTTTTCTAAAATTGTACAAAAATTGACTTTACACAAAACAGCGTGTTTTATATTTTGGTAAAGTGTGATTCGTACACCCTTTTTCGTTTTTTGAAAAATTAAATAACTTACACGTAATACCACTGGGGTCGTCAGCGACCCCCGCTACATAAGGCATTTTACAACTGTTTACATTCATAAAAGTTTCTGGAATAACAAGTACTTCGGTCATTTGCTACCTGCTGGGTTTATGAGGAGTATCAATTACCGACATTTTCGTGCCTATTACTTTACCTACTCGTATTATTGCAAATTCAGAAACAGGCATTTATTCATTGAGAAACTATGGCTGGAAGAAGTTCGGTTCGCGTAAGCGATAAAGGTGGGGAAGAAACGTTGCTAAAGTGGCTTGAAGAATGTGACAGTGATGATGAGGATTTCGAAAATACTATTGACAAGTCAGATAATGATGGTGAAAAAGATGTTACTGAAGTGCAGTCGGAATGCAGATGCAGAGTCTGACATTGCTGAAAACGACAATCAGCAAAGCAGCTATTACGTGTAAGTAGCTAATTTGTATTTTACAGAGCAAATGTAGAACACATATTTTTACCGCAGGTCAAAGAATAAGCTTGAGAAGTGGTATATAGAGCCACAGAAATAAACAACTGGACGACAACCACGACGAAATGTTATGCATCAGGGGGGAGGGCCTACTAGATATGCAAACCGAAACGTAGATACAATCTGCAGTAGTTCTCGTCTCTTTCTTAGAGATAATATTATAAACTACGTTGTTCAGTAGACCAATGCAGAAGGCAGGCTCAAACATGGAAACTTGTGGGCAGATATTACTGCCAAGGAGTTTCTACGCTTTATTGGTCTACTAATACTTGCAGGAGTTTATAAATCTCATAAAGAAGGGATTACAAATTTGTGGTTGTGGAATGTTGAAGATGGACGTCCTATATTCAACAAAACTATGAGTAGAAATAGGTTTATCAAAATTTCTCAATGTTTGCGTTTTGATAATGCTGCCGCCAGAAGAAAAAATCGAAATCCAGATAAACTAGAACCGATTCGGGCGCTTTTTGAATTATGGCTACCTACACTCCAAGATGCATACATGCCCTATAAAAACATAACGATTGACGAACAGCTGCTAACGTTTCGAGGTAGGTGTCCCTTCAAATAATACATACCATCTAAGCCAGGAAAATATGGCATAAATATTTGGGCAGCCTGCGATAGTCAAACTTCCTACGTTTACAATTGCCAGATATACGCTGGTAAAACAGGTGATCAGCGTGAACGCAATCAAGGCAAGCGAGTTGTTTTAGTAATGATAAAGGGATTAGAAAAATCAGGGAGAAATGTGACTACCGATAATTTTTTTAAAAGTCTCGAACTCGCAGGAGAGTTGAAAGAAAAAAATCTAACATTTGGTACGTTACGAAAAAATAAACCAGAGCTTCCTAAGGAAATAGTAGATTCGCATAGAAGAGAACGCTATTCAACTAAGTTCGGCTATCAAGACGATGCTATTATAGTGTCTTCCTGCTCGAAAAAAGGAAAAACTGTTACGTTACTCTCAACTGTACACGAAACAGGTGAAGTTTCTGAAGATGACAAGAAGAAACCGCTGATAATAATCGACTACAACAGAACTAAATCCGATGTAGATACCATGGACAAGCTTGTTCGAACGTGCACCGTAAATAAACAGACAAAAAGATGGCCTGTTGCAATCTTTTACAATATTATAGACATCAGTGCGGTTAATGCCTATATAATATGGTGTCACCTGAATAAAGACTGGCAAACAAAAGAAGGCTACAAACGGCGACAGTTCCTTCTGCAATTGGGAAAGGAATTAGTGGCTACTGAAACAGAGATAGAAAAACCACTACATTTACAGAGACAATTACAAGAGTTACAAAAGCTAAAACGTGGTCGATGTTGGGAGTGTCCACTAAACTTAGATAGAAAGCATTCAAATCGATGCAGCCATTGCAGTCGTTTCTTGTGCAACGATCACCAGACAACCACTTGTTCAGCATGTAAAGTATAAATAAAATATTTATATTTTTTATCGATATTATTATTTAAACTAAATTAGATATAAATATTTTTGAGTATACTATATTACCATAAGTTGTTTAAACAATGTATATTAAGCTTAGAATAAAGGTTTTACATATTAATCATAATTTTATATAGAAACAGATTGGGGGTCAATAGTGACCCCAATGGTATTACATGTCCTAAAAAAGTTACGGTAATATAAGGGTTAATATAAGGTTTGCTTCTCGTTCATCCTCGTCAGAATTGACCACCGTTCGATTTTTTACCGTTGACCATAGATGTACAGGCCAGAAAAACGCGAGTACATACATATACGAATTTACAACAATTACGCGGTACAATGCCTATTATTGAAACTTTGACCGTTCTCTTTGTAATTCTGTCAGTACGATATTTTATTGATAAAATATTAAGATGTTAATAGTGGGTAGTAAGTATGCGTATTAGAGTTACGATTATAAGTAGTTAATACCAGATACTAAAACAACAAACTAACTAAAAATAATTTGTTACTCTACATATCCCTGCTTTTACTGGTCAGGTCACACACGTACCTCGCATACCTACCTTGACGAACCGCTACTGAAAACAATTTATACAGGTCTATAATACATCATAAACAAATAAAAATCACCAGACTGTCAAATTATTTTGATGTCATCTTTCAGTTGTCATCGAATCTCATAGAATGTAGTATATACAGACCTAACAACTAAAAATCTTGAGTGGACTACTCGTGTGGGCAGAAAAGAAAAATAGTAAAACCATGTATGCGATACGAGCTGGTGTAAAGAATTTGGTTTATGGTGATAAACCAAATTCTTCAGTACCTCAAATGTCATATTTTAGGTACTACACTTAATATTATCGAGCTCTCCAGTCACATATCATGATCCTATCCTAATTTGAATGCTTTTGCGAGTTCATAAGTAATAAAAAGCTTTGTTAATAGCTCTTTGGAAGCTTTTTATAATTCTTATTATTAGGGGATCTATTCCTTAGTGAAAATACAACAGTTTTAATGTAATGGTAAGGGTACCTCCAAAGTTCGTTATTTAATAATCGATAAAACCAGTAGGCCAATAAAGTCAATAGACCTAACATAATTGAGTTGATAAGGTCAATATGTTATTATTAATAAATTGAGAATAAAAACGACACATAAACTATCAGTTCACTACCTATCCAATTAAACCCATCAGGGACTTTGTAAAATTTAACATATCTTTCAGACATCTAGATTATATACTAATTTTAATAAACTTGACCATAATCTACAATAGATAGGTATTCAGTTACAATAGATAGACAGTTTAGGACAGGTGAGGTATTCAGAAATCATAAACAACTACATCGCTATCAGGTTTTAATTATTGTTGGTAATTCTTCTTATAAGGATTTAATTTCCGATGAAAATGACAATTTAGTAATACCCCTATAAATAAATTTACATATATTATTATTATTATTATTATTAAATAATAACTAAACAATACATGAGGAATGACAGCTTTTTGGATCATATAACAGCATTTGGGCATAAGTTAGTTAATTAGAAATCACGAATAGTCGTATTGCCTCACATTTTAGCAATTTTGACGTACATACTACATACATGAATAGTTACTACGTGAGGATAATCTACCACTCAGAGCAAAGTGTACTACATAATGATGTATATATACTAGTTTTATACCTAAAATGTATTAAAGTATATAATTATAGTGATTTTTTACTTGTTTTTCAATTGCACTCAACAATCCGATTACGGTGATTGGAAAGGGATCAATGTCGCTGAGCACTAAATGGAAAATTCTCTGAAGAATAAAATTAGCTTAATCGATCAGGTGCCTGAGATACAATTGTCTATAGCTTGCGAATGTTTCAAAAATAACACAAAAATATTATTTTTTTATAATAATAAGAATAACAATCGTGATTCAGATATTCATATTCATAATATCAGTCTCTATTAGAATGTTTATGAGATCATCATATATTTTCGTCTGTTATTGTATGTTGAATACTAATGTTAATGTTATTCTAGGTAAACAATTAGTTGCTACGTTATAAATTAATTTCAAACATTCAAGAATGTGCATCCAATGACTACACATACATAACACTCTATGCTTGTTAGTGAAATATGTGTTGACTATATATTAGAGAAACTGTCCTCGGAATAATATTTGCACAAATGCCTTATAATGGCAAAAGCAACTCCCTTCAAATAGGTGATATACCTCCAGAGCAACTATTGAAAGTTGTTCAATAATAATGCCACATTGCCTTCTTTGCTATTGTCTGAGGTGTGAACACAATTACATAGTAGTCTCAAACTAATCCATTACGTTTGTAATTCCATAGTGCCACCACATTATAATGGATGCACCAAATTGACTGCAAGTATTCAAAATGAATACGGGAAGATTTAAGATGGACTCATCAACTACAAAATAAGACAACCTTTCTAAAATATTGAGATGATTTAGATGATATGCGTGTGTAAACTATGGTCCTCATTGGAACACGGCCATTGATATAAATTTAATGCGGCTTTTAAAATATTCTAGAATAATATTTTTTTTTGTATTGCAATAAAATAATATTTTTTCGTATTGCTAGCGTATGTACGTATATGTATGTACATAAAACGTAATAGTCAGGGATATATAAAGGTCACATGTCACATATTTAGATATGGCATTAACTCTCCGATCGGGCGCAGTCGATCTGTGAGATCCGGCAGTCACTTTCTTTTGCCCTTTCGTGTGTATTACGAATATTACTCGAACTCCCTTATAGCTTCCTAGCTCTAAACCACTCTTCTGGATATGGTGTCGATTTTTTCTTTTTGGTGCATTCTCTGGCCTTTTATGGGTCGCCCGGGTCTGTCAGATGCATTGCGCCTGATTACGTTAGATTTCTTTTATTATTTAAATTAATATTTTTTAGGATCTCTACACTTACTTATTCTGGCTTTTTATGGTATTATTTTTCAAAACTAACATATTTGGGTCTTAAATTATTGGCTTATACTAAATAGCGTTACCAACAATGTGACGTTTATTTTTATTTGGAACATGCTAAAATGATGAAGAGGATTTATAATTCTTTACACTTAAAATAAGCAGTTACTTACAACTTTTCTTTGTAATTCACGTCCAATATTTTTATATTAAAAAATAGGTGGTTTGTTTTCTGGAATAGCTGGCTCTCCTATAAAAATTTTCCAAATTTATTGTTTTACAACATTAAATTAATTCCTTTATGTAAATTTAATTATCGCGATTAAAAACTAACGTGAAATATTTTTTATTGTATTATATTAATTAAAGTAAGCGTTTAATTAAGTCTCTACCTCATCAATATCTAAGTTGTGTAAAATTTGATTATGGGATCTCTCAGATGCATTGCGCCCGAATGTGTTGGGTTCATACTGTGCCCGACGAAAGGTTACATGTATATGAGGATTCATCCTTTTGCCCCACCCCCGACCTACCCATAATACCGATATTGTATATATCTTTTCTCAGCGTACTTAATTCACATTAAAATTAGCACATTTTCCCATCGAGCTTCTAGAAATACTAAAGCCTCTCAGAAAAAATGTTGTTCCACCTCTGGTGGATCAACATCCATAGTTATAAGGAAATTTTATTTGTTTTTTCTATACTGCGTTAAAAGGCGACTGTAAATGTATTTGCAGGTCTGTTTGTTCATATGTTAACATTCGTGGTACCCACCTTGAGGCAATATTTTCCTGTCCAATTTGGCACTAATTATTTTATATACCACATGGTATGATCGGCTAATATCTTCAACTATTTTCTTAATAGTCAGTTGTCCATATTGCAGCAGACCATGAATCTTTTTAACATTGTATTAGGTAGTAGTGGCAGTTGTGGGGCTCCAACTGCATGGTCGTGTGTACACGACTATCTACTACAATTCAACTAGCCACACCATCGACTTTTAACTATGTTATATGATACTGCAAAGTTTCCTAATACATCAACCCAATTTTGGTAAATTTGAGTTAAGATCATCTATTTTAAACGCAGCTATTTAATTACTGCTCACTGACATGCTCAGCTATATATATATATATATATATATATATATATATATATATATATATATATATATATATATATATATTTACGGGGGCGGAAGTTATTAGGAATTAGATGACTAATAATTAAAAATTAGAAAAATAATTAGGAAAACATACAACATATATATATATATATATATATATATATATATATATATATATATATATATATATATATTTACGGGGGCGGAAGTTATTAGGAATTAGATGACTAATAATTAAAAATTAGAAAAATAATTAGGAAAACATACAACATATATATATATATATATATATATATATATATATATATATATATACAATAATTCTAAGGGCTTTTAGGCTAAATAACGTTACATAATTTTTTTTCATATTTTAAATCAATGTAGGTATCAAGAAAGAGTGATGAATGTTGTCTGGTCCAAAGAGAATAGTTTGAAAGCAATAAATAGAAACTCTTAAATTAATGGCAGTACAAGACATATCTATTCTTATCACGCATCTATTTCACGCAATTCTACAATATGATGATTTGGTTTTGCACATTATTTTAAGCTTTGGTTATATTGACTAATATCCATAAAGCTGGAAAGGAATTTATTGCTAGAAAATTACGTCTCTTAAGTGACACAACATATTCATTTACGATATAATTAATAGCTTTGCTTGGATGTAACTGTCAGTTATAAGGAAACTAGAAAAATATTTTAGGAATATATACTTTTCTTGATATTGTTTTAATACCCTTATTTTAGTTGATTTCAAATAAAATAAGTCAAAGGTAATTTGATTTTTTTGTTTAGTATCTCATATGTCTACAATGATAAGATTTTAAATATCAGATATTATCTACCTACAATATAGATTGATCTCACGATCAGTCACGATAGTCGGTAATGACAGCATTTGTTAATTTGTTTTCAACATTCTTATTTTCTTCTTCTTCTTTAGCCTGTCCACTCCTGGACATATGCTTCTTCCATGTTTTTCCACCGCTGTCTGTCCTGAGCACTAAGAATCCATTTCTTGATGCCTTTCCTCTGGACATCATCCCTCCATGTTGTTTTGGGGCGCCCGACATTCCGCTTAGTTTCTCTAGGCCTCCACTGCATTATGGTTTTCGTCCACTTCCGTTATCCCTGGCGACGTGCCATGCCCAGCGCCATTTATTGGTGGCGATACACTCTATGACATCAACGACTCTTGTTCTCTCTCTGATGATGTCATTTCTGACTCGGTCCCTCAAGCTGGTTCCTAGCACTACACATTTCATTACCCGTTGACACACCCTGAATCGGTTCACCCTATTTTTCGTTAAGGTTATAGTCTCGAGGCCGTAGGTCATGACAGGTAAGATACAGGCGTCGAATACTTTCCTCTTTAGGTTGATGAGTCTGATTTTCTGAGGATGTGATCGATTTTTCCAAAATCTGCCCATGTCAGGCTACTGATGTCTACGGTCTGGTTGTCCTCATTTAGCTTGATGTTGTCACCGAGGTTCACATACTCTTCAACAAATTTAAACGTATTATTGTCGAGTGGGACCTGGGTGTTATCTTGACTAATGACCTTAGTTTTTAAGAGTTTCATCCTCAAGCCCACGGACACCGAAGTTTCTTTCAGCTCTCTAAGAATGAGTCTAAGCTCGTCGGCATCCCTGCTCACCAAGTTAATGTCGTCAGGGAAGTATAGGCGACACAAACTTCTCATCGATATTGACGCATTTTCTCTCCCAGGTCAGGTTTTTAGACACTTGCAGTGCCAGGGTGAACATTTTTTTCGAGATAGTGTCACCTTGCCTGAGTCCTCTTCTGCATTCTTGTAATATCGATATTCTATCGGCGTTACGGAAATGGTGAAACAGGACCATATTTTACAAAATAGTATGTAGTAGAAAGAGGGATAGTAGAAGAGGTTGTCTGAACCTGATATATAAATCTATTCGTTGCAACTAAAATATCGTCATAATAAACAGTATTCAAGAACTTTCCTCTTATTACCAACAAATAAAAATCTTATTTGGCTCAGAATTTAACCAATATAAAAAACTTCTAATAATATTTAATTGCAATACGAGGTGGTCTGTCTCGATTCTCCATCCATCCATTTTTTATAGTCCCCTTGACTTCCGCCAAATTATTTACGAATTTTGTTTCTGTTATCACTTATTTTCAACAGATACGGCACGTTATCTTCGTAGATATAGAACTTAAATGACTTAAGAAGAACTGATGACATATATTTGAAAGAGAAATGGTTGATATATTTGTTACCAAAACATAATTAAATAAATTAGAATATTTCCATGGTTTTTGCTCTCATGTAGATTTCTTTTATTTAACACTATATTTTATTTCATATATTTACATTTATTTCTTTAAAATATTTCACTTTTGGAATTTTATAACGCGTTTACATATACTTATTAGTTATTACTTGCTCTGATATTGGCTGCTATTTTAATGTATGTTACTAAAATAAAGTATATATTTGTATAATGCACTCAATATCACACTAAGAAGCTCTTTAGAAGATCATTGTTCAAGCAACATTGCCTCAAAGTCCATACTGCCATGTGTAACTATTATATCAACTTTACCATCATTACAGTGGCACATACCTACTATAGTAGAATTATTTTATGAAGAGCAAATCGGCAATAAACCGTGCGACAAAGAGCAATATATAGCTTACCTTCTCCCATGCGAATGCAGTAAAAGAATTCTATTACAAGCGGCGCGGGCAAATGATTTATAGGCAGGTCTGTGTCTCTTATTCAGATTGGATTGGTATGGAAGAAAGTCAGACATGCATCTGTCTTTGTCGCACGATTTATTGTCGACTTGGTCTTCATAAAATAATTGTACTATATTTAATTCTGGACTTTTTACCTCTAGCTCTAGTTCAGACAAGTAGCGGGCGGCGTGTGCGAGATTGAAGGGCGGGAAGGCACCGGGGCCGAACGGTATATATGCCGAACTGGTAAAGAGAACTGTAGAGGATCATCGGCGGTGGTGCTGGAGGTCATGAATCGGGCCGTGGGGGAGGATGATATCTGGAAGGAATGGAAAAAGGCCAAGTTGGTACTTTTGAGGAAGGGAGGGGACAGATTGCCTAGTGATCCGTCGGCCTATCGCCCAATCTGTTTGTTAGGCACCCTGTCTAAGCTGCTAGAATATCTGCTGCTTCGAAGGCTGGAGGAGGTGGTCGAACCCGCGGAGGGCCTGTTAGACACCCAGTTTGGGTTTAGAAGGGGAAGATCGACGACAAACTCCATCGAGTGTGTAGCAAGGAATGTGGATGAGGCCCTGAGACAGATAAGGGTGACAGTTATTGTCACTCTCGATGTTAAAAATGCTTTCAACTCGGCGAGATGGAGGGAGATCATGGAGGCCGTCGTCGGCATGGGAGCACCCCCGTGGCTGGTGAAGGCTTTCATGAGTTACCTAACGGATAGAGAGATAATCTGGGAGGCGGAGGGGAGGAGGTGCAGAAGGAGGGTGTCATGTGTGGCGTTCCCCAAGGGTCGGTACCGGGCTCCACCCTCTGGAATGTAATGTTCGATAGAGTTTTTAGAATCCCACTACTGGACGGTGTTTCCATTATCGGCAACGCGAATAACCTGGTGTTGGTGTCCGCCGTTTCTGTGGCCGACTTCGAAAATATGTGTAATATCACAGTGCGGACCGTCAAGCATTGGCTAGAGGGGAAGGGGTTACAAATGGGCGGGGGCGAATATGAAGGTGGTCGTGATCACGAGGAGGAGGAACCTACCTTCTGTCGAACTGAGGATAGGGGGAACGGAAGTCAGGCCCTCGAAGGTTATAAAATACCTGGGGGTCTAGCTGAACGATAAATTCACGTTCCAGGAGCACGTGACGAGGACGGTTGCAAAGGCTGATAGGACGGCAGGCGAGTTGATGCGGTTAATGAAAAACACGCGGGGACCGCGCGCGTCAAAAGTGAAGATCTTGGCGACAGTCGTGAATTCCGTTGTCCTGTACGCCATGTCCGCGTGGGGGAGGGCGCTTGATAGGGTGTGCGCTAGATCGCTCATACATAGAACACAAAGAAAGATGGCATTGAAAGTGGCGAGCGCGTACAGGACAGTGTCACTTGACACGGTGCTCGTCATAGTGGGGATGCCCCCTTTGGCGTTGTTGGCCAGGGAGAGGGCGGAGATCCGTTTGAGGGCCAGTAGAACAGAGACCAGGACCCGTTTGTTTACAGCCTGGCACGTTCAATGGGAAGCTCGATAAAGGGGAGGTGGACCTGGGGGCTGGTGCCAGATGTGAGAGGATGAGTGGAAAGGGTGCGTGGAGAGATTGAGTACTATATAACGCAGGTGTTGTCGGGGCATGGTTGCTTCGGGGATAGGGAAGGCGGATGGTAATGAGTGTGTGTACTGTAGTGAAGGTGATGATCCGGAGTACACGTTGCTCAGGTGTGCGAGGTGGTCGGACGAGAGAGAGGACTGTATGATGGCAGCTGGAAGACCGGAGAGAGTTAATAAATCGAATGGTTGGGTGTGCGAATGTATGGATGAGTGGGGAGCAGATGGTAGAGGAGATTTCAAGAAAGAAATAGGAGGAAGAATAATCGTGGAAACGTAGGGGTGATGTAGGGCAGAAGAAATAGCAACATCGTGACAGAAGAATGAACCCTACCTTGAAGAGATGCATGAGTGGTACCAAGATAGGCGGAACATAGATTCTGGGGGGCCTCTTGTCTGGTTAGCGCAAGCGCTGGTTACGTCCCCACAAAGAAAGAAGTTTAGACAAGTAGAGTGAGATAAACCTATATGTACATGTTAATTCTCCATAGTGGTTGAAGTAATTTAGACCCACCTGAGTCTAATTCTCTTGATCAGCGGAATTATTACGCACGTACACCAAAACAAATAGGGCGGGACCCCATTATAAATAACAAGTAATTAGTTTTATAACATTTCGAATTATTTTTTCTCAGGCTTTGTTCAGACCTATGTATAATACACATGCAACTGTAGTGCCTGCAATTTTGTCTATTAAAATGAATTTATGAAAACGCATACCACACATAAACACGCATTGTCCGCATAAACACGCATCATTTTGAATAAGGTATTATACAGTATTAAACAATGTAAATAAATTAACGGGTCTTATTAACCGTAATATCAGATCATTATGCTCTAGGCCCTAGAGCATAATAATATGATAACCATATCCAAGGTGTAGTAAACAAATAACACAGAAGTGACAAATAAAATTTATTTTTACAGCACTTAATATTTACATATATGTTTTTACTATCTTACAAAATAGCACAATATTTCAGCTAGCTGAAAATATTAAATTAATACATTTATATCGCTTACTTTTATGCAGTTCTATATTACAAAAGATTTTCTGAAATAACCACAACTCAAATAATAGCCCATAGTGGCTACAAGAACCTGAAATTAAAAATATTGAATTTAATAAACCCTTCTTGATGATTATATGACAAGAAGCATCATGAAATTATCAAATAATTGTTAAATATATTACAGAAATAGGTGACTAGGTATCCACAAGGACCTAGAGAAACTTTTGCAAATATGATACACTTTACACGGACAGCTCATGTATAGCTCAACAGGAATAGGACTAAGTCTCAACACCGCGATATCTGACAGCCCACGAGGTGAGCAGTAAATAGCCTAGTCGAATTGAGACCTTTGCAGAGTGAATATCGATATATATATATATATATATATATATATATATATATATATATATATATATATATATATATATATATATATATATATATATATATATATATATATATATTAAATGTGAAGGTAGGCAGAGTTCGATCTGGCAGCGCGTAAAGTGCATCCTTTTCTCCCCGAATGCTGCCTCACTCTTTCTTCTACGCACACCTAGAGAATCTCAAACTTTTTCATATTCTTGGTGAGCAGTACTTAACCGAATAGCAGAAACAATAAGACACAGTTTCCCTTTACTTGACGAAGTAATAGCGATTTTGACTTTTATTTTTTAACTACTGCTAAGTGATAGGCGTCGAGGTTTTACATGATACGACTTAGAAAAGTACCTAGTGATAAACCTTCATTATCGGCAGCGGTATTTCCCATGCGAGTCTGAAACCGAGACAGACTGAGACGTGTTGATAATTTTACATTTCTATTCACACACTGTGCGCGAGTTCTCCTTTTTTTATCAGAAATACACTGACAAGATTGAGTTTTAACAAAGACACGTTTATGTTCCTTTAGGTTTATATTAAAGTAAAAGGATGACAAGTGAAACCGTATAATTACAAGGGAGAAACTAGACTGAACTATCATCTACTCTGGGCTTTAAGTATAAATCTTATCTAAACGACAAGGGGTGTTTCCGCATTCCGATGTAACGGCCTCATGTGTGTTCCCATATCGATGGGAAACGTCTTATGTTGATGCTGATATAATTGTGTATACACTATAACCTACCACAATAAGTTCGTTAGTAATAAAAATGAACCGTTGCGGCTGAAGTTGATGACTAGGCTTTGTTTTGAGTTTAACAATTTATTGATCTAACGGCTGCTCTAAATCCAACGGTCAATGATATTAGTTGACATTAATAGCATAAAAAATACGTTGAGGATTGCACACACACTTCTTTTCCCGTTTTCTGCATTCTTGTATTATGCTATATTTTCAGTTGGCTTTAAATAAGTCTGTTGCGACCGAAAAGAAAAAACGCTTTAATTATGAGATAGCAACAAACACATTCATATTTAGGGCCAAGTGGCAAGGTTGCTGAGATTCAAACCCTGTCATACAATGACATCCCAAATACTGGGCCCAGGCCGTGATCTTGGACACCAGTTGCATTGAGTAACTGACCTGAATACCCACCGTGTTATCCCATTAGTGAAATGTGTATTTAATAATAGGTTTAAAAGTTGAAATTCGTATAATAGATATAGATATTCTAATAATACAATTAATTGCTCTAGAAGCATGTCAAAAATACATAATATGACGCAAGACACGACCAATCCCTGTGACAGGTGTTAACTGCATTATTTACACGAGATTTAGGTGATCTTTAATATACAACTAAAATAGAACTAACTGGTTTTCCAAAAATTAGTATTCGTTAATATATATTTAAATTATTATTCTGATTTACCTCTAAGGCACCAAATCCAATCGAGCTGTAGCCAAGGATGGATGTCCAAAACAAAATGAAATGCGTGGAGGCTTCTATACATCCCTCCTTAAATAGTAATTTAGAGGCCATGCTGCAGGGCTTTTCATGGTAAGTATGATAATCACAACAGGACCAAGGTACAGTATTATTTGTCCAATCGGCAGGAGAATTTATCCCACAACAGGCCAGCTAAAAACAAATTATTTACTATATTCATTTACTTTTCTATATAATTTTAAATGCTGTATACAGCATGTTGCATGACGTACTAGGCAAACTTAAGGAATTAGATTCCGAGGTTCTTCTAAGCAAAAAATGTTATAAATAAACAAGAGTTAAATGCTCCATGGTTGCCAAGCTGTGTATTTAAAGTTTTTAACTGACTTTTTAACATTACTATCAGTTCTTGCTTTCAGTTCTACTCTGTTACTTTATACTATTATGGCGAAAGTCGTCAGTAATAGCGAAATCTCATCTATAATTCGAGAATCGAACTCTCATGAACTTCTTATGGTTGGACTCTTGCTAGCTATGAACTTTAGCTTTGTTAGTTGACAAATGAAATGTGACAATAGACGAGTCAAAATTTATAATTTTCTATAAGTACTGTTTAAACGTATTCTAAGTAAGTTAAGTCTATTTTTACTGTCAACATGCCGGTACTGTTTTCAAACAAAGAGTATGCCAACATAATTTAGATTTATGGATTTTGTGATGGAAACTCGCAAGTTGCCCGTAGAAAGTATCAACGATGATGTCCACACAGATTTAATTTCTTTACCAAATTGTCAAATATTTTTCTATATTTCGACAGTTGAGAGCGCTTGGTTAATTTCCAATAATTTCAACAAACTATGGGCGTCCGGCACAGGAATATTTAACTGAGCAAGAAAAGGTTTTTCAATTCATTGAATAAAATTAAGTACCAGGAGAATTTATGAAGTTTACGGGTTACCAGGAGCACATACGAATCAGCCTTATCAGACAGTATGGTGAACATTAAATAGCAATATATTGTACCCTTACCATGAACAACAGGTTCATCATCTGGAACCGCAAGACTTATTTTTACAGAAAAAAATTTGTCAATGAGTTCAAGAAAATCCTCAGTTAATAAAGTATATTTTATCTACCGATGATTCGCTGCTTACTCGACATGGGTAAATAATACACACAACTGTCACTAATGGTCTGATGAGAATCTTCATTTCAAAAAGAATCTCATTTTCATCACGGCGAACACGGCGATTCTCTGTAAACGTCTGATGTAATATGATTGATGACCAACAAATTGGGTCCATTGTTTTTGAAGAGCCAACTTACAGGAAAAATTTACATCAACTTTTTACGTAATGAATTGCCAGGTCTGTTAGAAAATATTACTATATTTACAAGACAACGAATGATATTTCAACATAATGGAAGTGGAGGACCACATTCTTGGCCACCGAGATCACCAGATCTCAATCCTCTAGACAGATAATTCCACTATTACCTATGGAATCATCTTAAAACCGTAGTGTACGAAGCACCAATTAGTATTAAAGAGGAACTTAGGCAAATAATTTTAGATAAATGTCAGGAAGTAATGAATAACCCAGAGTTTTTAACAGTAGTCACTCAATCCATTTTTGATTGTGTATATTGTGTGTACGTATTGTATTGTATTTACGTCAATAAATTTCATTCAATCCTATTCTGTTTATTTCTTAAGCAGAACAAATTATAGAGAATAATGGTTTCTAATTTTCCCCTAATATTTCAAGTAAATAATTAGCGAAACAGCGTCATCATAACTGAAAAATAAACATAAACTCCAAGATACTTTTATTCCATATAACAAGAATTGCAATAAAGATATCTAATTTGTTTTACCGTAGACGGAAAAGTGGTTGGAAGATATCTAAAAATATAATGCTTACCGTTTGTTGAACTGTGTTCACCAATCGGGGATCATTCTTGTAGTTTCTAAATGAATATATGAAACTTCCCTTGATGTGTGCTAATAAGTCGGTGTTCTTTGTTGTGACGTTCAGCATACAATATACTCCCACAGCCACTTGAAAGAATGACAGTACAATCAAAATGGTTGCATACTAAAAAAAAGTATAATATTGTAAATATCATTCGTTAAAACTAAATCTAAAATTAACATTATGTTTAGTTAACGGATTAAATTATGTTGAAAAAGAGAATCGATGAATAAAGTCGTTAATAACTAAGAAACTGATGATGTTGCCAGGTTAAATATTGTGACTTTATCTATGATCTTACTCCATTTTCTTACTTTTCCGCACTCTGCTATAAGTGGAAAAGTAATGCAATCGTGTAAAGAAGAAGTGAAAAGACAAAATTTTTTTGGGTTTAATTTTCGCTTTTCGGTCTAAAAACAAAAGAAAATGGTTTTCAAAAAATGTTTGCTGTGTGTGTGTCATTGTCATTGTCATCGTTGTCGTTGTCGTCGGCATTTATTCTTGTTAACACGACAACTCAATTAAATCATGTCGAATCGATCGGGTTTTGACTGATTCTGATTGGGGACGTCTCCCAGACGACACCTATTGATTTTGAGGTGGATGGAACCAACTCTACCACGAACATGGGTCATGAGAAAGTATAATTGTGGACGATTTGAGAAATTTTTTTTGTTAACACAATCACTCAATTAAACCCTGTCGGATCGATCGGGTTTCGACTGATTCTGATTAGGGATGTCTACCAGATAACACCTATTGATTTTGTGGATAGGATACACCCTACCCTGTCCACGGGTCATGAGAAAGCACGATGGTGGACTATTTGAAAATTTTTTTTTGTTAACACGATCACTTAATTAAATCGTGTCGGATCGGTCGGGTTTTGACTAATTCTCATAGGGAACGTCTCCCAGATGACACCTATTGATTTTGAGGTGGATGGAGCACACTCTACCATGTATATGGGTCATGAAAAAGTACAATGGTAGACGATGAGAAACTTGTTTTATTAGCACGATCACCCAATTAAATCGTGTCGGATCGATCGGGTCTCGACTGATTCCGATTATGGACGTCTGCCAGACGACATCTCTTGATTTTGAGGTGGATAGGACACACTCCACCCTATCCATGGGTCATGATAAAACACGATGGTGGACTATTTGAAAAATTCTTTTTGTTAACACGATAATTCAACTAAATCGTGTCAGATCAATCGGGTTTTGACTGATTCTGATCGGGAACGTTTCCCAGACGACACCTATTGGTTTTGAGGTGGATAGAACATACTTTACCATGTACATGGGTCATGAGAAAGTACAATGGTGGATGATGTGAGAAATTTTTTTTGTTAGCACGATCACTTAATTAAATCGTGTCGGATCGATCGGGTTTCGATTGATTCTCATTAGAGACATCTACCAGACGACATCTATTGATTTTGAGGTGGATAGAATACACCCCACCTTGTCCATGGCTCATGAGAAAAAACGATGGTGGACTATTTGAAGAAAGTAAAACTGTCGCATGAAACACATATTCTGCATTTCTGTGTTGAATTATTTTTTTCGGTCACTCAATGTCGAGATAGAGATAGTCCATGTGCGGGAAGGTCCGTTTTAAAGTTTTAAAACTGTTTATTTTAACATGTAGTGGATATTTTAATACAACATTTTAATTTATTTGTGTATGTTCTATGTAAGAGTTCTGTCATACAGGGCATATTTAAGTTTGGCATGTCAGTACAGTACGATTAAAAGGATTGAATATTTTAATTTATAAGAATTAAAATAAGAAACATACCATCATTTTTAAAGGAAGCGAACATAAAATGTAATAAAAGTGTACCTCATTTCATTATTATTTCTGCTTTTGTGTTGGCCAGGTAAACTAGTGTTTTACTGAGCTCGAAAACTTTTGAAAGTGGTAATATATTAACCGAGGAAAGAGTGCAGATTTTGTTATCAGCAAGATAGCTTTCCTGGTTATAATGCGAGAGAGATACAAACAGTTTTAAAGACAATATTCTCTAATCGCATTATAAGTGGAAGAAGCTCAATTAAATCGCCTTCAAGATCCTTATACTTAGCCCAAAATGATTTGTTTCTATGGGAATATACGAAAAATAAAAGTTACAGGCACGAACATAAAGGAGCTCGTAATCTTGATGAACTACGTGTTACGATGCTCATAAATATTACAAAATAATTCTTTCATCGTTTACAGTATTTCCTATCGCAATTGGGATATATATTTAAGCCACCACGGTTGCGCTGTTAGTATTAGATAATCATAATTCATAAATATTGTATTATTGTTGTTATGTAATATATAATGTATTTAATTAATTACATATTACATAATTACATCTTCACTAATTTCTATAAACGATAAATAACGAACTTTGGGACTGTGTGTTCCTCTTCTTCTAGGAAACAGCTGGGTGGGCACTGCCCACCCTACCACCCCTGACCAGCCGCCATTGGTAGATAACTTAGAGGACATATATGTCAATCTATTAAAATAACGTGTACGGAAGATTAACTATATGTGATATCATCAAAAATGGTATCAAATACCACTAAACCACTTAAAATATCAACTACATCAGAAACTCTCCACTTCCAGCATATAAACATGGATAATTATCCTTTGTTAAAATGCATTAAGATGCATTTAATCCATTAAAGTAGTTTAGTAAAAAAAGTAGTTTAAATAAATTTAAATAGGCAAACAAAAACTTAATATGCATTTAGAGTAATATGAAAGTTTCCCTACAGATAGTTTAATATGCTGATAAATAAAAACAATCAAGCACTTGTTTATCAGGTAACCTTAAACTCAAATATAATTTATTCTTAAGAAAAATTTAATAACTTGAATCATCTGAGAAACAATAAAATCTTCGCTTGAACTTTCTTCCCAAATATTTACCCAAACAGATTTCATGATTTGCATTTACGAAAGAGTGAAAATTTTCAAAAGCCGAAGTACAGTTATTAAGGAAATTAAAAGTGCATTCTATATATAGGAAAATCAATCTTAACAGATTATAAATATTTTAACTGAGTTCCAAACAATGTGCTTTCCTAATCAATCCTTAAAGTCTTCAATTCCATGTAATACAAGACAAACAAGTCTTAATACGGTATTTCATTGTGGCCACTTTCCTACTGCTAATTGTACAGAGGTTTAGATTGATGGTGTCTTCACATTAGAAATGCACTAAAGTTGTTAAAACTGATTTCTGTTCCATTAAGACAACTTTTGTATAGTAGAAGTTCACATGATTACTTGATTTAAACATCTACTTAAATTAGATACGTTAAGAGTTCAAAAACAATTTACAATAAAAATGCATATGTTACACGCGATATAACAGTTTCAACAAATTTTTCTGTAAGTTTCTCAAAAATTAAAGTACTCTAACTTTTGCTCAAGATTATTTGGAAGATATGTACTATATTGGTTAATAACTCATATTCATAATCGTCAGTTACTTTAGTTAGAAACCTTCAAAGATGGTTAGTTCAATGGTTTTGAATTGAGAGTGCATTCACTTGTATCCAGTATTCTATTTGATTTCAAATTATACTCCCATTAAAATATACTGTGTTTTTAACGACAAAGATGCATTAACTGTTTGACTGTCAATTATATTGTCAATCAATTATATTGATTGTCATTATATGTATGTTTTAATAGTCAATGTTTAAAGTTAGAAAACGTTTTTCTTTCTTTAGAAGATTAATTTATACCCAAAGAAGAGCGATGTTTTGGATATACAACGCTGTAATTACGTTTATCTATAGTGGACGTGAAAATAAAGAGCGTAATTGCGTTGTGATCTAGAGTCAGGCAAATAAATCACAACATAAATTCGATATAAAGATTAACTTGCCTATTACTACTACTGCGATGCACACGATATCGAAAGCAAACTTAGAAGCTATCGTATGACTGATATCTTATGATCTGACCTAAGGATCACGTCCTGAGGACGGCTTTTGGGAGAAGTGTCAAATTATGCTTAATTTTAATGACAATGCATGGAAGATGCTATATCGTGCTCATGGCAAAATATATACTTAAGAAAATTCCAAAAACCTAACGTTGCCCGTGTATTCGAATCAAATTTCACTGTTGACATCTTAAGATTTAGTCAAACCCCAAAAAGATTTAATCGAATCAGTCAACTCAAGTTTTCATTTTATAACGTTCATCAACTTATAAATATACATGTGCATTATATACATTTTATGTATAAGTAATTTTTTGATATTCCAGCAAGTGCATGTAGAAAATTAAATATCATATCAAGACTGGAAAGTAATATATGTGAATAAAATGCTTTATTTACTATAAAATTATTTATTTACTGTTTTATTTGGAATACACTACATAAACACGCCAAATCTCCTGTGGCTTACTATGCCTTTTGTATATATTAAATGGAACCTACATTTAATTAGGATTAGAAAATATTTTCAGAGTCACATTAATAGATCATTATTTGATTGATTCCTAAAGCTGATTGCCATATTGTTATGTTGGTCTCTCTTTTAGAAGGAATTCTTCTGAATTCTGAGTCTTCTCTCCTTCTTCTAAAATTTCTGAAGAAGAGAACCATATGACTCTCGAAACGTCAAGATATAATAAATAACGACATAAAAATAAACTAATTTTTATTTTCACTGGAGGAATCATCTCTAGTGAAATTAGAGCTAAATATGTCGATAATATCTTATATGTCGTCATCGTACAATTACGAACTGTTTATAAAATGTGGTCCATCAACGTATCTATTATATACTTACTAAATTTATACTACAAGAAACCTCCTTACAAAGACCATAGCCTGCTAGAATTATTGAAGGTATGAGAATAATACCAAAAAGGATCATCGTCAATGGAGGAACAAAAATGGTTGGTTGTCCGAGGGTCTCAGGTCGATTCAATCGATGTGTAAATAATAACATCAGCGTTCCTCCTGATATTTCGGCCATAGATATTATCTACAACAAATAAAATTTTCAATCTTCAGCAAAAAACGATATTGTACTTCATTTCCAGAAAATTTATTTTGTTTAATTTTTAATGTTATTCATTCGATTTATGTAACATTTGTTTAATTTTTAGAAATGTCTAAAGCTTAAAAAATCAAGCTGATATCTTTTACGTAATACAAGTTTTATGTAATATGGAAATGTAAAGAGATTACTGTTTTAACTTTTACAAATCTTAAGCAAAGCTTAGTTAATACAATTAGTATTTTATAAAATGATATAGGTATCACGAAAAAAATACATTAAGGAGTTTTATAGAAAACAAAACAATTATTTTTTAGAAGTTGCAACTTGCAACTGATGTGGTGCTGTTTTGATAGTATCGTATTTATGATTAGTGTCTTATTTGTGACTAATTTAATAAAATTGATAACACTGGGGAACTAAAATGTTATTGCATTTATTACAGCACTTGTTCTTACCTAATTTGAAGGGGTTGAGTTCTCTAGAAGGTTTTGCTCTGTAAGCTCTAGATGTTTTCACAATTGGTAATTTACATTTTTGCCAAATTCGACGTTTTGTATAATGATATGATGGCAGAAAATCCGTTACGCAGAATAAAATTCAATATATAGATATATTCAAATATGGGTAGGTATAAACAACCTTTACTTTAAATTAACGTATACATATCTTAACATTTCAAGATAAATGCACAGTACGTGAATCGTAACAACTAATGAATACCTGATGAACTGATGGTATAATATGAAAATTTAAATATACCTATTCGGAAAATTACACTTATAGCTCTTGCGTCTGTAGAT
Source organism: Rosalia funebris (assembly GCA_037954035.1). Lineage (NCBI taxonomy): Eukaryota > Metazoa > Arthropoda > Insecta > Coleoptera > Cerambycidae > Rosalia > Rosalia funebris. Next base: position 1,486,422 of record JAZFAV010000039.1, read on the forward strand.
CCTCTCAAGGTAATCTCGTTTAACGTCCCAGTAGTAGTCTACCATTGTATGCTTGACCCTTGGTAGCGTTATTCCATTGTCAAGAGGTCTTGATGGAAACACTCCCTCTGTTCATCACTTTACAGCACTAAGGTTCTGTAGGAACCGACCGAGGTGACTATACAGGAAATGGAGCTTGACACTTTTATTGCAACCAAGATTTTGAAAATTCAGCAGAATTGTAGTAACAATAATTTCATATTTAGGAGCATTTTTATTGTCAAAGAAGTTTTGTATAACTGCCAAGAAAGATAGCTGCGCTGATTTCTTCTTGCCCTTCATCTTTCTGACAAAGTGTTCATCACAGACAAGGGTAAGTATTAGAGGTACATTAAATACACCTGCTTTGATACATCTTCTCGAACGTTGAAGCAAAAAATGTAGAAACTAATTGGCGAATACATTCAACTTCATTATTCAGTGCCCCAATAAACTGTTTTATTAAGAGAAGCTTGAGATGTAGTGGAGAAAAAATGGTAAAAATGGCGTCATATTGCGGAATTCCGTGTTATATAATACTGTTTTGTAATACTGTATAACACGTAAGAGGGGAATAACATAATAAAAAACGTAATTTCTTCTAGTTTAGCAGATTAGCTTCTTATTTCGATCGAATATATATTTTTTATTTAACTTTTTGTAGAATCATACAAAATATATTATATTTTCAAATCAAATTCGTTGATATGCGAAAGTTAGTGGGTTTTTTATCCCACATTAACTACCTAAAAGCAGTCATTTTATATAAACATTCTGGTGTTAATAAAGCAGTGAATAATATACTTCAACCTGGGGTTACTTTATAAGCATATTAAATAATTTCCTCTACATATATTAGTTCAAATAAACAATATCAATACAAGACTCGACCATCACTTTATAACATTTTCAGGAATAATCATTTTCTAATGAATGCTGTATGTACCATCGAAATAATTGTTTTCATGAAATAATGATAAAATCATGAAACAATCATGAAGATTACCATTAATATATTTTTAAATGGATAGTATATTGAGAAAAAAGTATATATATATATATATATATATATATCTTTAATATTTGTATAGTTTTGCTTGAATACCTAATCTACTATCTTGACTTATCTAATTTTGCATAACAAGGGATAGGGTATATATAGTTTTGCATAATTATTTATTTGTTGGAGTAATTCCTGTAAAGTATTTTGTTTAATGTACCTATGTAAATGTATAATATGACATATGGTATACAAGGTACTAATCAACAAACAACATGTCACTGACAAATAAACTATTATTGAAATACTATCTATGGAAATAAAGTCATATATCACATTCATCTATTTTCACTGCCGTTAATTCTTGTGTAGGTGGCAGACTGGTGCCGCTTGCTATCTGTCGTAGATAAACATTGCATTTGTGGGTAAATGATATTCCGACTGGTGGTTGATGAAAATACGTTGTCTGGACTGTCATTCAGTTTCATTGACATTATCTTGTCTTTCCCTATTTTTAATTTTCCGCGCTCCACTATAAACGGAAAAATAATGTAATCGTCTAAAGAAAAAGTGAAAAAACTAAATTTTTTTGGGTTCATTTTTCGTTTTTCGGCCTAAAAACAAAAAAAAATGGTTTTTAAAAATTTTTGCTGTGTATATGTCATCATTGTCGTCGTTGTCGTTAGCATTTATTCCTGTTAGCACGATAACTCGATTAAATCGTGTCGGATGGATCGGGTTTTGAGTAATTCTGATCGAGGACATCTCCCAGAGGACACCACTTAATTGAAGTGGATAGAACATACCCCTCCCTGTCCATGGGTTATGAGAAAGCACGATGGTGGACTATTTGAGAAATTTGTTTTGCTAATACGATAACTCAACTAAATCGTGTCGGATCGATCGGGTTTTGACTGATTCTGATCGGGAATATCTCCCAGACGACACTTATTGATTTTGAGGTGGATAAGACACACCCCACCCTGTCCATGGGTCATGAGAAAGCACGACGGTGGACTATTTGAGAATTTTTTTTGTTAGCACGATCACTCAATTAAATCGTGTCTGATCGATCGACATTCGACTGATTCTGATTAGGGACGTCTGCCAGACGACATCTATTGATTTTGAGATGGATAGGACACAGCCCACCCTGTTCATGGGTCATGAGAAAGCACGAGGGTGAACTATTTGAAAAAAGTAAAACTGTCGCATAAAACACATATTCTGCATTTATGTGTTGGTCTATTTTTTCTCGGCCACTCAATTTCGAGATAGAGATGTTCCACGTGCGGAAAAGTCCGTTTTAAGGTTTTAAAACTGTTTATTTTCTAAATAAAGTAATTTCTAGAAAAAAAAATTTTTTTTGACTTGCTTTAAGGCTTTGTTATTGATTTGTTTGTTTAAAAGCTAAAGCTAGAAGTCGAATTATTTTTTATCACAAACTATGTTATGAACATGTTTTCCGAAGTACGTAGAATGTTGTATGTACAATACGAGGTAGTTGCGTATTGTACATCCTGAACTACTTTTTAAAGACTGCTGGATCTTTGTTTAGAATGCAATATTAATAAATAACATCTGGACGATTATTTAGCTGCAATCTTCAGCCTTAAAAATCGAAGTCCAAAAATTTAAGAAGTGATAAACAAATAACAAAATTGTAATATTCTGTGCAATATTGAAATATATTTTTCGTGAAAGCTATGTATTATTTTGGTATAACAGTACTATCTGCTTGATCGATATAACCAATATAACAGTTACAGTTATATTGCTAATTTTTAAGCAAAGTACAAATCGATAGAACACTATCTTGTATGAGAAAAAATGTAAAAGTTAAACACACAACTGCCATTTCCAGAAATTTAAACTTTTTCATTTCATCGTTGCTTGTACCGTCTTCGGAAGAAATTTCTGAAACTAGTTCAATATCAGCACCTACTCGATTAATACTATGGCTATTCTGAGTATTAGAAAACTAATTAAATATCCTGATTTTCTGTCCACAAATGTTTTCTGAAAGCTGTAGATTATTTTCCGGAACAAAAAGATGTATCGATATTTTAACTTTCTTGCTAACTGATTCTTCGATATACTGTTCTGCAACTGCTCCAACCTCTAAATTTCTTCAGTGTAAATACATCGCATGGTTCAATCAAGAATGTATCTGCTGATCGTCTAAAGCAATGACCCGTGTAAACTTGATAATTCTTCAATTTTTAATAACTCTTCGATCTTCTTAGGAACGCCTCCAATTTTATGAACTCCTACTTGTGCATTTACCTTGTCTCTAATCTACAAACACACGTTGACTTTGTATACCAACTGACCAAGGGGCTGCATATTTCTTGTAGAGCATACAGCCTTTAGAAGAAGTGTGATATTGCGTAATAATAAATTTCCGGCGAATTTTATTTTTTGTCTTCCAGCATTACAATTATCAATTTTCCAGTATCTTCAATATGATTTGTTGCAAAGTCAATAATAGTTCTTGCCAACGACAAGCACCGAAAACTCCAATACAAAAATAACCTTCTCTATTAAAAAATGGTCGTCTGGTACTTCCAGAAAAAAATTGCTACTTGCTCCTGTTAGGATGTTCGCCTTTTTTGGTTTATAACATTTAGATTTACGTTTAGGGAGTATAATAAGTTTTCCATATTTGTAGCAAACGTAACTTTTGAGTAATAAGAGGTAAGTAGAAGTGATAAATGCTAACCCAGAAATGTCAACATTCTCATGTAATTTCAGGCAGATATTTATCATGGAATTTTTTGTCCATGGAAAGGAAAGCTGTACGGCTCAAAATGTTTACTCAATTGTGGCTAGTAGCAAGTAGCAGAGCAAAATATCTTCATTAACCCCCTAAGTACCTCTGCTTTTCTTGATATTCTTTTTCGTACCTGACACTAGTCTTCAAAAGCAATAAATCTAAACTTGCAGCAACCGCTTCATCATTAATATATTCAGGAAATTCATAAGACGTAACACTCTCACGCTGTCATCTTAAAAATTTTATTCTTTGTTTGTAAACCACCGTTACCATGTTAGAATATTAAGCCTGTCTGATGTTTCTTGAATTGCATTTTTGATTTTTTTAAATTAACTAGTTTTTATAGGTATCACGAAAAATATTTAATAATAAATGGCGAAAAGTGTTAAACTGTCTCGAGTAATATTTATTAAAAAATTATCATCAACTGTTATACTCGTAATATCGGCCTAATAGCAAAAAAGTACTCTAAAATATAATGTTATTACTTTGTTTTGATTTACATATTGACATATTGGCCTAAATGATATGGTAATGCATAAAGAATACTTACCCAGAGTAATACGACAAAAAATATATTTACAACTTTTAGACACTTTTTTCCGCAACACATTGTGAATTTCTATTTTGAATTTTCACCGAAACTGTGCAACATATAAATGTGTAATATAATACGGGAGAGACAGGCAAATAGCGAAATATTTAATCAAAAGGAAGTCCAGCGCGCCTGATTGTGGTATATATTTATTCCTATACAGGAAACTGAAAATGACATTAAGATAAAATTACAACCTTAAACATCGAAGGGTGTTATAATGTCGAAACAAACTGATTAAATATAATTTAATAACTTTGTATGCAATATCCAATAAGTTTATATGTTTTAATAATAAATTTTGGCGTAATAAGGAATGTATATATTATTAACACTTGTATTAACAGCATACAGGGTGTGTTAAAGTGTTCAGATGTAACTAGGAAGCCTAATTTCTGAGTCCCATTTTACTAGACATTCATTAGTTAAATTCCATGGCTATAAATTGTATCACACTATATATCCCGATGATGATACCAAGGAAGGAAGTGCAGTGATCATCAAAGAAAATATACAACAGTATGTAGAACCCAATTATGCTAGTATTAAAATTCAGGCCACAGCAGTTAATGTAATAACAAACCGATATTCATTAACAGTGACAGGAATTTATTCCCCACCACGGCATAATATAAAGAAATAAGAATATTCTGAGCTACTCAAACAACTAGGCAATATATTTATAATTGGATGAGACTTAACGCAAAGAATACCTCAAAGGTTCCAGACTAACCATAACAAAAGGAAGAGAATTTTTAAAAGCTGTCAATGAATGTGGAAGCAACTCTATCTACTGGAAAGCCAACATATTGGGTGACAGGTCCTAGTAAGGTGCTTGATCTGATCAATTTCTTTATAGTCAAAGACAGAGCATCCAGTTACGTTCAGATTGATGAATGCCACTTGACTTATGTTCTAACCACACAGCAATAACATTAATACTGAATGAAACTGTGATACAGAAAGAAAATAATCCTATACTAGTTAGTAAATATACAGATTGGATAAGTTTTAAACAAATACACTTGACGAAAGAGTAAAACTAAAGGTAAAAGGTAACTCTAAACTGCCTTTTAGATGTTAAAAACCGCTAAAGGGCAGTAGCTATCCGAAAGAAATTAGGAACTTAGTTACAGAAAAAAGAAAAGTCTCTTATTAAAATTTGTTAATATATTATTATATTATATTAACGATTTTTAAGATAAATATACTGAAATATAAAAAAAATATATTAAATTTGCATAACTATTACATTACATATTACAATACGTATTATGTATTGGAAGGCTACTTGTATCTTATATTAATTGTAAAGAAATTAATATAAAATTTATACTACTTAGCTACTAAATTTATACTACTAATATCAAATGTATACTATTGTCACGAATGCCTCGAGCGATCCCGAACGCCGGGAATATTCGAAACCTTGAGAGCGTGCAGTATTAACTTCCAGCGCGTTTTATACTAGAAGGTTCGCCAAAGTTCTTTGTCTAGAAACGCCTGGAGAAACGTTCCACTGCCTAATGCCTATATAAGAATTGTGACGTCCGGCCAGCAGTTAGTTGAATTTGGACCGCGATAGTGAGCTATATACAGTGCGAAAGTGATATACAGTGCGAAAATTAGTTTATAAAGTTAAAGTAGAAAGAAAGTTAGATAGTTAGTTTGACTTGTGAATAGTTGAGTTGTAAATAAGTGTTCGAGAAATAAAGAACTTTCTAGTAAATTCGTTACATTGGTGTCAGAAGTTGGGATAGAACGTGGTAGACTTAGTTTAGTTGGACGAGAAAACCCACAAGTGTGACATATCACTGAAGTCGTCTCGTCGTGAAGAGGTCGAATATCGACGTTACAAGAAGGTCAGAGAACATTCTCGAACTTTCAATAGGAGTCAAGAAAACCCACGAGTGTGACATATCACTGAACTCGTCTCGTCGTGAAGAGGTCGTATGTCGACGTTTCTAGAAGATCAGAGAACATTCTCGAATTTTCGAAAGCAGCCAAGAAAACCCCTAAGTGTAACGCATCACCGGAATTGTCTCGTCAAGAACAAAACGTCTACTGGGTTTTGGGAAATTTCTGAAGAAAAGTTAATTGGATGCCAGTAGGAACTAGAAGCCAAGCCGCGGCCATGGAGGAACAAATGAATGAGCTACTAGCAATGTTAGCTGCAATGAAAGCAGGACAAGATCAAATGAAGCAAGAAATAAAAGCAGGACAAGATCACATGAAACAAGAAATGAAATCAGGACAAGATGAAATGAAACAAGAAATGAAAGCAAACCAATAGGAAACGAAAGATGAACTTAAAGCTGTACACAACGCCATGAGAATATTTCAAGATGAGATAAAAGAACAAGTCGCGATGTACCTCCAAGTCTTACGGAAAGAAACAGAAAAGAAGCTAGAAGCGAGTATGGAACAGTTATAAACGGGGCTAGCTAAACAGGAAGCAGAAATAGACGAGAAGATACAGAAAGCCAATCAGTCCTTAGCATCAAAAGTGGAAGAGATCCAAAGGGAGGTTAGCCGACTAAGAATACGTCCTGCAGGTGCTGCACCTGGGGTCCAACAGCCAGCCAGAGTGACAGCACCAACTTTTGATGGTTCGATTCCTTGGTCGGTGTATCGAAGACAATTCGAGGCTGCTGCTTGCGCAAACTATTGGGACGATCAGGAAAAGGATATAGCTCTTATCGTCGCCTTAAGAGGGAAGGCTCTCGATATACTCCGATCTATTCCGGAAAGTCAACAGAATTTTACAACAATAGTAGATCGTATGGAGATGCGTTACGGTGACAAACACATGCAACAAGTCCACCAAATGCAACTGAAGAGCCGAAATCAAAGAAGCAGCGAGACATTGTAACAATTTGGAGCAGGAGTTTGCAAATCAACTGTGCGTGCAAACATTTATCGATGGCTTGAGAGACCCGGACATGCAGCAGGTGCTGAGAATGTCACGACATGACACTCCCAGTAAAGCATAAGCGCACTCCCTAGAGTTTGAGGCCGCAAAGCAAGCATCGAAAGGGCACGTGCGGGTGCGCATGGTCGAAGTCAACGGTGAGGAAGAGACCAAGCTGGATCAAATTGGTAACTTCCTGCTGGATCTGAAGAAGACTTTGTTGGAAGACCGAGAGCCACACAGACTAAGGTGCTGGAATTGTGGCCGCATGGGACATCTTCGACGTAATTGCCGAGCTCACGGGAATCAAGCGAGCAGCAGAGACAGGCAGTGGGAAAACTAAAAGCAGCCGACTTTAAGGGGCGCCAGTTGGCTACACTCTCCCGCCAAGCCTCATCGACAATCGTCATCAGCAAAGCCAACAGCTGTGGATCACTGCTCTTCGAAGGCACCATCAACGGCCACAGTGCGAAGATGCTGGTGGATACTGGAGCATCAAAAACTTTTATTCGGCCTTCTAAGGCGGTTGCATGGCGAATAAAACCCTTGAGAAAGAAGCTGTTGTTGAAAACAGCGACAGGTGAAACCACAGAAATCCAAGGAGAATGTGACGTGGAGTTGCAATTAGGGGATATATGCATTGTACATCGGGCCCTGATAGCACCCATAACTGATGATGCCATCCTTGAACTGGATTTCATGGAAGAACACAACATCAAGCTGGACCTAGGGTCAAGTACAATGCGCATAGGAAGCCAGGAGATAGTAATGACTAACTCCAGGAGCGACGTCACCACAAGCAGGGTAGTGGTGGTCAAAGATGAACTGTTACCAGTTCATGCTGAAAGTGTGCTCCATGTGGAAGTAACTGGCGTTGATGGAGGACTGGTGGAAGTGGTGGAACCTAATAACCCGGACTCGACAGAAAAAGCCATTTTAACTGGACGGACACTTGTGAAGACGGGGAAGACAATTCCAGTAAGAGTTGCCAATTTGAAAGACTTTGAGCAGAAGATCACCCGAGGAACAGTGTTAGGAACGTTCGAGATGGTCACACTAGTTCGTAACTACGAAGTGGAAGAAAAAAAAGATGCTCATAGAAACAAGCAACTAGTAACTGCGCTTCGTGAATTATTAGAACGCTCTAGTACCCACTTACGTAGAGAACAAATTGGACAACTTCCTTGTATGGAAGAAGGATGGGTCAACAAGGTTCTGCGTCGACTACAGGAAACTCAATGACGTCACTCAAAAAGATAGTTATCCTTTGCCACGGATTGATGACACACTAGATAGCCTATCTGGAGTGAAGTGGTTTTCGACGCTGGATTTAAAGAGTGGGTATTGGCAAGTGGAGCTGCATCCGAATAACAAGGAAAAAACCGCTTTTACTACCGGAAATGGACTCTGGCATTTGAACGTAATGCCGTTTGGTCTGTGTAATGCCCCCACCACCTTCGAGCGACTGATGGACACTGTGTTGCGAGGACTAAACCGGAAGATCTGCTTGGTTTACATCGGCGACGTAGTCATCCTGGGAACAAGTTTTGAAGAACATTTTACGAACGTGCGAGAAGTGGTCAAGAAGTTGGCCGCTGCAAAGCTAAAGCTTAGCCCAAAGAAATGTAATCTGTTCTGCTCGAAGGTCAAATACGTTAGGCATGTCATCAGTGCAGAAGGCGTAGGCAGTGACCCAGAGAAGACGACAGCGGTGCGCAAGTGGCCAGTTCCTAAAGAACAGCATCAATTTACGGATTTTCTTAGGTCTTTGCTCGTACTACAGAAGGTTTATTCGAGGATTCGCCGATATTGCGAGGCCCCTACATAAATTGTCAGAAGATGGAATTATTTTCCAATGGGACGAAGCTTGCGAAGAATCCTTTGAGACTTTCAAGAAGAAACTGACTACAGCTCCAATATTAGACAATCCACAGTTTGACAAACCATTCATCGTAGACACCGATGCCAGCAGCAAGGGAATTGGAGGAGTACTGTCGCAAGAACAGAATGGACAGGAGAAAATAATTGGCTATTTCAGCAAAGCCTTGTCCAAGCCCGAGAGAAACTACTATGTAACTCGACGGTAATTTCTAGCCGTAGTGAAGACTTTGGAGAAGTCTTTTATATATATATATATATATATATATATATATATATATATATATATATATATATATATATATATATATATATATATATAATAAAGATTTTTCTACAAGTACCTGTACGGAAGAAGATTTCTGTTAAGAACCGATCACGCTTCTCTTAAGTGGCTACTCCAATTCAAAAATCCAGAAGGGCAAATTGCGAGATGGCTTCAGCGATTACAGATCTTTGATTTCACCATTGAGCACAGAGCTGGAAAGCATCATCACAATGCTGACGCCATGTCTAGAAGGCTATGTGCAAATGATAACTGCCAGCACTGTTTGAATCTGGAGCAAAGGGAAGGATTCTCTCAAGTGACTTGTTACCTACTGTACAACTGTACAGCCGGATGAAAATTGGGATGCCAGCATACTAGCCGAGGATCAAAGGAGCGACGAATATCTTGGGCCTATAATGCGTTAGAAAGAAACAGGAGAGAATAGACCATTATGGGCGGATATCAGCTACCTCGGCGCAATTACGAAATGTTACTGGGCTCAATGGGACTCACTGATTATTGATGGCGGGGTTCTGAAAAGAGTTTGGGAAAGTCCGTATGGTGCAAGGAATCGACTACAGATCGTGTTACCCAAGAGTAACACGAGTGGTCGAGGTTTTGGAAAATGCTCACGGCGGAACTAGAGGAGGGCACTTTGGCGTAGCTAAGACCATGGGTAAAGTGAAGGAACGATTCTACTGGGTAGGAAGTCGGTCAGACGTAGAAGATTGCTGCAAGAAATGCGACGTCTGCGCTAGCAGCAAGGGCTCAAACACTCGGCGCCGGGGACGCATGAAGCAATACAACGTCGGTGCTCCCTTTGAGCGAATTGCTATCGACGTCGCCGGGCCATTTCCATGCACTGAATCGGGAAATCGTTGCATCTTGGTGGCTATGGATTACTTCAGCAAATGGCCGGAAGTTTACGCCATACCTAACCAGGAGGCAACCACTGTAGCCGAGCAACTTGTCGACAATTCGACCAGCCATTTTGGAGTTCCATTAGAACTACATTTCGACCAAGGCAGAAACTTTGAATCGGGTGTGTTCCAGGGAGTGTGTTAGTTGCTCGGAATTCGAAAGACCAGAACAACACTATTATATCCCCAATCGGACGGAATGGTCGAGAGATTCAATAGTACACTGGAGACCAATTTGAGAATGATGGTTAGCGAGCACCAAACCGACTGGGACCAACACATATCGATGTTCCTACTGGCCTATAGAACTGCTGTCCATGAAACTACTGGGTAAACACCAGCCCGCATTCTCTTTGGCAAGGAGTTAAGACTGCCGGTGGATTTAGTGTTCGGAAGACCGACTGATCAAGCGATGACAAACGAAGACTACCTACAGTCCCTGGAGAAACATCTCCAGGAGGCTCATAAAGCCGTGCGATAATAAACCAGATTTGAAAGCGACCGAATGAAGACAAGGTATGACCGAAGGACGAATACTGAAGGTTTTCAAGAAGGCGACCTAGTCTGGTTATACAATCCATCTCGCAAAAAGGGCCGATGTCCGAAGTTGCAGAAATCCTGGGAGGGTCCTTACAAGATTGTGACCAGAATAAATGACTTAGTTTACCGAATCCAGAAAGGACCACGTGCTAAAATGAAAGTTGTTCACATCGCCCGCTTGTCACCATTCCGAGGGCGATCTACTGATCGGGACGATCAGTACTAGAAGAGGGGCAGTGTCACGAACGCCTCGAGCGATCCTGAAAGCCGGGAATATTAGAAACCTTGAGAGCGTGCAGTATTAACTTCCAGCGCGTTCTATACTAGAAAGTTCGCCAAAGTTCTTTGCCTAGAAACGCATGGAGAAACGTTTCACTGCCTATATAAGAATTGTGACGTCCGGCCAGCAGTTAGTTGAATTTGGACCGCGATAGTAAGTGATATACAGTGCGAAAATTAGTTTATAAAGTTAAAGTAGAAAGAAAGTTAGTTAGTTAGTTTGACTTGTGAATAGTCGAGTAGTAAATAAGTGTTCGAAATAAAGAACTTTCGAGTAAATTCGTTACACTATATACTAATTTATACTATAGTTCAGACTTTGAACATTCAGGAACATTTCCACTGGTCTATAAAATACAGAGCCTTCCTAATTTAAATGTCAATCAACGTATATAAAATAAACTATTGGGTTGTTATTGTTGAGTTTTCAATGTATTTATATTTAAATAGTTTACAATTTGTCTTTGTAGTTCATAAGTTATAGACTTTCTAACTTATTTATATTAGGTATTATCTAATTCTTTAAAGTTATTTTCTTACCCTGTCTGCTAGAGCTTCGTAGCCATTAACTGGCTGGTTATATATATTTGGTTATTTTTGTGTCTTTATAGATAGTAGTCTAAGAGGGTTAGGTCCAGAGGTCTAGGCGGCCGTTTCCATGGACTATTATTTACAAACCAATGGCCTTCAAACCTGTTGCTCTAGTTTCTGGTATACTAAACAGTAAACATTAATTGATGTAATGGCAAGTATGCAACACGTCTTCATTTAATCCTTTTATTAAAAAATTCGTTACAAAATGATATCATAACAAATATGATACAAAAACTTGTATGCGATGATCTGAACCATCCTTATTCAACTCATATATTAAATTTACTTTGTAAGTGTCTAACTTTTCTTCTTTAACATTTTTTCCATCTGTAGAATAGGACACGAGTGTTCAAATCTAGTTGCTTGGTAGAAGAGTCCTGATATTCTTTAACTTTAGGAGATACTTTTAATTTAGTTTTTTTTTGTAACTTGAGATCTATCTCAAGACTTCTTGTAACGAAGTGGGAGGTTGCAATTTAAGACATACTATTATGATGTCGCAGCTGAAAATCGAAGTCCGAAAACCAATTAGTTTATATGCCAGTTGGTGTCTTTAATAAATAACAATGATGTGGTTCAGAAATTTAAGAAATAATTTATTAACATAATTATGAATATTGTGCGATACTCACCAAAAAATTGAATGAAACACAGACCTAACAAAGTATTTTTATTAAAACATTTATAATATACAACGTTATCTTATAAAATATTCAGTTAGTTAGCTTATAAAACTTGTAATACTTGTTTCAAAGACATAACAAATAAATTAAAAAATAGTCAACGAAATAACATTTAAAACAAAGAGACTAGTTTATACTACAAACTCAAGGTACACAAAATAACTATCACAAAATAAAAATTATACAACATACAGAAAATATTGCAAATCCTTTATCGTTTTGTTGATATAAGATATGTTCAAGATAATTTAAGAAAATAAATGTTAAGATTTTATATAATAATTTATTATAATTGTCAAAATTGACATTGAATATGGTAATTAATTATTTGGCATTGATGAGAAAGTAAAAATAAATTGAATTACTTTAGTGATTAGCTATTAAACTGTAATATATTTATCAATTGAATAGCTAATTACTAATCAAGGAAAGATTTCAATTACACTTCTTGAATTAAACTATTGATGATTATCCGTAGAATCATTTGCAACGCTGCTGTTAGTATGCACCTGCAAGCTAGTGTATACATTCTGTTCATTTTTAATTAACACGAGACCTTTAGGCATGCTCTTTCTGATTTGCATTAATATAACTATCAACTATTTAGCGTGTGTATTTATTTATACCGTAATACTAAAAATTATCTCCAACTTCCCATTTGATTCCGCCATATGCAGCATGATAAGCATATTCCCAATAGTGATGCGATAAACTGAAAAAGAAAATCAATTTTCATCCAACATACTTTCTAATATAGGTTGAAATTGTCTGAGAAAATTTTCGTGCCATCCCCTGAGTTATTAAAAATATTCTTTATTTAAGCGAAAGAATATTTTTAATATAGTTAATTTTCTTTCCGAAGGAAGAGTAGATGCGTCGAAATAAAACTATTTACTATTTTTACCTCTTAATATTGGGAAGAAGAAGATGATGTGACATAATAATTACAGGCAAAGCGTTAATAAATAAGATAAAGGATAATTATCCCAAGTCTGAGCCTTGAAGTACTCCAGAGAACTATAAGAAGATCTCGGAATTAAAACCATTATATGAAACAAAGAATGTACGTCTGGATTAATACGATTTGCAACGAGACTGTGTTGCTTGTAGGATAAAACCGGTTGCACACCAAGATAAATGTTTATGTATAATGACGTTTCAAAAACTTATTCAAGATTTTTGATCTGATCATCCCCACAGGTCATATTGTTTTTAAGTTTTAATAATGGTCGACTAACATCAATTTCATCAATTTTCACGTCATTGATACAGGTTGAGTAATTGTCTGAATTTTGTTTGTAGCCTGCACATCGTCAATGGAAAAGCCACTGGAAAAATATCTAGTAAATCCATTTACAGTTTTATTTGGATCATCAAACGATTCCTCATTGAAGAAAATCATTGATGGAACACGCGTCGAACTTTTATTATTCTGAACATTAGACCAAAACCCTCTGGAATCAATTTAAGTTAGTGTAAGCATCAACCTAAATTTGTTTCTCATTTCATTTTTAATGTTGTTAACCTTGTAGTTCAAATTATTAGTTATTTTCAGCAGTGCACGCTAGATATACGCTTTATATAAACACCTATAATCAAAACGTCTTTATAGAAAGAAATATATACTATAATAAAGACAGAGGAAGTAAGTTTTGGGTATAACACTCATATAAATACACCACAGTCTTGTACTCTTTTATTCACATGAGGTGGATATAATCTGTACTGTGTAGCTATTCTACAGTACGAATACATGTAGCCTTTATGATGACATTATAATAACTTTATAATGATATGATTGTTCTGCGATTTCTGACTAACCAACTTAATATAAGAAATGGTTGGAATCCTCGATGCAAGAATAAAAGATAAATTAGCTTTGCTTTGGCTCAAAAGATGAAAAATAAAAATCAATGAAAGTAAATCACAACATGTGACTTTTATAGTTAGAAAAGCCTAATGTTCACTAGTACTCATAAATGAGACAATCATACCGCAAACATCAAAGGCAAAATTCCTTCCCCTACTCAAGCCTGCCTGTAGGCTTTCTGGGGAAGCAAGTCTAGTTTCCGTGTGTCCAAACATTAAAAAAATATTGGTCTTCGTTTTGATTCCAGACTCAATTGAAAAATACGTATTTTTAAAAAATACAAATATATAGACATAAAAATAAGACAGCTAAACTGTCTACTTGGAAAAAATAACAAATGTGCCTAGAAAACTAAATTTTAATTTATAAAACTATCGTCATCCTCATCTGCACTTACGGCATTGAACTGTGTTGTGTCAATAGGTCTAACATAGCTATCATACAGCGAGCACAATCCAAGATCCTTCGAATAATGATAGACACACTATGTCTACCATCTACCATCATCAATCTGACGTTGCATCATGACCTCCGAATCCCAACAGTCCAAGAAATAATCAATGATAGAATCCAGAAACATCACAAATGATTAGAATAACACTCAAACAGATCTTCAATATAACATGTCCAAGAAAATATCGATAGAAGGCTTAAGAGGAAGTAGTTAATGGGCCTTAAATAAGGTGTAGGAGGCCTTCCTGCTGGAGAACCTTATCAGGACATATATGAGACTACATTACAAGTCTCTCAGTTAACAAAATATTTCATAGATTTGTAAATTCTGATTGCTGTTCAATAAATTATTACAAAGTTGTGCATAAACACTAGAAGATTAATATCTTTGAATATGATACCCTGCTTTTTACCAACTTATGTATACCTAAGAGACGTTAAAACTATGGCTTGATTTATTAATATATATTTATATGATCTAATACCTCGTAGTATTTATATGATGTCATTTTTCTTCAATTCATTTTCCGCTATGTACCTCACGAAATAATTATATTCAAAGATTAATACTACTGTACCTCGGTTGTCCCAACAACTATGGATATCCAACCTATTATAACATTCGTTCCAAATGTAAACGCGCTGACGGTTTGTGAACAGGCTTCGGGGTAGTGATCTCCTTCCGTGCAAATGATAGTAGCTCTATCACAGCAAGTCAATGGTAATTCGTTTCCATTGAAAAATTCGCTGTATTCTGTTAAGGGTTGCTTCCAACCGCAACACTTCATCTGGAACAAGGCAGAGATTAATTAATAAGTAGTTACACTCTCTCTTGTGGTTAAGAATTTAATCTACTTAGGAATGAGGATGATAAAGATTTATGAAAACGCCAAAACAGTTAAACATGTGTCAACACATGTGTATATTGTCGTGAATAAGTTAAATAATTAACATGTGTACATATATTGTCATGAATAGTTTCGTACTTTATTAATAAGAATTGTTATAAAAGAAGTGGATGAAAAACCTTTTCACATATATGTTATATGGCAACTGAAAAATAATAGTGAATTACTGTAAATAATGACATGAAAGATTCTAGAGAAATAATAAATGAGGAGAGGAAAATATCTTGGGCAACAGACTTAATGGAATAAAAAGTAAATACAATTATAACTGACATGGGAACTGAAATAGATAGTCTTCTATTTATAGTGAAACTACTAAAAGAAACGATAAAATAAAAAGAGATAAGACAGTAAATTAAAAGAGAATGAAGTTTACGTTTTAAAAAAGAAATATAAAAAACCTGTCAATAATTTAGAACCTTAAATAACAACGAATGTTGCCATTTTTATTATTATTTTATTGATTGATTTCCACTGTAGATATTTGGGAATTATGTATAGAAAAACACATATAATAAATAGCCGCTACGGTTTTGGTGGCACACATGTAATCTTCTAGACGAAATTCTTAATAACAGTTTTGTATAATTGTGGCGGTATTTCGTTGATACAACTTTCAATTTCGGCCTTCAATGCTTGGGTAGTCATGGGCTTGTTGGCATAAATCTAAAATACTTCAGAAAACCCCACTGTCCATAGGTGTTAAACCGCGAGTTTGTGGCGGCCAGTTTTGATCATCAAAACGGTAAATGACATGGCCAGGGAAAGACTCGTGCAAGATCGTCAATGTTTCACAGGTAGTATGGCAAGTGATACCGTCCTGCTGAAACCACACGTCTTCAAGAATAATATCTTCAATTTAGATACAAAGATCTGGATTATAATATCACGATAATTTTCGCCATACCGTTAATGCTACCTGTCCTGTTTAAAAAAAAATGGTCCAATGATTCCTTCACACCAAAGTGACACGTTGGGGATGCATTTGCATTTAATTAATCATTCGTAGATTTTCTGAGCTCCAAATGCGGCAATGTTGCCTATTAATGAATCCATCAAGGTAAAAATGGGCCTCGTCGCTGAAGATAACTCTATCCACAAAATTAGTATTCACTTTTTGTTGTTCAATAATCGAATTGGTGAAGTTTATTTGCTGTGCATAGTTTGTTGGCAGAAGTTGTTGATTCAATTGGACTGTGTAAGCATAAAGATGCAAATCTTTAGCGAGAGTAGCTGTTGAAATGTTGAATTCTTGTGCACGATGAAGAATTGAGGTCACTGGTCTCTCGGCCATACCCTGGCGAACTGTCAGGATGTCTTGTTCTGCACGACCACTACGAGCTCGTGTCGCGTGTTTCACATCAATCACTAAACCAATACCTTCGAATTTTTCGAATATTCTTATCACAGTTGATAAATTTGGAACATTATTTCTACTAAAAATTGAACGCAGTTTACAAATTGTAGCAACCAAACTCTCACCACTTTGATAGTAACGTTTAACAATAATTACGTGTTGTTGTATCATGTAGCCCTTCAGGTTTACTAACATCTATCTGTCCCCTATGGGTCTGTCACAATTATTGACCTATTGAATCATGATAGCTAAAATGGCGCGCAATTAAAATCTAACGCTCTTATTGTAACACCCTATATATGAATAAATATTGAGGAAAAAAAAGAGAAACTTAAATAATGATATTTGGTATAAGTTATATGATAATAGTAATGAAGTCGTAATACACATTTACAACTAGAGCTACACATGATTCATGTAATCTTTAAAATAAATTTAAAGTAGGAAACTTCTTAATTCTTAAAACTTCCTTATATAAGAATGAGTATTTAGTGTATTTACGAAGACTGTTTCTTCCATATATTTTTAAATTTTGTTTCCATATATTTTTGTAAATATTTAATTTCTTTAGGTATCATTTTAAAATGACTACATCAGTTAAGAGTGAATATTCAGTTACATCAGTCGGCTGTAAACAAGTTACAATACTTACTACTTAAAAATCCTTTTATGAAATACTCATCATCAAGATAAATCAATTCAAGATAAATTAAGGTTCTCCTTTTTTTTAATGTAATTAGGGTGGATATTTTACCCTTATTAATGCTTCTTATCAATTTTGGGCTGTCAAAATTTTGCCCTTACTCTAGCTAAGTTTAAAATACAATTTACTCACCCATCTTTGTATTTCGTCCATCCATTGAGGATCATGATTATAATTTTTAACGGCTTTGAAAATATCGGTGTCTATTTGTTGGTCTAGATTTACCATTTGATTGAAGGATCCATAGGATACTACGCAATATCCTCCAAAAGCCGCCTGGGAGAAAGCTAGTATCAGAAGCAATGCAGAATACTGAAATAGAGAAGTCATATATAATGCTATTTGTATGTACCATCAAAAATTGATTGAAAGTTGTATGAGAGTCCATAGAAGGATTTTCATGATTTATTCTACTGAAAAAAGTAATGTTTGAATTTAAACCCGACAAAACTGATCACACTCAGTGGCGGATTTACACTTTTACCGCTAGTAGGCTATCCAAATGTTGTCGCTCCTACCGACCTCTGCCATTCGATACCTTAGTTCACAATCATATTAATTACAATTTCTGTTGTCAATGAAATTTTAACTTTATGTTTTGTGCACTATCGCCCTAATTACACCACCTTTTTCCCGTAATTAATAGATTGTGAACTAGGAAATCGATGTGTCAGTTCCTAGGTTATATTTACAACCCAACGGTTTAGTTAAGATTGCACAAGAAATAGTTTTTGGGTATATTTCTGAGTTAATAAAAGCTCAATCATGTACTACTAATAAGGCGGTGTAAGGTATGCCTTAATAGGAGTAATTCTGTAACTTATGCCGTTAAAAATTTTTAACGCCTGAATTATCCATTCTGATTGGACAAAACATATTATTTCCATAGAAAGTTATTATATGTAACCGCTAAATATTTTTAAAAACAGGGTCCTAGACAAGAGCCTCTAAATTTAACTGGAAAACTGACAAATTTAACGCTTGTTTGTATTTTCTTGCTATGAATTTTTATTGCGTTTACTTACGTAATAAAAACAAATATATTGTAACGAATTTACTAGAAAGTTCTTTATTTCGAACACTTATTTACAAATCAACTATTTATAAGTCCAACTAACTAACTTTCTTTCTATTTTAACTTTATAAACTAACTTTCGCACTATATTACACAATGTATTACACAATGTTTGCACCGTATCGCTCACTATCGCGGTCCAGATTTAACTAACTCAATGGACGACACAAAAACGAAAACGGATGACGAAAAGTGATGTCACTCGTTCCCACGCTGCAACCAAACACCACTACGCAAATTGTAGAAAAATTTATCAGTGGTAAAACATATGACATGTTGAATTGAATTTGAATACCTAATAACATTTGGGTATATAAATATGAATGTTGTTGATTTCTGTAAGACAAAAAATTTTTTGGCCCCAAATTTGCCGCCCCTAAAATCTGCCGCCCTAGGCTCCAGCCTACTCAGCCTGCTGATAAATCCGCCACTGATCACACTTATTTTAATAAATGTGAACTTAAAATATTCAATAAATATAGAGAAATCTAGTAAATTAGTTTTTGTTATTTGACATATATGTTATGTTAGATATGTTATTTTAATTTACGTTCTTTTAAACTGCAAACTAAAAATAACAATCTTGTTTTTGTATGCACGCATAATGGTTAACACTTAGACGTTTAAACCAATCCTACGAAAAACATTAGAGAAATTATCTGCCAAGAAATCAAGGAAGAAATTTCCCATCTGAAAACTAAAAAGTCAACTGAGCTCGACCAAATAACTCCGAATATGCTCAAAGAACTAACGAAAAAAGCTATTACAATGTCAACCTACATATTTAATGTTATTCTGAATTTCCAGTCATGGTTAAAACAATTTAAAACTTCAGTAATATTCCTAGTACCTAAGTCTGGGAAAACCCCAAACTCCGTAACATCCTGTAGACCAATTAGTCTCCTGTCAACCATATCTAAACTTTTAGAAAAGTTAATACTTCACATGATCGAACTTCTATTTGATAACATCCCTGAGCACCAATTTGGTTACCGTAATTCACACTAAACCATCCAACAGTGTCACAGATTAATCCATGAAATAAATACATCCATAGAAAACAAACTCTACTGTCCATCAGTATTCCTCGACGTAAGTCAAGCGGTCGATAAGGGTACGAAGAGAAGAACTGTTATATTAAATTAAGCTTTCTCTGCCGTATTATTTTGAACTATTGAAGTCATATCTAATAGACAGCCAATTTATAATTAGAGTAACGACGAAGCTTCGAACGTGCTTTCAGTCAAGTTTGGAGTCCCCTAGGGTAGTGTACTAGGACCAGTACTCTATTTATTATATACCTCGGATATGCCAACCACCGATAATACAATAATCGAAACATTCACTAATAACACAGCAATACTTGCTCAGTACAGTAATAATGTCATTACAGCCGAACATCTACTGCAACACCTACACTTGGTAGAAGATTGGACAAAAAAGTGGAAAATAAAAACTAACACTACAAAATTCATACGTTCACTTTACCATAAGGAAAGAGCAGTACCCGTCAGTTACTTTTAATGGTACTATAATACCAGAGGCTTCATCGATAATATATTTAGGAAAGCACCTATATAAAAAATTTGTATAATGCACCTATATAAAAAACTGGAGAGAGCATGTATCAAACAAGAAAAAACAAATTATTTAAAACTCCAAAGCTTGTATTGGATACTCGGGAGAAAATCGCATCTTGCTTTAGAAAGCAAAGCTCTGGTATATAAGGCGACCATAAAATCTATATGGACATATGGAGTAAAACTCTGGAGATGCGCCAGCAAGTCGAGTATTAACATTCTTTAAAGAGCCCAATCTAAAATACTCCGATCAATAACACATGCATTGTGGTATGTACTCGTATCAAACAATACGCTACACGACGACTTCGACATTTCATTCATCAGTGATGTAATCTAGGACAGGTGCAATAAACACCATAATAGACCCGAAATACACCCCAATCCACTCTTATGACCACTGTCTCGCCAACAAAACTATAGAAAATTAAAAAGGTGGCTACCAATGGATATAAAATAAACTAAAATGCAAGAGGGTTCCTCGCTGGAAGTATCCTCATCCCGTCAATTAAAGGACTTCTCTTCATCGGTCCTGTGATATCAAATTAGCCTACAGAAAGTATTATATTTCTGATTGCTGATATCTTGAAAATAAAAAAAAAATTAATAGGAGTTTATTCCTTTAATGGGGAATTAAATACTATATTTATTATAGCCTTATAGTATAATATTCTTGTAATGAAATAACAAAAAAGCACATTGACAAGATTTTAGAAAATTCCACATATGCATAAAGAGGAAGACACAAAATACTGACAGAACTAGGCTAACATTACTAAACAAATCAAGCAAATATTTTCTTATGCTAAAAATTTTAGGCGAGTAATGAATTTAATTGGTATTGTATCAAAAACGTTTTTTTCCTCATTTGGCTCAGAGTTTATAAAAAAATAAACTTATTTTCCATAGACAGTAGTACGTTTTTTTAACTTAGGAACCCTAACCGCAATTATCTAGGGAGGTAATAGATATGAGTTTAATACTCTCTTTGTCCAGGAGTCACTAAATTAAACACAGATTGGTAGACAACGGTATGAATAAAATAGGTACACCAATAGGTAAGCTACATGGGAATATGAATTCTATATACTTTTGGCGATAGCAAGGATAAAAGTACATATGCCTTGACCGGGAATCGAACCCGGCTCTCCCAATTGCCGGTTGGTTGCTCTGACCGCTGAGCTATCAAGGCACACTCATTATCCTTGCTAATGCGCCAGTTTAGTGCGTCACTACAGTACTCCCTCCCTAGAGACATGGTTTGTCTCGATACAATTTAACGGAATGTGACCGCGTTCGCCATTCTTACGAACCGTTGTTCGGTAACCCCCGGACTGTAGGGCGATGGATAGCACGGGAATTGAATCCGCGAATTTGAGATGTAAGGGAGGTTGGATGTACTGGAACGAATCACATCACGTCGGGGTCACCACTTTGGCGATAGCAAGGATAAAGAGTGCATGCCTTGACCGGGAATTCAACCCGGCTCTCCCAATTTCCGGTTGGTTGCTCTGACCACTGAGCTATCGATGGACACTCATTATCCTTGCTAATGCGCAAATTTAATGCGTCACTACATACTGTACGAATTCTATATAAGCGTATGAATTCGTATACTACTGTACACGTTCAAAATTCTTTGCCATTAGCAGTTTTTGAGTAATCATAAGAAAACCGTGGGAATAAACATTTTGGCTTACCTTTCAATAAATCTACGCATTTCAATACATTTAGTTTTCAGTTATTTTATCACAAAGCTTTAGATAATTTCATCCTCTTTAATTTGAGTGCTCCAAAAGCCTTGTACGATGATTTTCGTCGAGTTATCGTCGTTCAAAGCAACAAAAGTTAGTTTTGGCTTTGGTAATTAATTACTCGGGAAATAATGATCGTACATAAAATTTTAGTAGGGTTTTAAAAACTAAAAAGTATTATATATACAAGTAGTATTCATTGGTTTTTGATGAAATCAGTTTTTGGTGCGAGAATGTTCATTGAAATAGAGGTAAAACATTGCGTATTTAGGGATATTCGCTTAACTTGGCATAACTTTGCAATTAATACACAGACTAAGGATGTTAATTGTTTCCTTTCAACCTCAAGGTATCCTAAAGAAATCCTGAAAGTTTTAAGATTCTGGGATTCATTTTTTCACTGTGTTCGGAATGATTAAATTTGTCGTTTTTACTAAAAATTAATTTAATTTAACAGTTTTTTATTCATTTTTTTGAGGTTGAAAATGTTCTTTTTAGCAATAATCCATTTTTTTACTAAAATATGTTAATTGTTGTAAGAAAAAAAATAAAAATAGGTCATTTCTGGAGTAACTTCATCCCGAGAAGCTTTGCGTGATAAGAATAGTAAAGTATTTATATCGTTTTCCCTCGCTTATATACTTACTACTTACCGATTCAATACAACATGGCGATTCTCGCCAAATACCACAGCATCCTACCAACACGAGAAGGACAAGTATAATTCCAAATGACGTAATGACTATGGGGGGAATTACAGTTCCATATGTTTTGATCACAGCCTCACTGTTTATAAGATAAATGGAATACGTTGAGAGACTTCCATATGCCATTAATGCTAATCCTGCTACCTGAAATGATTACATTATTATAGTATTACACAATCGCTAAACATCGCTAAATATATTACACAGACGCTCAATATTGTACTATATAATGTACTCAATATAGACGTTAAATATATATAATTTACTGATCTACGATAGATCTGGGATAATTAATAACAATAATAATGATAATAAGAATGAGATGCCTTTATTGATATAATTATGCATATAGATACACCAATAAAAAGAATCACTGTTCCATATAACCACTGCATTCTAAGACATAGTGAACTCAAGCATTTCAAGGATAAACAAAATTTTGAACAAGTGATATACATATATTATTATTATTATGTTATATAGGTTTGGGCCTCATCAGTCACTGATCGCATGGGTAATCCCTTGGTGATCCCCTCTTATCCGGGTCATTATCCAAAAATGCTATCCTATAAAAGGAGCAATTTAGGGATGTCCCCCGCCTTAAGCCTCGCCTACTCTAAGATAACAGATATACATATAACAAAATATAAGAAAAAAAAATACTATAATTAACAATAATTAAAAAATAAAACTAATCACTTTTCACATCTACTATTATAAATAAATTATTTGGTCTGTTCTCTGAAGATATTAATACTTTAATATAATTTTATTTCGTTAGGAATTAAGTAACATATAAGTCGGTAACCGAGAAATGAACTACCAAACCGCCAAGCGGTTATCAAATAGTTCTCGAATAGCAAGGCTATTACATAATCGCTATAACAAACAACTACTCCTAGGGCTAAAGCCCCGCCAGGCATTGACTTATACCTAAAAGCGATCCTCGGCCCCTTTCTTGTGTTTTTGCACGGTCAGAAAAGGTTTCAAAGAATAACACCCGCCACGGGTAGGATTCGATATCTGTCCCGGATGGGAACCAAACGACAGACAGCTGTTTCAAACTTATTAGTTCTCATTAGTACTGTACACGTTACGCCGATCTAGGACAAATGTCGAATGAAATCCGTGGGGTATACATCTACATCGATACGATCTATGTTAAGTAACATATAAGTCGGAAATCGAGAAAGGAACTACCAAACTGCCAAGCGGTTATCAAGTAGTTCCCGAATAGCGAGACTATTACATAATAGCTATAGGAAACAACTATTCCTCGGGCTAAAACTCCGCTGGTTCAAAACATGGACATATGTAATAAGTTGAACTTAACAAAAAAAGGAAATTTGATTAAAGAACTAGATTCTCTTATAAATAATTTACTCAGATTCAGCGTCTTCATCGTGTTCACACTCAGTATAAATGGCAATGGTATCTTCTTTACAAATTGCTCTCAAGCTCTTTGCACATTTTGAGGTATTTTTTCGGTTTTTCTTCTTAGGGCAGTAGTAGCGCTTTAGCCTGGCTCCTATCTCATTTGCCTCTGGAATAAGATTTTCTTGTCTCAAAGGAAGACTTAGGTATTTTTTTATTTGCAAACTTAGCAAGTAGAGTAGGATTTGCGATACTCTTCCTTGCATATAAGGGGTAACCAATACTCTTGCTAAGTTGTTTAGATATTTGCGTCTTGGTTGATTCGAATCTAACACATTTGTTCTAAATATAATGTTGCCATTTATACTTGCGATGTTCAGCATACTAAAAAAACAGTCAAAGGCCACCTACACGTGATTGTTGACACGGAAGACTTTTGAGTTCATCTACAGAGCCAGCTAACGATTTATTTTGATTATAATTATAATTATAAATACAGAACATTTTTTTTGGAACGTAGGAAACTAATAAAGATTCACGACCAAAACCAAACATACTGCTGCAGATAAGTCTTTCTTTACTTGCAACAAATATTTCTGGAATTTCCCTCTTTTTCTCTCTAATTGTCCCAACTAAAGTTATTTTTAGATTCTTGAGTTCTTCTGCTAAAGGAATTGAGGTAAACCATTTATCGGAGACTAAATTTTTCCCAGAGTTTAAAATGGGCTCACACAATCATGTTACTACACTAGCTGGACTATTGTCAACATAAAATAGACCCTCGGGTTGCTTTCCACCATAAATCTCCATTTTAACTGTAAAAAATATACGACTATCAGCCAAGACAAATATATTTATTCCGTATTTGCTTGGCTTACTGGGAATGTATTGGCAGTAGCTACACCTGCCGCGGAAACCTTCCAACATTTCGTCAATTGTACAATTTTTACCAGGTTCATAGCAGGCTTAGCATCTTTCTTGAAATTTGTCAAATATGTTTCTGGTTGGAGCTAGCTTATCAAACCTATTGCGCTCAGTTATTGTATGGATAGACTTAGGAATTATCAAAGCGTAAAGCTCGAAGCAATAAATGAAATCGATTCTAGGACATTACCATTTTGAATATCTCTGGCGCTGTAGAGTCGGCGTTCCATAGATAGTATGCCGCGATTTCAAGACTCCTGCCATGTACATTAATCCAAACAGTGTTTTTATCTCTTCAATGTCAGTGTCCAAAACATCTTGTTTATGGGAATAATTGTTTCGAATATACTGCAGGCTGCAGGTATATATTTGTGCACGCTACAATTTCTTCGAGCATTTCATTTGTTATAAGCGAGTTCCAACTTTCATATGGAGTTCGAGCATTCTTTGCAACAGACTTTACACCCGGTAATTTAGTAACAATATTGTGTTTTCGAGTTCGGCTTGTTTTAGGTTTATGGTGAATTTTCCAGATGGTTTTTTTTGGCTCTGCCAATGTAGTTTGGACCATTTTCAGACCAAAAAGTTGAAGTAGTTGTACAATCTGAATCTTCCGCAGATAACTCAGAGTCAGTCTCATGATTTGAATTGATTTCAATAGAATTCGTGTCACTTTCTTCATCGTTCAATTTTTCTTCACGACTTTCTTCCTTTTGTTCATGTAATATCTTCTTGCTCTAACTCTTCAAATATTTTCAAAAGTCTTGCCTCTTCTCTCGGATCCATTTCACTTTGTAGACCAATATGTAGAACTAAATGAGTAAAGAGGACATGCAATAAAAAGTGGATTACGTCGTTACTCGCAGATGAGCTCTTTTTTCGACATATACGTACTCCCAAAGACCGCTAAAACTAAGCCAAGCTCTGGCTGACCACAATTCCGCGCAAATGATTTTGAGATTAATAGTTGTGGGGAGGATTAGATGAATGCATTTGCCATTTAGTGCAAAACTTTGAAAACAGTGGCGGGAAAAGTAAGTAAGTGAGCGGCGCGCTCACCGTGCGTGCGAGTAACGCAGGGTTATTAAAAATAGAAGTAATTTTAATAGAGAAAATGGATACATATGGATAAATATCACGAAGAGACGTGCAATTAAGCATGGTCAGGGTATGAAACAATTATCCTACAACGGTCAGTAACCAAAGCAGTAGTCATTCAAGAAAGATCAGTGAACACGATAGACACTTAATCACGGTCTGTGAGCAGCGCAATAACTCCATGATAACTATTGATCAACCAAGTGAAGCAGAACCTAGGTATATCACGAGAGGAGTAGACAACGATAACAATAATCTGAAGAAGATGACAGCATGATTAGCAAAATGTCAAGACAAGTTGACCACCTCCAAATAGAGACGGAAGAAACTAGTATATTAATAGATAGCAGTAAAAGCCTACATTCTATAAATTGGAATTGTTTCTCAATCGTGGAATATTTAAGAAAATTATATTTTTCTTGCATAAAATTCAAATTAAAATATTTATATTTAATGTGGTCTCCTATATATGTATAAAAATTCAATTATGTGAGTTGCATCTGTCCATCTGCAAAAAATGTTTAAAATTTTTGTTCTACAAAACTTATGATTTTCATCTACAGCGAGGTACGGACAATTTAATCTTACTAGAAATGCTCAATATGATTTCTTTAGAACAAAAAAGAAATTTTCTTATAAGAAATTAAGCTTTTGCTTTAATAAAGAATATGCCTGAAGAATGTGACATTATTGATTCAATAAATATCTTTTCTTCGTGTAAGATACATGTGAAAATGTATTTAAGACAGTTGTAAGTTAGCAGGACTCGGGTTCGTCTTGTTATGGTGTTACAACATTACTCGCAATTATTACATTGTTGTGTGACGTTTCTAGTACAGAATGGTTCACATATACAGTATACATTACAATACGACATTTGTTGTACATCCCATACAATAAACCAAAGCATGTATCAAATTTCAGCACATGCAGGAAATATATGAAAGAAGATACGGTGGCTATTGAGATCTATACTCGACACAGAACTTATAATGATAAAAGTTAAGCACTTCTTTTCTCTTCCGAAAAGTAAGTGGATTATCTAGCGTATTCTCCTATAGAGGTATTTTCAGTAATGCTATTTGTATTCTGGGCTGACTGGACCCGGTATTAGGGATGTCAGAGTCTGTTTGTGTTCAAACTCCAATGGGATGAGTTTGTCATCTCTCTCTTCACCTTCACATGTAACCTCCTCCTTAGTAGCCTGTAATTTTAAGGCAAGTAATTCAATTTTTAAATATGCGAGTTTTCTGAAATTCAATGTTACAATCAAAATTACCTTATTAAATATTAGTTACAATTTATTGCATTATGTTGTAGAGATGCTTGAAATAGAGAAGTTTATTAGAGAGAAAACATTACTATTCGTTAAATATTACTATGTTGCAAACTATAAAAATAAAAAAAATATATCCACATATTCTCAGTATGTTCTTATGGAAATAAACAGTTTTAAAACTTTAAAATGGACTTTTCCGCACGTAGAACATCTCTATCTCTAAATTGAGTGGCCAAGAAAAAATAAACCAACACATAAATGCAGAATATGTGTTTTATGCCAGAGTTTTACTCTTTTAAAATAGCCCACTATCGTGCTTTCTCATAACCCATGGACAGGGTGGGGTGTGTCCTATCCACCTCAAAATCAATACATGTCATCTACGATGACGATCCTAATCAGAATCAGTCAAAACCCGATCGATCCGACACGATTTAATTGAGTAATCCTGGTAGCAAAAAAAATTCTCAAATAGTCCATCATTGTGCTTTCTCATGACCCCTGTACATGGTAGAATGTGTTCTATCCACCTCAAAATCAATAGGTGTCGACTGGGAGACCTCCCCGATCAGAATCAGTCAAAACACGATCGATCCGACGCGACTTAGTTGAGTTATCCTGTTAAAAAAAATCTCAAACAGACACACACACACACACACACACACACACACACACACACACACACACACACACACACACACACACACACCGACACACACAGACGCACAGACAGGCAGACACACACACACACAGACGCACAGACAGACAGACACACAGACAGACAGACACCAGACAGACAGACGCACAGACAGACAGATAGACAGACAGACAGACACGCAGGCAGGCAGACACGCAGGCAGGCAGACACGCAGACAGGCAGACACGCAGACACACACACACACACACACACACACACACCGACACACACACACACACACCGACACACACACACACACACCGACACACACACACACACACACACAGACGCACAGACAGGCAGACACACACACACACACACAGATGCACAGACAGACAGACACACAGACAGACAGACACACAGACAGACAGACGCACAGACAGACAGACAGACAGACAGACAGACAGACAGACACGCAGGCAGGCAGACACGCAGGCAGGCAGACACGCAGACAGGCAGACACGCAGACACGCAGACACGCAGACACGCAGACACGCAGACACGCAGACACGCAGACACGCAGACACGCAGACACGCAGACACGCAGACACGCAGACACGCAGACACGCAGACACGCAGACACGCAGAGACGCAGACACGCAGACACGCAAACACTCAGACACGCAGACACGCAGACACGCAGACACGCAGACACCCAGACACACAGACACACACACAGACACACACACAGACACACAGACACACAGATACACAGACACACAGACACACAGACACACAGACACACACACGCACACGCACACGCGCACGCGCACACACACACACACACACACACACACACACACACACTATTACATTACTTTTCCGTATATAGTGGAGTGCGAAAAAGTAAAAAAATAAAAAAATAGTTTTGTAGAACTTATACAGCTTATATTAATATTTTATTTAATAGCTTATTATATTTCTTCTTCGACTTACTCGTAATTCTTTATGAGACTAAAGAAAGAAAAAATCGGAAGGAACATAAAAGGGAACTGATTCTAACACTCGATATATTTTTATAATGTCTAAGAAATGTACTCCTAGAGCAATTTTTAAACAAAAAAATTTCTTTTTTTGTAATTGATTATTTTGTTTTTTATTTTGGCGAAAGTTGATTTCTTGTTTCAGTTGAACCTTCCAAGGCTTTTTATTTTATAGAGTCAGCAATTTTAACACTCTGTTACTCTTTTTTTCTCTTTATTTTGAGGAACACGTTGTCCTCTGCAATTGAAAGGTATGTACTAAATCTACTTCAATCATATCATTACAAATAGCTTGAGCGTCTCGTCACAGTGCCTATCTAAAATATCCCATTCTGCAGGATGATGTAATTAATACGCGTGATTAAATGTAAGTAGTATATTCCAAACAAACTAATTGACCTCATGGGATATTGTCTCAGCTGGATTAAAAGCGTGGTTTTGTTTGTCTGTAGGAAATATTCATTACTCTCTGTGTCTCTATCTCCTAGGAATTGTATCGTAGATTTTATTTTAGACAGACAAAGTAAACTCTCTAGGGCGTTTGGTTAATAAAAAAAATGTTAATCAAGTTATACGAAATGAAGTGAGAAGGGTTAATTTATATATATTTTAATGTACAGTGATAGTTGGAGCAAATTCTATAAAATTTGTTATCAGGCATATACAGTCTAGAGGCATGTACAGTGCTATTCAAAAGTCCCCTCCCCCCCTCTTATCTTTGGAACGATTATACATAAACTAGTGAAATTTGGTAACTGAATATTAAGGGTTGTAAATTTCCCTACTAGTGATGATAGATGACGTATGCGTCAAAGATGACGTCACAAGGTCATTGTGACCAATAATTTTAAATGGAAAGTCAAGCTCCGCAACTGGATAGTTGGATAGTAAATAATCTGACGTTTTTGCAAGTCTCACCAATTTGATGTTTTTTTAGCTGTAAAGTTTTTATACATTTAATAATTTGTGTATTGTTGATCGAACGTTTAACTGTTTTAGTACCTTGTGGTAATTTTAAAATATTTGTACATTCAATAATTTGTTAAACGGTTGTGAGCTGAACGTTTAAGTGCTTCAAGAAGAGAAATGGTACGTGTTTTAGGTGATAAAGTAGCAGCGATTCTAATACTTGGTGAAACTGGAGAAAATATTCATGCAGCAAAACGCATTTTTAATGAAAGGTTTCCCGATCGCCCAGTTTCGAGGACTTATTTGAGAGAGCTTCTTCGTAAGTTTAAAACAACGGGTAGTATTAATGATGCAAAACGATCTGGCAGACCACAAATTTCTGATGAGAAAAAAATTGATATACTGGCACAAGTAATAGTAAATCCTACTTCTTCAACAACTCAAGTTGCATCAACCTGAGAAGTCAGTCAAAGTACAGTGCACAGGGTGTTGAAAAAAAAACAAATTTCACCCATACAAATTAAAAATGGTTCATCAACTCTCAGACGACGATCCAGACCGAAGACTGCAATTTTGTGATAATATGGAGACTAAAATTAACCAACAGCCAGACTATGTCAAAACAATTTGTTTTAGTGACGAAAGTACTTTCTATCTAAATGGAAATGTAAATACACAAAACGTGAGATATTGGAGTGACGCAAATCCTCACATGTTTCGTGAAACACATACTCAGTATCCCGAGAAGGTCAATGTTTGGGCAGGTATACTGGGCAACCACATCGTTGGGCCTGTTTTTTTAAATACCCACTTAACCGATGAGGTGTATCTGCAGATGTTGCAAAATGAAGTAGAACCGTTAATCCTTGAAATTTTGGAAGATAATCAAAATGAATTCGACATTTTGGAAATAACATTCCAACAGGTTGTGCTCCTCCACACTATTACGGTGCAGTAAGACGGTATTTGGATGAAGAATATCCTGGTAGATGGATTGGACGACGAGGTTCAATGGAATGGCCGCCTCGATCACCGGACCCCACACCTTTAGATTTTTTTTCTGTGGGGGTATCTTAAATCGAAGGTTTACGCCACTCAGCCTGGCAATATTGATGTTTTAAAACAACGTATTGTTACAGAATGTAGGGTTATTTCCGCAGACACATTTGAAAAAGTACGAGAACAGTTTCGCAATAGGATGTTTTACTGTCAGGAAGTAGATGGAGCTCACTTCGAACAATTACTATAAGTAGGTACTGATTCTTGAATCCATAATTAAAATTATTATCCAAGTTTACTGATTACTGATTTAATCCATGAAAAAAACCATAAATACAAACAATATTAGTATCATTGAATACACTTTTTCGATACCTTTTAAAAGAGGTGTCGCTTGCCATAGGGTTCTATTTAAAATTATTGGTCACAATGACCTTGTGACGTCATCTTTGACGCATACGTCATCTATTATCACTAGTAGGGAAGTTCACAACCCTTAATATTCAGTTACCAAATTTCATTAGTTTATGTATAATCGTTAAGAAGATAAGAGGGGGGGGAGGGGACTTTTGAATAGCACTGTATAAAAATGCTCGAAAAGGTCCATTTTGTTTTTAGACGAGAATTTTTGATGTGAGTATATTTTTTTACCACAACTATTGGAGTTACGACGACATCGATACATTTTTTTAACTGGCAATATCCTTATCTAATGCGCACTTTTAAATGATATCAAACATTTTTAAGAATTTGGATATTTTTTGTTTCCAAATTTTGTTACTGTTTAAGAAAATATTCCTTTTTGATGCAAAATACATAAATAAAATCATTACAATCTTCCTACAGAATATATTGATGATAGATTGAATATCAACAAAATGTCTTTTTACAACATTTATTTATTTTAAAACATAAACAGGAGGCCAGTTCTTTGCAGAGTGAATATCGAGTATATATGAATGTATATAGAGTTCGATCTGGCCGAGCGTAAAGTTCATCCTTTTCTATCCGAATACTACCTCACTCTTTCTTCTACGTATACACAGATAATCTCACACTTTTTCCTATTCTTGACAGGCTATATTTTTAATATCTTCCTTGTTACTTATTTGTCAATTTATATACTTATGTTTCTTTTTATGTATTTTACAATGTATCTATACGGTTGTATTTTAATTATTTACTTCAATTTTAGTATATGATGATATATACACATTATTATTATTATTATTATTAATTGCACTACATTGCGTTAATTATGCTGTATATCATAACCAATTATATTATTTTACTTTGGACTATGTTTAATTGAACTTATGTGATATATACTTGGAATATGTTATATTTATAATTGGTACTTATTATTTTATATGTTTTTATATTTTGTAAGTACATATTAATTGAAATTTTATATGCACTGGAATGTATGAGTGTATCTTGTGTGTACATTGTTCTTGACATATGTTATATCATATGTTAATGATCGACCGAATTAATTAAAACTGTTATTATTATTATTATTGAACTATATAGCTTCCGAATTGTCGTGTATATACCAATGTCCGGTTACCTTGTATCAGCGCATTATTATATTTCTGTCTATTTTAATTATCTCAGGTATTCAGTGCAATAAAAATGATAATTTTAATATATAAGAGTTAGACAGATTAGTAAAATCAAAGTTACTATCAAGCAGGGCTTGTTATCTGTATAATTATATTTTGTGTTTTATCAAAGAAATATTCGTTCACAAAAATACATATTTAATAGGCCTATATACATATAAAAATAAAAAGATTCTAAGTATGTCGTAACTTTGCAACGAAAAAATATATTGCTGGTTAAGTTTGATATCATTTTATACTTCATAATTTTGGCATCATTGCGTTTAACAAGTTAAGATCAAATAAATGCGTACGTTTTCTTAAGAGGAATAAACTGTTCTCTTAGTGTATACTTGAAATGCATATAATGACATAGCTGACAATATTTCCCTTTCACATAATTTCAGTGGTGTTTTATCGAGCAAAGCAAAATGGCGTTAACGTACAATTCACCTTAGAGGGGGTACATTCACTGAAATACGCGTTATAAAAAATATCGGGGTCGCATCAACATCTGCAATGTGATTTGGTTAAAACCTGTATTATCACCGCATACGTGTGCGCACTCCGACAAAAATATTTCAACAGTAAAATATTTTCTGTCCTGGACAAATCCGGCTTTCTATTTCCATACGGCTCATGTTACTTTAAAAAAAATACCCGGCTGTATCATGCAAACATATGTGCCTGTAAAAGCAGTCATTTCACCTTACCGCAAAGAAAATAGCGTAAACACCGCTAAGACATTTCGTCACAAATTCACAGCATTCCATTTTTCTCCAGAATAGAACTAACCACCTTGCACTTCCCTCTAATTAACTTATTTGTTTGTAAAGGAACTGCGTCTGAAAACATATCACCGACTAAACGGCGACGTTCAACGCACTGGAGCAGACTGAACGGCTGCCATTCTCATTTCTCTGAATTCTCGGCACGAAATATAACGATCCTTTCCATTTTCAGCTTTCAGAGGAGCTTTATGAATTCAGACGGAAAATTTGCGGCTTATGAGAGGCCGTGTTCATGACTTTATCAATTTATTGTAAAGTAGATTTCGTCATAAATGTAATTATGGTTTTAATTATTTAATTTAAAGCTAATTACTGGACACGGTAAACAACATAATACTGAGTGTTCCATTTAAAGTGCATGCCTCGAAATGTTGAGAGAAATTACACTTTTTGACATAAAAGTCGTCATTAGTGTCACTGACACCTACTCTCGTAAACAACAACCCCTTTAAAATATTGAAATAAGCACATAGGTCGAGTGACACATCATTTGAAGTATCGTTCGACCCTGATAATGGCTTATTTTTGCTCATTAGTCAATCCGTAGTCAGGATATTTAGTTCAATCAATCTGTCTGAGCCCCTATGTTAAATGGTCACTAATTGTAAACAGTAAAAAAAAAATTTAGCGTATAGAAAATAAAATTTCAAGAAGAATTTTTTGCTCTCAAAATGGCAGCATAAATAACCTAATAAATTCGCAAAAGTCAAAAAATCGGTTTTTCTCGAATAAAAAAGAAAGTTGTGCTCGAATTGGAAAAAGTTAAATGAGAAAGTTGTAGATAATGAAAAAATATTTCGATTCAATTTTTGTGAGCTCGAATCGATTCATTACTTTTCGAGATATATCAAGAGAACCGTTGAAAATTGCGTTTTTTTGTTTTTGCTCTAAAAATAACAATATTTGATGAAAACATTTACTTATTTCAGAAAATATAGTCCTAAACGAGACGAAAACAATTACTTTTGTAGAATTCCAAAATATATTTTTTTTAAAGTTGTAGCTGTTTTTGTAAAAAAAGGTGTTTTCGTAAGGCGGCTTTTCCATCGAAACGGATGGTCCTGTAGACTTGTTAGCGAGCTTATTTTCTTCGCCAGGAGTTGTGTTACAAACATATTTTCAGCAGAAATCGATTTTTTAAATTTTTTATATAAAAAATCGCGTTTGAAAATGACGTGATTTTCGTACATTTTTTTCGTGATTTTTTGGCAATAAGTTGTTTAATTTCGATTACATAGTACTTATTATTACAGAATTCAAAAGTTTACTTCAGAAAACACATGAAATTAAAAATAAATTAGTTTTCTATTATTTCGGGAGCTGAAATATTTTTTTTCTCATATACAAGTAGGTGATTTAGTGTCAAAATTGATTTTATTGAAAGAAATGTCTTGCAAACATGTTTAAATTACAAATAATATTTATGTATAATTGAAGAGTGGAAATTAGAAAAGGCCTAAATGCCAAAAACAAAGTTTCGAGATAATAGAGAAAAACTAAATAAAAGTCAGAAAACTTTTTTAAGGAAAGGTTTATTAAGTATTATGCATTTAAACCGAAACGAAAAACCTACTTCTTAACAAAAATTTGCATACTAAACTTCTTACTACAAAATAAGCATATTTAAACAAGTAAAATTAGGAAAAGGCCTAAGTGCCATAACTGATTTTGAGTATAGAAACATTCATAAAAATTTTACTTCTTTTTTTTTGTTCTTCTATACCATTGTCTTCAATCTGAAGTAGCTGTTGTTCTGGAAAAACGTTGGTGTTCTGGATTTTGAAGACAAGGAATCATGCTTCGAAGAGATACCTTTTTATTTTCCGACACCTTGCTTTCTGATGGCAGCTTCATTATATTAGCTTGTCTAAGTCCAGCTAACGTTTTCCTTTTCTTTAAAACATTAACTTGCATGCCTTCTTGAACATCAGAAAATGAAGTTTTTATCTTAATAAGTGTAGGATTCGTAGCTTCGATCGTTATTACTGTAGCTTTACTGATATTTATCTTGGTAGTGTTAATATATTCATCCGCCGCTTGTTTTAGGTCCCAAAAGCCGCATGGAGTCATGTCAACAATATTAAAAGGTGGAGCGTACCTTGCTGATTTTATTATTGCTTGGAGGTCTGAGGGTACAAATAATGCTTTAGATACTTTCTTCCGTTTTTCTATTAAAGCGAAATCTCTATCGCAGGGCATGAAACTATGGCTACTTACAAGAAATTTCTGTTCAATAGTCAGAAATTTCTGTTCAATTTCATTCAATAGTGGAAAACGCCATTGGCCACCAAAAAGGTCAATGTAAACAACAAAATCCTATTCTTGTTTTGGCCTCCGCAATTATCACACCACATTACCAAATGCTTCTTAAGAGTCAATCCACGGTTAACAATGTATAGGAGACATGATAATTTCGTTGGTTCCACGAGAAGCTACTCCCTCATGCCACATACACATGTAGGCCTCATTTGTATCTCCAATATGAACTCCTAAGTTGTAGCAGGATAGCTGCGAAAGCTAGAACATGTCGCTGTGTGTCAATGATGGAACAAACATGACCTGCTGTAGATCCATAGATAAACAACACTTTGCGCTTTCGGGATCTTGAGACTCAATCGTATCTTGCTTTAATATTTCTCTTGCCTTCTCGGTGATGGATTTCCAGCTGAACTTTGGCAGATTGACTTGACTCAATGTTGGCTTTAATTTGACACTCTAGTTTGTCACATGTGCTACACGTATCAACTCGTGGTCTGTGGAAACTTAGGTTGGGAAAATCCTTGATGAAAACAGATCTATAAAACTTGTAGGTGACTGGCGAATCTGGGTGTAATTGAGTAAAAGCTTTAAATAGTCTGTGAACATTTAAGTCAGGACTAAGGTATTCTTTTTCGGATTTGGCCCTTGAATAATGACCAACTTCCCTTGGAATCATGTTTATATGATTTTTTACCAGAAGACGATCAGCTTTAGAAAATTTTGGAGCAGCATGTCTGGTACGTTTGTCATTATAACAGGTATTACCCATTTTTTTTCTTTTCAATAAGGATCCGTACTTTTTTATCGTTAACACCGAATGTATTCTGAAATGTTTTCTTACATACCCGAACACATTTTCCTTGGCTATCAGGAAGGGAATAATATATTGTTGCTTGACGTCTGCTATTTTGCTCATCCTCATACAAACCATGTCGCCTTCTTTGAACATCACAAACACTCATAAGCCCCATTAGAAAAGTGCTTTGTGTTTT
Source organism: Rosalia funebris (assembly GCA_037954035.1). NCBI lineage: Eukaryota > Metazoa > Arthropoda > Insecta > Coleoptera > Cerambycidae > Rosalia > Rosalia funebris. The sequence continues at coordinate 1,523,200 of JAZFAV010000039.1, forward strand.
CATATATTGTGCATGGTACTTTTCAAAAAGAGAACGTCTTCCTTCGTGGGTAATACCTTTGCAGCTAAACTTGCATTTGCATGTAATCTACAAAGAAAATAACAAGGTTATAACCGGAAAAGAAAATACTAGCTATTTTCACGGAGACGATCCCAAACCGGTTCTGAACGCTAAGGCCTACCCTACAAATACATTCACAAACCAATGTCAACACACACACACACACACACACACACACACACACACACACACACACACACACACACACACACACACACACACACACACCACTTTCTTAGTGTGAGTCCTGCCTGAGCGTTCAGAACCTCTTCGGAATCGTCTCCGCGAAAATAGCTAGTAGGTTTGTATTTCATACCTGCTGTCCTGGATAGCTATTTTCAGGTACTATCTTCTTCTTATAAGTTTTGTATGACTTTCCACTTGTTTTTAAACGACTCTGTTCACTTCTGAATGAACCACTGCCTTTACTTCTCCTTTTTATTTTGTTTTCTTCCATTATAATGTATTTTAAATTAAAAAATTATCACACACAGCATACACGTGGAAAACGTCTAGACATAACTAAGAAACCAAGGTTATAAATATTGAACTTAGGACCTTTCTAAGGAGAATGCTCGCGCACACACAACTATCGACATATACGAGGGGCTCTTATAATAGATAAATTTTAATTTTGGCACTTAGAACCCTTCATAGGACATAAAGCATGGCACATAGAACGTTTATATGTAAAAAACTCAATTTCATCAAGTATAAAAATTAAAGAAGATGTAGTAACGATAGATCCACTGCTAATATTTTAGCGCATAACCGTAAATTTAAAAAATCAAGAAGACATGAAAAATGATTTGCAATATGAACTAGCGCCATTTCCCCTATCACTTTTAGATGTAAATGGTATGCGGAAGACACAAAAATCAAGTTTTTATGAAAATTTTCGTTGTTCATCAGAGGCTCCAGCAATAAATGAAAATAGTACAACATATGTTCTTGATGGTGGTGATTTGTTACATCGCGTAGTTTAGCAACGTAATGTTATAATAAAAGAAATCATTGATAGATATGAAAATTGCATACTCAAGTACAAGAAAGCTGTTGTTGTTTTTGACGGATATCCTGAGGATGTTAGCAGTAGTTTGAAGTCATGCGAAAGACTGAGACGTCAGCGTAAAAATGTAACTCGTGAATTTAAGTTTGATGAAAATACAACAATAACTGAGAAGCAAATGAATTTTTTATCAAACGTAACAAAAGGAGACTCATCAGCATGCTTTCTTGTCGATTTAGAGCTTCTGGTTATCAAACCATAACAGCGAAAGAAGATGCAGACACTCTAATAATTAGAACTGCTATTGATGTATCAACAATAAGTAGAGTTGTTGTAGTAGGAGAAGATATTGATTTGCTTGTGTTGTTAACGCAATTAGCTCCTAGTGATAAAGAAATAATGTTTTTGAAGAAAGGAAGAGGACGCGATGTAGATCATTGGTTGACCAAATAATAGTTTTAAATATCTTGAATTTCAACACGAATTTTAATCTAGCTCTTATTCTTCTAAAATTCAGTAGTCCAGAACATTTGACATCAAACAAGTTAAAACAAAATATAGACTAGCATTTAAATCTACATGTAACAGAAATCAGTATTTTATGAGGAAACATAAGTTAATACAGTTCCAACGCATTCAGTTACACTGCTAGTAAAATTGTTAATAACACTCTATAACAATTTATAATATCTTATGTCTTCCACTTAACTTAAAAAAATTACGTCTTCCACTTAACACTTCTTAAAAAATGTTTGAAAAGTCTTTTCATTTTTCCAAAAAAGAAGTAATGTAAATAGGTTTTCTGTGTACTTGTTATTGAAAGAAATATCTGTTCATGTATTATATTTACCTTCTAATTCTAGATTTCTTTATTCTGTTTCTTTTATCTGCAATTCTTTGTATACATTTCTCATTTTAATGTTTCATTGCCTTATCTTTTTAAATTCGCGTATCTTGACACTCCATGGGGAAAAGGAGAAGCATGTTAGCCATTATATATGATAACTAATCATGACAAAGATGAGATACTATTAGTAAGCGTTATTGTTTAAGGTCAGGGAGATCTACAATCAACACTACATATGTTGATATTTAAAACTTGACCATACTCAACAAATACTATTAATTTTATCGACATATGTGAAAATGTGTGAAATGTGAAAATATTTTTTTCATATCCTAACCATAAGGTAAATAGATGGATAGATAGTTAATTGAGTACATAATAAAAGCCTATGAGATACAGGATAACACTGGATAAAATAATAAATCCATATCAATATGCCATAAACACAATACTACTAAAACTACTCATAGAAATGTCTCACTGACAAAATGATACAAATATATGTTTAAATTTAAATAAACTAAACCTAATAATACAGAGCCTAGTAAAATATATAAATCTAGTGCAATAACATTATAAATATAAAACATAAACACAGGCGAGGAAGAGTTTTAAAACAGATCAAAAAATAATCTACTATATTATATGCTTTTTTAAACAAAAATATTTGTAGGTTATCTTTTAAAGATTTTATAGGAAGAACTTATTCGTTGAAAAGTGTCTTTCTTTATAGTTCTCAAATAAAGAAATCCTTTCTATCACAGATGTTACCAATTTACAAATATAAAAGTTAAATATCTCTTTTTATAATATGTAGTTTGTTGTATGAATGTCCTTGTTTCATGTGTCAAATATGTCCACTAATTTTTTTGTGGTTTCTTCTAATTCTTTTTACCTTGAACATATTACTGGAAAATATAACGTCATATCTAATACTTAATTGGGTATTCCCACTGTATATCAAGAAAGCTGTCTGTATACTAATTCCATTTAAAAATACCGTCAATGAATAGCAATATTAAGACAATATTTGTTGTCTCCCAATGTTTGACTTCCAATCAAGAATTGAATCTATCCTTATTCGCTGTAACACCAAAGGGATGAATGTTAATATACCTGATATATGGATATATGAGTACTATCTTATAGTTTTGTTTTAAATATTCTATAAACTGAAACCAATCCAATACCCCCTGATATCGTCTATATGATGTGCTTCATGAGAGACGAGCATCACTGGAATTTCTCTCTTTTTCCCCGATCTCCCTCCTCTATCCTTAGATGATTAGAATTTCAGGTTACTGGTGTGTATATAATTATAAGAAATGTTTGTGAATTTCTATGTCTCTCGCATCTCTGGATTGTTCCATGGCTGTATTCTACCCATTTACCGATTTTTCAGGAACCAGCTCCAAAATTTCTTACCTCAACCCCACATGTTCTCCTTTCTGTGATCAATTAACTCTCAATATATGTCAATTCATCCTGATTTTTTATTTGCAATGATTGCGAAGTCGTCAACATAAGCAAAAGCCCTGGTATATCTTTTTAATTCTAACATTAAGACGATCATATGATATATTCCATAGGATGGAACTTAATACAGGCTACAGTGGAAGTCTTCCTGACAGAAACACTGACCTTGTTGTACCGATAACAAGTATTCTGTATCGGAAGTACTTATTTATCATGTTTTGTAAATGTACCACTTTATTCTCGGACTTCTTGCAATATGCATTTCCACGATCTAGTGTTAAAAGCATTCCTAAAATGTACTGTAACCAAAGTCAACTACTTTGCCGAACACACCGTTATCTTGTTAGTGAATATCTGTAACAATTTAATAGGAACGACCTTTTTGAAAACAACACTGGAAATCTGAGATGACCTCCCGTCTTCGATTAATTCGTTCTAGGTTTGTTACTTGAGGAAGATTTTCATAGAACTTGCTTATCATATTTAATAAGTAGACAGGCCTATAGACATCATGGGTACTAGGTATATTTTCTTTCTTAATTTAGAAATTTTCCAGATAATCGGAAATATTTGTGCCGCCTGGATTTAATTCATTAATCCAAGACCAAATTCGGAATAGTTCTAACTGCTTCTTCTGTTACCTCTAGGACAATTTAATGCAATCCAAGAACTTTACCGTTCTTTAGTCTTTTGGTGGCTTCTTTGAATTATTCTAATGTAAAGAAAATCGTATGTTTTCTGTTTACTACCCCTTCTTGTTCATACTAAGTATTCTCTAGGAATTGTGTAGTAGCAATTCCTATCCTTTTATTTACAGTTGCTTCTACAGATGTATGATTTATTAACTATCTTAGTCCACTTTCATATCCTTCGCTCTAGATATAGTTATATAGCTCCCTAGAATGAAGCTATTTTCTTTATTTTAATCAACAGTAATCTTGCTAAACTATTTTGTCTTCTATCACATCACTCTTTCTTATCATTAATGTTGCTCTTCTTCTAAGCAAATTACTTTCATTCCATGTTGCATCTATCTGTTCGTTCCAGCAATATGGTCTTATTCCATAAGTTCCATTCCTCGTCAGGTTTGTATCAGTTTGACTATTATGACATTGCTTTAGTTTCACATTGTTAGTTTGTTTGCCTCCTATTTACGTTCCAAAGTTGTCTTAAACATATCGCAGTCGACTACAGTCACTTTCATCTCTGCAGGTTCCCTAACTTTTATCTTCTTCACTATGGAGTATATATACTGATTATGGTAGAAGCGTCTCCTTTTCTAGAATATAATACATATATACATATATGTATTATAGTTAAATACTTTGCTAATATCAGATACTATTTTGGAGTTATACTATTTGGATACAATTTGGAGTACTAAAAAACTCAACTGTTGTTATCCGATTTTTATTTGTTTTCAAGTTATAGCGTAATTAAAAATGTTTATCTAGTATAAGTATTACAAAATGCCACACACGTATTCAAATTTAGAATATGCAAATATTGTGTTTGTTTATGATTTTTGTAATGGGAATGCTAGAGCTGCTGTTGAAGAATATCGTCAACGGTTTCCACATCACAGACATCCTAATAAAAATGTATTTATCAGCTCACGAAGAATTAGTATTCAATTGGGCATTCCACAAACAAAAGTAATAAACACACTCCACCAGCAAGGCTTGCATTCATACCTACAAGAAACATTTACGCGTGACGGCATTAATAATACTCACAACTGTCGTGTATGGTCATATGAAAATCCCCACGTAACAGTCGAAAGTAACATTCAACATAAGTTGTCTGTAAACGTGTGGTGTGGTATGGTGGATGGTTATTTAATTGGCCCCTTCAGTTTGGAGAATCGCCTCACAGGAGACAGCTACTTAATTTTTTTACAAAATGAAATACACGGACTACCAGAGGATGTTCGTTTGAACATCAGAATGCAAATATGTACTACCAGCACGATGAAGCTCCTGCAGATTTTGCTTGTCAGGTCAAGGAAATTTGGGCGAAAGGTTTCCAGAGGGTTGGATTGGTCGCGGTGGTCCTATTAGTTGGCCTCCAAGATCTCCAGACCTCACAGCACTAGATTATTGTTTATGGAACTGGTTCAAACATGAAGTGTATAAAGTAAAAGTGGACACTCGGGATGCGCTAATTCAACGTATTAGAAACGCTGCAGCCGATCTTAAGAAAAGACATGACTCAATCAGTAGAGCTACAGGCGCTCTTTGTAGAAGAAGATTACCAAAATGTTAATGTATGAAATTCTGTTTATTTTTAATTACGTTATAACTTGAACAGAAATAAAAATCGGATAACAACATTTGAGTTTTTTTACATTATTTTCACGCGTACAATACACTCCTGGAGTTTGGTCCGTTCCTCCCTACTCACCCTGTATAAGTAAATGGTTATTAAAACCAATATACAACTCAACATATATAAAACTAAATATGTATATCATAATAGAAAAGAAACATGAATTATGATATTTGTAATACATTAAATTATCATAGTAAATTAAATCAATTATCATTGTAAATTATCATAAATAACACTATAATTAAAAAAGAAAGAAGATAAAATGTTTAGGTGTTATTATTAATGAAAATTAAATTTATTTAGTAGTATTCGGCTACAGATTCAACTACATAGAGTTTTCCATGAATACCGAAATATTACGATTTTCCCGATGCACGTTTCATCAACCAAGCTGGCATCATTGGAGATGATTAAAATGACGTGTAATATTTCGTGTTAATGCAAAACTGGTCTCCTATTTTCTTTACTAAACTGTATCTATTGTGACACATTGAATTATTTATTTCGTATTGGAAATTATAATATGGCCAACAGAGGGGCTGGTAAATCTTTGACAACCATTATATAAAAGATAATAATTATAATAATCATGTAAGTGAAGTTACATATATTAACTATAAGCAATATTGTGGTTGACATACTTCCAATAAGTCCTTGGCTATTTTATAATAATTGCACAAAATATAAAATTAGGATGCTCCACATTTAAAGTATTTCTATTTTGAAGCAATTTTATTTTTAGTCCATCTAAATTAATACTCATTTCTTAGTGGACTTGCTCATTTCATTAACCCCACAAAATACATAAAAAGTAGTATGATCGTCGTTATTTGAGCAATGAATAGTATGCTATCACAAATCGTACTTATTATTTAAATAATTTGTAATTTTTAAAGTTCTGTATAGCACTGGTAATTTTTGTAAAATTGTTATGTATATATAAATTTATGTATCATGTTTTAGAAGTTTCAAAACTTCTGTTTTGTTTTATTGTATTTAAATCTTTCTACAATATTATATTTGATTATCAACTTTCCAATATGTATTATTTTATAAAGATGGTATTAGTATGACTGTCTATTAAATATCACTGATAATCTTTTACAGCATGTGAAATAGGTTATAATACATATAATAACTTTTTAATATTATTAGATTATAGCAAAGCGTTTGACGCTATTAATCATAATATGCTTTAAACTAAACGTAATCGTTTTGACTTTTATAGAAAGTGTAAATAATTTTCTAAAACTATTTACCTTATATTAATTTAAAGGTCTAAAACAATTTCATTCAACTTCATTTAGAAAACTGAAATCGGTTTATCTTTTCCCGTAATAGAAGCAAAAAAGAATAATTTAAATAAAACACAAAATAAATGAATGGAATATTCTAATAACTGTGTTATAAGTTCAATAAAACTAGGAGGCACTCACTCTGCTTGTTTAATCGCTTCCGCAGACTCAACACCGATCTATTTTATGCTTCTTTTAATTTTAAAATTGAGAGTTTTACTTAAAATTTTTAACTGAAAGTATAGGCAAAAGGGTAAAAACTAAACTACAATTAATACTGATTTGAAACTTCCTCTTTGATGCATAAATTTACATGTTTCTTGGTAATTTTCCGTGCTAAAAGAATTAGGTCATAGTTCTGAAATGGAAATATTGTATATCATTCACATTATTTTCATACTGTCGCTATAAAAACATTACTTTACATTTACTTAAACAAAATATTATTTTGTTTAAGTAAAATCGAATTTTAAATTCGACGATTAGGAACAAAAATGTTTCGACGATTAGGAAATTTTGAAGAAAAATGTAAATACAGCTGACGCAGAATTTTAGTAATAATAATTGTGTCTCCAATAAAACTTCTATTATACTATAATCATGATGAAGTATAAATACACTTGTTGCCTCAAGTTTCGAGGGACTGACAATTTTGGAATTTTAATACAATCAATATTTTCATTAAACTGCAACAGTACTACTATTAATTTCAATGTATCTAATTACTAACAGAGGGTTGAATTAAAATGGTTAATAAGGCCATAATCACCGTACATTTGGTGGGATTATTCATCTTCAAAGGTACATTTTAATATGCTTGAATATATTAAAAACAAAATATAATTGATATGACGAAAATTCTAAAAATAGTATCCACTTTGATATAGATATTAAAATAATAAAGTTTGTTAATTGACTGGATTGGTGCCAAATTATTAATATAGATTAGACTAATAATTAGAGTATTAAATTAAATATTTTGTATATATCCTCCTTGAAATTTAATATAAATTTTAGTCGTTTCTATATTTGGACATTTTTCTGTGAATCATTTTTTAATCAAAACAAAATAATATTAGCAGTTGATACCACAATAATACGCATGACAACAAAATGTTATCATGCACTACATCAAACTAAAATAGCTGAAGTAAGTCAAATATATGGCATTAGAATTTCTAATCTGATGCACCTCTAGATCTGGATTTGTCAATGATGAGAGGTTGCTCACCATTGAAAATAATTACTCACTCTAGGGCAATTTCACTTAGGCGCCATTAGTCTCCCTATAGTTTATTTCATCGCTATTTGCCAAATACAAAATCTCAAAACATAACCTTGGCTTGTTTTTATGGCTATACTCAGGTAGACTCTTCCGTTTATCGGCAAGATAAGAGAGTTTTTGAAGTGAATACTTCCTTGGAGGCGTTCTGATATTTGACGAGAATGAAGAGTGAATTGGAAAAAATGTAACGTTTCCAGATTTCGTTACACGAGAGAGAAAAAAGATATAACGTAGAGAGAAGGAGAAAGAGAGCTATACATTTGGTATACCTAAAACACAGGCTTCGTTACAAGACATAGTACACAGTACACTTTGATTTGAGAGGTTACAGTGAACCACCAGCCGATGATAGTGTCGATAATGAATAAACCGAATATTTTGTACACAAATTTTATATTGTTATATTTCTTTTGAAATTATCCCTCTCCCTTTCTCTCTCTCTCTCTCTTTCAATCTCTCACTCTTAATCTCTCTCATTCTCTATTCTAAAGAAGTATTCACTTCTATCACGTATACTGTGCTGCACATGATATTTAGAAATACCAACGTTTGAATTTTTTATTTGGTTAATTAAATGAATAGTACATATGTATCCCGCTAAAAAAAGGTCGTCGCATCTAGGCCGCCAACTATCCTATTATTTCCAATAGGTGATGACGTCGTCTACTGAAAATTCCCTAACGTGAGCTATAGTTAACCAAAGTGCATGTTGAACAGTTTCGTTCTCATATTCATAGCCTCTGCAGAGAGATATATCACTCAGTTTCATGTAATGAAGGAATGAAGGAGTTTCCTTAGTTGACAATCTGTGGTTAGAATTACCAACATACGATTCACAAGAAGTACGGTCTTATTAGAGACTACCAATAAAGTTTATGATATTCTTTGGCTAACGCATCTTAAAGATTCCTCAGCAAACTGGCAACTTTCTTAGTACACTATGCTTGTACTACTAGTCCATTGCCATTTGCATTACTAGTGTACTTAGTACACTAACCAGTTGTCAGTCTCCTTGTTGTCGCCACATTTTACATGTCCTTTCATTGTGAATGAACTATCAGACGAGATGCTTGTTATGTGGGAAATATTACTTTTTCGCACTCCGGAAAAGTAATGTAATCGTGTAAACAAAAATTAAAAAAAAAATTTTCTTTAGCGTTTATTTTTCGTTTTTCGACCTAAAAGCCAAAAAGAAAATGGTTTTTAAAAACTTTTGCTGTGTATGTGTCGTCGTTCATTGTCGTTGTCGTTGTCGTTGTCATCATTGTCGTCGTTGTCGTCCTTGTCGTCGGCATTTAATAATATTGTTAGCACGATAACTCAACTAAATCGTATCAGATCGATCGAGTTTTGACTGATTCTGATCGCAAACGTTTCCCAGATGACACCTATTGATTTTGAGGTGGATAGGATACATTCTACCATGTTCATGGATCATGAGAAAACACAATGGTGGACTACATCAGAATTTCTTTTGTTAGTACGATCACTTAATTAAATCGTGTCGGATCGATCGAGTTTCGACTAATTCTGATTAGGGACGTCTACCAGACGACATCTATTGATTTTGCGGTGGATGAGATGGACACACCTCACTCTGTCCATGGGTCATGAGAAAGCACGATGGTAGACTATTTGAGAAAAATTGAAAAAAGTAAAGCTGTCACATAAAACACATATTCTGCATTTATGTGTTGGTTTCTTTTTTCTCAGCCACTCAATTTCGAGATAGAGATGTTTTACGCGCGGAAAAGTCCGTTTTAAGGTTTTAAAACTATTTATTTTCTAGTGTTATGGCATCTCCACATTATTACTGTTCTTATTTTATAGTTTAGCAGGATCAGCAATGATTGTCTACTGTTAGTATAGATTTTTATTGTTTTACCTGATACATGTCTATTGGATATATCTTTAAGTGCTATGGCAATCCCTACCAGGCCCATTTGTACTACTCTGGCACGACTATCTAAAGACCATATACATTTAATATGCAGGTACCTTGAGTATACTTCGCATCCTGCTTACCTGATATACTTTTTTGGTAGAAATATATTTGATGCCATAAATCAGCTATGGCATGCAAGTTAGACTAGAGGTTAGAGTAATAAGATTTGCCAGTAAATTCGTTACTCCAATATAGAGGAAATTGAAACGTCCTTTCTTTAAATAAAATAATAAAGAACTAAGTTTGAAAATTAAAATTAAAGACTAATAACGTGTTTATTAGCAAAGAAATCAAATCAAAGTAACTGTTATATTTACAATATTATAATTGCACATTCTTCAAAAATTTTTGTTTGTGAGTCTTCGCAAATTACTTACAACAGTTTTGAAAATCTTAGTTGTTAAGTAAAAGAACACAGAATAGCCCATAATAGTCAAAGGCGGAAACCTTGAGGATGCTTAACACCAATTTTTTGAGAGTACAGTAGAAATAATTCAATACATATGCAGATTATTAATACTCACTTATATATTCTAAGAACTGATGTACTCCAAAATACCAAACCACGCTTCATCAAAGTGCAAGTTCCATAGATCGCTTTTTACTAAGTATGATCACATCAGCTAACAAATGGAACTGATATGATTGCATCTTATATGTATAGATACATGTCCAGGTTCTTTCTTATAATTGGTATGTTTCAAAATATTGTCCAATTTCTTTAGACATATCTTTCAAAGGTTGTGTAGTCTCTTGTTAGTTGTCTCATTATATCATTAATAACCTCTATCGTAGGTGCTATTGGCTATCAAAAACTTTTTCATATATCACAGAGTAATTAACGTAATTAACATCTTTTTAGGCACGAACGAAAACCTTTTGGTATTATTAATAAATCTCTATAAAGTTCTCTAGAAAATTGTCCAAAGATGAACGTTGACTTTATTCCCAAATACCAATATCTCAATTTCAATCATGTAAATTATGTTCTCTATGTCGAATATTTCAGAAACTGGTTAAGACTATAGTTGTAAGACGTTATAGAAGAACAGTAGGGTGTCTAGCTCTAGCTTTTAGCAAAATGACTAGCTGTGATGATAATTTTAAAATCCCTGACCACCTGTGAAAAAATAATTTTTGATATCATGGCAGAATAGGTTGATTCAAATTAGTAGTGGTTTTTTTTTGTGCAATTCCAATAATTATCACTTTTGGGGTTGAATATTATAAGAATTATGTAAAATGAACTATTTGCGTTCAGTCGCAATTGAGCCATTGGTTTTATTTCTTATGGCGTAATTGGTAACAAGAAAAAATGGTAACATACTCATAGACATTAGCTATAATGTCTGTTACGGGTGTATTATGATTTATTATTATTGCCAATGATACTAAGTATACAATGTATACTTAGGTCATAAAAGATCAAACTAAGGGTTAAAATTGCGATTAAAGGTAAAAGTTGAGGCCAAATGTTAATTTGAATTCTTTAGCTTGGGTCTCTTACGTGCCGGAACTATTAAGGTGTTGACACATTTTGTAAGGTTAATTCTGATAATTTTGGATAAAAAATTTGTCCACCTACCTACTAAGGAAAAGTGTCTTCTAAGTATTTCCAATGAAAGGAAATACCTTCATGAGTAAGTCTATATATCTCAAATATCTAAATCTAATAAATTTGGTATAATTAATGGTAATTAATATTCATAATTGTAGAAATTAAGTTTACAACTTAAAGAAGCAGAATAGCGAAACGGTTAGCGAAAAATATTTGTTTTTATTCAGCGGTTACAGCAGAGTTTCACCTTCTTGAATTATTCCTTTATCATGGTGCATTCATTTTTAATACTGGTCATTTTTGGAATATCTATTTATATATTCTTGTTAATTATTATTTTCTAATTATTTTAAAGTAATATATATTTCGTTACTTAACACGTAGTAAATAAATTCACAGTTATACACTTATTTGATATTGACTATACTATTGTAATTAGTCACAAATAAATGTAATAGTATATTCACCCTAAATACAACACTGCACTAAAGAATACTACAATATTATAGACTTAATTAACAACTTCCTAATTATGTAAGTGAATAAAGTACTACAGCGTGCACGAATTCTCCGAATATATTATATACTCTGTATTTTAGAGATAAACCTTGCAAATTAAATTTTTAATTTTAATCGTGTTAATGAAATTCAGTCTCAAATATTAATACCATTGCTTTCTGTATGCTGGAATTGAAAATAGTTGTTTTTGACGAAATGACTAGGCTCAGTTTCAAGTCAGTGCTTTTATTGTTAAGTAAAACTACCGGATTTGGGGCACTAAGAATCCTGATGCGCTTCAGGAAAAACAAATGCATCCGAAAGAAGTTACTGTTTGGTGTGCCTCTTCAGCAGATTGTGTCACCTGGTCGCACTTTTTCAAAAATACGCATGGAAATGCATTAACTGTAGATGGTAATCATTATCGTGATATGATGACAAACATGTTGATAAAATTGGGTTGCAAAATGTGTGGGTGGTTTCAACAGGGTGACGCCATCTATCATACTATACAGGGAACGTGATTTATTTCAAACGACATTTTTTGGTCGCATGATTTACCATTTTAGTGACATAAACTGACCTCCAATATCGTGCGATCTAACACCAATTGACTTCTTTCCTTGGTGTCTAAGTGAGGCTCAAAGCTACGCTAATAAACCTGCAACGATTCCTGACTTTAAAAGTAGGATGCGTCAACAGCGAAATACAGCCAGATTCGTGTGGTGAACAAATGTGAAAGAAGACGAATGAAAATATGGTCAAGCGAGTAACTCTTGTAGCAATAGCAATTTAAATGGTGTTATATTCTGTCTGATTAATTTTGAAGCCTTTTCAAATACTACTTATAACCCGCCTCTGACTCTTTTAATTTAGTCAAGTTGACGTTCCTCCGACTCCTCAATACTGAGAATCCCAAATTGGGTCGTCCTTCATAAGCGTTCTGCCTCTATAATTTTATTGCTAAACTATTTCGTTGATTTGTATTCTATTTTTATATTATTTTATCATATTTTATCATATATAAATATATAAACCACATATATTTTATCATATATGTGGTGTATATATGCTCTGAAACATGCATTTCTATTTCTCTATAAACACTGATAATAGCATTGCTAATATGCAATTATATTTCACATGTTGGTCAGTTCAATCGGTCTTGAAATATAATTCTAATTAATCCTAGGATCGGTAAAATTTCACAATCTCCATCTTCCGTATTCTGTCTCTCTATGCTCGTATCAAGCGAGAGCATATTTTTATTTTTGTTACGATGAATGGATGTACAATTTTAATGATGATCAGTAGCCATCCGAAACGAATTACAGTTATATGGTTATTTAAATAAATTCTCCTGGTTTGTTGGTTGTATAGTTGCTTACAAGTCTGGGTCTGGTTTATAGAGCCAGATTTTCCTTCATTGAATTTTAAGAAACACACATCTGGTGATACATTCTACGTTACTCTCTATCCATTTGATTTTCTAATTTCGTGTGTGATATTACAATTTGAGTTACACGAGGCGTACACGTGGTAGTGTACAGTAGTATCTTCCTTCAAGGAGAAGAAAATTTAGCTGAAACGTGACATAATCATCAAACAAAGAAAGATATAGAGAAGAAGAGACTTAAAAAGATATAAGTTATTGTCCTTTTTTGTGTTATATTCTTTGCTGTCTCCGAATGCTCTTCTAAGTGGTATCCTTGACCATGTCAGTTAAAGTGTGGAAAATAGGCTCGACATTCTTCAGGAGGCTTACACTTGGTTAAATCTACTTCCTGCACTTGGACCTGTCTTCAGAAACACCTGGATTGAGGCAGATAAGCCGCGAAAATTTTAATATATTAATCTTTTTTATAATATCTGTTTTAATATATTTTAACTATACATTTTATAGCCACCACACTTCATAACACCAAATTTACAGTGCACATTTATGCAATAAAGTTCATTATAGGGGACCACGTGTAGCTAGACTTGGGCAGTAATATTCCGTTTAAATAGAAATAATTTCAAGAAAATATAATTGCTATGAAAGAGAAGATTATTCTGATTTCAGCTGATAGCTGATTTCTGATTCAGTGAAGTCTCAGCTTTGTACGTTTATAACAGCTCACTCACTTAGAACATATATTTTGCCATCTGGGTACTGACAGCAATTTGGATCGAGCTAGCTACCCCTGGTTACTGGCCAGGCATACCCACAAGTGGATACGAGATCTTCTAACTACTGGAAACTATGCCTAATAGTTAATTGAATGGGAATTCATGTTTCCATTTAAAGATCTTTAATAATAGACTAACCTTTTCCACTTAATTTAATGTTTCTTCTCTTTATCCGGTAGCAATAAATTTAAAAAATCCAAAATATTAGTATTCATTTTCATTTTGTTACGAATCAAATAACAAAACATAAAATTCTCATTGAAATACATTTTAAATGTATAAGATGGAATGATGGGAATTTAACTATTAACCATTGAAGGAAATTTATCTACTGCTAGATATTTAAAACTCGCACGTTCCGATTTAGTTCTAGCTTTAACAGTTCTTTACATAAATAGTGAGAGTGAACTTGGACGATTTGTCTCCACCAAATAATTTTATTTCAACAAGACGGAGTTTCTTCTTATTTTGCTGTTCATGTCTGATAATTTGTTGACGATCCTTTCCCTGATAGATGGATAGGACATGCAGGATCAACTGAATGGTTACCACGTTACAGCTAAACGTGTTGGTCAGGTGGATGAGGTGATTTGACTCTTTTGGATTAGTGGACTCTTACGTGGTTACTAAAAATTGTGGATTTATTGTGACAACTAAAATTTATTAGTTAAAAATCTTATTTCACTAAGGAATTATAATTAAGAAAAGAGGGGGTTACAATTTAAAAAATTTTGGTTTTCACAGCTCAGTCAAAATTTGAAAAAAATATTATTGTCATAACTTTTTAAAAAATCACGCTGACATGTTTCAGTGTTTTTCAAAAAATCATTTAGTAACAAAATTATGAATATTATATGAAACTTTATCATCATATAAACATATATTAATAAGTTCTTAGAAATGCATAACTTCTTTTGTAGATAAATATTTGTATTGTTATACCACATTACATACACAAATACAACGCAATATATCTTTTGTAAATTTACTAGTTAGAAGTCTTATTGCATTGTAAAGGAAATGCATAATAATCGATGAATACTTATTAATATATTACCGTTAATATTTTCAATATTTTTTTAGTATTCAATCAATTTGTATTTAGAAAATTAAATTTATCGCTTGCAATTTAATTTACGAAAATTTATGCTATAAAATTAAAACTTATGTGATCAAATTTTCTGTAGTACAACTAAAATTAAGTTCATTTCATAGCAAAACTACCCACTACACAATTATCTAATTACATATATAAATACGACGCAAATTCTTTCTCCCTCTCTCTTTCTTCTTTCTCGTCTCCCCCTCAATTTATTCATTCATCTTAATACCGAATAATTTACCTAATAAAATTAATACATATCTTATTTAATATACGATAATGAAATAAAAATAGGGTTTTTACGTGTACCATTTTAGCAACCTCAAGTTTAAGAAACCCAACTAAGTTATTTTAAAAAACTCAATTTATTTTGTAAAAGTAAACATAAAAATACATCGCAAATACTGAATTTTAAAACCGATTTCGTTTTCCTGGATTCTTATTTTCAGCTTCAGTCACATCGCCGTTGCATAACGAATACTTACTAAAAATGTAGTTTGAAAAATCCCATTGAGAACTTTAAGGCATACGTTACCAATCCCCATTTTAATACACAACTCACAATAATTAGTGTTTTCACCACCTTGAAATTTCAACCTATTTTTAATTAGAGCACAAGACACCTCAACGCGACTGTCGCCAGACTAATTTAAACTCCGTCCGTCGTGCTGGGCGCTTCATAATATTTACTGGGTTCTCAGCACAGTAACAAGCATTAAAAATTACTTATATTAACTACTGACGCCTCATGTGAAAGAGGTCAAAGGTGAAATAGGGAGACATATGTGTAAATTATAGTTACAATGCGAATGACAAAGGATTGTCAGTTACAATGGAGAGTAAAAAGAAGTACAGCTCGTCAAGAATAGGAACAAATCTCAAAACTGCTATATCGGACCACCCACAAGATGCGCAGTAAATAGCCTGGGTTTTACTCAGTCGCATTGAGACCTTTGGTGAATATCGATGAATATATGAGCTCTCTAGATGCAAAATGCGACATCTGAGAGAATTAGCAAAATTAAGATGCTATTGTGTTTCTAAAGTCAATATTCACGTGTTACCATAAGCCTCGGGTGGAAATGAAGACATTTAGCATGATTATTTCTAATATAAAAGAGCGGGTTAGCTGTATAATGCGACATAAAATAGTTTTCTCACATGCAAAACACGAAATATTGATTTTGACCAATGGAATATTAGAACATGGTACACGTGATCTCTTAAGAATGTAGAATTTTACTTCGTTGTTGTTGTTTACGCATTGTTATTAACTTCTTATTTGTGATTATAATATAAATAAATGCATAAGGGAAGCATATTGTAATTTTTAACAAATTTTTGGATGTAAACATATACTTGATAAAAAGAATAAAATTTTGTTATATAACTGGTTGATACTGTAATTATGATGGTAGACGCTATCATGCTATTTTGACAAATAATTATGAGGAACGAAATATATGTTGACTGATAGTCACAGACTGATATTATGAGAAATAGCAGTCAGTATCACAAAACTAAAGAACTAAGCTGGCTCACAAAGGCAAATCGCAGAATTTTATATAGTATTTGCTTATATAAAAAAATATTAGTACACAAACGTCAAAATACCTCAGAATGGAATGATTACATTCCATTCAGAGGTGATGTTCATAATGTCAATATTAAACATGAAAAAGTTTTAACAGTTTCGAGACATTCTATTCTATTTTATATTGAATTTTGAAATATTATAATAAATTACTGAATGAATTAAAATATTTTAATGTGAATTATTAGTTTTAAATCTAAATTGAAAAAATATTGCTTAGTGAGAATCTATCACAAAATACACCAAAATCTATATCAAGCATTAACCTCAAATACCATCTCAATTTAATTACTTATAGATGAATAAATAATTATAGTAAGAAATGTATACCAACTTGAATAAAAATGTAGCCATTTCCATTTTTATATTTTTAGTTTCTATAGATTTTCTATTTCTTCATTTGAAATTTTATAATAAAAATTAATATTGTTCAATATAATGTTCTTCTTATTAGTGCTTAATAACACACTACTTATTTGTTATTTATTATCTCCTATATTAAGTTATTTCTCTCATAGATATACTGGAGTAGGTATCTTATAGATATGTATATTTTTATTTTAACTTACAATTCAAAGTTGTTAAAATATAATTCTTGTTATTAGCCGATATAATGTTGTCTGTGTTATTCTGTACATATTCACTATTTAATTAAACTGTTAATTTAGGTCAGTAACATATAAGTCGGAAATCGAGAAAGGAACCACCAAACCGCCAAGCGGTTATCAAAGTAGTTCCCGAATAGCAAAGCTATTACATAATCGCTCTAGGAAACAACTACTCCTCGGGCTAAAGCCCTGCCAGGCATTGAATTATACCCAGAAGCGATCCTCGACCTCTTTCTCGTGTTTCTGCACGATTAGATCAGGTTTCAAAAAATAAAAGCCGCCACAGATAGTATTCGACATCTGTCCCGGATCGGAACCGAACGAAATACAGCTGTTTCGAACTTATTAGTTCTCATCAGTGTCGTACACGGTACGCCGATCCAGGACAAATGCCGAATGAACTCTATGGGGTATATATCTTTATCGAACGGCGTGTTTTTATTTTTTGTGTGGCGGGTTTTATTTTTTGAAACCTGATCTGATCGTGCAGAAACACGAGAAAGAGGTCGAGGATCGCTTCTGGGTATAATTCAATGCCTGGCGGGGCTTTAGCCCGAGGAGTAGTTGTTTCCTAGAGCGATTATGTAATAGCTTTGCTATTCGGGAACTACTTTGATAACCGCTTGGCGGTTTGGTGGTTCCTTTCTCGATTTCCGACTTATATGTTACTGACAGAGATCGTATCGATAAAGATGTATACCCCATAGAGTTCATTCGGCATTTGTCCTGGATTGGCGTACCGTGTACGGCACTTATGAGAACTAATAAGTTCGAAGCAGTTATATGTCGTTCGGTTCCGATCCGGGACAGATGTCGAATCCTACCTGTGGCGGGTTTTATTTTTTGAAAAATGTTAATTTAGGGTTTCGAGCAGTCTGCAGAATCTTAGATATATCTGTAAATATCTAAAATATATCTTAGATATACCTTGTAAAACTGGACTTTCTAATGGAGTATGTACAACGATTTTAAAGAAACGTTTGGACGTATATCTATATAAGATACAATAATATCAACCCCTTTTGCTAGCAGACCACCCCACATGTCTTGCGAATTACCAGCGATTTCCTAATAATTTATTGAATGATCTTACCATAATTTGCTAAATATTTTTTTTTGCGAAGGATGATTTGATCTTTGAGTATATGCCAATGTGCATTTTTGTCGAATGTCCACTACATCCTTTAAAGTTTGGTGTTAGAAAAATAATTATAATAGTTTTTTTCTTCATTTCACCAGAAATCCAGATCCGTACACATGTGATAAAGAATTTAAACAATTATAATAGTCTAGGATTGCATATTCCAAGTGACTGATAAAAAATCTTACGTACATTGATCTAGTTGACCATGGTGAGTGTTCCAACAATGGGTTTACACTCAGATGACTCCGTCGCAGTCGAGATGTAGCGTAGATCTGATATATTTGAATCGATGTAGGTGCAAGTAATAACTTAAGAAGGCGGCTGTCATCATAACCCTCTTTTGTGACCGACCATTTCTTGAACTATAACGGCGTTAAAGGGAGGAATCAAAATAATATACATAATCATATACCATGAAGGAAGATTGAATAAAAACTCACGATACGTTCACGAGTTAGTATAGTTAATATGAGTATAGTCAATAATTACGCCCTGGTCATTAAATGTATTAACTGCCTTGCATATTGCAAAACTTACTGAATTCTCACATGAAATTCCTCACATGACAGTATACATCTTCCTAAAAAGAAAAATAAAGAACAGGATATTTAATCGACAGATTTATTATATTAAATAAAAAATAGTGATTTTAATTCATAAAAATAAATACAATATGCATAATAATTAAGTACAGAAGTTTAACAACTTTTGTACTACCATAATTTGTATATTGCACTGGGTTGTTCCCATTTAATACTCTCAATGAACTATTGAGTAGAAATATAAGTATTTAAAATATATTTATCACATTTTTGATTTTAGTGTTTAAGCTAATTACACGTATACGTAAAAAATGCGTTTAATATTACAGCAGGTATATTTTACAACATAAATGAGTATACTGATGAATCCTGTGACACTCCCTTACATAATATGTAAACATAATTAATTATCTAAGTGATATACAACTATCTCACAAAATCGCTGCAGTGATTATGAAAAGTATGCCAGAAAAAACAAGGTAAAATTAGTCAATTATTTTTTGCTTTGGCATTCCTTTTCTTGAGTGAATAGTCTAATAATATATAACATTCATTATTAATTTTTATAAATTATATTCAATTAACTTATTTTCTATAGTTACAATTAAGTGCAGGTAATTGAGTTACCGATTAATTGGTTTAAAAAGTTAAATAGATAATTTATTATATCTATAATCAAATGCCATAGTGTGCTAATAAAACTAAGGATTAATTTAATAAATAGCATATAAATACAATCGTAGTGTAGTTTACACTTTCTGATGGACTTTGTAGATACTTAGTATACGAGTAAATAGTAAAAATAGTAAATTTCAATGAGGCTAATGATATCACTAACATGTCCTGTTAATGGAAATTTGAAACGATATAGGCACAGTTAAAATTCAGCAAAGGACCTTCAAAGTGATACTTTCTATTGTCATATATATACACAAATGTTTATATTATTGAATTTAAACTATACCACGTTTGTCAAAATTAACTACTCCTCGGGCTAAAGCCCCGCCAGGCATTGAATTATACCCAGAAGCGATCCTCGACCCCTTTCTCGTGTTTCTGCACGATCAGATAAGGTTTCAAAAAATAAAACCCGCCACAGGTACTACATAAGTTACTGACAGAGATCGTATCGATAAAGATGTATACGCCATAAAGTTCATTCGGCATTTGTCCTGAATCGGCGTACCGTGTGCGGCACTGATGAGAACTAACAAGTTCGAAACAGCTGTATGTCGTTCGTTTCCGATCCGGGACAAATGTCGAATCCTACCTGTGGCGGGTTTTATTTTTTGAAACCTTATCTGATCGTGCAGAAACACGAGAAAGGGGTCGAGGATTGCTTCTGGGTATAATTCAATGCCTGGCGGGGCTTTAGCCCGAGGAGTAGTTGTTTCCTAGAGCGATTATGTAATAGCTTTGCTATTCGGGAACTACTTTGATAACCGCTTGGCGGCTTGGTGGTTCCTTTCTCGATTTTCGACTTATAAGTTACTGATTAGATAGTATTTTCTGAGCTCCTATTTTATAACTAAACAAATAAAATGCTCTACAGAATATTATATTTAAAAATAAATGTAAGTTTATTATTCAAAGCATAATGTATGTTGGAACATTTTAATTCCCTAAAACTTTTGTTTAATACATATATTCGTTTCTCAAAGCTATATTTTCAGAAATAGAGCGGCCATGTTCTACTACTCACTAACCCTATATTGTGATTAAGAATTCTAATACTTATTGCGGTTCCCCATACAATTGAGGATTGATTTTTTAAATAAATTTTGATATACGTTAACTATTTGTATTTAATGTGAAGTATGCTTTGGTAGTGAATACAAAGGTGCTGCTTTACAAGCTCTTCCTATATCAGCAATTTTATTAACTGTTTTTTTTTTGTTTGGTTTTGTGTATACATTATTCCAATGATCAGACATTTTTAAGTTCAACTGGTACTATCACTAAGTAGTAAAAATAATTACTAAATTAATGAGTCTTAATTATCATTTTAATGGTATATTCGAAAATAACTTAGCTGCCTTATCAACTGTTCAGCTCTTTGAAGAATACTATCAAACATAGAAATACCACTTAAATTCATTACGAATACACGTTTCTACTTAATCGTGAGAAAGGTAATAACGAATAAGATAAGGATATGGATTTAGAGAAACATGTATTAAAAGAATTTAGGATTTTAAAATAATTTAGGATTTTAAAAAATAACTTTTTCTTTGATTATATGTAGACAAATCTATAAAAAAAATATAATGAGTTGTTTTGAGTGATTGAGTTGTATTATTAATGTAGCACAAGGTAAATAGTCCAAAAAGAAATATAAGAATAGTTTAATTTAAAAATCTCAAAGTATTTTATACGGGACAATTACCTAGCCTCTCAAATATCAAGGGAGGCGTTTTTCTCCAATTCGTTAACTACCACGATAAAGTTATACACGAATATTATTGATTTACAATTCAACATTCCCCATTACGTTTAACGTGACAACATATATATGAATATAATGCCTCGCGGCACGATAGTCCCAAGTGATCATTATGAGAAACGTAAAAATATGACCTAAAGGTAATAAAATTTATCGTGTGTGTAGGACATTAGTTGGTAGAAAAAGAAATGCAGTCTGTTCGCTTTTTTAGCTGTCTTTTATGCGTAGGCTTCTCGTCTTATTTGGTTCTTTACGGAGCTGGAGAGGCAAAGGGCGAATATGGCACCAATTATCTGGAACAGAAAATATGTAAGGTTAGTTGGAAGGTAGTTTTTAATAAAGGTGGGTTGTAACTTTTTACTAGTTAAAGTAAGTGTTACATTTACTTCGATAACTATATTAAATTTCTACTTGCAGATGATATATAGGGTCTTTCAATAAGGACGCTCGAAACTTGTTAGGTTATATCGACTATGTTGTTAAACCAACATCTGTCAGATTAAAAATGGTTCAGTAGTGTATAGCAAATCACCATGGAAGGTTATAGCATTCAAGAAGGTGTACGAATCATCAAATTTTATTTTCAAAATCAGAGCTCCGTTCAAGAAACTTTTCGCACATTACGTGATTTTTATCCACTCCACAATCGTTCCGCTGAGCCGAATATTCGAAGTTTGATGGCCAAATTCGAGTCAACCGGTTTTATAAATAATCAGCCAACACCCGTTAGTCACCAAAATGAGAGGTCTGCTGCTGAAATCTCGAGACAGTCAATTTCTCCTCGTTCACAAGAACTTGATCTTTCTGCAACTTCAACTTGGCGAATTTTGCGTCGGAACTTGGGTCTGCATGCGTACAAAATCCAACTGATTCAGGAACTTAAGGTAAACTACCATAGACAACGCCGTGTGTTCGCTGATTGGGCCCTGGAGCAGTTGGAAGTTGACCCAAATTTCGCAAGAAAAATCATCATCAGCGACAGGGCCCATTTTTGGATGAATGGATAAGTGAACAAGCAAAATTGTCGGATTTGGGACGATACCAATCCACACAAGATACACCAGCACCAAATGCATCCCGAGAAAGTCAATGTTTTGTGCGGATTTTGGTATGGAGGAATCATTGGTTCGTACTTCTTCCAAAACGAAACTGGTATTACCATTACCATCAACGGCGAGTGCTACAGATCGATGTGGTACAGATGATATGGACAGAGCGCTACAGATAATATGGGCAAGATCTTGTGGCGTTAACTGGATGATTTGGATACCGACGACATGTTTTTCCAACAGAACGTTGCTACGTTCCTCACAGCGCATGCCACGATGGACATTGTGCATGAGTGATTTGAGGGTATGATCATCTCGTACAGCGGCGACGTGAACTGGGCACCGAGATCGTGCGATTTAACACCATTAGACTTAACTCCTTTCTTTGGGGCTATCTTAAATCGCTAAGTCTATGCGAATAATCCGCAAACAATTGATGCGTCCAGCAAATTCAGTCAGATTTATGCGATAAAGTCATCGATCATTAGTGGATGTATCACACACAACTTGTTTTATTTACATTTAAAAGTCGAGCGTCCTTATTGAGAGACATTTTATTATATCCCGAATAAAGAAAATTCTAGTTTGCGAAAATTATTCCTTATTTTCTAAAAAATTATTAATATATACAAATCCCCGGTAGCAATGTTAGACGTTGCTACGTACTAACTACTACCATTGAAATATGAAAGTATTTATCATTAGTCATTGTATTTTATTATCACAGCTTCATCATGAATAGGAGACTAAAATGTAGCATAATTTTGACTTAGCTGTTACGTTACGCTAAGTACCCATTAAACGAGAGCTTATTTCGTAATTATAGAATGACTACGAAGCTGCGTAGGTACTGCTACTTTGATGGAACTTATTTGGATTATGCTGCAGACTTTTCCTTGTTTTGTATCTAAAAGGTATTTTACTGTAATATTTTATATGTATAAGACTGTTTCACTACCATATAATTTGTATTAATATCTGCAGTGTTACAAATAAATGCAACCCTGATTCTTTTATATATTTGCCGATATAGTAACATTAAAATCCTTGCAATATTATAATGGTAGATGAAAAAATAACGAACCATTGGCTCAATATATGTTTTAACAAAAATTTGGTTCTAAAAAATTATAACAAGAAACATGAAATGAAGATCAACAAAAATACAATTTATATATCCTTATTAGAATTAAATCGATGTTTTACTATGGTTACTACCTCGTGGTTGTAACTAAATGGTAGTGGAGTTCAAAAATACTAATAATCGCGTCCGCCATAAATAAATACAATATTCTAAAAGAGTCCAGTATTTTAAAAGAGTAACCGTGAAAATTTCGTCCCCACAGTTGATTACTTTCTCGAAATCACTGTTATAAGGTCACCGAAATATAAGTTCAAATCAAAAATAGTATTAGTAAACTTTCTTTTCCCAATTTTTTCAAAACTTTTGCAACTAATTTTAAAGATGTTTATCAGTCATTAATCTCACTCAGTCTTTTGAAAATCTGTAGAAAATACATCTACCAAAATGTACAGATATCCCTGAAATTATATAGAAATTAGTGACTTTCAATTGCGCATTCGTACTATTTAATTTTACTATGTTTAATTGTGGATTTAGCGTTTTTAAATTATTTTAAGTTGTACCTCAATAGATGCTATAGCAATCGCTAATATCCCTAATAAGTCTAAACCATTCTTAAACCATTTATAAGCCATCTCCGTACATCCCCTCCTATAACAATCTTTCGATTCTATCGTACAGTTCTTCCCAGAACTGCAGCAGGAATCTGGCACCTTTCCACCTTCCCATTTCCAGTCTAATGGATCTTCCACACCACAACATGTGAGCTATAAAGTAAAGATAATTTAATATGTTAAGAAATTACATTACTACACAGTTACTTGTGTAGTATTACTTATGAAATATATCACGTGAATTTCTTCATTTAAAAAATTACGTGGGATGATTTGTAGAGTGGCAGCTAAGTGATCTAAGTACCAAAAGCCAAATTTTCGGGAAGTGAAGGAAAGCTGCACAGAATATACAAGTTTCATTAAAATTTATTCTAGAAAAAGCATAAAATTAGAAATGTTCACAGTGAAGAATGTTACAAAAAAAACTTGAGGGTAATAATGCTGTGTCCTCTAAAACATGAAAAATGTTTGGAAATTGTCTAAGTACCAAATTGTTATGATAGGTATGATCTATCTCCACATATTTTTTTTTATTCTTAGGTACTCAAAACGTCTTCGAAAATTTTCCTGTTCTTCTCGTCTATGAAATGAAGTATCCGTGATATCCTTTTTCTTGATGGCCAATGCGTGACACGTGATGCCAAGTCTCTATCTGATGCGTGATACTTAGATAAACTAACTTGGATTTGACTAATGGGGTTATATAAACGAAATTTGTCGGCTTCTGTTGGAACTACTTCCACAACGAATCAGGAGGTAGATCATTTAGCACTACATTAATCTTGGTTTGTAGAACATTCTGGTATAAAAACGGGAAAAATGTTTTTGGCACTTAGATTATTTATCTCTGCTACTCTACTTTTATTTTAGAATACTATTAAAGGTGGAATATATTTTTTTCATTCTCGTTTTTTTCCATATTATAGATATAATTACTCTGCAGGTTTTGTTGAATAGTTAAAAAGTGAAAAAAAAAACAAATATATATATATATATATATATATATATATATATATATATATATATATATATGTTACAGTCCCAAAAAAGGAATCATGTCCGGTAGGCAAAAGTATTCCTATATATCTTGATGTACTGAATATGAATCTGAATTGACAAATGGGCTCCATCGCTTCAGAATTTTTTTCTAATCTTAAAAAATATGGCTGATCAAACACATGACACGAAATCAACGAAACTTGTTGGGAATACCCGAGAACTTGGTCTTTATGTGTTATTAACTTTACAGATAACGAATTTTAAATAAAACTTTCGAAATTCAAAATGTCGGATCCAATATGGCGACAAATTTTTCAACAAAACTTTGGATGTCTACAGAACTTGGTATCCGATGATCGATTTTTAGATCACTGATAAAGAATCTGAAGTTCAACTTTCAAATTCAAAATGGCGG
Organism: Rosalia funebris; assembly: GCA_037954035.1. Lineage (NCBI taxonomy): Eukaryota > Metazoa > Arthropoda > Insecta > Coleoptera > Cerambycidae > Rosalia > Rosalia funebris. The sequence continues at coordinate 1,549,270 of JAZFAV010000039.1, forward strand.
AACCAATATAGCAGATAACTTTACCAAATTTTCCAGATGTTTACAAAATTCAAGTGCTTGTGTGTTTTTCAGGACACCGATAACGAATATGAAGTTCAAAATTCATACGGCTGATTCACTATGACACGAGTCTCCCATAATGCGAGTGAAAACGCGAAACGAAATGTTAACCCAATTCACTTTTATATTATAACAGTTATATATTATATTTATTTATAACAATTTACAAGACTTTGTGACTTCCATATCTTTTTATTATAATGTATTTATCATACAGTGTTACGTACAAAGAGAATTCACATCCTTTCAATATGAGGTATCACTCAAACCCTATTATCTATAATAATTTGTGCAATAGTCACCATCCTAATCGAGGGGTTGAAGTTGTGCAGCAGAATATTATCTTACCCACGTTAACATTTCAGGAATTTGCTTTTAGAAAGGAGGCACCGAGTTATTTAAGGTGAGTCTTCTTTAAAAAATATATTGTCTGTTAAACATTACTGTAAATATACTTACGAATTCTTGAAGGGTATCAAACGATGAGTGACCGGGAGTTGTGGAGTTGTATTCCAAAAATGACCTCTCTACAATTTGTTTGACAGACGCTCGAAGGTCCTGAGTATCTCCAACCAGTAAGAAGGCATACGCTCCTATTGCTACTTGCACTATCAACAGGGTTAACAAGATTATTGCGAACTAAAACAGAAAAAAATATTGCTACGTTTATTTTCTCGTAATAAAAGGAATAATAATGTTCAACTTCCGCCAAAAGGTTGACCGAGATGCCTCTTAATCTCAATTACCACGATACTTTTATATATACTTATACTTTTTATATGTTAGGTACCAAATGGTGCTATGATAGCTTATGTACTACCACTACATACTGCTCATTTTATTTGATTCTGAACTATCAAAATTAAACCAAATGATGTATTACGTATAGTAGTGCGAGATGATAAGAAATACTATTAAAAATAAGAGGTAATAAGGTGTTTAGTCCAGTTTAGACATACCATTGTCACCAACAATAAAGCGAGAAATATCGATAGTTTGTTTATTCCTTTTGGTATATCTACATAATTATGATTCCTCTAATTATTTCGTGTTGCTATATCATTAGCAAAAACTAGAATATATATATATATATATATATATATATATATATATATATATATATATATATATATATATATATATATATATATATATATATATATATATATATATATATTTTATATCACTTTTTATTTAATTAACTTTTTAAAAACAATTTATTTTTAATTTACGATTTTGAACACTTTGCTATGTCAAAAAAGGAGTAACCGACTTTATATAATTTAATTTAGACTTGTTCGACGTTTACTCGACGACTAATCGAAGATTACTGATATGTGAAGATGCGGACTACTCGTGGAGCGATTACTATATTTGCCGATTACTGAAGCTACCAATGGTTGTTTCTCTATTTAAAACATTTCTGTATGCTGATGCTGCAGGAATGTTCTAAGAAGTGTTTTTCTCAAGCTTTTAGCAAGTTGCAATAATTGCGATAAAATACAATGTAGGTTTATGATAAGCACGAAAGGTTTTTAGTTACGCGATAACCGCAATGACTTTGGTATACTCTTTTCTGGACATAACATCCTGTATGCTAATGGCCTGTTACAATGTATATTACAATATTATAAAATACAATATTAATCTAAGTCTTAACCTAATATAAGAGAGGATTCTATATAACAACTCCCCCCTTATAATAAAAGTTGGTGTCATACAACAACTTTTTTTTGTAAAAATCGATTACAAAATCGATGGCGTTAAGTTCATGCAAGCACGTAAAACATGTAATTGCATATAAACTTTTTCTTTAAATTGACAATGGGATTACATTAGAAATAGAAATATAATTAAATTAAAACATTGGGATAAAGGTTAAACAAAGTGAGTTACACTGATTAAAAGTTAAAATTAAAACTTGAAACGGAATCTAGCACTGCACTAGCACTGTAGCACTGAAAATTAGTTCAATTCAATATCTTCTTCGGATGGTTCTTCTGGTCTGATTGATGGTCTTCTCCTGGGAAGGATGCTGGCGAAGCTTCTAAATGTTTTCCTTGGTCTAGGTGGAGGTGGCGGTGAATTGGATGTAATAGCAATGGCTAATCTATTTCTTTTTCGGCATTTACAACAGATGTATAATAAGACAATGCCGATTATTGCAGCAATTGTGAAGTACGTGAACCATGAAATATGTTTGGTGATGAACGGTTCATTAATCATATTATCCAGCGTTTTTGAATATTCGTCTAATTTATGTTTTGCGATTTCGAGGTCTTCGGTATTAAGATTATTTAATTTTAATGGTTGTAATTTGGGAATTTCGAAATCGTCGGGAATGTCGTGACAACAGTTGTATGGAATTAAAATAGGATGAGCATCGAGCTCCTTTACGGTGGTTTCCTTCGAATTGGATTGTATTTTAGTAACTCCTACAAATGCACTGCATTCTGGTTGTAATGTCAGAATGGAGTTCTTGAAAATAATTTCTGTCTTGGTATTTATCTTGCTTACAATTTATAGTGATTTGAAGTGGTTCAGAGTTTACGATGAGCCATGAGTTGGTTAGTTTTTGAACGTTATATCCTTTTGCGAATATTAAGGACGTTTCGCAATTTTCGGGTAGTGTTTTTAGATTTTTCAAGATGCGTGCCTCGCACATGGCATTGTCATCTATGGGATATGCGAAAAGGTTTGTACAGAGTTTTGTTCCTGTATAAAGTTGTTTGCATCCGTTCAAATTTGACAAGGGTATGTACATCAAAGAATCATCGTCACGCGCAATATATCTTTGTGAAGTTGACAGTACATGATATAATCCAGTTCTGTGATTTAGAATTGGTATAGGAAATAATTTAAAAAGTGTGTATCTTTGCTGATCAATTAATGGAATTTTCAAAACAAAAATAAGATCTGAATCTGTCTGAAAGGCTTCTAATTCCATTATGTCTTAGTATTTAGCAATATTAGATAACTTGATAACCAATGGCAGGTTGTTTTGATGTAAATTTTGAGATATTTCCTGAAGTGATGTAACCAGATTTTCCGGATTAATTATTGATGTATGAATTATTTTTAAACGCGCGAAAGTGACTGAATTTATGATATTGTTTAATTGATCCTCGATATACAAATAACTCTCCATTAGAAATTCACATTGTTCTAGAAATCTCAATTTGGCTTCGATGACTTTTATTTTGTCAGCTGTTTTGTAAATCGTGTCTGAAATAATTTTTATGTCCCTATTAAAAGTGGCTTCGTCAATTTGTAATTTTTGTATAGTGGCATTAAAGTTTTTGATAACAGAGGTTGTTACTGAAATTTGGTTTTTTAATAAACTTTCTAATTGGAATTCATCTTTTGCTAGTTTCTTAATACAATCTGAATAATATTCTCCGTCTGCAGAGTCTAAATTTCCTGTGATGGTTTTAAATATTGAGCCAATACCGTTAATAAGTCCTCGTTTGTAGCGTCTGGTGTCGAAATAAATTTCATTTAATTTCTCTTGTATTGATTTAGAGATTTGCGTAAGCAGGCTTACATGGGTTTTAACTTCTCCTCGAAATAGATTCATATTTTCGAAAGTAGGGTTGACTGCGTGTAAAAGAATTTCTAATAAGTTTTCATTATGTTTGAAAGCATTTTTCAATGACGATATGTTTTTGTGAACTAATAGGGTCCATTGTTTGTTTGAAATCACTACTTCACTTTCTTTATGGAAATATATTCCGATGGTATTATTTATAGGAGATATGGTATATTGTGAGGCTACTGTTCCGATCAGAAGCAGAAACCTGAAATTAGATTTTAATTTTCAGAATAAGGTTTCATCCTATCAAAGTTTACTTTTGTAGTTTGATTCGTTTCTAAATTTTGTAAAATCGCTGAATTTTGAAATATTTCTTTTATTCTAAATGGGCCATTAAATTTATTGTGAAGCTTATTTTTTATTTGTGATTCTTTCACATAGACTTTGTCACCGATATTAAATTTAGGTATATTTTCCGAAATGTGTTTGTCAAATCGCGTTTTCGCTTTTTCCTTTTGGAGGTTCGTTTTTGATCGTGCTATTTTGTAGTACCATGAGATTCTATTATTTAAATCTCGAACATATTTAGAAATCAGTTCTTTTTGGTTGTATAGTGTTTCGGGAGGACGACTAGATGTATGTCCGAAGACTAACTCATATGGTGTGAAACCATGGGTCTTATTTACAGAGTTGTTATAACATATTACTGCGTATGGAATAACCGTTAAGGGATGTTCATTTGGATTTTCTGCTTTATTAACTCGTATCATTTCTAATAATGTCGAATGGAATCGTTCGACGGATCCATTTGATTGTGGATGATTGACGCTAGAGAAAGTCAGTTTGATGTCGTAAAGAGTACATAAGTCTTTTAGTAACGTATTGTCAAATTCTCTGCCGTAATCACAATGAATTCGGAGAGGTGTTCCGTAATGTTGGAAGTACAAAAGAAGGGTGTTGACTGTCGATTTAGCTGATTTGTCTTGAAGAGGGTATGCCTGTGTAAATTTTGTTAATTCGTCCCTAATTGTCAGGACGTGATTTTTTGTTGGAATTTCTAAAATATCTATGTTGACTCGCTCAAAAGGTGTTTTTGGGGTTTCCGTGATAACTAAAGGGTTGCTTAAATTTTTACGTAACGTTTTTGTTTTTTGACAAATTTCGCAGTTCTGAATGTATTTCTCTACGTGTTTTGTTAATCCTGGCCAATTATATTTTTCGCGTATTCTACGGATAGTTTCATTTATACCACGGTGAAGATTTGCTTTACTGTTGTATACGTTGTGGTATTGATCTATTATTATAGGAAATTGATCTTCGTCCGGTGTTCTTGTTAAATTTTGACAAATTGTTAAATTTAGATCTGATTCAGTGAAGATGAATGATAGCATTTCTAAAATTGGAAGGTCTGGATTATTTTCGACAAAATATGTTTTCGAAAGGTCGAGAGTATTTTTATCCTTGTATAAGGTAACAAACATTGTTTCAATTACTTCATCTGCATCAAAAGGTAATAAGATTATATAATATTTGCGATGTTTTATAGTTTTGCTAGATACGGTATTTATTTTATTGTGATCAAATTTTGGGTTCTCATCGAAAATGTCTTCTATTATTTTATAATGAAGATCTTCTAGTTTATCTTTCCTAAAGAATACTATTACGTCCTTGTGTTTTTTGTCTAATAGTTGGTCATTAGTAAATTTAATTTTGTTATAGTCAATTAAAGATTGCGTCTTATAAAGTTTTACAAATGTCTCTAATTCCTGTGTACATGTTTCTGGGGATATTTCTGTAATTTCTGAATTTATTGATTCATTGTCTGAATTTGAAGTTAAAATTTTTGTAAGAAATTCTGAACATTTTTGGAAATGATTGATCTTTATTCTAGATAAAGCGTCAGCGTTTTTATTGATTTTTCCTGGTTTATATTGGATTTCATAATCATACTCCTCAAGCTTTAATCTCCAACGCGCTAGGCGACTTCCTGGATATTTTATTGATAGTAGCCAAGTTAGAGGTCTATGATCAGTTATTAATTTAAATTTACGTCCAAAAAGGTAAGGTCTAAAGTGTTTGACCGACCAGACAATAGCGAGAAGCTCTCTTTCAATTGTGGAGTATTTAGTTTCGGCATGACATAAGGTCCTGGATGCAAAAGCTATAGGTAAGTCTTTTCCTATTTGTCCTTGGGATAGAACTGCTCCTATTGCAAATGAGCTTGCATCTGTCGTTAAGATAAAGGGTTCATTAAAATTTGGATATATCAAAATAGGGGTTGAAGTTAACGATTCTTTTAATTCTTTAAAGGATTTCTGGCATTCGTAATCAAAATGGAATAATATGTCTTTTTGTAACAATTTCGTCAAAGGCTTAGAGATTTTTGCAAAATTGGGTATAAATCGTCTGTAATATCCTGCTAGTCCTAAAAATTGTTTAATTTCTTTTTGATTTGTCGGTTGAGGAAAATTAGCTACACAATTAATTTTTGTTGGATTTGGTTTTACTCCGTCGGGTGTAATTATGTGACCTAAATAAGCGACTTCTTTGCGGAGAAATTCGCATTTGTCGGGTTGTATTTTTAAATTCGCGTTCCTTAATCGTTTGAAAACTTCAGTTAATCTACTAATATGTTCGTGTATTGTTGGTGAATAAATAATAATGCCATCCATGTATACCAGACAACGTTCGTTTTGGATACCTAAGAGTATGTTATCCATAACTCTCTGAAATGTTGCGGGGGCATTTTTTAAACCAAAGGGAAGACGAGTGAATTCATAATGTCCGTTCTCTACCGAAAAAGCTGTTTTTGCAATATCCTTTGAATCAATTTCGATTTGGTGAAAACCTGAAGCCAAATCTAAAGTTGTGAAATATTCACATTTACCTAGTTGATCTAGTAAATCGGATATATTAGGGAGAGGATATTTATCTCCTATGGATATTTCATTTAGTTTCCGATAGTCGACGACAACGCGCCATTTTTGTTTCCCGAAGGCGTCCAATTTTTTCGGAACGACCCATACTGGTGAAGACCATGGAGAAATAGATGGTCTTATTATGCCTTGGTCTAACATTTTTGAAATTTGTGTCTTTACTTCCTCTTTATGGATGTGAGGGTATCGGTATGATTTTGTGAAAATAGGTTTTGTGTCTATCGTGTCAATCGTATGTTTAATTTCGTTTGTAAATGTCAAATTGTCACCTTCTAAGTAAAATATATCTGAATATTCTAAACATAGTTCTTTAATTAAAAATTGTTCTTCCTCGTTCAAATGTTCAATTCGCAATTGATTTTCAATTTCGAAATTTCGATCTGTGTAATTTTGATTTTTATTTGCTGTATTTGTATTTAATAAACTGGAATTTTTAATGGGCTCTAATTTTAAATCATCGAAATGTATAATTTTTGGAATTTCATTCGCGTTAATTATTGATGTTAAAAATTCTCCTTTTTCATTAATTTTTACAAGAGCATTTGGAATTCGTACTTTGTCTTTTTCTTGACCGCTTAAAATAGCGTCCGTATTAAAGAGATTACATTGAATTTTAAATATTTGCTCAGTACGAGGGGCGATCGAAATGTTATTTTTAATAATTTTGGTTTCTAAATTTGGTGGCGTGTTTTCTTGTTGTTCGTAATCGTCAGTAACTTTAAATAGTGGGACAGTTTTAAAATTGGTTATGAGTTGTCTGTTTTTAATGTCGATTATACAATTGTAGTGTTCTAAAAAATCAGAACCTAATAGTCCGTCAAATTCTATGTCAATGTCATGAATATATACTTTATGAGGGTCCGAATCTGTAAATGGTATAAGTGTTGACTCTTTGATAAAAATTCGTTCATCCTGTATAATAACATTTTCCGAAAATCTTTTAGTGTAATTCTCACAAGTTCTGGGTTTAAATATCGAAAGTCCTGCGCCTGTATCGATTAAAATTTTGAATGTTTTGCTAATATCTTTAATATAATATAAATTTTTTTAATTTACAGTTAAGAGGTTTTGATCTACATGAATTTTTTGTCTTTGGGTTGTTGGTTTTTGTTGCATTTTATAATTTGAATTTTGGTTGTCTCCGAATCTGGAGGGTGGTCTTGATGGTCGAGGATGTGAAAATCCTGATTCGTATTTTGTTCTGTCGGATCGTTAGGGTCATGGTTATTGATGGTAATTGATGAGCAGTATCATCATATCTGTTATAGTTCTCATATGGTGAATATTCTTCACAGTATTGGTTTTGAAAGTTATATGGATGAGCGGTATCATCCGGGTAATATTGTGGGGTTATTTCTTGTTGATGAGCTGTATCGTCATATTCGTTATACTCACAATAATTTTGATTCATATGATGAGTTTTTTGTTGGGTAAAATTTGGGTTTGGCCTAATAATAGATGGTCGTTGTTGCGAATAGTTAGGGTTTGGTCTTATAGCAGAGGGTCTATTTTGTTGAAACTGTTGGAAATTTCGATTTGTTTGAGGTCTGACGTTATTAGCATTAAATGGTTGACGTGGTTGAAAATTATTTGAATTTTGCGAAAAATTCGGTGTGTAATTTGGCGTGTAATTTGGTCTAGCTAAATTCTGAAAAGTTCCGAAATTTTGTTGGGTACTCCTACATTCGTTAGAAGTATGACCAATTCTTTTGCATTTATTACAAATTTTCTTATTTGGAAAATTTTGAATATTAGTGGGTGGTCTGTTAGTTCTATTAAATTTTTGTGTCTCAAAATATGATAGTTGTAGCTCTCGTTTTATTCGGGCGACAGCTTGAAGCATATCACTCGGATTACTTGCTCTAATAATGGAGCCTAATTTGGGATCTAAACCTGTTAATAGTGTGTTTAAAGTCATTGTTTCAATCAAGGTACTTTGCGCTGTTTTTTGTTCTGCGGTAAGCGGTTGCTTTTGTATTGCCGCATGCATTTTTGCGTTGTGAGTCTGCAGTCTAGAGACGAAATTTAGTGCAGACTCGTTAGAATTTTGACTTTGAGGTCTTGAATTAAAGCTGTGAGATCTCTAGAATCTCCAAAATGCGTTTCTAGTAAATACTTAATCTCATCCCAAGTGGATGGATTACGGGAATTTATTAACTCGGCGGCTTTGCCTCTGAGCTTATTTTTTACGTGCAATGTTAATAAAATTGTTTGGTTATCGATGGCCATATCGTAAGCACATCTTACTGCATTGAGAAAAGTTTGAAGGAAAATTTGATTTCCATCAAATTCAGGTACTATGGAAAAAATTTCCGATAGCCTATACGGTTCAATATGTTCTTCAGCCATTTTTTGGTTATTAAATTATCAAATATTTTATAAAAACAAAATAATAAAAAAAATAAAAATTTTAAAATTAAAATATTTCAATTATATAGAAATTATATGACAGAGAAAAAAAATATATTTCGTTTCACTGGTTTATATCAGTTATTCGTACGTATTGTACGTAAAATAAAAATATACACACAAAAAATTGTACAATGGGGTAAGCGAGATGATTCTTTGCGACTTACCAAATTGTCGATTTCATTCGTCGGCTAGGGTCCACTTCCAGTGAGGCAGATCCGTGTTCTGGATAGGGTTGTCCTGGCTGATGTTGAATATCGTGGAGAAGAGGTCCGCAGACAGTGAGGCAAGGTCCGTGTTCTATCTGGGTGTCCTTCTTCTTGTTTCTTAAAACTAAGTTACTTTTTCTTTCTTGTTTATTCTTCTTTAATTATTTCTTCTTGAATTATTTCTTCTTACTTCTTGAAACTTCTTGTTTCTTTTCTTCTATTGGTTCTTTCGCTTAGGAATTGGAATTCCACAACTCTAGTTAGGCAATGTCCGTGTTCTAAAGTTGCGCGAAAATCCGCACGACTGCGCCAATTTTTATATCACTTTTTATTTAATTAACTTTTTAAAAACAATTTATTTTTAATTTACGATTTTGAACACTTTGCTATGTCAACAAAGGAGTAACCGACTTTATATAATTTAATTTAGACTTGTTCGACGTTTACTCGACGACTAATCGAAGATTACTGATATGTGAAGATGCGGACTACTCGTGGAGCGATTACTATATTTGCCGATTACTGAAGCTACCAATGGTTGTTTCTCTATTTAAAACATTTCTGTATGCTGATGCTGCAGGAATGTTCTAAGAAGTGTTTTTCTCAAGCTTTTAGCAAGTTGCAATAATTGCGATAAAATACAATGTAGGTTTATGATAAGCACGAAAGGTTTTTAGTTACGCGATAACCGCAATGACTTTGGTATACTCTTTTCTGGACATAACATCCTGTATGCTAATGGCCTGTTACAATGTATATTACAATATTATAAAATACAATATTAATCTAAGTCTTAACCTAATATAAGAGAGGATTCTATATAACATATATAGATATATAATGTATATATATATATATATATATATATATATATATATATATATATATATATATACATTTGCTAGACTATTTGTATTTTTACAACTGAAATTATAAAAAAAAACAGAAAAAAGCACATTATAATAAAAAATCAAATGGAACTATTTATTCCATAAGCACAGTAGTAAATAATAGATACACAATATATAGAGAATTGATATACAATAATAAATACGCTGCTGAAATTTTATAAAACATGTTACATTGTTTCCTGGGTGATTTTATTAATTTTCTGTTATTTGTCTTTATTTTTACAGAACGATGTTTAACTTAGAGCTTTTCTCCGACCTAACTATCCTGTATACCTATGTATATAACCTATGTACTGTGTGTATGTAACCTAACTACATATATACAGACACATCGAGCCGAGTGATGCAGGAATCGATACCACACCGGAATTAATCTAAGCTGGCAATATACATAGGTCGGCCCTAAGCGAGTAGCTTCAAAGCCCCTGAACAATCCACGGAACTTGGAAACTTTCTGCGAGATAACTGTGGGACAATTTCCTCAGACAAAACCCTCGAAAGGTGTGGCCATATTTCTAATATCCACCTCAATCTGGATTCGATCCGAAAGTCGAGTAGTCTTTGTGAAAAAAAAACTCGAGCAATTTTTACCGCCACTTGGCGTTGAATACGAGATGTCGACGTTAAAAACCTCAATATAATCGACAACACCGTAAGATAGACAAAAAAGAAAATCTAATATGTTAAAGTAGACCATCGATTCAAAATAACACAGAAGCAAATTAAGTGAAGATTCACTGCAAAATGTGATGTAGTTCCATTCCACTAATACCAAATGTTGCATAATCATTTTTAGTAATATAATGCAAAGTTTTTACTTGACAGATGACAATTTTTACAAACCACTGAAGTGAGTACAACATTATACTCCACACCATCTGTAAATGCCTTATACGATCAGGACTAAACAAATTAGGCCATAACAACTATTCTACTGGCTATCTCTAACTCAGGATATCACTAACTGTAGACTAGTTTCGACCTTATCTTGGGCCTCGTCAGTGCAGTGTAAGTGAGTATACCTTTAACAAACGAGACTTGCATCTTGTAGACGCCGTTAAGTTCTACAATAGTAGAGCGTAATAAAGCGCCATCTCTCGGTGGTGTAGAAAATAATCCAAATCGAAATAAAATTTTATATCGTCAATACAATACAAGTTTTTACATATCAGATGGTAATTTTTACAAACCACTGAAGTGAGTAGATTATTATACTTACACATACACAACTTGTGCAAATGCCTTGTACAACAAGGACTAAACAAATTAGGCCAAGGCAGCTATTCTTCTACCCACATGCCAACAAAGAGCGGTGGATTATATGGCGAAATTTGCCGTATTCTGTCTAACAGAGTTAACACTAAAATACAGTGATTTAGATTGCTTGAAAATCACAAGTAAGATGCAAAGTGAAGATGCGAGCCTCGTTTGTCAAAGGTATAGTTACTTACACTGCATTGACGAGACCCAAGATAAGGTCGAAACCGGTCTGTAGTTAGTGATATCCTGAGATAGAGGACACTTTCTATCTTCCTTGTGGTTTTCGAGCAACCTAAATCACTGTACTTTAGTGCTAACTCTGTTAGATAATATACGGTAAATTTCGCCATATAATCCAGCGCCCGTCATCGCGTCGGCATGTAGCCAGGAGAATAGCTGTTTTGGCCTAATTTGTTTACTCCCTATTGTATTAAGGATTTGCAGGTGGTTGGAGTATAATAATCTCACTTCAGTAGTTTGTATTTTTAGTAATGTTATTATTTTTATGGAAGTGGTCTTCTTAACACTTGAATTCCAAAAGAAGTTCGAGGTAATACCCGCTAGTTACTGTGCGATCAAAGAAATATAATAAAACAATTAGATTATTTATAATTTCAGCTCAAATGTTCAGTTTCTTTAGATACTAATCAGGGAACTACATCATCCAACAAGAACTTTCCTATATCCAATATCTATAGTTATGCTTATAGTCCCATTGGAGACTATATTATTGCTTCGTCAGAAACAAAACTCTAATCGATGATGACTATCGCCCTAAAAGAATTTTATGCGGGTGGTATATTTTTTCTTTTTTTTTTTTAGGATACAAAATCTGGATATTTCACTAATACCATTATGGGTGGCAATATACATTGTGGATTTATATTATTGCCAATATCTTCGAATTATCATCAATATCTAACAATATAAGTTTTTTATGGACTAAAATAGATTTTCTAATAGTTAGGAAGATGTCTTATCCTCATTGGTTAATAAAATTCTTGTCTTACTTTATTCACCCTAGAACACTTGTAGCAAACTAACAATAATTATATTTGAGTATTATGGAAATTGAGTAGTCTTTACTTAGAATGTTTAATTAAATATGATACTAAATTTAATGGCCTAAACAGGTTTAATAGATATTTGATGAATACTTGATTATATACAAATATGTTTAAAAATGTTCGTGATCAATAACATAGAAAATAAAAAAAATAATACCATTGAATAGAGAATTAAAATTTCTTTAAAACGAAGTACAATGAACAACTGTATCAGCTAATTGTCATTCCAAAGAGATTACGGAGAAGCATACAATTTTACTCCAATGATATTATTTTAGGACTGCAGCGTATATAATGTTATTAATTATTCTCTTAGTAATCCCGTGCAATTACGAGTATCAACAGAGGTTTTCAGTGAGAGAAGATGGTCATGTTAACAGATTGTGATATTGGGGATTAAAATTTGAAACTGAAGAATTGAGGGAAACTAAATGAAAGCTTCGATCAATTTATTTTTATGTTCTATACTTAAAATCTAAGGTATACGCTACGTAACTCGCTAACATGTGCGTTTTGAATCAGATGATTACTGAAGAATGTAGGTTCATTTCCGCAGAAACACTTGAACAGGCGAGAGAAGAGTTTTATAAAATGATGTTGCGCTGTCAGCAACAACACATAAGCAAGGAGATATACATGTTGAACATTTATTAAAGGATTTATAAAGACGCACACTGTATAGAGCTTAAAATGAATAAAATAATTAAGATGACTGTTACAAATGATAGGAATTTTAACAAGACAACTTCGTAATAATCATTTATGCGTACTCGCGTTGTTAGACTAACAAGATTATAGTAATTAAACATTATTGAATAGAAACATAATCCATGATACCTACTTTCTATAAGGTATCGAGGTGTACAATATTGATTATCCTGACCTTTGTCCATAAAACCTAAAATTCTTTAGAACTCATAATTATATCAGTATATCCTTTCTGGACACCCGATATTTTCAGCCAGAACTATATTATTCGCGTGTGTAATCATGACTTTAAGCATGCAATCAGTGTTTTTCTTAGATTACAGCAAAACTGTCCTAGATAACAAGAAAAGAAAAAACGAGACCTTCCTATGTTAATTAGCTGTGTAAGATGGTTTATCGATGAAAATGAAATGCACCGGCCCAAATATACTAAGATGAATCACTGCCTTTATGAGAGGCTTTGAACACAGACCAAGACTTTTTTTTTGACTTTTTCGCTTAGTTATATACCATGAGCTACAGAAACATCTTTTTTTTTGTTTCCATCACGCACCAGTATTTGTAAATGTACATTGTAAAAATATTTGTAGTTTTTAGAACCGAGGTTCTATAAAATTAAATTTTGCCTCAATCTTTGCGGCGCCTCTGTGTTTAACCTGATTGAAACGTACACACAAGTGTGGGGGATTTACCAAAACAGAGTTGGCTGGTGGGGATATTCCGGTTTTATACTATTTGGGTATTTACATAGTCGCTGTAGTATGTTTTTAATGTGTATACGTTTACTCGTGACATCGCGTCGTGTGTTTTTATTTTGTTTTAAAAATGGATAAAAGTTGTAAAAATACACCAAGTATATTTTATTATAAACTTAACACCTGGTTCAAAAAATCTTACTTATATAAATTTGGTTGATCCGCAAAATATACTTTTGCCGCCACTTCATATTAAATTGGGATTAATGAAGCAATATGTAAAAGAATTTTTTATAATAATTTAATCAGCAATCAGAATGTTTATATTCCACTCTATAAGCTAATATGCTCACTAATGCTAGTATACTAGTATTTGCAATAACATGTTAAGATTAACATCCAAATGATGTTACCTTTGCGCTTTATTTTAAGTCAATTTTAAATAGTCTTTTAAGTCTTCTGTTGTTCAGGAGTAACAGTAACTGTTTCAATAGTGGATTGGAGTGTTCTTCTGTGGATAAAAATAGGAATTGTTTTAAGTACTTATGTGGCAAGTTCTCAGCTTTTTCTGAAGCAAAATTAAAGGAAGGCATTGTCGTAGGACCACAAATAAGAGAAAATTAATGTAGGACCATCAGTTTGAAAAGACAATGACCGAAATTGAAAAAGAATTCTTGGATATGCTTTAAAAATGTAACAGTAAATTTTTAGGAAATCATAAACATTTGCATTATGAGGAAATTATCAATAAAATGCTGGATAAGTTTAAGCAATTTGGTTGTAATATGAGAATAAAAATTCATTTTCGTCATGCTCATCTGGACTACTTTATCTGGACTACAGAAAATCTAGATGCTGTTACTGAGGAGCAAGCTGAAAGGTTCCATCACGATATAAAGGAGGTGGAAGGGAAATACCAGAGTAGATGGTATATGGCAATAATGGCAGATTACTGCTGGATGCTGAAAATAGACCATTCAACGAATGATTACACAAGAAAAACTACAAAATGAAGTTTTCTTGTTAAATGAAAAGAGAGATTCTCAAAGGAAAAAATAAATTAGACTCAAAACTATTAGTGTTGCTGTTTTTAACTGTTTTTTAATGTTTATAAAAAAAATTAAAATGTAATTTTTCATTTAGTTTTTAATTTTTTCTGATTATTCAGTTAATCAAAAACCTTACGTGAGGGGCAAAAATGGAAGGTAGACACTTATCAAATGCAAATCAACTTTCAAAATGTCAAAATTTGTAAGTCTGTGTAATTCTTGCTTTCAGTGTGGCAGAATTTTTTCACAAGAAAATTTTGTCATTACCTATTTACATTTTGTTTTCTTCATTTACAAAATATATGTACAGAATGTTATGTTTTGTATAGGATCCTATACAAAACCTGAACCTATCTGCAATATTCTACCGGAAAACATATTGCTAATTAAAAAATATATCGATGACGTTATTTAAGGAATTTTAATAGCTCCATCTGCATTATATGTACATGAGAATGTGCACAAGAAAGAAATACGAAATATCCGTGGAAATTAATTTAAAACTTCACACAGACGTCCTTAATGGAGTATGTAAGGCGAGAGTAATTTATTTTCTATTTGTTCCTTAGAAAAACAATTTCTTGATATCCAATAACAAAGAAACGTGCCTACTTTTGAAGGTTGTAAAAAATATTTGTATGTAACCTATAATATTTATCAGTTGTACATCGTATGCAACTTACCGTTGTTAGTAAACAAGTATTTTCTTTTATGGCTCCACAGCAACCAAGGAATGCTGTGATGAATATGATGGACCCTATGATTATCAGTAAAAGTGGCGGCAAACCTAGGTGATATTTATCTGGAATATAGCTCTCTATGTTACTATTCTTCACCTTTAATAATACTCCTATGCCCAACAGTGCAGCGCCAGCAATCTAAAAAAAAAGACAATGGTTAAAGATGCAATAAACAAATAAATTTGGAGAAGTGGCAAGATTTCACAAATGGACAATTTATCTGAACTGTTTTCTTTAACTGTTGGAAGAACAATTCAACAGGTTAGTAATATCAGCAAATATATACCTCAAAGAAACAAGTTTCATATGATATTATTCATAAGTGTCGCTTTATCATAATATTCTTCAGTTTTAGAATTATTATGTTTAAAGTAGCAAGGAGTTGTAAATGTGATACCAACACCATTCTGGGGTTGGTACCACAGTGTCCTTAATGGTAATGCAATTTACCATTAAGACAAATTTATCTTTATTGCTCGAGCGTATCTAATTCCACTTCAACTTGGGATGGATTCATCTCATCGATGTCATCGAGCATCTCTTAACGCTTAGCGCATCAATTGAATGATGTGACGCAAATGTGAGGTAGTGGAGAAAAGCTGACATAAGCTGACTAAAATGTGAGACAGAACAGAATATGTGAACAGAATTCTGGACTATTGTCTCGCATAGGTGTTCACAGGACTCACTGACAGCGAGTGTTTGGGATTTTACATAAAAAGAATAAGGAAGGATGCAAGTGATATATTATGCACCTACTGTAAAGGAATAAATACTTCGAAAAATATCCTTTTCTTATGTGATAAGAGAGACAAACACAGATGAAAATTGCGAAGTGTCATACAGGGTCCAGTAGAGGTATATGACAGTTTTGAAATGAGTATAACAGTTTAGAGGAGGAGGAGGCTAATGTTTTCGGAATGGTTGGTATGTGAAGGTTAGCAGATGTCGTTTCAGATGCCATGGGTGGTCGAGCATAATGTTATAGTTTACGACACGTTCATTTAGATCAGTCGTTCTGTTGGCACGCAATGCAGATTCCGGAATCATTTCAATGTTGGAAGTCACGGCAGTGTCCCTACTCGGAACACTATTTTGAAGTGGGTGAATAACCTCCGTACAGCTGGATATCTGACCTCTGGAGGACATCCAGGATTACAACGAACGATGAATATTGCCGAAGGTGTGGAAAGAGTTTGTGCAGCAGAGGAATCCAGTGCGCACTGGTCAGCTGTAAGGAAAGCTCATGCGCTATGCTTGTCTGACTTGATTTGTCTGATTTGAACTTCGTCAAAATGATTTTATGCGGAGGTTTTCATTTGCAGAAACCATGTTGGAATTGCTCGCACATGACACTGTAGTGATAACGGCTGACGAGGTGTATTTCCATTTGCGGAGCGATATGAATAAACCAAAATTTTCGATACTGATCGGAGGAAAATCCATGTTAACTTCACCAACGACCACTTCATTCGGACCGAGTCACTATGTGGTGTGTAGCAGTTCGATTCGGCATCATCGATCCTTATTTTTTTTTACAGAAGACGGACGCACAGTGATTGTACACACCATTATGCTACGATGCTACAATAATTTCTAATTTCTGAACTGAGTAGGAATAACATAAACATGGATGCAGTGCAAGATGGGGTTACTTGCCACACTCTCTTGTTATCTGTTACACTCCCTTCCAGGGAGACTATAGCCTTCTTGAGGCAACATTTTTCTGGGCGCCTAATTTCCCTGCAGGGCGATATTGAGTGGCCGCCACGATCGCCGTACCTGCCATCCTGCGATTATTTCTTGAGGGGATACCTCAAAGCAAGAGTTTTCATTGAAAGGCCACGTACCCCTGCTGAACTTTCTCTGCAATAACAAGATAAATTGAAATTATTCCAGCCGACGTGATACAGAGGCGTATGGAAAGTTTTTCTACACGTTTACGGGAAAAAGTGGTCACCACTTAAATGACGTTATTCTTCGATCCTAATTCTTGTTTTTAATGTCTTTCATGTGATAACAAAATGGCACCTTATAACGAATGTTTTGAAAAAATAAAAAAATCACTTTCGTTGAAAAGTAACAGTTATATATTTGAAAATCGTCATACATCTGCAGAACCCTGTGTATAAATTAATCAGAAAAATTATGAAATAAAAAGATGATGGCAGAATACATCAAAGAAGGAAATAATAACAGAAGATGACAGAAACTAAATTAAGAGGTAGGAAGAAGACACAAGTATAATATTCTACCATCTCGACGGATATTAGAAATCACGATGGCAATCAAGATGGCGGTCCTGAGGCAGGCACGCAATATCTATAGATATTGCCTGCCTGCTATAGAAAATATTCATCCTTGCGCGACTTCAAATTTTGTCATATTTTGTCAAATACTAAATTAATTATAAATATACCTATTCCCGCTAGTAGCTAGTACATATTTTCGTCATACAATAAACAGCAGCAAAACTTTAATTAAACACATATAGCTAGTTATTGATATTACTCGAACATAATAAGGTAAAGTATTCTTATCTCTTTAAGGTATTTTACAAATACTACATTAATAACATTTTCATAACAACGTGTATATGCCCATTTTCACATGGTTAAAATATGCCCTACTTATAGACAAAGGAAACTGATTTTCTTATTTAAAGCATATTGCTAATCAGCTGCGATA
Source organism: Rosalia funebris (assembly GCA_037954035.1). NCBI lineage: Eukaryota > Metazoa > Arthropoda > Insecta > Coleoptera > Cerambycidae > Rosalia > Rosalia funebris. Next base: position 1,567,534 of record JAZFAV010000039.1, read on the forward strand.
CGATGTGGCAAGTTCACTATATATTCCTGCCACGAGAGACCACTGCATATCAATCAAGCTCTTCAATCATCTTCAACAGTTGGCTCAGTTAAAATGTTGACAAAAATTCGCTTCCAATTGTATTTCATTACGGCGATTCCTAGCTACACATGTTAATTTAAGAGAATATAATAGGAATTTCATATTGAGTTAGACCGTTTCTAGTGTTATAACTTTACATAGTTATAGATATTGCTTTACTTTATTACATCCATTATTGATAAAGAAAGACAAAGAAATGTAGACGCATAATCGATATGATACAATAGTAATAGGACAGAAGTATAGCTTCATACATATTTTATGATACGTATTGATTATTTTGTGGGTCATCTATTGTGATTGTGAAAATATAGGTATTACCTTTTTCTAAAACATGAAAAGATGAGCGATGACATAATAAATATTTGTCAGAGAAATTTTCTCACTTTCTATGTACAAATTTGCTCGCTTTCTATGACTTGTTATATTTAAAATTTCTTCTACGCATTTTTAAGGAATACCAAATATAGTTTATATATTTATAATTTATATACACTCGTAGTACTCGTCTAAAGTCCCTTCCCCTCCTGTAAAATTAGAACTGAGATACCTAATAGAACGAAAAATACAAAACAAACGAAATACCTAATACGAGATACCTAATAGAACGAAAAAATACGAAATAAACATACATTAAAGTTTAAAAATAACTTTCTAGTTAATAAATAATGATATAATCATCCAAGATGGCGTTGCTTAGCCATCTCTACAAATTAAATATGGTTCACCAGCTCGCAGAAGATCATCCCGGTAGTAGATTTCAACTCTGTGAAATAATATAAAAAATAGCCCAGGAACTTGTAAAGAAACTAATTTTGACTAACAAATGTTACTAACACTATACCAATAATAGGTATGAATACTCAGTATCTACTGGGGTGATACAAATCCCCATTTCTTTTGGGAAGACGGATCGTAATTTTCAGAAAAAATTATGTTGGGAGCAGGAATATAACGTGAGCAGTTAAAAATATAGTTAGACCTGTATTGTTAAATAAGAATTTAACTACAGAGGAGTAATTGGACATGTCACAGAATGGCTATTGAGCCGCTAATTTTGAAGATTCCAATGAAAAATCCTGATGAATTTTGAGATCTCTAGAAATAACTTTTCAACAGGATTGTATTTATCCACACTATTATGACATACTAAGAATTTTTCTCAATGAACAGTATCCTAATTATCTTCTTAATTGGACTCCGGGGTACAATAGAATAGCCTGTATGTGAATCTAATGTATACATTATTGAACCTGCTAACATCGAGATATTGGGGCAGAGAATTACTGAAAAATATAGGTTAACTTCCACAGAAACACTTGAACGGGCGAGGAAAACTATGTATCTAGGTATGTATACTAATTTTCTTTTAAGTATTTTAGTTTCAAAGTAAAATAGGGGGAGGGATAGAAGACTTTAGATGTGTACTGCATATATTTTGATATTACACATTTTTTATTTAAGTATGACGTATTAACGAGATGATATTCTGTCAAAATAAGTTAATCTACTGCTTAAAAATAGGTTATTATGTCATGAAATTAGCAAATCTATTAAGATATTTACCCTAATAGATAGACTAGTAGACGCAATTTCTACTTCCTACTAATTATTCTTCTACTTATTAGTAGAATGATCCGCTAGATTTCTAGGTATCAAAATTGTAACTCAGTTAAAAATATGTTGAGGGATGTCGTATCCGGAACAATTATGACTTCACAGAAACGATAGAGCTCGTAACGAATAAGAAAAAGTCTCAAAACTGCGATTATGGACCGTCCACGAGGTGCGCAGTAAATAGCCTGGTCTTTACTCGAATTGAGACCTTTGCAGAGATGCAGAGTGAATATCGATGATTATATTGAATGTCAATGTACACAGAATTCAATCTGGTCGTGCGTAAAGTGCATCCTTTTCCCTTCGAATGCTGCCTCACTCTTTCTTTTTCGCAACACAGAGAATCTCACACTTTTTCCTATTCTTGACGAGCTGTACATATATGTATCTAATAACTAAAATTGACATGTATAAGTATATTTTTTTTATCTTGTAAATATTGTAGAGAACTTATTCCCAACTTTTCGCTCACTGTATCTTGTTTTTTTTTTCATCAAATTATAAATAAAACGTTTTATTTCAATGCAGTTACTTGTATTTGGATTACTTTACAAATATAACGTTAAGAGCATTTTTCTTTTTAAACTGTTAACGTTACGAGGCAAGCTGTTAGTTAACCACCCATGTTTGCTATATTTAGAACGAATGAAGCAATTAATAAAGCGAATAAAAAATCAGCAACAGACCATGAAGGTTTTATTTTCAATTTGTATGTTTATCAGAACGTAGGTAAGTCTTGATTCAGTGGATAAACTGGATAAAAAGTTATTTATTTTACGAAAATAGTTACGACTCAACCACGTGGAAACTGTTATTGTCTGATTATGAAACGTTTTCTATAATTTCATAAGCCTTACCAAGAATAGAAAGGGATAATAATTTGTAGCTATTTAGGTGTTATTTAACTATACAATATAAAATGATGTCCGTCAAGATAGCGATTCGTTAATTGACATATTAAATTACTGGAATTGTGTCGATTTTGTGCTAATTTATACTGTATACTATGAATTATGTGCTCTTTATATTTTTTAGTAAAATATTAAGATGACTCGCCAACTTGACGCCGAAATTGGCATGTAAAATTTGAAAAAAAACCTAATTATTCGTTAGGTGCTACTTGTGTGTAATTAGTGCTCTAGCTATATTCGAAATAATAATAATCTTATTGTGACCTTGTTTCTTATCACTAGAGCGTACTGTTGTACCACATCTGTTGTTGTTGCCTTAAGGGTTGTGAAATAAACAGTGGTGTTTACTTCAATACATAGATTTATTAAAACTAAGCCACAACGGTGTGAACACTTTAAAGAAAACATTCTGTATAATGAATATAAAAACTGATTAATACCTAAGTTACATAGACAGTGGATTTTGTAGCAATGCATGCGATCGGCTTTCGGTTATCTGTTTTATAGACTGTTCCTCACATCTGGCTGTGACGCTACGGTGACGGCTTTTGTGTCACTCAACATAGTTATTCACAGCAAGATATGATTCCGAAATAAATGCAGCCGACTCGACCTTTCCCATGATATATAAGTACATTTTTAATGGAAACAAATATTTACAGTAATCCTAATAACTCACTGCCATAAACTAAATAGAAGTCTTAACAAATAATTATGATATAAACAATTATGCGTATCGAGGGAGACATTCAACCATATTATTTGGGGATGTGCACATCACATCCCTGGCAGACACATCATATCCAGGAAGACACAACCAGGTAGCGAAAATTTTTACATACGAAGATGGTACAAAAGTACAACCTGGTGTCGAATCCACCACCATACTACAAATATTAGCCACAGCCAGTCCTCAACAACACTATTGCACCCAACATAATCATTGGCAGAACTATGGGTTATAATATGCGAGATATCGTCCTCATTGACAAAGTGCAACGAAAAGAGCCCGTTGACCCAAACATCAGAGAAACGGAAGCCGGGAAAATTAGAAAACACAAAAATCTTAGATGGAAACTCAGCACATCTGGGCCTAGATTGAGATGAAACAACTAGTTAGCAATAGTCATCTCGGCTAGTAATGACTACGAACCTGAGAACTAACACTGAAAATCTGGGACTTTTATTGGCATTCGGGACCAAAAAGCCGAACTACATCTTTAAACCAATGTATTCGGTTGTCCAAGAAAGTTCGTTCGGTTTTCCGAGTAAACCACTTACATCACAGCCTATGATGTCATGCGCACAGCTGCAGCCTTGAACCCTTCCTCTATATTTAACCCTAATATTTAACCCTTATATTCGTGAACTTCTTTGATTATTGTTGTGTGTGAAACCGAGCCCTTTATTTTGAGCTACTCCCGAGGAAATACATAATAAATTCGAACGTTTACTGCGAACGATTACAAAAATTAAGCCAAGCCGTGCAGGAAAAGCGTCCAGGACTTGAACATTATAAGAAGGTCGTCTTCCATCACGACCACGCTCGACCTCACACTTTTCTACAGACTCGGAGGAAATTGTCGGAGTTAGAGTGGGATATTTTACCCCATCCATCATATTCTTCAGAACCGTGCCTTCGGATTCTCACATATTCCGCTCCATGGATAACAGTTTACGAAACTTAACATTTGCCAATAACAAGGAGGTAAGAAATCATTTAAAAACGTTCTTTGCGAGCAAACCGCAAAGTTTTTGTGAAAATGGTGTCATGAAGCTCACTGAGACATGGGAAAAAGTTATTGAAAATGGAAAAACGTACGTTATTGATTGAAATAATAAAAAGCGGAATAAAGGGTGAATAAGAGCGAACACAGTAAATTAAAGAAAGGTAGGATACAGGAAGGTCAAGAACAACGATCCACTAGCTTCATCACTTCCTTTTATCTGCTTGAGAAGGCCCCGGCTGTCTACACTGAAACATAGTATACTAACTACTATAATGTACATTCACCTTTCGACAGAACTGGTGGAAGGCCTGAATCAATCGTTCAGAATTTTTGATCAGAATGATCTGACGCTGAGATTTTTTACAATTATTTTTACAAAGTTTTTCAAGAAATTACAATCCGATTTAACTCGAGATAATTAGTTAAGTGGTTAAAAAATAATTTTTCTTCTTGTTTACACATTAGTCTTGAATATTTATTTGTAACAAGCATACCCAAACAAAGATTATTATTACAATAATATAAACTGGCAACCTACATCCGCTTAATACTGTAAATAATATATGATGAGAGTTTTTATTAATTGGGTCATTTATTATATTAATTAGTTTAATTAATTATCATTTCATGTAAAAATATTTTTCATATTAGGGGAAAATTCACCCCTTTACCAAAAATTGTTAGAGCAAAACTTGATTTATTTTCATTCAATTTTATTGAGCACAGTTTTAGAGAGAAAATAAGTTTTTAGTATGAAACGTTATCGTATTATCAGAGCCATATTGGTGCTTTGGTTAGGTATTTCACGCAAAGCAGCACGCAATCGTGAAAAAATAGACACCCTTCATTCAGACCATTAATATATGAATGCATAATATTTGGTTAACCCGAAATACACATGCTTATTCTCTATAAAGCTTCGAGGGGTCACGGAATTGCAAATAAAGTCATGTTTACTAACTCACACGCAAACAAGTGCCAATGAAACTGTAGGCGTAAAGCAAACATTTGATCAACTGTCATATTTTTAATTTATGAGTAACAAGCGTAAATCTATATAGGTTTTGTGTGGGTATGTCTAAGACGAGTTAATGCAAAGTAAAATTTCTAAAATACTACAGATTAAACAGAAAAAGGACTCATTTTCATAGTGATCGTAATAAATGACAGGCCTCTTTATCAAAACAATTAACACCAAAGGTTAATCCTTTATAATGCTTATAAAATACCTTGTACTTTATTTACGAAAAAAATCTAAATTAGTACATTCCTCAGTAACTTATATGGTGGATACCTATCTCATAATCTGTTGTTGGCCCAAATTTGGCTGAAGATAACGAAACTGAATATAATAAAGGACTTTGAAATATGGACGAAATCATTAGATTTTATTCAGAAGTATTTTGTTGTTGGCGCAAAAAGTTAACTCGCCATCTTTAACTCCCGATTCCTGTAATATTAATTAACAGGTCATAGTATGGACGCTTACAGGTCTTTATATTATAAGTAATATTCTTTGTATGCAATTATCAAAACAAAAGAAACTATTTTTATATGTTCAGTCACTTAATTAAAAAAAAACTATTTTAATATTATGTATAATTAAAAAACAATAAAACACGACAGCAGAAGAAGTCAGGAACGCTTCAGAAGAGTCTGAATACGAAAATTATATTTCAGGATAGACGTGAGACCGCCTTTCAGCATAATAAGACACAAGGTAATCGCATATCTTTAAAAAATGCATTATAATGGCTTTAGAAGAAGTTAGAACAGGCTTCAGAAAATATTGAACATGAAACTATATTAACTAAACATGCTCCCATTATAATATCTACAAACGTATTTAATTACTGTTTAGGCAAAAGTAAATTAAGTTCGTTCGTTTCCCTAAGGGTGTAAATAGTTGGGTATATTTAATGGTGGAACTATGAACACTAGAACAGCACAATTTAGGAGTAAGTCCCAATATGCCTTTAATGTATAGTCCATAAAGCTGACTATCTTTATTTAAACCATGGTATTGATATATCGCATTAATCCAGTAGTGTAGTAGCTTATATAAATATTAATATTATGCTGTTATAAACTATTTACGAAATTAAATTTTCTTTTTTACTTTCAAAGGAAAATTAGGGCGATTGTGTTTGCCAATACTGTGTTTGTGTTTGTTAATACTGCATTCAAATGTTCACGATTCAAGTATTTCACACACACGGGTAGGTCATGGTGTATGTCTACAACATTCCGTTGGTAAGTAATAATGAAATTTTTATATTATTTTCCAGTCCCTGAGCTCAAACAATTAAGTTTTTACCGGCAAGTAATTGTGAGATAATGTGAAATAGGTACTGCTGTACACACACCAAAATAAAGTTAAAGAATTGTAAGTAGGTTGATAGTATGAGAAGGAAACATTTTTAATTCAATATTTTCGGGTATAGAGAGCGTAGCTTTTACGAAGAACAAGCTAGGTCATTATTGTTTACAAAAGTAGAAGAACACCACTAAACTGGGCCGGCTCAACATTCTTAAAGCTGCCCATCATGATCGCTGCATCAGTAGTGTTAGTCTGGGACTTTTATTGGGATTAGGGACCAAAAAGCCGAACTACATCTTTAAACCAATGTATTCGGTTGTCCAAGAAAGTTCGTTAGGTTTTCCGAGTAAACCGCTTACATCACAGCCTATGATGTCATGCGCACAGCTGCAGCCTTGAACTCTTCCTCCATATTTAACCCTAATATTTAACCCTCATATTCGTGAACTTCTTTGATTATTGTTGTGTGTGAGCTTAATTGAAAATGAGTGAAACCGAGCCCTTTAGGCACGTAATGCTTTTTTATTTTAAAAAAGACAAAATAGCTGCCGAATCTTGAAACAAATTGTGTTCTGTGGACGTTAAAAATGTTATTTAAGTTCGAACGTGTTAAAAATAGTTCAAGAGATTTCGATTTGGCGATTTCTCCCTCACGGACGCCCCAAAGTCAGGCCGACCTAAAGAAGTCATTCCCGAGCATTTACGAACCTTAGTTGAGGCAAGTCCTCGCCAGGCCATACGTGAGCTTGCAGAAAAAATCGGGACTTCAAAATCTAGTATACAGAATCACCTTAAACAACTTGGGTGTGTCAGTAGACTCGATGTTTGGGTTCCTCATGAATTCATCGAATCCAATTTAATGGATCGCATCAACATCTGCGATACGTTAAAGATCGTCAACGTAGTGAGCCCGTTTTGAGAAATATGATTACTGGAGATGAAGAGTGGATCATATACTACAACGTCAATCGAAAAAGATCGTGGGGAAAGTCCGGTGAACCTTCTCAATACACACCAAAGGCAGGGCTACACTCCAGGAAAGTTTCATTATCCGTCTGGTGGGATTTCAAAGACACAAGGTAATCGCATATCTTTAAAAAATGCATTATAATGGCTTTAGAAGAAGTTAGAACAGGCTTCAGAAAATATTGAACATGAAACTATATTAACTAAACATGCTCCCATTATAATATCTACAAACGTATTTAATTACTGTTTAGGCAAAAGTAAATTAAGTTCATTCGTTTCCCTAAGGGTGTAAATAGTTGGGTATATTTAATGGTGGAACTATGAACACTAGAACAGCACCATCTAGGAGTAATTCCCAATATGCCTTTAATGTATAGTCCATAAAGCTGACTATCTTTATTTAAACCATGGTATTGATATATCGCATTAATCCAGTAGTGTAGTAGCTTATATAAATATTAATATTATGCTGTTATAAACTATTTACGAAATTAAATTTTCTTTTTTACTTTCAAAGGAAAATTAGGGCGATTGTGTTTGCCAATACTGTGTTTGTATTTGTTAATACTGCATTCAAATGTTCACGATTCAAGTATTTCACACACACGGGTAGGTCATGGTGTATGTCTACAACATTCCGTTGGTAAGTAATAATGAAATTTTTATATTATTTTCCAGTCCCTGAGCTCAAACAATTAAGTTTTTACCGGCAAGTAATTGTGAGATAATGTGAAATAGGCACTGCTGTACACACACCAAAATAAAGTTAAAGAATTGTAAGTAGGTTGATAGTATGAGAAGGAAACATTTTTTATTCAATATTTTCGGGTATGGAGAGCGTAGCTTTTACGAAGAACGGGCTAGGTCATTATTGTTTACAAAAGTAGAAGAACACCACTAAACTGGGCCGGCTCAACATTCTTAAAGCTGCCCATCATGATCGCTGCATCAGTAGTGTTACATTCGACTAATTCTCAGATATTCAAAATGTCACATATATTTGACACATTTGATTACCGTAACCTCCTTCGGCAGAAATTATTGGGAAGGTGTTACTCGGATTTAGATGCATCCTACCACAAAATGATGTTTCTCAAATCTCTTAAACGCACGCGGGGATTTTATAAACAATTTCCTGATATTCGAGAATATCCACAGCCGATTCTTATATAAAGGGGAACATAGTTAGAGACAGCAGCAGAAGGTTTATTTGTAACATTATTTTCATAATTTAATGCTAAAGAATCAACTGCCACTAAAGAAAGTCAGACAAAACTTCAAGATGCTCAAGTGCAAGTATATTTTTCACAAAACTATCGGATGTCATAAAGAAATTAGAAAATATCTCATTGCAAATAGTAGATGACGTACAAAAAGTGTTACAAACTTCAAATGATAAGAGAGGTTTCCTAATAGAGAAAAATTGTACAATATAATGGGGACAACTCTAGATTACCAGATTCAGACAGATATTTATAGTAAAAGTACTAACATGGGCCCATTAAAGGATTCAGATACTATTTTAACTATAAAAATGTTATGTTTTTAGATGCCGAATGGTCGTCTTCTTTATATATGAATTTTTTTTCTATCTGTAAATGATTCTTAAGACGTACACAATACTGCAGATATTTAACTGAGCCAATTTTTTTAATGCCAATTAGGGAGACATATTATATAAATTAGTATAAATAATATGTAGTTGCTAATAAATGGGGTCTCCACTGAAATAGCATCCAAGTGGGCAGTTCAATTCGTCTTAGATTATTTATGATTTTCACAAATATTAGTTATGGTTACTCAATAATTCAAGATTGTACACTAAATATGTATCCTAAATTAAATCTGTTGGCCAAATTATATCTTGAAGAGAATAACGCATTAAAATTTTTTGGTGTGTTCGCTGATTTTATTTTCAAAATATCCATTTCTCTTGAAATAACGTCAAAGTTATATTTTAAATAGAAGACATAACAGTCGTAATATAACAATATTTGAGATATTCTTAGCTAACTGTAAAAACAATCAGTAAAATAGTAAGACAATAATAGTAAACTATTCGACATAATAGATTTTGAACTAGGAGAGAGTTGGAACCTTCGATGTATCAACAAAAAACAGGACACCAGTTTTCCACAAAACAACAAAATATTATGTCACTCAACGTGCATTTCTCCATGCAAACTGACATCACCAGGAATTTTTACTATCTCCTGATTACGTTTATTTCGATGTTTTGGGGAAAGCTGGTCTTCCTTTTTTAGAATAAATTTAGTTTATAAAACATAGTTGAAGAAAACTTGGCTGCTATCTAAAATGTATCCTAGTGAGGCTAGAAAATTATAATATAAAAGTATTTAAACAGTATTTAGGTAGGTAAAAATGAAGTATCCATATTGATAATTTCTTTCTGTCATGTTCTCACAGGTCTGTTAATACTTTAGACCAGTGGTGTGCGTGGGTCGCAACCCCTCTGGGGTCATATCAAAATTTTAGTGGGTCGCCAAACATAGACAGATTTATTTAACAATTAAAAAATGTACTGTCTACTGTCCATCCAAGGATCGTGACCAAATTTTACACAAAAAAGGGGGAGTTGGAAATGAAAATAGTTTGTGTGCCACTGCTTTAGACTATCTTAAATATATTCGCTGCCTCATTGAAACTACTTAGATTAGATAGTAGATGGCACATCTTTATACACAGCATTAATTCACTCGTGGAAATTTTTTGATGCTTCTTTAGTCATGAATAATATTCTTGTCTAAACTTGACTCTAATACTCCTGTCCTCAAGCTTTATTTTATTATTTTTTTAATAACACCAAAATCATTTATTTTCAATGACATTTGACAATAAAGCAAACAAATGTTACAGTAACTTGAGAGAAAGGAAAGAAGAATAGTAAAAAGAAATATGCAACATAGTCATTTTCATTGCTAGATATATTATATACAAATCTCCGTCGTAATATACAAAATGGAATAATTTCAAAAATAATTTAATTTTGTTATTAAATATTGTTTTAATTTCTAAAACACCTCAACATCTCTCTTAGAAATGACATAAACTGATGTAAGAATTAATTTTAAGACTCTGTTGTAGCTGTGATGCTATCGTAATCCTTTGTAAACTACAATCGTCTTTCTTTTTTAACAAGAATTAATTCTTTCAAGTTTTAGAAATGAAACGACAGTCCATATTGGAAGTTTCTTATTTGCCGTTCATAAGGGAACATACCGTCTATAAAGAATGTTTTGTAAGAAACGTCCTATCCATACCTTTTCCAAGATACGTCCTACCAGGGAATGTACCGCCATGAAATCTTCTGATCATCATCATGAGGTCATCAGTCCTAAGACTGGTTGGATGCTAACCTCCAGCTTCTCCTATCTTGTGCTAACCTATGCGTTTCGCTAGTTGTGCTACAACCTACATCCCTTACTATTTGCGAGCAGTAGTCTAATCTAGGCCTACGTCTGCCTTTCTTCACTCCTATTTCTGCCTCCAAAATGTCGCAAACTATTCCCCCATGTCTCAGCAAGTGGCCTACCATTCTATCTCTTCTCCTCTTTATGTTTTTCCACATACTTCTTTTCTCGCCGATTTTCTCTAATACTTCTTCGTTTCTAAGCCTATCAGTCCACGGTATTTTCATCATTCTTCGGTAACGCCATATCTCAAAAGCTTCTAATTTCTTCCTACTTGCTTCCCCTACCGTCCAGGTTTCGCAACCGTACAGTGCCGTGCTCCATACATATGTTTTCAAAAATCTCTTCCTTATTTCTAAGTTTATTACCCCCGAGCATAAAAGTGCTTTCTTTTTGTTAAAAGCTACTCGACCCTGCGCTGTTCTTTGTTTTATATATTTACCACTTCTTCCATCCCAATTTATTTTACTTCCTAAATAAGTGAAGTTTTTAACTTCCTCCAATCTTTCATTATTAATTTGTACTTTCGTTTTTGCTCTGCTCTCGCGCCCTCTGCACACTAACACTTTAGTTTTGTTTTTATTCACTCTCATTCCGTATTCCTCTGTCAACACTGCCTTCATTTCGTTCAACGCTGATTCTAATTCCTCTTTATTAGATGCTAATACTGCTATATCATCCGCGAATCTCAGCATTTTTAGTTTCTGTCCCTGTACTTCAATCCCGAAATCCACTCTATCCTTTACCACATTAATCGCCTCTTCGATGTACAGATTAAAAATTAGTGGTGATAGTGTACTTGTCTTACTCCTTTCCTAATACTTACTTCCCTTCTTTCCCCTTCTACTTCTATAACAGCAGTTATATAAGTTGCTCTTTGTATAGATTGTGTACTACTCTCCTATATATATATATATATATATATATATATATATATATATATATATATATATATATATATATATATATATATATATATATATATACTTCAGTCCCGCGCTCTTTAGTATCTCGAACATTTTTTCCCATCTTACATTATCAAAAGCTTTTTCTAAATTTACAAATCCTATATAAGCGTTCTTTTCTTTTTCTATTGTTTTCTCTAACATTACTCTTAGCGCCAGAAAGCTTTGTGAGTTCCCTTATTTCGCCTAAACTCGAATTGATCTTCTTCTAGTATTTCCTCCGCTCTATTTTTCATCCTCTTCTGCACTATTCTGGTTAAGATTTTTGACGCGTGGGAAGTTAGGCTAATCGTTCTAAAGTTCTCGCATTTGCTGGCTCCTCTCTTTTTCGGTATTGTAACGATAATGTTCCTCTTATAATCCTCCGGCATCTCGCCCGTTTCGTATATGTATTTTACCAGTTCAAACATCCTGCTTTCCGTCCCGCCCATTTCAAAATTTCCGCCTGTATTTTATCTACACCCGGCGCTTTATTGTTCTTTAGCACCCTTAGTGCTATTTCAAATTCCTCTCTCAATATAGGTTTTCCTACATCTTCCTTATCGATGCTAGTTCTTCCTCTAATATCTCTCCTAATTCCTGACCCTCGTATAAATTTCCTGCTTCCGTCTATCCGCTTTCTCCTCTCTTCCGATCAGTATGTCCCCCGATTGACTCCTAACGATTCTACTTATTGGTCCTATATCCCTGAAGTTCCTCTTAATTATTTTGTAAGCCTCATCGGGATAAGCCTTTCATTAGTTGCTCTGAGGATTATAATGTGGTGGTTTCCTCTTGCCTTCCACATCGCAGTCAAGTGTGTCATAGCACCACACCAACCCCCACGGTTTCTGTCACTATGACTACTGAAAGAGCTGCTGCCCTCCTTCAGGGACTTGTCTTCTTGTCAGTGTGGTTTTTCAATAAGGACTCCCCCCACTATGGTTAAACCTATGGTACGGCTCCTTAAATCATTAAAACGCGCAAGCCGACCCACCCGTTCTAGTTTGCACTAGAACTTCGTCAAGTGCAAGGCCTATCGGATCGATATCTTCTGATATCAACACCAAAAAAACTCCGCCCAGCAGAAACTAAATTCTGTGGTAGGAAAAATTTTAATTTTGAATAAATATTTAGTTTTGCCTTACTTATATACTTTTTTCTGAAACAACCTTTATCATACTAATGCTACATAGGAAGTAACATGGAGTGCCTTCTGTACTCAGAAAAATTTAGAAAATACATTTATTAAAGACAAAGTTGCAATTTAAGCAAGACTGATTATGTCCAAGCTCAACAATAAAATCTGAAAAAAATGAAATTCAGTACCCACATGTCGGCAGTCAATATCTTAAATATGGTTGATATATTTCAGAGTTCTTCAAAAAATCATTTAAAATAATTATGAATTGTGCGAAATATTACCACGCCGTATAAGATTTTTTATTTCTAAAGATTCTTAAACCGTCCTGTTACTTTGTAGTTCCTCAACATCTACCACAATCAATGTTCCGAATGCAATTGTAATTGATTTAGTAAAAGGCAACCGCAAATTTTTAATTCGCGCGGAAAAATACCAACCGATCAAAACAGAGACCAACTCGTTCCTTATGAAGCCGTAATACGGTGAATTAGTGAAACCAAATTGACGCATTAGTCATTTAATTCCATAACAATCAGTGCTTCACGGTAAATGATCATGAATGTAACTGAGGCAATGCCGATGTGAAAGCATTTACCGTTTCCTGTTCAACAACGGAAGCCAAATAAACTACTCGTGTGTGCATGCCATATTGTTTATGATGCGCATACTAATTCGGGGTGCAACGCTCATAGGGTTTGCCGAATTATTAACAGCCTGGCGATTATGCTGTATTACAATTTGAAATTAACTAAATGTTAATTACTGACGACTTAAGTAAAATATCAAAATAAATTTGCCTTCTAGTAAAAAGTGTATACAGTATGTTCTAAAAATGTATATGTTCCTCGTTATTTGTTCTTCCCTTCCATGGTCATGTGGTATAATGGTAGTCGACCGTCATTCAACTCAACCAGAACCAACTTTCCACTCCATCAGTGCTTGATAGGGCAAATCTCCAAGTATTTCAAGACAGTATCCATTTACTCTATTAAAATTGCTCCTATTATTCATTAATTTCCAGTAATTCTCTAATAATGCGTGGATAATAATAACTTCTATACAACGTTTTTGCATTATCAGAATATATTATGTTGTTAAAGCTGTTATATACATATTTTGCTATTTCCGATTTATCTGTGTATACGAGCCGTGTGTGCCTTTTATGTTCTACAATTCTATACTAATTGTTCCTGCCTGTTGGACCAATACATCTCTTCACAGGAATACTCGTATACATCTTCTGTTAATAATTCTGGAAAATAATATCCTTGTGAGAAGTGCCTGTTATATCTTCGTAAGTATTTCGAAGTATACGTATATCTTTTTCCTGTGTAATACTCTCTTTAGTGTATTAGTCCAATAATATAAGATTATGCATAACCTTTTAGTTGCTATTGGTTATAAGTTCTTATATTCTTGTTACTAATGAGCGTTTTTAAATATTTCCCTTCATATTCATTCTCTTTAAGAGAATGTTCGATGTATCTATGATCATCTAACAAAAGTAGACCTAAGTCTACCTACGTCTTTTTGGTATGTGTAGAAACGTTCTCATTACGGATTTATTCTTTTGCCGGTGATGATGATGTGTAGCGTGAAGACACCGGCTCGTATGAGTTCTCTTTTTATACTCTCAGTGGATCAGTTAGTGCTTTTATCAGCCTTATCGTGTACACTGAATGAACCAGTGCTTTCTCTAGGAATTCTAAACAAAAATATAGCTTCTGAATAATACAAAATTATAGGTTTTTCCTTACGAGAATAGATAATGTAGAATAATTTGTTTAATTTAAAATTCGAACATAATCGTCTAGAAAAATTATTTTACAGAATACTTTGTGATATTCTTTGAAATAATTAAAAATATTAGATTTTATGTGATTTAATACTTTTTTAATAGTAATTTCCTGGTTTCTTAAATTCAAAGGTTCTAGTGAGGTCATGAATAAATAATAACAATAAGATCGGTCTGATATTGGAGCCTTGAGGGACTCCTGAGGTAGAAATATATTTATTTGATTTACATCCATTGTAAGTAACCAACTGAGGTTAGTTATTTAGGTTTAATGGTAGGAAATATGAAAATAATGGTGACAAAGTATCAAAAAAACTGTCAAAGGTCTTAGGGAAATCTATGTACATTCTATGAAATTTGGGTATAACAATGCTACAATTACATTTTTATTAAATAGAAATAAATTAGTTATCATCGATCTATTATCCATGAAATCGTGTCGATCGGGCACTATTTAAAGTTTTTCTTAACAATATCGTGAGTTATACATAGGGATTTCAAAAATGTTTATAAAATTAGATAACAGAAGAGAAAATTTTAAATTTTAGAGAACAAGAGTACATTTGATAGAACTAACAATATGATTTTTGTTCAAAACTCTTTTATTGTACAAATATATGTATCCTCGAATTTATATCATCTCTGACTACAACCTAGAAGAGTATTTTCAGCTATGATCTACAGAGATATTTATGGAAAAAATTAAATATTGACACATCGTAAATCGATAACTAAAGCGTCAAATTTTCTTTTGGTTTCATTAGCGTTACCTCGAGTTATTGCAGTGAGGTGTAAATCTTCTGTCAATCCATTACCTGCAATCCGTGATACTATGCATATATTTGCAGCCTTAATATGCATTCAAGGGTCTTCCTGGTGCACTTTAAATTTAGTTTTATATTTTCAGCATTACGTCGGCGAGTTTTCTTAAATTTTAGGTCGCACCTTGAGAAGGTATAGCGGCATGAAGAAAAGCATATTGATGATGTTATTTTTATATATAACTTTCCTAACTTGTAAATTTAAATCAAAATAGTGATTATAAATATCCTTTTAATAACCGAGTTTTATTTACCCAAACAGAGGTAAACATATCAATACACCTGTTATAATAAAACGCCCTGGATAATTGTTGATACAGATATAAACAATAATAAAGTAGGGCCATTGTCATCATCATCATATCGGTTTATAACGTCCTTCGCCGTCTTCCGATTCCTTATCTCCATTCCTCTCTATTTCTCCACATGTCCTTGTCCAGACCTCTCCCCCGAATTTCATTATCAATGCCCTCTCTCCAGCTTTTTCGTGGTCTTCCTCGCCTTCTTCTTCCTTGTGGTTTCCAGTTTAGAATTTTTTTGGGTATTCTGTCATTTGGCATTCGCTGAACATGCCCGTACCATACGAGTTGTTTGGTTCTTATATCATCTACAATGCCATGTGTTATTCCCATCATATTTCTTATTCTCTCATTTGTTACCCTTTCTCTCGTTGATTTTCCAACTGACCTCCTCCAAAAGTCCATTTCTGTGGTTCTTATCATTCTTTCTGTTCTTTCTTTTATTGGCCATACTTCACAACTATAGGTTACTATACTTTTAATTATTGAATTATATATTCTTCTTTTATTTTCTTTTGTTATTTGTTTATCCCATAGAATGTTCAACATTGTAATTGCTCTCCTTCCTTGAGTATTTCTTTCCGAAATCGCTTCATCAAGTGTCCCATCGTTTGATATTTTCATGCCTAGATACTTATATTCATTGCAGTGTTTGATGTTTTGACCGGTTAACAGAAGTAGATCTTGTTGTTGTCCTCCAATACACATGTATTCCGTTTTCTTCACATTAACTTCTAAACCCCATTTTTCATACTCCTCGATAAGTTTAGTGTCATATATTAAATATCATCGATATCTTGCGCAATAACAACTTGGTCATCCGCAAAGGATAATGTGTATAGTGTTGATATATCATCTATTGGTATGCCCATATTGTGACATATTTTCTTTTCCAAGTCATCAATGCGCGTTCTAGATATATCTTAATTAGTGTAGGAGATAGGCAACATCCTTGTTTAAGTCCCTTAGTTACTATAAATCCCGTTGTTATATTGTGTCCTATTTTTATTCTAGATCTGGTAGAGACTTTATATAATATAATCTATACCTCTCCTACCGTTAGGTGTAGAGGCTAAATATACATTTCTTTAAACAAATAATCTAAATACTACAATCACAGTTACTTAACTAAATATCCCATTTCATGTTAAACAACTTAAAAGAACTTCTAACAATTTCATTCCACCCTATCTTGCTCTATCCCTATATCTAAACTCCACTCCGTTTGTGGTATCATTTGTCACTTCACTACCACTTCCCTTATGCGCTCCTCTTTTCTCCTCTTTCTCATCCCAAACCTATCAAGTATTATGACTCACATTTGCTTCCACACTTTCACGGTTTTCTTCACTATTTTATCGTTAATCTCCATCTAACCCTGTCCCTTGCTCTAATTTCAGCCTGCTTCCATGTGATTCCTCTTGTCTTCATTATCTTCGCCACTTCTCCGTCCCACGTCATCCTTGGTCTGCCTTTCTTTCTCTTTCCAATGGCTTTTGCTTCCCATATTTTCCTTACCTGTCTTTCTTCGCTCAATCTTTTCATGTGCCCCCACCACCTCAGCTGAGCCCTCTCTATGACCTTCTCGATACTTTCGCTATCCAATCTTTTCCTTATTTCTTCATTTCTTATTTTATCCATTATCGTAACATTTGCTACTTTTCTGAGATACTTCATTTCTAATACCTGTATCTTTTTAAGTTGCCTCTCTGTCAACACCCATGTTTCGCATCCGTACAGTAGCGTCGGCAAATATACAGTTTTATAAACTGACATTTTTGTTTTATTGCTAATTTCTGCTTTACTAATGAACCCCCTTTTCATACTATGAAAAATCTTTGTCGCTGTTGTTATTCTATTATTTATTTCTTCATCTTGCTTTCCTCCTTCCTCTATGGTTACTCCTAAGTACTACTTTTTTTTACTTGTTCCACTATCTAATTATTTATTTTTTATACTCATTTCTCGCTCATTATTATTGCTTATAACTACTACCTTTGTCTTGCTTACATTTACTTTCATTCCCTGTTTGTCCAACTCTTTCACCCATAGATCCACATTATATTAGTGTTTTGTAAAGTTTCCCAGAGTTTTACCAGAGGAATGCTATCATATGCTTTTTTTAAATCCACATATAGTAGATGTACTTCTTGGTTAAATGCTATCTTCTTCTCCAAGATTTGTGTGACTGTATATAAGTGATCTATTGTGGATCTTCCTGCTCTGAAACCGGCCTGTTCTTCTGCCTCCATTTCACAATATTCGTTCTCCATACGGTTTTTTAATATATTCCCATATATTCTGCTGATGGAATTTGTAACAGATATTCCTCGGTAATTGTCACACTCACTTTTATCCCCTTTCTTATGAATTGTGGATATATATGATACCTTCCACTCTTCTGGTACTTTTGATCTACTCGTACATCTTTGGAAAAGGTCTCTCATTGAATGGTATAGTTTGTCTGTTCCATATTTTATAAGTTCTCCAGGAATATTTCCTGGTCCTGGGGCTCTGCCATTCTTTAGTGATCTACATGCTTCCTTAACTTCTGATATACTTATTCTTATCGGAGATCCTTGAGTAACTATATTGGGATTAACGTTTTCTATGTTTTGAAATTTTTTTCTATCTTCTGATAACATTTTTTCAAAATATTGATTCCATGTTTGCGCTGGTATTGGTGAGATGATATCTTTCTTCCGCTCCTGTCTCATTTTCCTGAGTAGTCTCCAGCTATCCGTACTTTTCTTACCTCCTATATATGTGTTAAGTCTAGAACATGTCGCCTCCCATTTTTCATTCTTTTTTGTACATATCATTTTACGCACTCTTGCTTGGGCTTCTTTATATGTCAGTTTGTCATTCATATTTTTTGAGCTTAAGTATGCATGATATTTTTTTCGTTTTTCCTCTATTTCAACCTCAATTTCGTCATCCCACCAATGTGGTTTCCGCTGTTTTCCTCCTTTTTTATAGCGCCTTAATGCCTCTGATGCAGCCGACTGTGTACAAGTCTTTATACACTCATGATCCTCTTCTATATTGTCAAATTCTGTTCGTTGTAATTTGTTGTCTAATCGGGTTTTTTATAGTCTTCTCGTACTTTCTTGTTCCAGGCTACTTAAATTATATCTTATTTATATTAGGGCCATTGTTAATGTACATATTAAACTCGAAAATAGGAAGGGCTTATTTACTTGCAACTTGAAGATTACAAGTAACACACACTGAGGCAATTTAGACTGCCAATAAGCGGTTTACAGGTGCTTACTGTAACAACTGGCAATCATATATTAATGTTACTGGCAGACCTAGGTGTATCTATGCTGAAAGTGGCTAATTACGTCCGTTTAATTTACGATTAATTCTATAAATGATCGTAATCAGATGAGAAGCATGGATGGATGTGACTTTTTATTGTAATATCAATTTTCAAGCAGGTCAATTTTTGACCAAAAAAATTAAAAAAGTACAGTATCGTTACCAATTATTTGAAAATGCATAAAAATAAGCAAATCTACATACATACAGTATAAGGGAACTACAGTACAATAACACAACCTATCAACGAAGTGTGAAATAGTTCTCCTTAGCTGAGTTATTGGACATATTAGATTACGCAGATCTGACCTTTCTATTCACTCAATTGCATGTCGTGTTGCAGATAGATCTAGACTTCAATGCAGCTTAGTGTAATTAAACTGCATTCAACTGTACCTAAGTAATATACAGTATATGAGTGAGTTCAAAAATATTATTCGTATGATAACCTGATATATTTCGAGGTGGAATGTTCATTTTAAATATTGAAATCAGACGTTTATGTATCAAAGCGACCACCATCGAAGGTATATTATTGATACAAGTGTATGACATAGAGTCACGAGTTGAAGGCAAGAGAATGAAAGTGAGTTATCCTAATATGTTCAACTTAAACCCCGCTGCAAAAATATACGATAACGCTACTGATAGGGAGGTAACATTGACATTTTTATAATAACCCATGTAGTTTCTTTATACGCCTTTAAAATGTTTACCGACCAAATTATAATTAACATTTTATCGACAAAAATCATAATTAACTCAAAATTAATGCAGTATCGTCTGCATCTCAGCCATGTATCAAAGGTAATTCATTCTATTCTTTCTGGATCGTATATAT
Organism: Rosalia funebris; assembly: GCA_037954035.1. Taxonomy (NCBI): domain Eukaryota; kingdom Metazoa; phylum Arthropoda; class Insecta; order Coleoptera; family Cerambycidae; genus Rosalia; species Rosalia funebris. The sequence continues at coordinate 1,587,761 of JAZFAV010000039.1, forward strand.
GCAACATAACAAGGCAGACATTTTTGAAATATTACGAAGGATTGATATCGACAGTAATTGATTAACTTTCAGCTATTAGCAGGTTTTCAAATGTGACATCAATAGATATTTTCAATGTTTTTAATATAACCCATAATAGAATAATAAGGGTCCTGTAAAACCTGTACCACTCATTCATAGTATTTGGTTAAAAAGATGTATATCATATTGCAACAAAGTCTAGAGTTAAATAAATGAATGTTATTCTTACAATCTGAACGCACTATTCTACAAGTATACACAGACTATAAGTGAAATAATAACAGCTTGCAGGCAGATGCCAAGACATAAGAGGAGATGTATTATACTGGGACGATACGCCTTTTTAAGGTTTTTAAACCAGTTTGTTAGACTATATTTTAAAACTGGTATCTAATTACCGTTGCGTGATATAACCACAGTCACCTAGATAATTATAAATATCAACATTAAAATAAAATACATTAGAAAATCTCCATTATAAATTACGGTGTATTTTATATATAGTATAAATTAAAGTAATTTAACCGAATCCTTAATTAATCCGAATCCATGTAATAGTAAAACTTTGCATTATATTGATGATCTCAAGTTTTTACTTCGATTTAGATTGTTCGAAACTACCAATAGATAGCGTTTGGTACGTTCTACTGCGGTGGAACGTAGCAACGTCTATTAGATGTGAGCTTTATCTGTCGAAGGTATACTCGTTTACATTGTACTGGCGAGACCCAAGATAGAAAGGTCGAAACCGGTCTGCAGTTAACGATATCCTGAGACAGGTGATACTTTGCATCTTTCTTGGTGGTTTTAGAACAATCACTGTATTTTTAGTGCTAACTCTGTTAGACAAAAATACGACAAATTTTGTCATGTAATTCAGTGCTCGGCGTTTGGCATATAGCCAGGAGGATAGCTGTTTTGACCTAATTTGTTTAGTCCTTATTATATAAGGCATTTGCAGATGGGTTGGAGTATAAACTCCTTATTTCTGTAGTAAGATTGTTTTAGTTTTAATATAATAACGACTTATTGGAATACCACTGAATGAGATAAATCAAAACATCATTTCCTTCATTAATATTTTCGTTTTAAAAATGTGTCCCAACTTCATATTTTTATGGAATTATGGGCCTATTTTTATATTCCCTACGAAATTTCATAATGGTTCAATTTCGTTCTTTTTATTTATTCATGTTCTCCTTTACCATGCAATGGCGTGACAAAAACAAAGGTTCTTCACGAATTTCTATCAAGTTAAGTGAATAACAGTTTAGTACAGAATTGGATAACTGACAACAAAATGGTGTAAATAACCACAGAACACAAGATAAAATTTGCCTCTTTAATTGGCGTATAAAAAGTATAATGGGCTGTTACCTTGTCAAATATAAACAATATAAAAATCGGTGTTCTATTATAAAAGCATGGATAGATCATACATAAGAATAAAATTAAAATAAAGTATTTTTTAATAATAATAATAATAAAGTTTGGACACACAGAAAGTAGACTTCCTTCCCCAGAAAACCTACAGGCAGGCTTGAGTAGGGGAAGGTTACACATATAGACGTGGACAAACCCAGCCCTGAGGGAAGTGCCAAGTTCCCTCTGGTGCGAATCGAACTCCCGCAGACATTGTGCCTAGTATTTGGCCGAGTTGCCACCCTGTTACCAAATACCAAGTCAGCATCACCGCGGTAGGAGAATGAGACCATGTGTGACCCATCCAAATCGCATCCCCGAGCATTTCGTTGCTTGACTTCGAATAGCGCAGGTCCGACAATGAAAGGAGTACGCTGCCTCATCCTCAAACTAGATATGTTTTTAAAATAACTACTCTTCTCTTGAAGCTTCATCTGGTACGTTTAACATAATATAGTATTCTGTAGAAATAACCATACTCGTTTTAGTGCATTTGCTTCTTAGGATTTCAGACTTTTTAGAATACATTTATTTTCAAATATTTATATTTGATATTCACAAAACTTTTAGTATTTGGAGTTCTTTTCTACTGGACACAATACCAATACACATTAAATTTTAATTTGAAATCAAATATTAATTTATCTGTGTATCAATACATCATAGTTATCCTCATTATTTTCATATTTTAAGGCTTCTCTAAATCTTTTTCCATTTTTTTCTAGTTAACTTCAATCTTCTTCACTCTTTTAACCTATTGGAGAGGGTTTTTTCTCTAATAACCCAATCAAGGAATCATTCATTTCCTCTTAATTTGTATTTTTATCTCTGGATATCGTTTCTAAAATTGTGTTCCTGTTTACAGGAGTAATGCCTAATTTTTTCGAAATACCAAAAATATATTTGTTTGAGATTTATTTCCTTTTCTTTTTCTTTTTCAAATAGTAACACAAGGAATGAATGGATAATTACTTTTTGACATAATGAACTTATCTTCTTTCTTTAAGAAGAACCTTAATTTAAGTCACAGTTACCACTAACTTCCTATAAGAAAATGAAAACAATTAACATGAAAAGGTAGCATCAAGTGTATAGGGTTGAGGTGAGAGATATGAATTAAGTATTACGATCCTGATATTTCTTAATTCAATCAAGTGGAAGGTATGAGAAAAGATTATCACTTATTAATAATTTTCTTTTCTCACATTATTAGAGTACGGAATTACTATAGTTATCATACCTTTCTACTCAATCGTGAAAACACTAGACAAATGTCGTTATATTCTGCCATAACACTTGTCTTTTGGATATCGTACTATCCATATGTCATAGCCATAAAGACTTTTAAGAACCACGCATATGGTGGAAGTCATGAAATTTGCGAGATATTTGTAATTCCTTTTTAATTAACCATTTTTCCAAAACAATTTGATGAATTTGTCTTGTAGATAATATAATTTTTTGAAGCTAAATCTTTATGAAACTTTTTTAAAATAACAAAATGCATAATTGTATCAGAAGCTATTTTGTTGATAGTTTTCCTTCTTTAAATTGCAAGTTTAACTCCTAAAGAAGAAATAAATGAACTCAACAAACAGTTTTAACATATCCTGGAACAAATGTTCCAGGATATGACTTAATCTCGGGCCAAATATTAAAGCAACTACCCCATGAGATTATTATTCTTCAGGTAGATTCAATGGCATGCTGAGCATATCCTACTTTCCTATAATATGGAAATTTGGTGGCATTATCGTGATGCCCAAACCAGGACAACTGCATAACGAAATTATATAATATGGAAATTTGGTGAAATTATCGTGATATACAAACCATGAAAACAGCATAACGAAATTACATTCTATCGACCTATCATCCTGCTCCCAACCATAAGCAAAGTTTTTTAAAGACTGCTGATGCAGAGGATCTACCGTGACCATGAATATCTAACAGTACTACCAAAACATCAGTTTGGCTTTCGACAAGACAATTCAAACATTCAACAAGTCCATTGAATAATAAGTGAAATATCAAGAAGTCTCGAAGAAAATAAATACTGTAGCACTATATTCCTAGACATCTCACAAGCATTCGTCAAAGTTTGGCAGAGGCTTACTCTACAAATTGAGAAATTCATTATCCAATTTCCTCCTACTCAAATTCTACCTGTCAAACAGGCACTTCTCTTTAAATTTCAATGACCAACAGTCTAATTTCTGTCCTATCAACTCCGGTGTTCCGCAGGGTAGTATTTTCCGACCGCTGCTCTTCCGACTATACACAGCCAATATACCGAAAATAAATAACATCACAATTGTTTCCTTTGCTGACGACGTAACGATACCTGCTGCAAACGAAGATATTATAAGAGCCTCCCAAAATATACAACACAACTTAAATATACTTAATGATTGGTACATACGATGGCGAACAAAGGTAAACCAAATAAAATCAATCCAAATAATGTTTACAATGCACCACAACATGTGCCCACCTGTAAGAATGGACAACGTACGTATACCTATAGGAACAGAAGCAAAATACCTTGGTCTCCATTTTGACCGACGACACGTCTTATTTGAAAGAGACATCTAAACTGAAAGAAAACAAGTTGATTTAAAGTTTTGGCAAATGTACTGGCTTCTAGGTCGATAATCAAAACTCTTTCCGCAACAAAACCGTGATAAACCTATATGGGTTTATGTACTTCATCTATGGGGCTGAGCAAAATCAGCGTCACTGAATATTATCCAAAGATTTCAATATAAATCGATAGTGGATGCTCCACGGTACGAAAGTAATCAGACGTTTCACGATGATTTGAGGATCTGATCTACCGAGCCACGACGTCAAAAAACAATACATCATATATAACGAAAAGGAGCTAGTAGAGGTCCTATTCAACAATTATCCCGCTACAATACTTGCTAGAATCTGGCCGAAACTAAAATCTCCTTCAAAACTAAAACAATGTAGAATAAGGTGAAACATCATTGGATGTTTCCCTTCCATACGCAGAACTTATAACATATTTATGTAATAATCTGAGTTAATGTAGATTGTAAATGAAGCAAAATGTAAAATAAAAAAAATGCTTTTTAGAAAAAAACGGATGTATATAAGTGATCCAATATAACTTACACTAGATAACGTAATCAATAAAAAAGCAATTGTTATTGTTATGAGTAATAATGTAAAGTCTTACCATGCAGAGGGTAATATTCAAACTACAAAAAATAAGGAGTTTATACTCCAACCCTTAAATGCCTTAAATCTGTAAATGCCTTATATAATAAAGACTAAACAAATTAGGTCAAAACAGCTATTCTCCTGGTTATATGCCAAACGCCGAGCGCTGAATTACATGACAAAATTTGTCGTATTTTTGTCTAACAGACTTAGCACTAAAATACAGTGATTGTTTCAAAACCACAAGGAAGATACAAAATGTCACCTATCTCAGGATATCGTTAACTGCAGACCGGTTTCGACCTTTCTATCTTGGGTCTCGTCAGTGCAGTGTAAACGAGTATATCTTTGACAGATGAAGTTCATATTTAGTAGACGTTGTATAGTTCTAGACGTTGCTATGTTCCACCGCAGTAGAACGTACCAAACGCCATCTCTTAGTAGTTTCGAACAATCTAAATCGAAGTAAAAACTTGAGATCATCAGTAATAATGCAAAGTTTTACTACGCAGAGGATAATATTCAAACTACAGAAATAAGGAATTTATACTCCAACCCATCTGCAAATGCCTTATATAATATGGACTAAACAACTGTCAAAGACAAGACATCTGTCAAAGGTATACTCGTTTACACTGCACTGACGAGACCCACGATAGAAAGGTCGAAACCGGTCTGCAGTTAACGATATCCTGAGATAGGTGACATTTTGCATCTTTCTTGTGGTTTTTGGAACAATCACTGTATTTTATTGCTAACTCTGTTAGACACCTAATTTGTTTAGTCCTTATTATATAAGGCATTTGCAGATGAGTTGGAGTATAAACTCCTTATTTCTGTAGTTATTGTTATGTATTAAAGTACAAAAATTTCGTCATGTTCACTCCATAGTGTATTCACTAATTTTGGATGAAATGAACGGAACTCTAAAAATAAACTTTTATTTAATATATCGCATAGTCATTTCCACTATTTATCGTTTTTACATAAAATTTTAACTACACAAAAATGTAGGACATCGTGTACATAGTTTGAACAATAGTGAGTAAAAAATTCTCCCTCATTCTATCTAATTAAGTTTCACAATAATTATTCCCACGTGTCCATTACATACCGGATAATTATATTTGAAATTTAATATAATGACGATTGTTAATTATTTACTTAAACATATCAATACCTTAACCAACTTCATATTTCATAGAGCAATATCCTCTACTTAAGTTATCCTACTACTAAGTTGAATAATATGCATAATAAAGTTCTTTATATGTAACATTAATTAACTGCTAATTTCTTTTTTGTTCTTGGCCGTATTAATAATATTAAGTAATGAACTGAATATATAATTGACAAAGACGTATTTTCGTCACATATATCTTAATCGTAAGGAAATTTCGTAAATTTGTGTGAGAACAATATGTTAATGATTCCCAAAACACTGTTATATATTGTTAAAGGAAAACAATAATTTGTCGTTATATGCTTAAATACAAAAATAAATCACTAATGATATACAAATTGATTAATAAAAAAATTAAATATGAAAATGTAGAAAGCAATTATATCTCTTTATACATCACACGCGATATTTATTTTTAATAAATACATGAACAATTTTAACGGTTTCATATGACTTTTAGAATATAATCAATGCATACCCTTCTACATTGAACGACAGCATCATATATAGAAGTTAGTTACAATTCTGATTATTCGATATGGATTTTGATCATTTTATAATCACCAAATTTTTAAAACATGCAATTTTACTATCGCGATATGCAGTTGCGGGACAGCTTGATGTAACTGAGATTAATTAGATGACAATAATTAAATGGCAAATGAATGGTAAATTATTGTAAAATTCAAAGAAGTGCATGTACTTAAAATAATAATTATAACTGTAACTATTTTTTAAGAGGATTTTAAAATATTTGAATGCATTTTTTGTTAGATAACAGTATTTTTCTAAACAATAATATAAAAATGTTGATCACTATTACATAATCTTACACAATATATACAAGTATTAACTCGTACATATTGTGTATAATATACATAAAATAGTTTTTCATTGGAAATATACGACTAATGACGTTTGAAATATATATAAATAAACTGTTTTAAAACCTTAAAACGGACTTTTCCGCGCGTAGAACATCTCGAAATTGAGTGGCCGAGAAAAAATAAACCAACACATAAATGCTGAATATGTGTTTTATGCGACAGTTTTACTTTTTTCAAATAGTCCATCATCGTGCTTTTTCATGACCCATGAACAGGGTGGGGTGTGTCCTATCCACCTCGAAATCAATAGATGTCGTCTGGTAGACGTCCCTAATCAGAATCAGTCGAATCCCGATCAATCAGACACGATTTAATCGAGTGATCGTGCTAACAAAAAATTTCTCAAATAGTCCACCATCGTGCCTTCTCATGACCCATGGACAGGGTGGAGTGTATCCTATCCATCTCAAAATCAATACGTATCATCTGGGAGACGTCTCCGATCAAAATCAGTCAAAATCCGATTGATACGATACGATTTAGTTGAGTTATCGTGCTAACAAGAATAAATGCCAACGTGCTCTTTCATGACCCACGGACAGGGTGGGGTGTGTCCAATCTACCTCAAAATCAATAGGTATTATCTGGGAGACGTCCCCGATCAAAATCGGTCAAAACCCGATAGATCCGACACGATTTAGTTGAGCTATCGTGCTAACAATAATAAATGCCGACGTGTTCTTTCATGACCCACGGACAGGGTAGGATGTATCCTATCCACCTCAAAATCAATAGGTGTCATCTGGGAGACGTCCCCGATCAGATTTCGTCAAAACCCGATCGATCCGGTACGATTCAGTTGAGTTATCGTGCTAATAAGAATAAATGCCGACGACAACGACGACACACGCACAGCAGAATGTTTTTAAAAACCATTTTTTTTTGTTTTTAGGCCGAAAAACGAAAAATAAACCCAAAAAAATTGTTTTTTCACTTTCTCTTTACACGATTACATTACTTTTCCGCTAGTATAGTGGAGTGCGAAAAAGTGAAAAGTATATATAAAGTTTTAATATAACATTTATAACATTAAAGTCTGTTATTATCAAGTTTTCGTGTATGATGTATTTGTATACGCCACAAAAGTGATCATACACGAAACAATGTATGTAAGTAGGCGTTTTTATTACTGAGATTGAAATATTGACATGAACCAGGTTAAATAGCGTACCACACATTTATTATGAGTAAAGGCAAATATTTTCTTTTTACATTTCCCTGAACTATGGAGACTTTATTGAATTTTTACAAAAATCAAAATAATAATAGAACATTTTTTGAAGTAGGCATGTAAATGATTACACCGCTAATTTTTTTATTTGAATGCAATATTAATGTAAATAATATTTTTTTCCTGAGTTTAGAACTATATTCACATTTATTTTTTAAATAATAACTCTTATTTTTTCTTCCCCTATAGAATCGTTGTAATTTAAACGTCGAATTGGTGTAAGCATAACGAATTTCATTATAAATAAATTGTAGAAAGTTGAAACTTTCTACAATTCCGTCTCGTATGAAAATATAAACCATTTAGATAATTTTCAAATAAGTTAAACTTGGAAATAAATGAGATTCATATAATATTGAAGAAACTGCAACATTAAATAGATAATATTAATTTTTAATAAAAATATTCTTTAAAAATGTTTAACAAAAGCATTATACAAAATGAGAGTAATTAAGATAAAAAATAAAATATCATTGCTGACCAGTCAAGAAATACTCTTATCTGTCGCGAATCTTCAAAGAGGAGTATAAAAACACTAATAGCTATGAGAGCGACCTTGAAATGAAAACAAAACTTCCTAGCCTAGGCAATAACTATAAACTAATTCGAAGGAAAAGTTCTTATCGAAAAAATAATAAACAATGTAATGTGACCCTAATGATAAATTCTCGAAATCGGATGAGGAAACCTTAGACCATCTCATCAAAGCATATTTTCCGGGTTTTCATAGACCGGAGACGAGAGACACTTCCGACCCGCTAGTAATAGGGGCACATAGGACTTGGGCGGTGAACCGAGAGGGGAACGATAGGGAACTTGTGAAGAAGATAGTCTGAAGAACACCGGCTAAGATGAGGTGGGCCTTGAGGTCCTTTGATCCATATAAATCACCAGGACCGTGATTTTTGCAGAAAACAGAAGAGATAATCCTTGGTCCATTTATAAGGATCACCAGGGCCAGCTTGGAATTGAAGATGGTCCCTGAAGTGTGGCTAGGCACAAGGGTTGTTTTTATACCTAAACTGGGGCAAAGTCAGATATACGTCCCCTAATCTAATAATCTAAGGCTAATCGGACTTTCGGCCCATTAGCCTTACTTCATTTTTACTGAAGACGGCCGAACGATTAATTGACAGGTATCTTCGGGATACTGTCATAATAGAGCAACCGATTCAAGGGAGGCAGCGTGCTTATCAAGCTGGAAAATCAATAGAAACAGCTCTGGATAAGGTTGTGACATCGATACGATGACAATTGTACTCCGAAGGATACGTTGTCGGCACCTTCCTTGATATTGAAAGATCCTTCAGCTTTGCACTAGGTAGATGCTACACCCCCAGAATAATTGCTGAATGTATAGACCAAATATTGGGAAACAGACAGCTTATTACCAATATAGGCAAGACTACCATCGAGGGCCGGGTCGACTCGAGCTGTCCATAGGGAGGGATATTGTCCCCCCTTCTGTGGTGTCTGGTAGTGGATGAGCTGCTTGAAAAGTTAAACGATTGCCATGTAATTGGCTATGCCGATGACTTAGTAATAATAACGAGAGGCCCTTTCCTGGAGCCCATTCACGATATAATGCAGGGAGCATTAAAGAAGGTTGGGAATTGATGCAGGTATAAGGGACTCTCGGTCAAACCCTCTAAGACTGAGGTGATGGTGTTCACCAAGAAATATAAGTGGAACAAAACATGTCCGCTGAAACTTGGTGGCCAAGAACTAAGCTATAATGGCGAAGTGAAATACTTAGGAGTAATCCTGGACGGTAAACTGTTATGGGGAAAACATCTAAGTCACATATGTTCCAAGATCACAGCAACACTTTGGCAACTGAGAAGAGCCATTGGTAGTAGCTAGGGCTTGAAACCGGATACCATGAAATGGATGTATAAGGCAATACTCAAACTCAGACTGACGTATGCAGCACTGGTCTGGTGGGAGAGCCTGTTTAAAGTCGGAAGCTAACCGACTTAACAAGCTAAGAGGATTGATTCCAAGAAGTATAACCGGAGCCCCAAGATCAACACCGATCGAAACGATGGGCATACTGACGGAATTGCCACCTCTTGATGTCATCCTGAAAGCGGAAGCCGTAAAAGCAATGCACAGGGTGGAAAACATGAATAGGACGGTAGCCCTGAATTCAGCAACGACAAAGTAGAAGCTGGTCTATAATTGCTATGAAATACTGAACTACTTGGCAGGGAAGAGGCCGGTGGAACTCGTATGGATACCTGAGCATAATGACATTAAGGGAAATCTAACTGAAGATGACCTTGCCAGACTAGGGACCAGGGAAAACCTCTATGAACCAGAACATGCAGTGGGAATAAGTCGGAATTTGATCAGAGACCACATAAATGGCTGGGCAAGAGACCAACACAATAAAAGATGGAGAGGAGTAACGGGTTGTCGAATAACCAAACTTTTCATCGAATACTCAGAGATTGATAAAAGGGGTCAAGAATTCATTAAATTGAACAGGCAGAAAGCCTGAATTCTGGTGGGAATCATTACGGGCCGCCATATTAGCCTGAATGCATATAAGTGCAAGCTGAGGCTGACTGATAGTCCGGCCTGCAGATACTGTAAAGAAGACGAGAAAATCTTGATTCATCTTCTTTACAATTGCCCCGCACTGGAGGAGAAGAGGTACCTTATATTAGGGACCCCTGTTATCAAAGAGGAGGTGAGGCTTAGGGCAGGGGACGTGCCTAAATTTGTCCTCTTATGGGATAGCATTTTTGGGTTATGACCCGTATAAGAGGGGATCGCCAAGGGATTATCCATGCGATCAGTGTCTGATGAGGTCCAAACCCACATAGTATAATAATAATAAATAATAATGTGTCCCATTGTTACTGCACTAAACATAGTTGCATTCTAAAAAACATCTAGAATGTACTTTGTATGTTGAAGCACCTCTCCTTATTTTCACATGAATTGATTATTCTAACTATTCTCTTCAAATAAATATGCAACCATTGTTGAATTATTTCAATTATAGTCCTTCTGCCTCGTATTTCTAGTTATTCCCTGTATAATCTAGACCATAACTTTTCTAAATATATAAGTCAATTGATGTTAAGTCAGGTGACCTAGGAAACCATCTGACCAGTCTATTTGTACTAATTCATTGATACTCGGTAGTCTCATCTAAATCGTTGGTGACTATTTGGTCACAATAAGATTAGGCCCCATCCTGGTAATGAAATAGTCTATCTCCGTAAATTTACTGGTAGCAACATGGCAACATATTACTAATCATCACCGATCGAATATTAAAACCAAATGTGACTTGCTGGTTTGTATTTCTAAAGCGGTGTTGATTTTGTTGCGCCCGCTATCTACAATTGTGCCGGTCAAATAACCTCAGAGTTGTTAATCTTGATTCATGTGAAAATAGTATTTGACTGGTAAAATAGTGTTTGACTGGATGGGTAGTTATAGCGTAACCACAAAATGTCAGTCATTCAAAATCGCTTTAATGTAAATTATGACTTAGTCGGTATTTAAAGTTTTTGTATTTCTTTAAAATTATATTTTTGTAGGTATATCTTTAAAATCTTATAACTATTTCTTTAATATCCCTTTCACAGGTGTGTGGCTTATGTTTAATTCATCACCAATTTTCGTAAGGGTGCAGTCCTATCAATTTTAACAAGGACTAATACATTTACAACAGTCTGCTCATTATCAATTAGCTCTTCTCATTTCTATAATTTACCGGGTAGTTTTTTCTAAGCTATGTTTCTAGCCTTATGAAATAATACTCATTGCAGTGAGTATCTTCTGTTTGGAGAAAATTGTCTGTTCAGTACCACAACAGCAATAAAAACAGTAAATATTATATTTTTATTTATAATTCATACAAACTGATTTAGTTTCTGCCATTGCTGTTATGTTATAAGATTTAGGATTTAGATGATCCTGATATCCCCACCAACGATCTATAATATCAACAATATGAAATCACTACCGTGATAGAAATTGAAATATAAAATAGCTTGTTCAGTCTCGTGATCGGTAGATACTTGATTTTTTATGGGAGTGTGTTAAGAATGAAGTATGTATATGAAGAGAAATCTGCTATCGTTGATCAATTAAAAGATAAAAAATGAAGTGTTACATACAAAGGAACATTAGAAATATCCATCTTCTAATATAAAACCTTCATTGTCTCAAAACTTTTGCCACAGATTCGTATTTTCACTTAGAATCAATGGATATGAGTCCCTAAATTACGACGTTTACACTGGTTAGATTTTTGAACCACATTATATATTCAAATTTAAGATGATAATGACCAACGGATACTGTCAACTGGACAACAAGAACTTATTTAAATTAACTTTTAAGCCTGAAGAGAAACCGTTGGCGATATTAATCGGGCAATAGTCAATTAGCTGTTATAAAATTAACTTCAAATAATATCCAAAAACTATGAACGCCAATTGAAGAAATTTTATATGGCGAGCTGATACATGACCTCATTGACGATGTATAGAATAAGCCACATAATGTCACATTTATTAAATAAAAGTAAGTAACATTACGTTAATTTCACAATGTTTCACTAATCCTTAAGGTGGGCAATCTGAACATGCAAAAATTCAGATTTATTTTGAGAACTGTTGTATTCGTTAAAATACATTTTAGAAGCATAGCGTGACTTGATTTGGCTAGGTAAAGGTTTAGATTAGATGATGGAGAAGTTGTATGTTATGCAATATATTTGGGAATAAACTACAAGAGTTTTAATAAAGTAAACTTTTACTGTCGCAAACTTACACTGTAAAATATTGTCTGAAATATCTGTAGCAATCGAACATTGTTTGATCTTTTTACACATTTTGTTTTGATTACCCAATCCAAATAATGAAGCATTTAATATAACACGAGATAAATTTTCTTAAAATTCAATATTTCGTTTCCACGTGTAATATACGTTCTAAACTTTTAAGAACAAAAAACAGCATTTTCCTTTATTCCAGACGCTCCACTTAAATATTTAGATATGATAACGTGTTCTTCTAACTTTGATTACCACCTGGTGCTACTTGCGTATCACTAGGTCACCTGGGACATTGCAAGCTTGCCAGATTTTCGGAAAAGTCTCCTCTTTGATTACAAATTAGGATTAAAACATGATGATATTTTTAAAGTACTATATTATGATTCGCATTAATTTATAATCATCTACGAGTATATATAGGAAAAGAAAATGCATGACTAAATATGGTAAAATAAAGATAATGACAAAATTGTTCATTATCTAGCTTTGTGCAAATAAAAAATTGCATTTTCATTAATCGGCTTATGAACTAAAATATGCTTAAATCACGAAGAAAACATATCTGCGCACTTACAGACGCAGATGGGCGTTTAAATTTAAATTTAAATTTTATCATAATATACTGTCAAAGGTATGACAAAATTATATTTTCGTTTACTTTCCATCTACATCTGCTATCTAAAACTAGAAAACCGCTACAAAAATAACTTTTATGTCTTGCAGTCGAAATATGGAGTCATAAACAGGATGTAATAATAAAAACAAATCAAGAACTGGTGTACTTACCGCGAAAACTAAATTAAAGAAAAATACTAGATATTTTACAACTGTCGTGGAACAACCCATTTTTATGTATAAGAACACACTAAATCCGACAAATAATTTTTACGAATGGTTGCGGTGTCCGAAAATAACTGATCGGTTCCAAAAAGATCCGGCATGGGAACTAACGATACGCTGCGATTCACGTAGAGCAATCGAGTGACCATAACAGCTCGACAGTGAAACGCATCAATGGTGCGGCGGTGCCAGATTTCCTTAAATATCCAGATGTACCGGATATTTAATTGTATTCTATGTTAAGTCCAATATTAATTTTGAAAATAAATTCCTATGTATTCGATTCGCACATAACATGATACTGCATGATGATGATCATAATGACGTCAAGGAAAGGTAAAATCAAAATTTTCATAAGTCTATTCGATGAAACCCATGTTTCCAAATAGATACATCGAACTAGAACTAATATTTCGTCATCCATTCCAGGTGATCCATTCAAAGTTGTTACTAGAATCATTATTGAGCGATAAACAGTCCCAACTTCCTTCTAATTTCCTAAAAAACTGTTCTGAATGAATGGTGGAACATTAACACCAAGTTCTACTTCGAAGGCATCCTGGCATCTAGACTCCAGAAGTGCGATTGGTGTTATCGGAGACTAGTTTAGCAATGATACCCTACCTCAAAAAGAGATGGCTAGTACTAAGGGATAAAAAACATATCTTGTTTCGATACAAGCACACCTAGATATACATGGAAATGAGAATATGGGTTAGTTTGGGGTTGTTAATGCTTGGGGGAGGAGGATGATTGGTGAGAAGTTGAGAACCGCTCATGCAAATAATCTGTTGAAAATTTTAATTGTATTGAATTTATTCAAAACTTTATGGACATTCAGTATATAACTAACCATTAACAATGTTTTGTCTTGTCGCATATAGTATCATATCTTGTGCAATTAGTAATTACTCAAAAGCAGCAGTTTGCATGATGTGGTAATAAATTCGTGACCATTTTAATTTAAATTGTTTTCTTTATAAAAGTATTCTAAATACGTGTTTTTGTCTATTCGATGTCAGTGGTTTTCGATCAGTGGTTTTCATAACTATTTAACGGTTATTCAATTTTTAGTACCACAACTAATTATTTTATACATTTGAATAGGCACATTTCAACAGCAGTACCAACGTTATCAGGATGAATTGTTATTTTTGTCCAAATGTTCTTGCTCTTATTAACAAAAATCGATCTTGTTCAAGTACAAACGAAATTCTAAAAGTTTTTATTTATTTAGTGGAAGTAAGTTAATGTTCTGGTATAAAACCTATATATTAAAATGTTTGTTTATCTTTCCTAACGAATATATTTTCCTAACATTGCGATGTTATCAAGCCTTATCGATTTTAAGAACTTTTAATTATTTCTCTTGCTTTTACGGCTCCATATATATAATTAATCAAAAACAAGAGACAAAGATGCGCCTGTAGTTAATTTTCTATTTTCTTTTATCGACAGTTTAATTTTAATCATCTTCTGATTATGACAACTTAGTTGACGAAGCGCATGTTGAGTAACGTATTCATGGAAAACTGGTCTCCTGTATCTGTTGCTGCATCGAAGGTTCCGGCCCTTTCCCGTGATTTATACCTCAAATTAAAATGATCTACATGTAGCCATTAAGTCTTATGTTAATGATTCTTATCTAAGTATAACATTCTTATGATCTTTGTTTAAGTATCCAATATTATATATTTCGAACCTTTTACTTTTTTCTGCTTTATCTCTCATCTTGAAACCTACTACATTCTTGAGAATTTTATCCATTTTGTATACTGGGTGGATAACGTAGACGTAGCCTTATAGGCGAACATTTCAGACTTATGCAAATACACAATCAACAGCATCTAAGTAATTGCCAGTGAATAAACTTATAAATACTATGTGTTTGCTAGTCTGACATCTGTGGATCTGGATTGTTCATATTCAAAATATAAGGCAGTATTTACAGACACGCGAACATATTTCAGTGCCATGATTTGTAGGCCTTAAAACGAGAAAACGAAGTAAATGATGGATGACTAGATCCAGGGTACATTATATCATAATTACTTCGCAGAAGGTCTCCATGTTCCCTGCATTTATCTGAAGTAATGATGCCAACCGCTTGGAGCTTACCAAGATTGCTGGCTCGCTGTAATTCGGTCGTGGGTTCGATTCCCACAAATATTGGTTCGGTCTTTTTGTGTGAGTTTCGAAAGTTAGATGGAATAGACACTATTTCATCATAGGTAATATATATTGTATGTATATACAATAGTAAATGTACATAGTAGTAGTACACTGCACTAATAAATTTTATTGATAGAGTAGAGAGCAGTGTCGATGGAAACGATATATATTCTTTTCTATAATAATTGTAGTATATGATTAAACCATGAAGTTGATTCTATACCTGTCATGATATTTTCTCTTTGACAGTTTACTTGAAGTGGGGATAAAACTTGAACCTCTTATGGTATGACATAGGGGGTATGAAGATAAGGTAATAATTGCATTAAGGAATGATTACTGAATTTGCAGATGTGTCTCTTTGAAGTTAATATAAGTTAAGAAATGAGTATGTTGAGTTAGATAGTATATCAATATCACTAGTATATCAATAATAATATCATTTTCCATCAATAAAGTAAGAAGAATGTTAATAGAAATGAAATTACAAATAATATGGTGATTATGACTATGTTTAACAAAAGTTACGACAAAACTTTCATAGATTTTCTCTGTTTCCGAATGCATCTTGTTTTAAGTGGTACTTTTGGAGTTTGAAGTGCTAACGTTTCGTCATCTATACACCACGTGATTTCCTCAAGGCAGTTATCAGAATAATTAGGGCGACCACTAGTCTCGACCTAATTTCCAAAAGAACTGCTCTGACCAATTCACCTACAATGAATGGCGAACCATTAGCACCAAGTTCTAGTTCGAAGAAGCCATAAGATTTGTCATTTGTCATATGTGATACTGTCATTGGAATGAAAAATTAACAAATGTATGGCTAAATTGTCGCTCGGTATTATTTATGCCTTCAGGTAAATTATTAAGGTTCTTCGAATTAATTCTGTAGTTGGCTAGGTTGTGTAGGCTTTGAGTAATCTGTACGTGATTTCGATTCCCACCGCACTCTACTGGATGTATGTGCATACAGGGATTAGATTGAATTATCAACTCATCATGGATTTCAGGTGGAAGAATAGTTAAAAGCTAAAACTTGCCCACATAAATATAAAGATGATTTTTAAAAACTGTGTGTTTAAAATGTACTTTAATAGAGCACTTCTTACAATTAACATCGTGACTAATTTTTAGTATAACTATCGTTAAAATTTTCTTTTTTTTTTACTTTTTAAAAATTATTGCTAACAATAAATGTACGTGCCGCCACAATTACCTTTCATAAAAATGTTATAAGACTTAAATAAATTGAAATAAAATGAAGTTTACAATCAGTGCATAAAGATGTTCTCTCTGATATAGACGAGGAGGTTGTCGGCTAAATTTAAATTTAATTGAAGGTCATTGTTGCAAAACGATCTGAAATGCCTAATAAACGACCTTTAATTTTTAGGAAGGAGAACCGAAGCGTATAGAATAATTTCAGTTACAATTAGTTTTCTTACTTGTATACGTAAGTGGAATTTAACATGCTACCTGTCGCCACAATTCTTTGACCTCAAATATTTCTGGCAACTTTTTTATATATCGAATTAAAAAGGTTATACTATGAGTACCCGTTTTCATGTGAAAATATTGTATGTAGAAATAAATGTAGTTAGTATTAAGGACCGTTCCAGAAATAAGTTGAAAATTGAAAAAGAAAACTCGTCTAGAAAGAAAAAGAAATTACAATGAATCACTTCACTGTAATTACAATTACAATGAAGGGACAATAGGATAACATATTTTCAGTACTACCATATACATTTTGTACACGGTTTCGTGACATAATGTTCATGTCACCTAGTTAGAAATCTTAAAAAACAGTATTAAAAAATCCTTTATTATTATCGATCTTATTTGAGGCCTACCAGCCTTAATTACAATCTGAGAGTTTGACATGAAGAATAACCGATTTAGAAATATCCTGCAAATATAGAGAGTTGTTCTGAAGAAATGTTTCGTAATGGATTTCTTAATTAAGAGATAAGGGTTGCCATGTGGCATTATGGAATAAAAATAAGGGTACAAGTGGGGAAGTAAACATAAAAATTACGCTATACTGTTTATTCGGTGTAATTCAATGTAAAATACCTAATAAATAGGAATATGCTAGTTTGATTTAATATAAACACTGCAAGGCTGTAGTAGAATTTCATACAAATTACAGAATATGGCAGCATAAGTACATATTTTATTGATTCTGTTGAAGCTTTTACTACGAATTACAAGAGTAAGAATAAATATAGTCTTCTTAATTTTAAAATAGACATGCTTTTAATGATATCCCGTATTTTAATGGTTGTAGATTTTTGGTAGGAGACGACAATACTGTTAATAAAATACTCTCAAAAATAAATATATAAAGCTAGCTGTTGGAGTAACTAATATGATATTGTTAAAGCTTTGTTGTTCTTATATAATTTCGTTAATCACTCATATTATAAATATTTGTCTGAAACGCAGTTTCATACCTACTTGTTGGAAATAATGGTTAATCTTGATCCCTTCTAAAATTAATGATTTAGAAAATTTGAGTGATTAAAGGCCTATGTGCATGCGCTAATTGTCTCTAATCTAAAATTGTTAGACTAAATGATATGTTCAATGCTAGATAAATAGGATTAAGGGTTAATTGAATAGTTAGTTTTATCAGTTAACTCGATTTCATTCTAGTTTTATGTCGTTGGAAGTATTTAAAACTGAAAATGAATTATGAGATAAATAATCAAACAATTTAAAAGTAACGAGGAAATTGAACTTGTATAACAATGAAAAATATTATATTATTACGAGATTTTGATTAATTTTTGAGTCTTTTATTTGTAGTACATTTGTTAACCATAAGTAATATTAAAGCAATTAAACGACCTCAGCTAAAAGCTAATAATAAAACAAAAAAATCATTTTTATTAAAAAGACATTTTTCGAAAGAACTCTATCAAATTTCGAGATTTTTTGGAAATTACTCTATCACAGTGTTCCATATTTAGCCGGTGAAGAGGCTAATGAAATCGAAACTCGAATGAAAGGAATTCCTGTACGCTACACTGGCAACCTCGCATTAAAAGCTCGAAACAGGTTTGTATGCAGTTATCGTTGCCGGGAAACGGTATTTTACATTTAAAAACGTCTTGGTCCGTCAATTTTGTTGCTTCCTCTTCTTTCCCTATAGGAAGTCGACATAAAAGGTGTGAACTACTGCTAAGCTAATATACGGGATGTTGTCCTGCGGTGGGTTTCTATAAGGTTTTCATATAATATTAATGAAAGTGAATAAGAATATATTAATGTAATACATCCACTTTTTGTGTCATGGATAGCAGGAAAAACAGCCAAATTGAATATATAATTGAATTAACATCATCAAAGAATTTATTAATATAGAAGGTAAAAATGTAAACTTTAACTCTAAAATAAAATAAAATAAAATATAAATAATTGCTTGAATTTATGAACAGTGCCGTAACTGCTCGTGTTTTAAGTGTTCCGTATTAAACAAACAAAACAAAATAGTATCCACGGATGTTATTCTTGTTTTGTTTGAGATCTTTTTTTATATGTATTATTTACGAAAATCGGTAAATCGTTCTTAAACACTAATATTATAGCTAACGTAGCTATAATACTCAGCACTAGCTAGGGTTAGCGCGGTAGCTTTTAATTACAATAAAAATTAAGGGTCTGTTTTTAATTATTTTTTGCAAGGACTAATAAATTCGATAGTTTGAATATCATAGTTCTACTAGCTAGGCTTACATCAAGTTGTTTTTACTTTTCCGCATTCCACTGTAAGCGGAAAAGTAATGTAATCGTGTAAAGAAAAAGTGAAAAAACTAATTTTTTTTTTTGGGTTTATTTTTCGTTTTTCGGCATAAAAACAAAAAAAAAATGGTTTTTAAAAATTTTTTGCAGTGTGTGTGTCGTCGTTGTCGTCGGAATTTATTCTTGTTAGCACGATAAATCAACTAAATCGTGTCGGATCTTACAATACCTTTCTGCAGTAGGATTAGCAGAAATATTTTAGAAAACTAAAATTATTAGAAAATATTTAGGAAGCGTAATAAATTACCTGAGAGGATCTGACTTACAGCAATTTGAATAGAAAATGAGATTGCATGTGAGAAAAATAATTTTAGTTATAGGCTTTTAATTTTATGTTCCTGAAAAGTTTTAATTAAAATTTTTTTTATGCTTTGTCTATTTTTTATGCTTTATCTAAAATTTTCTAATTTTCTTGTTTTTTATCTTTTTATCAAAAAAATGTATTCGATTTCGTGTTAGATTATGGGTCCAGACTGGAATTACAGACTCGAAACTTCATTATTATGCCATTGTTTACAATATGATATAATTATATGGTGTTGATGTACTTTAAAATAAAGACTTCTTTAGTTTAACTCAGTATTTTATATATGAATATTTGCATTTGTGACATAACAAGTTTGGTCACAGCAAAAACCAGAAATAATCTTCCGATGTGAATAACAAGCACAAACAGGCTCTGTAAAATATTTGCAAAAGATCAAGCCGACCAAAAAAAAATTAATGATTATTTTATACTACCAAGCAATGCTCGATTTAACATAAATCCCAATTCAGAAGTTTGGCACTTCTTCCTGAGCATGAGTATGCTTGTCGTTCTCTTTATGTGTAACCTTCGAAATTTGCAGCTTTAGGGGAAGAAGTTGATTTGTGTGTCCAAACTTTTGGACACACAATTACTCTTTAGTCATTTACTACACAATTAATACTTCTTACCTAGATTGCAATATGTGTTCTTTAAATAAATGATTACCGTTTCGCACCGTCTTGACTGATCAACGTTGGTTGACAAATTATTGCCACTTCTTCTAAGCCTAATTCCCATGAAAACTACATGTTGATAATTCATGGAAATTATACAGTTATCTAGATCGGGTCTTTAAGATAGCAAATTGGAAGTTTTATAAAACAGTTCTTTATTTAAGTGTTATAAAATTATAATTGATTTGGTTATTTAAAATTATTAAATATTATTATTACCTTATTATAAAAATTTTACTATACAATCATTTTGCACGGTCGCCTTGTATTACATTTTTTATAATTTAGAATAAATAGCTGCTTTGTTTCAAGCGTTTTTAACATTACTCAGCATGTGTGTCAGTTTCTTCAAAATGTATTGAACCACTTTATTTTTGAATTTTTGAATATGTTCTGAAAGATCTATCAAGTTGATTATTTATCTATAACACATGCATAATCCTGCTAAATCAACAAAAACTTATTACTAATATGCTTTATTTTTATTCAGTTTGTATTAGAAAACTTATATGACTAATGACTAACATTAATTAACAATTTTCACTTAAATTATGATCTTAATTAATTATATTGGCGTTTTCTTAATGGCTGGTTAGTATCTAAACCTTCTTTCCCTGTTTTTAATTGTATTTGCCAGACATAAGGAGAATATTGACACTATAATCTGAAAATAAAACAGTATTTAGCTTATTATAAAGAAACTATCATTCACAATTGTAGTGCAGTACTTTCGTAAAGTAATGAATATACAGTGCTTTCGTAAATAATGAATAATTTTGTTAAAAATCAAGGAATCACTTTTGGGGAAAACCTCTCAGACCAGTCCAGTTTGTTTGTGCATTTTCTAAATTTGATTAATACTCGTATACACAGAATGATTTGTGGGAGGTATGACGTTATTGATATTTTTTTAATGGAAACCCTCTTATTTTGTTATAAAATATGAAAGATCACGTTTTATATACGCTACAGTAATTATTAAATTAGCCTGGGTATAGATTACATAAAAAAATTTAGAAAAACGATTGTGCAATTTCAAAATATTAAATTTAATGACAATGATAATTTAAAAAATCAACTAAAGTAAATGTTTAAATTGTGCATCGTTGGGTGTCTGACAGTAGCCAAAACGACTAATAAATTCTATTTGAATATTGTAAATAACTTAAGGAGAAATACATTGTATTTTGATGAATTCTTGTTTTTAAATCTTATAAGTTCTCCAACCTAGTGACATGCATTTTGTGTGTCAAATATCATAAAGTTACTAAACAATAAAACCTTAAAGATATACATTTTGCCAAACAAAAGATAATAAATGTATTCTGTAAAGAAATAACTACAAAAACCAAAAAAAAAATTGAACAAAGTACCGTTTTAAGTTTTCATCTGACAATAAGAAAAATACATTATCGGTTAGTAATGGTGCTGTCTGGTTGGTGTACAAATTTAACATTAAAATCAGTTGATTTTTTTGTATTAGCTATATTCACGCTAATGCATGTAATAATGTAATTATTACCGCAGAGTATGCAAAAAATTGCTCTATCACATTCCATAATATAAAAGGAGGTTGTCCTTATTTCCCAAGCCCATTAAAATAATATAGATAACATACCTTCAATACGAATTACTTATACTTATAAAATGCTTATAAATTACTTATACTTATTATACTTCATAAAATGCGCAACTCAAAATAAAATTTGATGAGTTGAATTTATTCTTTGAATTTTAACAATTTATTGATTACTTTACGGAAACAGTGTATAGTGCAATTTTTGCTTGAACATATTTTAGGCTAGTCCAATAAGGTCTTTTATCTGTAAGCTGTTGGATCTCTCATATCTCTTGAAACAACAACACAATTTTTTCCTGCGATATTCGAGAAAGTTTTTCATATTTTTATGGATACTGCAATAAACGTCAGATTAAACTGATAAAATGTTTAAACTCAGACAAGAGACAACATTTAATTATTTAAATCATATTATGATGAACAATCGTACACTTTTTGCCGATTTATCTCCTTAAAATATGCTACATTCTGTAGTCTATTAATGTTATACTATAAGTTTTATTTAATTTAGTCTAGCCACTCTGTTGGTATTCATCTTCCAATCTATCGATTTGAAAATACCTCATCTAAACTCAGCTCAAGTAGCTGGAGCTATAATAAGAAAATAATAAACCATAAAAAGAAAATTGTAACAAAATGAAGTCATCATTTAGAAAATTAAGGTTGTTGAAGGTGAAGATGTCAATATTATATTGATCATGTAAGAAAATTCGCATTCTGCATCAAAGGAAGTAGTTTCATGTTGTAATATGGAAACATCCTCAGGCCCATTTAAAATAATGGATAAACATAAATATCTATGCCCAGCAATATAGGCTGTTCAAATATGTACACATACTGGCTACATGATTTGTCTCAGAATAACTACTAAATATACTACAAATGAACTAATCAGATGATGAAACTACTAATTTTGAGGAATCACAGCGCTTCCTAAAATTATATTTAAACTCTTTGTTTAAACGGTACACTTCAGAGATGAAGCAGTTGAAAATTAAAACCTGTAGACGTTGATCAAACGAATATCTATATTAAATGTTGAAAATACATATCTAATATCGTCAAAAAAAGGCCATGGTATTATACAGTCTGAAAAGTAATGTATGAAATCGATAAAATTGATACTAATTTGTTTTCTTTATTTTAATTACCCGGGCTTGTCAAAAAGGTATGTTTGAAATGCCACTCTGAGATCTATTCTTTAAGTTTTTAGAGTCATATTTTTAAAAGTTATGACATGAACGATTTCCTTTAACAGAAAGCTCGATTTTTGATCGCATCATTTGAAATAACTCTTCTTTCACGTACAGTAAATTAAAATAAAGAATTGATTACATAATTATTTTTGTAAAATTGAAATGATGATTAATGATTATTGAATCAATATAAAAAACGACAACAGAGCAAAAACTAATTCAAAACATTCAACAAATATTGAACGACATACCTCGTATGATAAGTTTCCAACATTAAGTGTGAATGAAAGATTGTATGTCATTTCATTTTCAGATGACATTTTTAATGCAGACGAAAAAAAAAATGAGAAAGAAAAAGAGAAAAGGAGGGGGAAGATAACTATGAAATCAATATTGAAAATTGGAATCTAATTATTAACGATAAAAATGATAGGCAGCCAACATTTAATGAGTTTATAAACGTCGAAAATAAATTATTAGTTTCAGGAGAGTTTACTGAAGACGCCATTGTTAATGCTTTCTCTTCCACCTCTTCGGAAAGTAAAGAAGAAGCAGAAGACGAAATGGGATTGAAACTTATTCAAGGATAACCACAAAATGAGAATCAGAAAAAGTACTGAAAACATTTTATAACTATTTTGAAATGTCAATGATGAATAACCAAACCATATTTGAAAAATTTTTTATATTAAAAAACATCTTATGGCAAATGCTTCCACGAGACAAACTAAAATGACAGATTCTTTGAGTTAAGATTGGTGTGTCTATAACTTATTTTTCAATTTCACTAATAGAATTAAAACTGAAATAAGTTCTGCTCCCACCTCTGTTAATAGAACCCTTTCTAAATGGGACAATTATTTTTGTACCTGGATATCTGATTAAACTGAGTAAATGGGATACCTCTTTAAGTGAGAACAATTTACTGATCCCTTCAGATCCCATGATCCAGGTTCTACTGTAGTACACTAAATACTATTAGAGATTGCCTTCACAGATTCATATACAGCTTCATTTGTTCTTATTGGGCGATATATATATATATATATATATATATATATATATATATATATATATATATATATATATAGAAGAAAAAAAATATACAACTTTTATCAGTGTTTTATTTCAATTTTATTAATAACTTTCTATGAGTCTCTCCTAAAGTATGAAACACAAAATTCAACTTACCTCCGTTACTGAAATCACCAATACAGTAATTCCAATGACTTGGATGGATCTGTATAAGAAATCGAAAAATTCCTTAATGCATCCATCTTCAAAGTATTTGTCGGTGTCTTTATTGAGACAACTCTCGGGTACAACAACTCGATTATCGGGCCAATAGGAAGGTCCTTTTAATCCACAGCATTCCAACTAAAATATGTAAATTCTATTATGAACGTAACTTCATTTAATGATCTAAATACAATATCCGCAATCAATGAGATATATTAAGGAAGAAGATACTTTAAAGAAACAACAGATGAATTTTAAACACATAATAATAATCTTAAATAATGTTGACCTAATAAAGTCGTTTTAGCTGTAATAATTTTATTCAGAGCAATGTTTTTCTTATTACTAAATTTCTATGGGTTGTTATTATGAGCAAATACTCTCTCAGGAAGATGGTGATATTAAGAAAAGGAAAAGGATGAGGATATTAAGTATTCTCCTTAAGAAATTATTGCATACATATTTACTAAACTCATTCCGAAAAATGTTATTTTCATTACGTATTCAAGTATTCAATTCTTATATTAAAATACAATTTATGTATTTAATAAAACCATGAATATTCAGCTCTATGAATTCAGAAAGTGGATGGACAACTCGCGAATTTATTCCATTATGTTTACTAATAAATAAATGATAATAGCAAAACTATTTTCAAGCGTCTTAAGATCGAGTAACAAAAAATATTTACAATGACATTCAGGATCTATTTTAGTTGGTGTCAGAAAGAATAATAAAAAATTTTCAATGTAATGATACAGTAAAACAATTACATTGTTACTATACAAATTTTATTGTAACTTAACGCTATTATAGTTTCAATACTTTAGCGTATCATTTTCAAGCGATTCAAAAGATCTATGTTTCGAAACTATAGTAGCGTTAAGATACAATAAAATTTGTGTAGTAACAAAGCAATTGTTTTATTGTATCATTATGATCAACTATCACAAAGTAATGGCTAACTTCATTCAGTTTTTTATGAATGTAACATTAGCCCACGTTAAGTGTTTCATAAAATACATTATTTCACAAAGAATTTCGCATTTTTCATAAAAGTATCTATTATATTTTTATTAATTTCTTTTTGTTGTAGTTTCTGGTTACTGGGAATACAAACGTATTTTTTACTGAAAGTGAAATGCAAACTATTTTTAAAAAGGATAGCTTTTATATAGTCCTGCATGTCTTCTTCCTATTTCGCATCTCATATTGTATTCCATTAATAAAATATCAATAGTAGTTTATGTTATTTTTTAAACGTTTCGTCAAGAATATTATTATTAATTATTATTTAAGTTCACCCACAAAGCAAATTCATATATATTATTTTTATTAGAAATGTTTTCATGTTAAGTAAGTATTCTACTTTGGCTATCTTGTAGTAGGACTAGACAAATGTAATATTATATTGGAAATATTAGCATGTTGTTTAAGAAGTTTACAGAAATTTGTTTTTATTATGATAGATAAATATATTACGAACGAGAGAAACTAAAAAAGATAGATATATTTTTTCTTTCTCTTTAACTAAAATATAATAATTGGGAAATATATTTATTATATACGTTTTAATGGTTTTTTAATTATATTTTTCTATATACTCTTACCTCTTGTTGCATCAAATCCACTACATTTCTGGAGGAATTCGACTTATCTGTATAGTATTGGTTAAATACTTTGGTCAATGTGTTCCCCACTTTTTCTTCAAAAGTAGCCTTGTCCTTTATTTGTAGGAAAGCAAATACACCAACCGCTACTTGCAGTAAAAAGATTACCAATAAAATAACTGCATACTGAAATAAAAAAAAAAAACTTATATTATATTCTCATTCCTAGTAAAAACGAAAAAACATTATGTAAAACGAAAATAGCCTTAAATAGGGTGACCATTTCCATAAACTACTCGTATTCACATACTTTGCAGAATAACTACAGTGGAGTTCTTTATAACACATGTACTGTATTTCCTTTGATTACAAACAATATTTTAATTCATATTCCTGTATTCATATTCCTGTATATACATATTCCGATAGCTGAAACATCGATTCGGTCGTTCGCTCGATATTGTTCTGAAACATTACTTCTTATGAGTAAGAACTTTTTGTTTGTATTCCAATAAGAAACAACGATTACAACTAAGATAGGTATATATGTTTTCAATATAGGATCGATAGCATGAAAAATAAGTTACAGGGTAAAACAGTTGTTGTAATTCCAAATTAATTTTCCTTCAATAGTACTGAACGTTATACTAATGAAATCATGATTGTATATCTGAAGTAGTATCTGACTTTATCTTTATCTATCTAATAGTCGCTAGCACCAACATGATAATTTTAACTAAACAAATAAGAAATTGGAATTTTACTTTAGATGAACTGAATGGTGTGAAGGAGTATTTCAGTTATTAGAATACAATATTCATATGGGAGAAATATTTTACCGAGCAGATATTACATCAAAACAGAATTTACTCTTACATAAGAAAATTCTTATATACGAATATATCTATAATCGAAGAAATTCTACAAAATGTCATTCTTGTATTTCAATGAATCTTAAATATTTCAGAATAGCTCTTTATCCATTTGTTACTATGTATATAAATATAATATCAATCCAGAATATAATATCAATTTAAAAAGACCAAAAGAAAATGTTTTAGTGATACATACGAGGGGGGTTTAATACATTTTTGAAATATCTCATAATTAATAATTTTTTAAAACATTTTTCTATAGCAGTTTCAAACATATACTAAAATGCTTATGACGCATCTATATGTCTTTTAAATGAAATATTTCTCTTCGTTGCCCATTTACAAAGAATTTATTTTGGTGCTTGACTCGCATCAGAAAATTATGAAATAAGAAACACTTTTCTTTGTATGATTATAAAATCGTTTTATGCTGTGATATTATCCTCTAAGGTATGTCGGAGGACGATTTTGTAGTTCTAAATCGATTTAAATCGTAAAAGATTTAAATCGTTTGAGTACCTCTATGTGAAGCTGAAAAATTGTCCCTTAATATGCCCAACTTTAGAGAGTAGTTTCACCCTTTCAAATTACTTTCCAGCGGTTAAAAAAATAGTATTTTTCATTTTCCTAGAAAATACTCAAACATTCACAAAATTGGTATCGACACCAAAGCAGCGTTCTTTATTAGTACTACATCGTTTAATGGAAAATTCTTTATATTCAAATGTTGTGTAAACTTGGAAATAAGTAATAATCTGAGAGGACAAAATCTGATGAACAGGGTGTAACAAATAAATTCAGTGTTGAGTCTACTTCTTGCAGTGCAACTAGGGAATAGTGAAGTAGTATATTGTGTTGCACACCTTTAAAGACTATTAAACCTCGTTTATCCTTAATTATTTAGTATTATCCTGTTATGGATTCATCTTTTCTACCGTAATCGCCCATAATCATAATCATTGGTCTACTCGTCCCATCAAAGTCATCCCATCATTGCTCCAGAAAGAATACTTACATAAAAACCCGAGTTTTAGATTTATTTTGGTCGGGAATAACCACCATATTTCCATTCTTTACTGTCTCTTTTTGAAAAACTTTTTTATCATCTTACTAGTAATACATTCGATATCGTAGTAACCACGTACAGTTTTGTTTATGATGCCAGGCTAAATAAACCTCAATATCTCCTGATATTCAGAAAATAATTTAGGATATTTAAACGGTTACGCACCTATTGCATCATCCACAGTGATTATTATTCATTAATTCGAGAAACTAGTATTTTTGATTCGAGAACATAAGTAAATTGTCAATTAATTACTCAAATTAACCTATTAAAGTCCATTGTCTGACGACTACCTATTCTCCTGAAATAGTACAGTTAGTAGTAATTATAGTTTGACTCTTGATTAGATATTAATTCAAACGTGGTCACTCAATTAAACCACATATCCTGTATTTAAAATATATATAAAATATTTACATGACTTATTTAGATTAACATTTATTTTAGAGTTTTTCTCTTAGATATGTTTTCCTTTCAGATGCAGAGACCTTTCTCACCCAAATATACTGAAGGAATATATGGATAATTATTTAAGATAATATTTAATGAACATTAACTGTCATTAACGATAATTATAAGCACCACGACAACGACATTATATTCCAATATGGCAAATGTCAAGCTCAAATTCCTCAATATATGCAGAATCCACTCAAGTCGTATTACCAAGGAGGAGATAAGAAAGAATTGTGTGATTAAATGCTTGTCAGAGTCATCAGTTTCGTCTCCAGTCTCCTGTTATCCTCAATTTATTTATGTTAGGTCACTTACAAACTTAAGGCTTATACAACTTAACCCACTTTTTAGGGCATTTCAGTAAAATTATTTGCCTATTAACTAATGAATAATCACCATGAGTGTGCTCTAATAACACTCTAGAATTTTCAACGTGTAGAACTCAATTTTTCATCTTAAATTCCCTATATATGCACATAATCAATCATATTATAAACCTATCATATTTGGAACAAAATTTGTCGACTGATATTAATTAAACAAACGATGCGATGTTAGGTTCTTCATAAATTATAATTTGAAGAACAAATTATACTAGTATTACAGTGTTTTGGTAATAGGAAAGAAAGTACCCCCGTGGAAAATTTACAGTTCACATAATTATTTTTTGCAGTACCTGCATGTAAAACTTGCATCATATACAAGTTTTTCTTAATGTGAGTAAAACTTCCAAATCATTTGGAAGTTTCCACGGTTACAAAATTTGATTATCTTATAGTTTATAGTGCGAAGCAAGTAAATATTAGATATGTATATCCAAACAAAAATGAGATCATATTTTAAGCATTTATATTTTTACTGAAACATGAAAATAACAATTATTCGGATCTATTTTTCAACTACATTAATTGAAATAGCACTAGTAAATGTTTGATGTGATGGACCAGCCTCTTGACGAGTGACGTGGAACATCTTGTTAACCACTCCTACATTATTTATCAAGGATTCTGCCAGAACTTTAAATGATTACCGATAACTTACATCCGCTGAGTCTTTTGAATCCATGAACATCGACACCACAGTGTGACGAAAGAGTGACTAAGGTCCCGTAAAATGAATTTTCGACATAATTTCTTGGATTTTCCAAATTTAAATATGTCACAAGGAATTTTTGTAAACATGCTTCTGCCGACAGGATGATTAATGTATTTGATATTTTGGTATCGTCAGATGAATAGTTACTAATCTGAATTTTTTGGTCGAAGACTGATTGACATATTTTCTGAATAATTCAAAATATAAATTTTCATATTCATTGTCGATAATAGCAAAACGTGATTAATAATGTTTTAAATCAGGTATTTAACAAGTATTTTGCTTCCGTTATCTAAAATATAATCTAGAATTATATGCCATAATTCGTTTCGCGGCAGGTAACAGCAATTATCATTATAGAAATCACTTTTATCGTTAAATATGTTTGGTCAAGTGCTCCTTTCAATAATTTAATAATATATTACAAATATATAGCAAATATGGCTATTTATAGGCTCGCAATGGAACTGTACTTTTTATTTTTTTCTCAGAATATGCGGGACTACGTCACTTCAGATGACAGCTATAGATATTTTTATTCCGATAGAATTTTTTATTTTGAAATTATCCTTTGTTTTTGTTATTACATCATGAAAAATTAAATTATTTTGATAGTTATTAATTTACAAACCTAGTTAGTACTTCTTGTTCTTTCATTTTTGTGCAGGTATTGCAAAAAATAATTCGCTAACCGAAGTCGCGTTTAAAGTCTCAAATGGATACCATTTCAAATAACTTGCTCCACAACTGATAACTTTTCTGCTTAGTTTCAGAGAGTCATCGTTTATACAGGGTGGAGCATAGGAATCTGACGGTATGTTATATGAAATAGAGTTATATGAAATAGAGCCTTTCCTTTCTAATAATTTATTGATATATTGCTGTTAGTTTAAGCCCACTATTATACCATTTTATTTTTTAAAGCGGACATTAGTGTGACATGTTCTATCGTTTTTCAAACATTGGTCTTGCTGGCTTCGAATATTTCTTGTTACTTGCTCAATCATTGCGTCATCTGACATAAAATGCCTCATCTGACATTAGCAGATGCCCAGGCAGACAAGTGAAATCCAAGGCATTTCCTTCATTAACAAAATTAAACATCTGTTGAGCAAATTTTACACGGTGAATCCAAGCCCACATCACTTGATGAACAGTTACTTGGTGGCTGTTAAACAACCATCATTTTGTATTGATGAATGTTCAAGGCACTATGGACTATGCAAGGAACTAACATAACTCTTGACTAAACACGGTAATCTCAAAATGTAACACGAGTTGTAACCACTGATTCACTGTTATTAAAAACCGTTTCAATTACTAACATACGATTTTACCTAGTCCATTGTTATATAGCTACTAAAATGACGTTATATACACTACCCCCTCGCTTAACCCCCTCAATATCAGTTAAATGAAAAATCGTCAGGTTCCTATATCCCACCCTGTATACCTACTTAACTCAAACATTTATTATCACAAAAAAAGTACTTACTGTTGTTAGAAGGCATGGACTTTCCCTGATTGCGCCACAGCACCCAAAGAAGGCGATAACAAAAATTATGGAACCAACTATGATGGTGAGGGTTGGTGCCAGTCCAACATTTTGGTAGTCCTCTGGTATTACATCCGTGTAGTCAGTAAAGTCCAATTTATATAAAACTCCTACGATTATCAGGGCAAGTCCGGCTAGCTGAAAATAATAACATTATTAATGTCGAATAAAGCAATTAAACTACACTTGTCATACTAATTATAATACAATTGAATTTTTTTAATTTTTACTAAACTAATTATGACATAACT
The DNA here is from genome assembly GCA_037954035.1 of Rosalia funebris. Classification (NCBI taxonomy): domain Eukaryota; kingdom Metazoa; phylum Arthropoda; class Insecta; order Coleoptera; family Cerambycidae; genus Rosalia; species Rosalia funebris. The sequence continues at coordinate 1,619,220 of JAZFAV010000039.1, forward strand.
TTATGATCATAAAGTTATGTTTACAACGCACTAATCGGTAAGTATCCGATTACCGATCATGCGATCAGTAGGCAATATGAAAATAAATGTCACAATTACAGCTTTAAATATTTCATTTTTACTTTTCCTCACTCCACTATACTAGCGGAAAAGTAATGTGTGATCGTGTAAAGAAAAAGTGAAAAAACTAAATTTTTTTTGGGTTTCTTTTTCGTTTTGCGGCCTAAAAATAAAAAAAAAATGGTTTTTAAACAATTTTTGCTGTGTGTGTGTCGTCATTGTCATCGGCATTAAAATTTCTTGTTAGCACGATAACTCAACTAAATCGTGTCGGGTCGATCGGATTTGACTGATCCTGATTGGAGACGTCTCCCAGATGACACCTATTGATTTTGAGGTGGATAGCACACACCACCCCCTCCCTTGGGTCTACTTGAAATTTTTTTTTGTTAGCACGATAACTCAACTGAATCAAGTCGGATCGATCGGGCTTTCACTAATTCTGATCGGGGACGTCTCCCCGACGACACCTATTGATATTGAGGTGGATAAGACACACCCCACCCTGTCCATGAGTCATGAGAGCACGATGGTGGACTATTTGATGAATTTGTATTGTTAATACGATAACTCAACTAAATCGTGTTCTGATCGGGAATGTCTCTCAGACAACACCTATTGACTTTGAGGTAGATAAGACACACCGCACCCTGTCCATGGGTCATGAAAAAGCACAACGGTGGACTATTCGAGAGTTTTTTTTTTTTTGTTAACACGATAACTCAACTACATCATGTCGGATCGATCGGGTTTTGACTGATTCTGATCAGGGACGTCTCTCAGACGACACCTATTGATTTTTAGGTGGATAGAACACATTCTACCATGTCCATAGGTCATAAGAAACCACAATGGTGGACTATTTGAGACTTTTTTTGTTCGCACGACCACTCAATTAAATCGTGTCGGATCGATCGGGCTTCAACTGAATCTAATTAGGGACGTCTACCAGACGACATCTATTGATTTTGAGGTGGATAGAGCACACCCAAACCTGTTCAGTGGTCATGAGACAGCACGAGGGTGGACTATTTGAAGAAAGTAAAACTGTCGCATAAAACAGATATTCTGAATTTATGTGTTGGTTTATTTTTTCTCGGTCACTCAATTTCGAGATAGAGATGTTCTACGTGCGGAAAAGTCCATTTTAAGGTTTTAAAACTGTTTATTATTTAAATAAAGCAGAATAATTTAAAGCTAATTTCGAGGAGAGTAACAACGTAAATGTAATCGACCGGGTTGTTATAATCTGTATACATCTGTTCTTGTTTACTGGAAGATGTAAGTATGGACATTTTTGTATGGTAAGTCTGGAGTTGTATATTGTACTGAATAAAATACGGACTTCTCTGCCTAATATATCATTATAGTGACATCCATCAAAGTTAAAGTGGCAAAGCCACTTCAAAGGTTTAATGATTATTTCCTAGATAAACTATGTTGATCGTGTTAATTTTCAGTGTTAGGTGAGCTACATCTAATACAATTTACTTACTGATAAACGGTCTACAGATACCTTGGTCTAAATATAAATAATCGAGCAAAACAAACTAAAATTGCTGACAAAGAGTTTATTTATGATAGATATAATTTAAATATGATTAGAAGTATGTTAACGTTAGAATAAGTCATCTAACTGAAGAAAATGTTTTGACTTAACTTGTTAAAACATTTTAATATTTTACAATGGTTTATTAAATATTAAAAATATTTCGCGAACCATGTAGTGGCTTCGTATTATGAAAAATTAAGATATATAATTGCATGTGTTTTACTTTATAAAACAATTTAGCTATATATAGTTTTATTAAATTGGTATCGAAAACTGCTTCGCGACAAAGTGAGAAATATTATAACACTTGTAATAAAACAAAAAATAAGTGAGCAATTTTGGAATGTTACTAATTTTTCTAGTTGTCATCATCAGATCACATATCGTTACAATTATAGCGATGAGCTTTATTTTCGATACATATTCTAACACAAACGATAAAATATTATTTATATCTACAGTTTCAATGAGGTTCTCGTCCCTAGAATTATTGCACATCGAGGAAAATACGGGAAAAGTAAATATTATGTTCGTACAAAGTTCGTGCATTCTAATTTTTTATATCATACAAACCGCGTTGCTATCTATTTCAAGTTACATCTAAAAAAAATTGTTATAGTATCACAATTTCGGATTTTTAGCTATATACCTTATTCAAACAAACACGTTGTTAGTTGAATTCATGAAAGAAATTACTACAGCGGTTACTAATTCTGTAATTATTTGTTGTGGCGTATTTATCTAATCTAGGAAAGATAAAATAACAATCGATTTCCAGCCGCTGGTATCGATACCATTTTTTGCTACGTAAAATTTGTAATACCTGTACATGATTGTATATATAATTTGAAACCAATACAATGGCACTGCCGATCAATATAACAGGAATAGTATTCAAAACGATTCTACTTTAATTTTATATAGGACGATGGAGTACTTCAAAAGAAAAAAGCAGTAAAGCATGTCACAGTAGTATTTAATTATTTTAGTTTTGGTTGAAAACCTTCAAGCTATCTTGCCGATATCTAAATCACTGAAATATAACTGTTTTACTTATTTTACTTTACTATCAAATCCGGATATGAATCAGGGAACTCTGTTGGCAGTTGGGAAGGAAGCCATACTGAAGTTAGTAGAAAAATGATACAGTGGGTATTTTCTAACTTCCTAAAAAATAAAATACCTATATATTGAGAAATATTTGTTATGAATAAGTTTTTAATACAAATACATCTTACAATACATCTAGTGTCACCATATGGCAGTACTGAGAATAGATAGAGTTGTGAAATGTGCTTAATAACATTAGAGTTTTATTAATAATTGAAAATTTTATGGAAAATCATATTTTTTAGTCGGAATGAGGGTCCAAAGGCAATTTATATAACATTTCTGTGGTGAAAAAATTCCTATATTTTACTATCCCGCATTTTTCACTCATGAACCGGCAATAATTTGTCATTTTCTTAAAAATATCCCGATCTGTAATGATGTGTCGTGAATAAACTATCAAGATTCATCGCTTAAGATAGATTTGTTCATGTATTAAAAATTGGAACATGATAGCGCGTCAAGGACAATGATGTTCCAAAACCAATTTGGAAGAAGGAATAGAGAAATATCTAAGCTATGAGGTAGACAAATTTTTGAAGACAATAGGCGTCAAAGATACAAATTTGTATAATGGATATTTGCGCGTGTATCAATTTAGTGACGACGCACGGATCACATGCTGTAGAACTCGCAATTGTTACTAATATGGCACAATTACCAGCACGTATATCTAGCCACATATGTTTCAATCAACTATGTACGGCGTAGATAGTTAATAATTTGCCGAACAAAATGCAATTATGAAATCAAGCTTTATTGTATAATTTGATTCATTGGCGTCCCAATATTTCTGTAAAGTTTATTTCATTTTTGTTTTATTTATTTTGATTTTTGTTGAATTTATTTCATTTATTTTGATGGAAATATCACTTCCATTGAATGTTTTTGTGGAGAACCTTTTCATTACTCTGTCATAGGTTGACGGATTTGTATTGTACTAACTGTTATCCTAAAATGTGTTTTCGGCACGATACTGTTCAAAAATGTCATTTGATTGATTCATACGATTGTTACCTCTAACGCACATGCAAAAAATCATTATACAAACCATAGTTGACAGAGACGACATAGTTGCAAGGACGTCCTAGAACAGGACCACGCCCACTGAGGGCTGTTGCGTCAACATTATGAGGCTGTAGTGATCGAAAGTAGAAAAGTTTAGTACTACCACTTGGTACTGTGGTACAAGTTATTTTTATTTTTAATATGACGCATATGGATATGCAAATAAGTCTGTAAGTCTGTAATAATTTCTTTCTCCAATATATGGAAATGATCTTGAAACTCTTGCGAATATGATCTGATAATTTACTTACAACATTACCAAATCGTAATGCTTCTTATCAGATACCACTAGAATAAGACATATCTTAATACAAAATACTATTTGTTTTAATAAGGAATGATCTCTGATCATCTGTATTAAGAATTCATAAAAATGTAATCTGAGGTCTGAATCATCCTCAGACAATTCATGAATTCTGTACATATTGTATGGATCGTGAATAAAATTGAATAACACAATCCATAAATTACATTTCCTGCTGAGTTACAGCTGCAGCTTTTTCAAAGTAAATTACTTTTCTTCTAATTTGGTTCTCTCAAAAACATAATTAATGATTTGTTTATAACGTATTACCAAGTTCTTATTTGGTAAATATATTGGCAATGGAAAAGATTCTTATATAGTAAGAGATCCAATGAGTGTGTCAATTGATTGCAGTCCAACTTAAACAAGAAAATCATATATTTATTGCAAGAAGCTCTTATTTTCAACTATATACAATAAGAAGCGATCTATTTAATCCAGTTGTATCTGAAATAATCATCGTTGTATATACTTTTGAACCTACATAGTCTATGATATCGAATGCCATATCAGAGTTTCAAAAACAATTATTTTAATTAACTTAAAAATTACCAGAGAAATATTCACTACTGCACATTGAAGTCTTAACTAGCAAATTTGGTGTATTTATTAGCGAGGATAAGAGTCTTTTAAAGAAATGGTAAAATTATGACTTAGGAATTAAAGTGTATTTTTAATTTCTCAATTACTGATAACACTGCTCCTGCACTTTGCTCTCTTTTGGCCTCGGTTGTATCTGATATTTATCTGAAGAATGAGGATGACGTAAATATAATTCCCAAATATTTGTATTTGCAAATACCTTGGCATTGTTAAATTTGTATCAGTAATTTAAGTACAATACTTACAAAACTGTAAATATCATAATTTATTACGTATTTGAGGTTACAATTTTAAGTACAATAGTAAATAAGTTATGTTTAATTACAGAATGAAAATACAGACTAGTTGTTATATGATATATTTTATGATATATGTTATATGATTACCATTTATGTAAGATTATTATCGATTTTATTATTTTCGAAATATATTACTAATATTATTAATTTCTTTGTATAATATCCCTCGTAGTATCAGGTAATATCGACAAAGATATGGATAACCGAAATGTTGGTACATCACGTGAAATATTGACAATAAAAAGGGTATTATAGCAAAATATATTACGTAATACATTACTGTCATCCATAACTGGATACAATTACACTATGATTTTTTCATACCATTCGATCAAATTCTAAGGATAGGCATGTGGATATGCAAACAGATAACAATCACTATATTTGCATTGTTATCGAATATTTATACTTTTCTATTACGCAAATGGGTTTTACTTACGGCAAAAGTAAAATTAGCTCCTGATACAAAAAATTTAACACATCCTTCACCAAAACCCATATTCAGGTGTTCTTATTGTAGATTTGTTATAAATTTTTCATTACTAGTTAACACATATCAATACCGTGTTATCATGACGCCCCAGCAGATAAGACTATTATCAGCGTGAATGCAAACTCATTTTAAGGGAATAAGAGGTTCGTTCTACCGAGTAGATTAAGAACTCACTTGAGAAAAAAATAAATCAGATGACTCATGATGAAAATATCGTTGGGTGGTTTTTAATACTTACCAGAAAATATGAAAAACATTTAAGTGTACGCAGACTAATTATCAATAAATGATATCGGAATATACCACTAATAATAACTCAAAATATATTTTTGTTAATTAAAAAAATATGAACACTTTGTATGTAATTTGACGGTACCCAAAATCCGTAGTGATTGTATAATAGTGTCAATATTATATTTATAAATAAATAGCCTGGTAGCTCGTTGGAACTTGAATGGCTATAAAATTTAAAGTACTTTCAGGAATATCATTCAGGAAGTTATTCCTTTTTATTTTTATTAAATATTTATTTATATTACTTTTCAAAATATGCGTTGCAGTTGAAGTTAATAAAGGCAACATATAGAAAGGCAATTATGTAGTAATTTCATTGAAAAAACAACCTTTATGTTAATTAAATATTAAATGTCATTACCTATTATGATTTCCCTAAATATACAATAATATTTTCAAACATCTAATACCAATCTAATCTATTCATACAAATAAAAAGAAAAATGTAAACAAAAGAATTGACATTACAGTTGTATACACAAATTTGTATTCAACAAGTAATAAGTAAGCACATATGTAAGTAAATAAAAATTATTTATTTATTGTATAATAATTACTTTTTTATATATTACTTACATTTTTTTATACTAAATGATTTTAACTAATGTTCAAAGGCATTGTATGAATGTACTGTATTATAAGACCATTTTTTAAACGTTTATATATTATGCACTTGGTCTCGAATTCCTAATTTAATTTTATCAAAAATAGATGATGTATAGTTTATTTCATCGCTATTTGCCAAATAAAAAATCTCAAAACATACCGTGGCTTGTTTTATGGCTAGGCTCATGTAGACTGTTCCATTTATCGGCAAGACAAGAGAGTTTCTTATTTGGTAAATAGCGATGAAATGAATAGTAGGTACCAATGCAAGGAAATGAAATTTAAAAGTGTTTTCCATATTTAACCAGCTTCAGTAAAGGCATTTTAAAACTACGTGATATATTTTTTAAGTCATTGATAAATTGATATGCGTTCTGTATATTTGAATAAAAATTTTTGGTTCAAAATTGACATAAGGATATGATGTCTGCATAAAAATATAAGTAGTATAATTGATATATAGTTTTTTCTTTGTTGTATAATTTAAGTCCGTTCATTTCAAAACTACCCACTCTCATTATTTCTTTTAGTAATGAAAATGAACTTCAAGAAGAACAAATACAAACGGCGAAAGGGTACCTAAAAGGGTCATCCTGTTGAAAGTGTAAATTTTGTTCATCCAACAGTGGATTTTCTTCTTTATCGACTTGGTTTTCTAAGAAATGTATTATGAGACCGTTCAATTTCATTTTCCAATAAATTATTTAAACTATTTTATTTTTGCTTCTATTGCGAAAACGAATCAACCGATCTCAGTTTTCTGCAGTTTTAAAATTAAATGGGGTAAGGTGGTTAAACCCAAACTGCAACCGACACTAATTTTAAACCTTCTCCTCGATATTTAAATTTGCGTGTTCTTGTCTAGACGTCAATTTCCTTGCTAAAAGAAATAATGGGGGTGGCTATTTTAGAAATAAAAATATTGTACATGACTTTCGTAATAAACTATTATAAAATATGCTTCTTGAATTTTAAATTGATTAGTATGAAACTGTTTCATTAACAAATAATGATGTTTGACCTTGAATTTCAATATTTAAATGGAACTGAAGTTGTTCGTGTATTTCCTCAGAATAAAATAACATTAATTCTGTCTTCTATGAACTTATTTTTGATTTATGTTTTGTGCAATTATACAATGCTATGAAAATCGTCTTTGATATTACTCAATACTTTTCATAAGCTTTTTCATTCATAAAGTTAGTGTAAATTAATTATCACTTACGCTGCTATGAAGTTTTGAAAGTTCAGCAATATTCTATATATCCAAAATATACACAAAAAAAGGAAGGGACCTAGTATGGCATCTTGCGGTACCCCTGAGGACACTAATTCTGAACATGAGTAACTAACTTTATGCAAACTTTTTATTGACGTAATTCTAAATACGATTGAAAGAAACAAGACAGATATTATCCAAACTATAATATTGCAGTTTTACTACAACTGTAATATTATTAGTGAAGAATGATATACTTCACTAAGTGATAACTGAAGTTAAAATGTTTAGAGAATTTTAACAGGACTAATTCGCTTTCAAGCTTTTCGCCAAGACTTGACGATACTATTTGGCTTGGACTATTAGAGTAGGCTTGACTATTGCATCAGATATATTCAAACGTGCTGTAGCTCTTAAGTGTTAATATTATCAAGAATGCACAAAATCGATAAACTATGTGGGCACATATTTTCTGTACTATTAAAAATGTTTAAATTTAAACTTATATAAAGTATCTCAGTTGGAACTATAGGACTTTAATTGCGCACCATTTGTATTTTGTCAAAGATGGGGTGTCAAAATTTAGGTACTGTTATCTACAAACCCTACGACGTCAATATGCTTGAATTCAACCAAGCATTACTAGCTTTATTTTCAAAGAAGTATGGTCCAACTACTCCACCACTCCAAAATGTGCACCAAATCATGCAACTTCGTAAATTCCTTTTTTTGTGAACAGCGTGTGGGTTCACAGCAGTTCAAATTTGACAATTTTGTTTGCTGACGTATCCGTCAACATGAAAATGTGCTTCATCGCTGAACAAAATTTTTTTGCAAAAATCAGAATCATCTTTCTTTTCTAACACCCAATTAATAAATATACGACGCTATACATGATCTGCAACATTTAACTGTTGTGTCAACTGAATTTTGGATGCTGACAGATGCAGATTTTTCCTTAAACTCCGATGCGTGGTGATTCTTGACATATTCAGTTGTTGTGCACGACGGCGAATTGATGTATTTGGATACTCCCGTATACTTTCTCTCATTTCGGAAATATTTTCACCTGACCAATCACCAGGAGGACGTATTAGTATTGACCTATTAACAACAGAAATCGTCTCTTCAAATTTATTGATTAAATTGCGAATTGTTAACTTTGTAGGTGCTTCATTTTGTTTTAATTTTGTGCACATTTTTCTTAATGCAACTGTAAATGATCGCTCACCTTCATAAAACAGTTGTACACAAACTTGTATATAGATATATATATATATATATATATATATATATATATATATATATATATATATATATAGATATATATATACATATATATATATATATATATATATATATATATATATATATATATATATATATATACAGGGAGAGCGAAACTAGATGTCTCAGCTCTATTATAAGAAAAGGAAAAACGATATAAAATATCCGAAAAGAGGTTCTTAAATGGGATTAAGTAAGGTCCATTTTAAACCGAATTTGCATATTTTTCCATATTTGGAAACTGAAGTAATGACGTCATCGAATGTTTTTTCCCATAAACATACCTATATTTTGGTATATTTGAAAGGAGCTAATCTTTCTGAACAAATTTTGTAAAGAACAATATTTGCTATCTTTTTCCGTTAAAAAAATTATAATCAAATTAGTAGCCTTTGTAAACAAATAGCAAAGTCGCATCTGTCAATAATTAAACATTATTAATTAGTATTATTTATTAATTTAACATTACAAAACACATAATATATTACAACTATTACCACAGAAAGAACCAAATCATGTAGGTAATTACTATAACTAATTTTCAATGTCACTACCTCCTACTTCTAAACACTTATCCAATCTCCGCCTTACTTCTCTCACTTGAAGCCTTACGAAACATTTCTCTAGATAGTTCATCGCAAATATTTCTGATTTATTCTTTTAAATGTTCCAAATCTGGTTCTGATGGTGTTCTGAAAACTTTATTTTTCGCAAGAAGAAGTCTAGTGGTGTCTAGTCCGGTGATTTAGGCGTCCACTGTTTCGGTCCATTTATACCTATCCAATTTTCTCCGTGAGTTCATTTAAATATTGTTGAAGAAATCCTTCTTTATGCTGTGGAGCTATGTGTCATGCTGAAAACACATGTTTGCTCGCATCTGTAATGGCACATTTTCGAGAAGCACAGGAAGTTATTCTTGAAGAAATTGCAAATATCGCTCACTATTTAAAATTCGTTCGTAAAAATATGGACAAATCAAATGTCCATTAATAATACCACACCAAACGTTAATTCCGAAGTGTCCTTGGTTTTCAATCGAATTGACAAAATGTTGATGTTCAGTAACTCAAAAATGTTCATTTTTTTATTGGGCTTACCGTTATTAACAAAACGGCTTTCGTCCGTCCACAACCCATGCTGAAAAAAGCTATTGTCATTGATCTCTAAGTTTACCATCACTTGGGCAACATAATTAATTCTTCGTTGTTGATGTTAATCTGGCAAGTATTCTAAGTTATGAATCGTGAATTTATAATCGTGATAACTATTTTTTTTTTCAAAATTTTTCGTACCGAACTATATTTTAAATTCAACTCACGACAAGCTTGCCGAATCGAGTTCCTTAGATGGTCTTCAAAATACTGCAAAGCAGTGTTAACAGTATTGTCATAATTAACCGTTTTAACAATTTCTCTTCCCATCTGATAAGAAAATGCCTCCTTATTTGCAAGTAAATTGCGTTCGAATCTTGCAAACATTTTTAAGCTTGGAATAACACGTTCGGAGTATCTCTGGGCGTATAACTGAACTGCTCTTCTAGGGTTCTTTTGAAATCCCCCATAAACTAAATAATATATCGACTTTTTCGTTGTGCGTAAACATTTTTTAAAGTCAAATGACAACAGAATAATATTTGTGAACCATTAGATTAATTATTGACAGATGCGACTTTGTTACTTGTTTCCAAAGGCTAATTGTTTAAATCGTGACGATTGCGAATTTTTGATATTACTTTTTTTTTACAAGTTTGCTTATAATTTTTAACGGAAAAAGATTCATTTCAATGTAATCAGAAAAATTAGCTGTTTTTAAGTATGCCAAAATATAGGTATGTTTCTGGGAAAAAGATTCGATGACGTCATCACTTCTGTTTCCAAATATTTAAATATGTGTAAATTCAGCTTAAAATAGACCTTATTGAACCCCATTTAAGAACCTTTTCTCAGATTCTTTCCATCGTTTTTCATTTTCTTATAAAGGAGCTGAAACGTCGAGTTTCGCTCACCCTGTACAATGTATAATCCAAAACTTCATTTTTTAATCTAAACCTTTAACTAACCACGTACGTTAGTATTATTCTACTAAAAATTATTTTAATTGTTATAACATTTTTACAAAGTGGACATGCACATTGTCTCTATCCTGTAGTTACGATATATTCCGGTACACTCATAGTCTGCGCACTCGAAAAAGTCACACATACACTGACGTAAACCCTAATCATAATTAACTTGCAATTCACTAAATGTGATTGACGACCATTTTAACACCCAAGTCATTACTTACCGCAAAGATCAAATTAGCTGCAAACACGAAAAGTTTCACCAGGCCTTCTGCACAACCCATTTTGAATGAATATTTTTATTTATTTTGCTTTTCGCGTAGGCACATATATGTATTAGAAGAGCCTTTGTTATCTACCCACGATAAGACGTTATCTGATAAAATTATTTATAAGTACACAACGAACTGCTTGCAAAGTAAGTCACCTGAATTTTTCGAGACTGTGCAATAATTCACGGGTGATAACATGCGACATATCTAAAAAGCTAAATTGACAGACCACATAAATGTCCAAGAGTGTGCTCAAAGGAATATACATAACGAAAATATACTATATACAATTAATTATTTTTAAGAGAACCTAGGTTTCAATTAATTACAAGTGTATATTTCCTATAGATTAATCCCCATGCGATAATTATAAATAATTATGTATTTATCGAAGTAAATTGGTTCCAAGTAATTCCGTGACAATTGTAGAATTTATCTCAACGTTTTACTGATCATTCAATCAGGTCTTCGGAGGAAATCCAAAAACCTAATTGTTATTGTTGTAATACAGGGTGAGTTGGGAGGAACGGACCAAACTCCAGGAGCGTATTGTACGCGTGAAAATAATGTAAAGAAACTCAAATGTTGTTATTCGATTTTTATTTGTTTTAAATTTATTGCGTAATTAAATATAAACAAAACTTCATACATTAACGTTTTGGTAATCATAGAATTATAAATGTTCAAAAATACCGCCATTCACCTCTAAACATTTTTTGCTTCTTCTACGAAGGGCGCCTATAGCTCTACTGATTGAGTCATATCTTTGTTTAAGATCGGCTGCAGCATTTCTAATATGCTGAATTAGTACATCCCGAGTGACCACTTTTACTTTATACTCTTCATCTTTGAACCAGCTCCATAAACAATAATCTAGTGCTGTGAGATCTAGAAATCTTAGAGGTCAACTAATAGGACCACCGCGACCAATCCAACGCCCTGGAAACATTTCATCCAAATGTTCCTTGACCTGATGAGCGAAATGTGCAGGAGCTTCATCGTGCTGGTAGTACATTTGCATTCTGACGAACATCCTCTAGTAGTCCGTGTAATTCATTTTGTAAAAAATTCAAGTAGTTGTCTCCTGTGAGGCGATTCTCCAAAAGGGTCAATTAAATAACCATCGACCATACCACACCACACGTTTACCGAAAACTTTTGTTGAAAGTTACTTTCGACTATTGCGTGGGGATTTTGATATGACCATACATGACAGTTGTAAGTATTATTAATACCGTTACGGGTGAATGTTGTTTGTAGATGCTGTACTCTCTGTACATGGTATGGATGAAAGCATTGCTGGTGGAGTGTATTTATTACTCTTGTTTGTGGAATTCCCAATTGAATACTAATTCCTCGTGAGCTGATAAATACATTTTTATTAGGATGTCTGTGATGTGAAAACTGTTGACGATATTCTTCAACAGCAGCTCTAGCATTCCCATTACAAAAACCATAAACAAACACCATATTTGCATATTCTAAATTTGAATACGTGTGTGGCATTTTGTAATACTTATACTAGATAAATATTTTTAATTACGCTATAATATGAAAACAAATAAAAATCGGATAACAACAGTTAAGTTTTTTTACATTATTTTCACTCGTACAATACACTTGTTGAGTTTGGTGCGCTCCTCCCGACTCACCCTGTATATTGTGTTTCTGTTCGTCGTTATATAATATAACGAGAGTCGTTATAATGAGAACTTATATCTAATATTTTGGCATTACCATAATCTATTCGACAGGGATGTATCCTATCGCCATTACTTGTCAATCTGTACTCGGAAGAAATATTTTTAGAAGCAATGCTTGAAACATTATAATCTGCGAAAATATTAACGACATCAGATACGCCGACGACACCTTAATCCTGACCAGTAACGGCGAGGATATCTGCAAATAGTTATAAATCGTTTGGTAAACATCTATGAGTCTTAAAGTTAATATGGTCTTAACATCAACATAAAGAAAACAAAGTATATGATTATTATTAAAAAAAAAAGTGCTCCAGATAATGGCTTAATAATAAATGGAGCATCCTTAGAAATAGTTAAAATAGCACAGTACCTAGGTAGCCGACATTAATGAAGGGACCCTTCTAGAGAGGTCAAGATCAGGATAGAGAAAGCCCGGGCTACCTTCATTAAAATGAGCAAGTTATTCAAAAGTCATAACCTTAATCTGGCACTTAGAACGCGAATGCTGAGATGCTGTCTTCCCCGTCCTCTTATATGGTTCCGAAGCTTGGACCACAACAGAGGCAACACTCAAACGTCTCGAAGCATTCGAGATGTGGTTGTACCGTCAGATGCTGAAAATGAAATGGACCGATAGAATAACAAATGTCAAAGTCCTTACACGTATGAACAAACATACAGAAATTTCGACAACCTTAAAGAGGAGACAGTTGGAATATTTTGGGCACATAATGCGATATCCTGAAAAATATGGAATTCTTAATCTCATAATCCAAGGATAGATAGAAGGTAGGAGAGGCCCCGGAAGAAGGAGAACATCCTGGTTAAACAACTTAAGATAATGGTTTAACAAAACAACTGTACAACTTTTCCGCGCAGCAGTTAGTAAAGTTATGATATCTAACATGATCCAGTCTATGATCGATAACGATCGATAACGGTCAAGGTACTCCAGGAAGAAGATAATCTATTCTGTCCTTGAAGTTCTATTCTAGTTCCTGCGTACGTTACTTATTTGTAAATCTTAAACTTATGTGTCATTTATGATCCATAATTCTGAACTGGATGCTTCTGCCTGTTTGAACAATATATCTCCTTCTATCGTTGTTAGAAGAACGTGTCTGTTATATATTCTTGATTATTTTGAAACGTACAATTATATTTTCCCTATGAACTTTCCCTAATCTGTCTATAACTCTGACAATAATAGTAGAAATTCATAATTTCTTAATTGCTCTTAGTTTTTCGTCTATTCATATGAATTTTATTCCAGGACATTTTCTATGTTTCTATAAATACTAACGTTCTCATTAGATATCTCTTTTTTCATAGATGGTGATGAGAAGAGGCATGTAGATAATGATCTGTGCATATTTTCCTCCTGTATGTTCTCTAAGCCAGATTGTTTTGAGCGCATTTCACTAGTACATCCAAGAATGGCACAATTCCTTCTTGTTTCTGTTCTCACTTGTGGTGAAGGTGACGGTGTTGCTTACATGGAGATAATAGTCGGTGTAAATCTTCTTTTTGTACACTTTGTAAACTAGTTTGTTATCTAGAGTGCATTTCACTAATACATCCAGAAATTATGAATTCCATCTTACTACAGCTCCTCCATGAATTTAATACTTGAATTTTGGTTGTTCGTCAAATTCTTCTATAAATAAATTAGTTACTACCTGTAAGAATAGCTATACAACAGCCGCTTCGTCTTGTCTACAGTAATATTCTTCATTTTATAGAAAATATGTAATTATACATACATTATTTGGCTAGGTAAAGGATTTCTTGTTTTAAGTCACTCATTGCACCCACTGGTGCGATGACAGCGACATCACATCGAGGTATTACACAACCATGTTATTATTTATTATTACATTACATTGACATAGAAAGTATGCGGACCTGAAGATTAAAAAAAGAGACATTTACTGAGAAATAAAACTCAACGATGAAAGAAACGCAACTACATATAATATATGTTTTTTTCTATTCAATTTTCTTTTATTTAAACACCGTAACACTTAGATTTTTTATGTATCCTTCATGAAAATGTTATCGTACCCAGACCGTCAATCATCCTATTATTGCGAAATAGGTGATCATGCCACAAAGTGCATGCTGCACTTTATGAAATTTTCTACGCGTCATATCCGATTATTTGCTTTATTGCTGACATCTTTGTATGTAGTAAGTGGAGCAGGTCCATGAATATTTAGACTAACAGCTCTCCTAGTAAACCTGTCAGCTTTTGTGTTACCTCGATGTGATACTAATACGCACTAACACAAATATTTTCATGTTCGTATTACAGTAATACTATTTTTATTTTGTTGCTCCAGAGGGTCAGCAGTCAGCAGGGTCGGATTGTCTACTGTCAGTGTAGATTATTTATTGTGTAAGGTCTATCAAATACGAATTAAGGGGGCGTTATTACAGACCACCTATAGGAGAAGCATCAGGCGCCAATATCCATTTGGCGGTATGGTGGCCTAGATGAGGGGTTCACTGCGGGACAGGCAGGATTATTGCCCATTACCCACTCATCGCTGTAGACCCAGACAGCCTCGTGAAGGGTGATCTGCCTTTCCCCCCGCCTCACCCACTCCCAGCACGAGAAGCGCTACTCGGAGCGAAACAGGAGCAAAGTGCCTGGCGGCGATGAGTTCGAACAGACTTCCCTTTCTCCTAGCGTTAACCTCACCGGCTAGGGCCTCTTCTGGCGCTCTTCTTGTCTTCTCGTTTTCTTTCATCACCGGATGTCTGCCCCCGGGGGCGTAATCTTTCGAGGGTCTCGCGCGCAGCACAGGAATTGGATGGGGGTACGTTAGGGTGAGTCTTGTAACTCAGGACGAAGGGTTATCTGGGAGTTTACGGAAACCCCCAGCTCAACCTCCCAAGGTCGGGAGGCAAGAAGTGTGGCAATAGAGCCCCACTTCCTGTAGGTAGATGTGAAAATGTCTATGTCGGTCCACCTGTAAGGTAAGGTATGGTTATCGGGCGACAAGTGTATATGGCCTGGTATAATCAATAAATAAATAAGTTGGGGTGCTCCCCCCACGTTCTCTCGTATGATCTTGTTTTCATACGAGAGAACCTGGAGTTTTGGTCTCTTATAGCGGTGCAGTCCTCCCTGGTCATAGTCAGAAGTTGCTCTTATCAGGGGGTTCTCGTCGTCCATTGTCCGATCGTAGAGCTTCTTCGCTCTATTTTGAATCTTCTCCGTGATGGTCTTGTACTCTAGATCTCTTTTGATGTCGTCATTTCTGACGAACCAGAGAGCGTCCAGAGCACGTCTTAACGCGATGTTCTCTACGGCTTGGATCTTCTTTATGTGCATCTTGGCAGCGTACCCCCCATGCGGTAGAAGCGTACATTAATTGGGGCTGTATTGTTTCATGTGCTGTTTGATAATCAGCAGTTTGTTCCTTAGGTTGAGGTCCGTGTTGCGTCCCAGCACTACACCTATTTTTGCCAGAGTTGGATTTGGCTATCCCTGTATAGTTCCTAATGTAGGCCTGCCACGTTAAGGACGCATCTATCGTCACACCAAGATACTTGACGATGTAGGTCCATGGGATGTCCTCTCCGTTGATGATGACTTCGTTGGCTAGGGTTTCCCTGGTTTTCTTGAAGAGAATGGCCTTGCTCTTGTCCGCGTTGATGGCCACCTTCCATCTATCGCACCACTCCTCTAATTCATCTGCGGTTCTCTGGAGGTATCTCGTCACCATGTGGGCCCGCCTTGAGTTTGCGATGATAGCGGTATCGTCGACGTGGGGAGCAACGGTGGTTTGATCCGTCCTAGGGAAGTCCGAGATGAAGATCGAGAACAGGTGTGGAGATAGGACTGCTCCTTGCGGTACCCTTGCCTCTATGATCCTGTAGTTGGAGAAGGCGTTCCACACCTTGGCTCTGGCTCGTCTCCTGCTAAGGAAGGATTGTATTAGGCTTACCATCGGTACTGGATATCCTTGGTCCAGCATTTTGACTAGTAGTTCATGGTGCCAAACTATGTCAGAGGCCTTGGCAACGTCTAGGAAAATAGCTCCGGTAACATTCTTGTGTTGGAACCCCTCTGTTTGTATTTCACCAACCTCGAGACCTGCAGCTCAGTGGAGTGTATTTGTCGGTAGGCGGACAGTTCATCTGGGATGATGTTCAGCTCACAGGATAGCTCCTCGAATCGGTTCAGGATGACTCTCTCGGCAACTTTGCTCATTGCGGGTAGTAGATTGATGGGCCTATAATTCGAAGAATGCGTTAGGTTTCTGCCTGCCTTGGGAATGAAGATGACGTCTGCTATCTTCCATCTCTCCGGGAAGTGCCTTAATCGCAGTATGGCGTTGATGATTTTGAGCAATACTGCTAGCTCCTTCTTTGGCAATCGTTTGAGAGTCCGATTTCTGATGTTGTCGCATCCTGGGGCCTTCCGTGTCTTGAGGTTATCCAGGATCAGCCTGACTTCTTCGGCCGAAGCTGATCGGAACGTGAAATCGCCCTCGGGCATCCTACGGACGCGCCTCGCTCGACGCTCCACATCCTCGCTCCAGTCCTCGTCATCGTTGTTGTTCTGGTTTTCCCTAAACTGTAGTTAAAGGCTGTCCGCGAACGGTTCCGTCTTCTCTTTGTTGATATACACCAGTCCCCTATCTCTGTGTAACGGTGGGGTCGAGGGAGTTGGGGCACGTAGTGCTTTCTGGGTCTTCCAGAGGCTGTTGTCCTGGGCTGAGAGGGACTCCAGGTGGAAATTTCATCTGACCTGACATTGTTCATCAAGCGCGGATTTGACTCTACGACTGAGTTGGTTAATGGCGTGCCTATCCTCGGGTCATCTGGTCCGTCAGGTTTTCCTTTTGGCTGCACGTCGCTTCCTGATGAGCCAGATGGTGTCTGGCGGGAGTGCTCCCGTGGGATTTCTAACTTGTCTCGTCGCGGTCTCCGTTGTGCTTTGACTGAGGGCGGTCTGAATGTTTCTCTCTTAAGGTTCTCAGTGGCCGTTTCCAGGTCCTCCATCGTGTCGATGGAATGAATGGTTTCGATGGTCCTTTGGAGGGTGTTTCTGAGTTGGGTTGAGAAGGCAAACCAACTTGACCCAATGGTCAAGTTGGTTTGCCTTCTGATGAACTCCGGGCTCCCTATCTCGATGTCTTCTACAACTCGTATCAGGATGGGATTGTGATCTTACGATCGTTCTTCAATGTTCCGGACTTCCTGGACTGCTACGTTTTGTAGCAGTGCGATGTCCAGGACGTTTGGGACTCCATTGCCTTGATAGTGAGTTGGCTTCGGCGGTCCAAGTATCTGAAGCTCCCAATTGTCATCCTGGAACGTCAGGACTGCCCCCGTTGGTTGGTGGTCCTGCTTATCCATAGTGGGTATTTCGCATTGAAGTCTCCTATGGCAACTATCCGTTTCCTTGCAGGGAGGATAGCTTCCAGGTCTTGCTGATCGATGCGTCTTTGGGGCTTTTTGTAGCAGGACACTAAAGTGAGCTCGTCGTATTGCCTGGACATGGCTTCGAGTTGGTCCAGGTCCGGGAGAGCGATAGGATGTTAGGTTCTCGTTTTTGACTAGGATTTCCGTTGCGCCGCTGACCCAGGTGCGGTCCTTCCTGTGAACCTCATATCCTTGAACTCTCAGCCGATTGTCTGGACGTTGCTTAGTCTCTTGCAGTGCCATTATGTCGATGTCGAACCGGGCTAGAATTTCATCCAGCTCGGTTTTCTTGCCCTTGATGAAGTTGGGGTTCCATGAGGTTATCTGCAAGGGCTTCGTCCCTCTAGGTTAGTTAGCCTTCTAACCTCTGACCAGCACAAAAAGTGCACTCATTGCTGAGTACATCTGGTGCATCGCCTTAAGGTCGGGGGCTGAGGTAGCTGGGGTGTTCTTGGGAGTGGTCCTGAGAGTTCCTTTGGGGATGGCCTTGGGAGACGCGCTTCCTAGGCCTCGTCTTGCTGCATCGGCGACGCTTTTTTGCTGGAGACGTGTTTGTGGCGGGCTCCTTGGGGGCGGCCTGAGGGTTCACCGTCTCCGGTTTCGGGCTGATGTTCTTTGTCTTCAGATACTTGGGGCATCCTCTGTAGCTGGCTGGGTGGAGTCCCGCGCAGTTGGCACATATCACCGGACTGTTTTTGTCTTTCTTGCAGACTTCGGAGTGATGGCTGCTACCGCATTTAACGCATTTTGGTTGAGCGGTGCATTTGCTCTGTGCATGTCCAAAGCGTTGGCTTCGATGGCACTTGCTCACTACTTGTTTAGCTCGTTGTTTTTCGGTCTTAACAACTAGTCTACAGTAATAGATGAGGTTCAGGATTCCCTCGCCCTTCTCGAGAAGCTGGACGAGGATAAGTGACATCACCGCTTTGGTGCGGCGACTCGTCATCCTCTGGACAGACGCTGGCATGAATCCTTGATCTTTCAAGTCTTTCTTGATCTCCTCCAGTGGGATGCCATGTGGGAGCCCTCTTATTACAGCTCGTAAGAGCTTGTTCTCAGGCAGTGAGTACGTGTGGTACTCGTGCTTGTCCTGAGCCAGAAACTTGGTCAGGTCTCCGTAGTTCTGGACCGTCGTGGGATGGATCTGGATGCCATCTCCAACCAACCTGGCCTTGGTGTAGTGGATCAGGTGTTTTTCCAGGTACTGGCTGACCTCACTCCACTTCTCTTTCTTCCTCAAGATTACTGAAGGAATCCTGGGCTCGGTGGGTGCCACAGATTTTTCCACGGGGGTCGCGGATTTCTTCGCCGGAGCCTTGGATTTGGCACTGAGTCCCGGCGTGGCACGAGCTAGTCCTATATTGTTGGTCCTTATGGGAGGATCTTTTGGTTGGGCGTCATCCATTTCCATACTTTCCTGTTTTTCTAGGAGGGTGGTGATGGCCTGGAGTTTGGACATCGATTAGGCATGCGATTGAGTCAGCTACCTTTCCAGTTCGTCGATTCTGGTCCTCTAGGCCCGACAAATATCTGTTAACCTACGGAGTAACCTCCCTCAAGGCCTGGTTTTCCTCTCTGAGGGCCTCGCTTTCCTCGTTCCGTCTTACCGGTGATCGGCTTCTAGAATTTTGACTCCGAAGGGAGCGGTTGGAGCTACTGCTCCGCTGGCGCCTGTGGTAGACAGGCATCGGGGATACGGGGGTGGGCATCGGTTCTCTGTCGGGTTCGGACTCTTCCGAATATCCTACGGAGTCGCCGTCCTCATATTCTAAACTCATGCCGCCCTCACACCTTACGGTGTGAGTGCCTACCCTGGTGGTCTTCGTTAGCTCTTGGTGTAGGGCTTCTCAGTCCCGTGGAAGAAAATTGGTCCGAGAAACTGTTTTAAAAACTATTTTGTGGACTTGTTAGGCTATAAAAAAGAGTTAGTTAGCTTTAAAATGATGAAAATTAATAAATGTCTATACAAGAAAAGTTCTGTTAGATTTGAAAACAAAGAAAGTATATTTTCCTGAAAATAAAAAAGTATTATTAATCCTGGAAACGGAACAGTATGAGTAATCATCAAGAAAGAAAAGTTTGATTAATTCTGAAAACAAAAAAGTATGGGTTAAATTGTAAATGAAATCAACTGGAGTCGATCAATTATCTATGCAGTTACCCACACAGACAAGTCACTGTTCCAGTTAATAACTATGTAACCTGAGCAGGTAATCGGGGTTTTTCCTCGCTGCTAAGGTAATATAATCTGAGCAGGTATTTGGGGTTTTCCCTCGTTGCTTATGCGGCATCGGCTTTGGGTTAATATCGGGAGCACTTTGGTAAATACGTCCTCTCGCTTCATGGTCTCGACATAGACTCTGAAGCATCAGGCTGATAGCGTCATTTCACAGGCGACTTCTAGCATTTCTACATACCTTATTATGTTGTATACCAACAAGCATACGATAGTAATCAGAGTCACCTGTACTAGATATATATCCTATATTCCAATATTCTAAATGGATAAGCATTCTTGATCCTAACTGTACATTGAATTAAAATGAATAAACAAATAAAAAAAATTGTATTAAAATAGTACAATCGACAAAGATTATTATTAGATGGTTTCGATTACTTGACCTTGTTACCTTGAATTAAATATACTCTTCATCTCAAAATGTTAACGCGCTCTATTGACTAAAAGTATTAAGTAAAAGTAAAGTTATAATTACATCGTTTTTATAACTTTATTTGAACACAGTAAATAATGTGGAACAGTTTTCAAAGTACTCCTGTAGCCTCAGAAGGGCCACAGAAGTTTTATTTCAATTGAACCTTTAATTTGGTTATAAATTACTTTTCATTTCAATAATGTTATTGATTTTTATATAATTCTGACTAATACATTGTTTCCATCCATGGTAATGGAAGTAAAATAGTTGCTATACTTACAGTTTATACGGGATGATGTTATTTTAATTATCCTAATGTACATGTCGTCGCACAATCAATGATATGTGTGTTATAAGTACATTTTATTGGTAATATCCTTTTACCTACCAGATGGCACTTTTTTTTATAAACACAAGTGTACTGTCTAACTAATTTAATACCTACCTGCATATAGTAAATACTGTCATGCGCGATTGGTTCCCCGCTCTGCGCATCCATTTTGGAGCGCGTCGATATAGGCACTCTCTGACCTGCTTCATTCTCACTCGTCCCTTCGCTTCGCTTCGTGTCCTACACTTCGCCTAGCTATGCGCTTCGCCGGTCTTATCGTTTACTCCAGTCTTCGACTAGATTCTGCAGCGAAATTTCTGGTGAACTGTGCTTCACACAGAGATTATTAACCACAAAAAAAAATCAACAAAAAGTCGTCGCACTCGACGCATTTAACGCCGACGATTACGATCGCCACGTGGCCGCGCCATTTTAGTGCCGTTGACCCACCATCACGATTGGTAGCGGTCTTCCGCTGTGTATCAATCCACCGATTTGATAAAGGCTTCGTAGAATATCCAGGTGAGTTATTTAATCAAGTATTTCATCGTCTCCGAGGGTCATCTGACGCCATCTTGGGATTTCATCATCTCACGTGATCGAGGCCACGCCATTGCCGCCAAGGGGCAGCTGCAGCCGTTATCCAGCTATCTACGCCAGTGTTTTAGTGCCAGGAACGAGCTAGAGTGTATCGCCTAGCTTCGCCATCGCCAATTTACTCGGTGATTTATTTCTGCCTAGAGCTTTATATAACCCGTGTTTAATTTTATTCCAGGGTCAGTACTGGGAAGAAGCCCTGCAACTAGGTGCGACATTGCACTAAGTCCCCTAGCACCTACATATAGGGGTTACGACTCCTGGTGACCACCTACCCCTAGTCTAGGCGTGCCGTACCGTTGGGATCTCTGCTTCTTGGACGTGACACGAAACACTGTTCGTACTTGAAGTGGATATCTCTTCTGAGGGGCGCCGACTAACAGGTATTAGGTCGGGAGGCCGGATCCTTCGAAGCCAACGTGGGAAAGCGCGGGAAGCCGCACTACGTTTAGAATCCATCCACGCCAGCCGCGTATTTCGTACGTTCTCCCAGGTTCATCGTCCACATCGAGTAGCCCCAGGCGAGGCTAACGCTGTATGGATAACTAGCGGGAACACTACTTCGCCGAAGCCATGAAGACAAGGAGCGGTCGGATTTTAGGAGCCCCCGACGCTCGACACACGCCAGTGTCGACGTCGACACCCAACCTCAATGAGGGAATAACCAGCTAGCGGGTCTCTCCACCAGCGAGGTTTCGAACGGCCGCATCGAGGATATGGGAAGCCTCGATCAACGTTTCGCGGAGAGGCGCATCCACCCCCAGTGCAGGAGCGCGAAGTGGGGCGGCGCCTAGCCGCGAGATCATCGACAACTAGTGCGCGGTGACCAGGAATTCGAGAATGGTGACTCCAGCGGGCCGCGCCGACTCGCACAACACTCAACCTGTGCTGGTACTACCAGCTTCCGCTGCCCGCGGAAATGAGGGAGCGGGAGATCGACGACAATACCTTATCATATAAATATCCACGTAAATGGTTTATGTTAAAAAATAGTAAACAATATTTACACTACCAGTTTTATAACTTGTTGTTTTAGTAGTAAAGGAACGTTTTACATTATATAAACAGATGTTTATAAAATTAACAATTCCACTGGTATAATTGTACAGCATGTTGATTAAGGTTAGCATAATGCTCATAATTTTCATTCGCACCAATGTTAGCAATAAAATATATAGAACAAACACCCGATATTTGTTCTAATTATTTAACATCTATTCAGCAAAAATATTAAGAATGATTTCAGGGGTTTTCGATTTTATATCTGGATTAAGAAATCCAGATATAAAATCGAATTCTGCGCATATTCCCTAGGTATATTTCCAATATCTTCTGTACAGACAATGTGCATAATACAATGACAAGTTTTAGAAATCTATGTCGATGTACGAGTAAGTGGCTTTAAATCTAAGGTCTTATTTATCTCTTCTGGAGTCTTCTCAAAGCGTAATTTTGTGGCAAAAACTGATTAGCTTTATTGTGTCGTGATTTTCGGAGAATAAGCTATCAATAAAGATAAATAATTATAAAGTGTTACCGCATACATTAAAAAAGCAACCACTAATATATGACAACTCTCCTGATGATACAGTTTTAACACGCTCTGAAACTATTAAGGATATTGGTGTGTACTTTGATGATAAACTGTTATTCTTTGGGCATATAAATGTAGTCCTTAGTGCATATAAAACTCTTGGTGTAGTAATCAGAAACACGACTTAGTTTAATAACACTGTTACTTTACTAAAATACTTATATTTTGTGTTACTTCGTTAGAAATATCTGAATTTGAATATTGTAGCATCATTTAGTATCTTTTTAGGGTTCAATTGTAGTACGTTTATTATTTTTAATACACTAATGAGATATCTCATGCAAAATTCAATTTGGCAAGGACATGCCGAATTTCGTCAAGATAATACTAATTTTGTTATACCTGGCAAGCTCATACCCAACATATTTACAAGATTATCATTTGAGAATTCATGAAGTTCCAATTTACTTCCTAAGAATAATTTATTGAGCCCCTGGTTTGAGATCAACGTCGTCAAAAGAAAATATGTAGAAAACTTCAACGTTGACTCTTATTGTATTATTTATTTAATTTGTAACTCTTTTTATTCCTAACTAGAAATATACACAATAATTAAATACCATTATAATTATTTATTTTATTAAATAAAAATGTTATACATTTAATCTATCTGTAGAGTTACCTAGAGCTAGTAAATAAATTTTAAGCGATCAGATGAGGCTTATTACTAGATATAGTTCACAGTACAAAATCGTTGAAAAGACAATTATATATAAATTTTGTTACATATAAATAAAAGTAATACCAATGCATAAAATAAAATATATACAAAAAATCAATAAAACGTCATATTTGTTATAAAAATATTCTTTTTTAGATCTATAAATCAGATCTATAAATTTTTTCAATAAACTAAAAAATACACTATCAACAATGCTAATGATCATCTTATGAGTATTATATTCTCTAATTAAGAGGTAAGAGGCGTATTAAATCTTTAGGTAAGTTATATTAAAATTTACTGAAGATATTTTTAATTGATTAATAGTTGAATTAATATTTGCCAGTAAATGCTTTTCACATTTATTTTTATATTTATAAAATTAAACAAACATCAAAATAAGGTCAGACCAGTGGCGGCGACAGGGGTGGGCACGAGTGGACGAGAACCCAGGCAAAATCCTTTTCGCCCAAACAGTTGCTCAACCTCTCATATAACACCACTATATCACAATCGCACATAATAATATATTTAACGCTCTCGCCCAGCCTAGATATTTCCTACCTATTTTCGCCCAAGCTTAAAATAATGCTAGCGCCGCCACTGGGTCAGACATTAGTTTAGACATAGGCACTCCGTTCGGTCATCAGCCCGCAGGATCGGACTGAGGAATGGTACAGGCCGTCAGTAATAGAAAAAAGTGTAAAATTCACTATGCATGCGTACAAGAAGGAGCGGCGAAGCAACTGAATTGAAATTCTGGTGCAGGTGGAGCTTCATCGCAAGTGGACAATAATAGTAGCGAGACTAATTCCTGCTCTAACAACATCGGGAAACGTTCAGGATTCTCTACCGCTAGTTTATCTTGGTAAAAATTTACTCCCTCATCTTGGCCAGGCCTTAGAATGTCCAGAAGAGTGCCGATGTCTAAAGGCCATAACTAATTTGATGATGATTCAAATTATATATTATAATTTAATTGGATATTA
This sequence comes from Rosalia funebris, assembly GCA_037954035.1. NCBI lineage: Eukaryota > Metazoa > Arthropoda > Insecta > Coleoptera > Cerambycidae > Rosalia > Rosalia funebris. The sequence continues at coordinate 1,644,420 of JAZFAV010000039.1, forward strand.
TTTTTAACCGTATAAAATCGAATATCATTCCATATGGTATTAATTGATGATTACCATAAATGTGTAAAAAGGTGCTCAATATATCTATGTAGAGACAATCACTATATGGGTTAATATATTTTAGTCCTATAGCCACTGTATAATGTCTATCTTAAATAAAGCCTCAAACTATATACCAAAGTATTTAAATAATATCACAGTACTTTTGTAAAATCTTTTCCGATAGTAAAATAAGAAAACTAATTTATAAAATTGATATTTACCATTTAGCACTTAGTTGCTATACTCGTATTAGTTATTTCAAAACCGAGTTATTTAAAATAGCTCTTTCGAATTTAATTGATGTGGTTATTTAGCCTGAGATTCATTACTGTTTAGATTTTTAAATATGAGTAAACTATTTGGCGTTTCTGGCTCAGCATTTTCTTTCTATCTGAATAATCCTACCATATCACAACATTAGCCAGATTCAGGATTTATTCAATATATATAATCCCATAAATACTTTATTACTACTAGTGATAAACCTCATTGAAGTTACATGTACCGTGAATAAGCATCTCTAAAATGATTTAGTATCTATTTTGACAGAAGACAGAAAATGAATCATATACATTTACTTCGACACTTATAGAAATGGAGTACGTGAATGTGCTATAGATCCACGTTATCAACACCAGTATATTAAGGTTGATACTTGTTGAGCTATGGCAATAGCTCACTCTCCCTTCTGATACTACCCCTCACGCAGAAGGCGAATACGGCACAGGCAAGCTGAAAGAAAAAAAAGTATGTTAGTGAAAATATTACTCATCGGTGCACAATTAATTGTTGAGATGCTCGTTAATAGATAACTACATTATTCTTTTTCAAGGATAATTTGTTGTGGATATACTATCTACCGAAAGTATAAAAAAATAGCGTATACCATAGTTTTTGTGCAGATTTATGCGACAAGGTCACCGATAACTGGACCCCCCGAGTACGTACCATCAAGCAAATTCGTGGCGGTTCTACATTTTTTAAAACATAATTAATACATACAAAGTGATTTGTGTAAGAGGTGTAATGGTAAGAATTCGTCATGAAATACAATACAACGTATATATACCTCCTGAAGTTATTGACAATGTTCAAAAAAAATGTATTGATCGTCTTGGATACTTTCAGGATATATATATATATATATATATATATATATATATATATATATATATATATATATATATATATATATGGCGAGTTTTGCAACTTTTAGTATCGCTCGCATCCCAGACGTCATCATTTTCTATCGTTCCAGTCTCCTTCGTGGAGTCCTCCAGTTTCCATTGCGGTGCGGATGTTTGAAATCCATTTTTTACGTGGTCTTCCTCGTTTATTTCTTTGTGTTGGTGTCCAGTTCCAAACCTTTAATGGTATCCTTTCTTCGTTCATTCGTTGCAGGTGTCCATACCATTTTAACTGCTTTTCGGTTATATCGTCCATTATCGTATTTTTTACTTCAATTTTCCTCTGATGGTCTCATTTCTTACATGGTCAAGTAAAGTTAAATCGGAACAATTCTCCAGTACATCATTTCGGTTGAGAGAAGTTTTTGTGACATATTTTTATCTATAACCCACACTTCTGACCCATACGTCAGTGCTGGCTGAATCATAGCCTGATATATACTTCTTTTTGTTTTTTTTTGTTAGGTTCTTACTCCACAGGATTAGGTGTAGAGCTTTAATCATATTCTTTCCTTTTCCTATTTTCTTTAGTATATCTTTATTATCTTTTCCGTCTTCATCTATTGTAACTCCTAGATATTCGTACTATCTAACTTTTTTTATTATTCCTCTTTCTGTTTTGATGTCTTGTCCTGTGCTTCCAATAGTCATGTATTGTGTCTTTTGTATGTTTATTTCTAAACCCCATTTTGTGAATTCTTTTATGATTCTTCATATTTTCAGTTAATTTTTTAAATAATCATTGGCATTGGAATTTAGTATATTGTAATGGCAAAATCGGTTATCTTAACATTTGTTATTAACTTCTTAGCCTATACTTGACCTACACTCAGCTAATATAATTATTATAGTAGCGTATGTAAAAAAAATGTACTCTTACAAGTACAAATTCTGTAATAAAAATTTCCGTAAAAAAATATCGGAGACGTCATATCTCCTACAAAAATCACCTTGCATGTATTAAATATATTTAAAGAATTCGTAACTAAGAATAAAATTTATTGGACCCAAAAATTTTTCCCAAAAGTAACTGTATTAATTTGTGTAAATATAAAAACATGTAAAATATGTAAAATAAAATTATTGGGGAATTTAATTAACTCAATTAATACTTCTATTACTTTGTGTATTTAAGAAAGATTAAAATTATTATAAATGAAACTGCATTAAGACCACTGATTGTGGAGAAGGAATGAAGTTAGTACTAAATTATGATTTTATCAATAATTCTAAATCAATTAACACCAGAGAATACTATATAGGTACTATATGGCAGTGTATAGCTTCACACAGATACTGTATCGACAATTATGCGGGTTGTGCAGAATTGTCTTAAGAATTGTGAACTTAATATCTTTGTTAAATTAATTAGCACCTATATTTTTCTAAATATACATGTGGTGATAGATGTGTGGCAAACGACGAGGAAGATTTTGTAATTATTACCAGCTATGGTGGTAACAATCTGCTTTGAATTACATTTGACTTGAACAGAAATAACTCTCGGTAATAATAACTTCAGGAATTGGAAGAAATTCAATATATGTTTTTAAATTTTTGTATTACGATTTTGTATACGTATATTTAGTGTGATATGTTTTACTGTTAATAAGATGGATTTATAGTTACTTATGTCATATTTGTCCCTCAGTAATATATTTTAGATAGAAATAGTAAGTTTTTGAAAATATTGGAAAGATTTTAAAAACTCATAATTGAGTTTTTAAAATCTCATAATTGAGTTTTAATTGTTTCATTTTTTCGGTCAATGGAATTAATATTTTTCATTACGTTTCTGTGTTTTGTGCTATCCTCAGAGAATGACAATTTTAAAAATTTTCAATGATACTTCCTCAAGTATTTACCATTGGAATACTTACTTCAATCAGTGCAAAGAATACTGCAATCACCCCAGTTACCACTAAACTCCCCATTATAATATTCGATAATTCTTCCGTGCAGCTTGTCTTGTAGCCTAACATAGGAGTGCATGTCGCGACAGTTTCGTTACAACAACTTTTCATAATCACTGTCGAATTCAAAGCCACGTCGGGTCCGTTAGGCCCTTTGAGACCACAGCATTGCAACTAAAAAAAAAATGGAATATAATTTTTTTTTGTATATATGTTTGACATAAAAATCCACATCCCTTTAAGCTTTAATACTAATTTGTAAGCTTTAATACTAATAATAAATTCAAGACAACAATAATGGTAATAAATTTGTTTAAATGTATTATATGGTTAAAAAGTCAATTACAGGTAAAGGACGAAGTCTACTTTAACCCCCAAAAAATAATATAATTTGACACACAAGATTAAACGTAAACTAAGTTTTACTACTAAAAAAGTGTCTACAATATAATTATAAACAGCAAGGGTCAAAATATGGATCCCTGTGGAATGCTCGATGTTACAGAACCGTATTTAGGAAACGAGTTTTCAATATAAACTCGAATATTTAAACCATAGTTCCTATGTGATATTATAATTAAATGATTTCAACTAATGATTAACAAATTAGGATAGTATTATCGTGAAGAAAACATTAATAAATAACAGAAAGGTACAATAATGTCAAAGGCAATGAAAATGGTATTAATGAAAAAATTTAGAAAAACAATTGGAGGTGAAGTTAAATCGTAAGAATTTGAATTCAGTAGCGTGTAACCCGTATCGTATAGTGTATCCTTCTCTAGCTCTTATCACTACCTCCATTCGTTTGGATATGCTATTGAATGCTATGATATGGATATGCTATGATCAAGTGGTGAATGATTTCCTGAAGAATTTCCTTCCACTCGACAAGAACGACTTGTTCGAGTTCCCTAAGTGACGTCTAACTGATCGTCTTAGTGCATCCCATAGACGCTCTATGGGGTTCATATTCGGGCTTCTTGGTGGCCACTCCATAGTTGGAATATTCGAAAATTGAAGGTAGTCTAACATCCTGACCTGGCAACATGGGGCCGAGGGTTCTTAAACACGTTATTAACAAACAATTGCAAAATGTTACTTTACATCTGTCAAACAATCGCAATTGTTTATCAGTAGTTACAGAGGGTAGAACACCTACATAAAATGTTTAAGGATTTAAAGCTTCAAAAAATTAGAAGAAATAATGAAAATTTTTGTTGATGTGTTAATTTTTTCCAGGAGTGTTTTTTCTAATATCTATTTTAAGATACAATTTGAAAATCTTTACACATGAAGCATCGCATCTATTGTAACACAGTTTAGAACATAGAAGTAAATGACCTACAGTATAAAATTATCCAGAGTATATGCAAACGCAAATGCAAGTACCAAAAACGTTCTAAAACTATTTTTAAACAGTTGTAGATGATATCATAATCAAAACAGATTGTTGGGAGACAAAGAAGGAATTAGGGAGTTGTTTTAGAATTTTTATTAAAAACAATTGCATACGTAGCATAGCATATATTGCATACATATAAATTTATTTACATAGATCGCTCTAACGTTCGTATTTGCAATTTATTGTAATTGTACTTCAGTACTATCACCTAGTGATTAATGATTTCAATTACATAAGAAATGATATTTTCAAGAATGTTTTAAACTTCACATAGAGTAGTTTTAGTCAGTAATTACATAGATATCGTCCATATCATATTACAAGATTGTTTATATACATATATTTTATTTAGTTGTATTCCTTTTTCGACGCTTAACTGATAACCTCTATCCCCAGTAGAAATATTAACAACCAATTACTTGCTTGTGCCCAGAATGTTATCGGTTTATAAAAATAATAGAAATCATCTTATTAAGAAAAGATGGAAACAAAAATTGAGAAGATTAAATTAAGAACAGTCCCAAATTCAATAACTGATGTCAAGGATAGAAATTAAGACCACGTCTCTTATGCATGTCTAATGTTATTATGAAGACAACAAACAATATTGCATATACAATTTTGTTTGAATTTGTCCTTAAATTAATAATACTAAGCGGATTATTATTAATTTTGTTATTATCTGTATCTGTGAACGATAAGAAGGGAATCATGATCATTTGTAAGTAGACCTAACATTTTAATGAGTTCCGATTTTTTATGAATTTATTTAGTAGCTTTGACAGTTCCTTGGTCTTCTGGTACGTTTTTTGTAGTCACCTTGGAAGCTTTGGTTTACTATATAGGGCTTACAAGATGATATACTGTGCTCTCCATTTATATTGAACTCCTAATCTTGATCATTCTCGTCCAATACATTTTACTTGAGCCCTTTTGGCTTTGATAATAAAATATCGACCACTAGTTTAAATCCACCGAAATAGTGACATTTTTGATATGGTTCATATGTAGAACTTGAGTTATCTTATTCTAGAGTAATTCAACATAGAAAACTCTGGTTCTTAAGCGATTATGGTGTGGATTCTTAACTTGTCTGATCTATTGATGTACTTTTTCATACTGCTTATCGTTGCATTTTTTTATGGGACTGATTAATCATTAGACAGGTCATCACAATCGTATTTTGTATTTTTTGAGAAGACGAAGTTAAGATGAGCTGTGATAAAACTAAGAACAATAATCTAGACTTCCAAATAGCCTTTTAGATCAAGACCAGTATTAGTCTAATTTAGGCTAATAAGTACAGTAAATAACTGCTCAAATTAATATTAAATTTCCCTAATGTAGCATAACAGCAGGAGATTCACAAGATGAATAAGTGTATTAAGAGAATTAAATCTAGTTATACGAGTTCGTTCTAAATTAATGGAGTACAGATAATAATAATTAATAACTTAATGAAATAAGTTAAGTTTTGTGTGCAAAATTTGATGGAAGTTAAAAGCTATGAAGCTATTTAATGGACAATGGTTTTTAACAATTAGTGATAACCATCTGATATGTTTTCTCCTAAAGTAACATCACCACTTCTATGATTACATCACCTCTCAAAATCTTCTAAAAATATTGAGCTCTATACGAAACATTTTTGAATACGTTGGAATATAAAAATCTAGATTTCTTTGTTACGCTAATTTATTATGAATGCAAACATTAACAAATAGTTTAACTTTAATAGTTATCAAAAATCTTCAGATGGGATTAATAATACTTACAGTTTGCTGAATAGTATTTATACTATCGAGGTTCTCAGTAACATTGCGTTGATTGTATATATCTGACAAGTGATCGAAAACTTCCTTCTTAATCTCAGAATCCTGTCCAGCTCCCACAAAAGCTAGTATTCCCAGTATGACTTGTATGAAGAAAAGCGTAAGTAACACTCCTGCATACTGAAAAATATTGAAGACATTTTTTTTAAAAACGTAATTTAGATTACGTAATTTAATGAGAATATATATATATATATATATATATATATATATATATATATATATATATATATATATATATATATATATATATATATATATATATATATATATATATATATATATATATATATATATATATATATATATATATATATTCCTATTCATCGGTGAACCCTAGAAATTTTGGCAAAATGAAAAAATATAAAACATTTGGAGAGAAACAAAACTTCACATTGCTTCGCCTTATAGAAGTTTTATCTCTATGTGTTAATTTATGTTAAAGTTTATTGTTCCTATTTATTGTTAAATCCTAAGACTTTTAACAATATGGAAGAATATGAAACAGTTAGAGAATTTTTAATTTAATTTTTGAAATAATAAATTTCAATAGAATCAAACTTTTCACATTTGCCTCTCCCTATAGAAATCTTATTTCCATGATTCGATTTACGTAAAAAGAATGTTAACAAGTTAAAAAAGTCTTAGAACTTTTGGGAAAATGGAGAAATATATTTAAAATATTTGGAAAATTTTTAATTTAATTTTTGTAATAGTACATTTCAATAGAATACAAATCATCACATTGCCTCTCCCTATAGAAATCTTCTTTCCATGATTTGATTTTTGTAAAATTTTATTATTCTTATTTATCAGTAAATCATAGGATTTTTGGGAAAGTAAAGGAATTAAATTGCAGAATATTTCCGTTATAGTAAATTAAAAGTTAAGTTTCGAATTATCGTTTCGTAACAAAATTTTCAAATTGCTTCTCTCTGTACAAGTCTTATTCCCATGATTTGATTTATGTAAAAGTTTATTATTCCTATTTATCGATAAATCCTAGAACTTCTAGCGAAACTGAAGAATATAAATCTTTTGAGGAATTTTCAATTTAATTTTTGTAATAGTAAATTTCAATAAAAACAAAATTTTCACAATGGCTCTTCCTATGTAGAGGTTTTATTTCTCTAATTTGATTTGTGTAAAATTTTATTGTTCCTCTTTATCGATAAATCCAACGAGTTTTGAGAAAACAGAAAAATAAAAACATTCGAGGAATTCTCTATTTTATTTCTGTAAAATATTTTAATAGTCTGTAAAATAACTTAACAGACACCACTATAGCTTAGTGTCAAGGCTATTATAAAGGGTAGTCCAACCATAATGCACGATGTTAATTGTGAGTCACATCTTAACGTCAAGTTTTTTGCCCACCTTAATTTGACATTTCTTTGTTTCAGTGTTTGACAAATTCAACCATGGAGAGGTACACAATTGAGCAACGCGTTAAGATTGTTGAAGCCTTTTACGAAAATGGGCGTTCAAATCAAAATGCATTTCGTGCACTTCGTGACTTTTTTGGTCAGCATAATCGACCAGATGTGTCCGTAATCGGGAGAATTGTGCGCAAATTTCAGCAAACCGGGTCTGTAGGAAATGTGAAAACACCTGTGCATGCTCGCCCAGTTCGTTCTGCGGAAAACATTACTGTTGTTCGCGATAGTGTAGCAGAAGAGCCGTCAACCTCGACTCGTCGTCGTGCCCAACAATTGAACATCTCACGAATATCACTGATGCGAATTATGCGAATTTTGAATAAAGATTTAAATTTACACGCTTACAAGGTTCAATTGACTCAAGAGCTGAAACCTACTGACCATTTCAAGGGTCGTCAATACGCCGAATGGTTGGTTGAACGGACAGAAGTGAATGGTGGCTTTACAAAGAAAATCATCTTCAGCGACGAGGCACACTTTCACCTCAGTGGATTCGTTAACAAGCAGAATTACCGCATTTGGGCAAATGAGAATCCACGAGTGATTGTTGAAAAGCCGATGCATCAACAAAGAGTGACTGTTTGGTGTGGTTTATGGGCTGGCGGCGTCATCGGGCCGTACTTCTTCGAAAATGAGGTCGGCCAAGCAGTTACCGTGAATAGTGTTCGCTATCGCGAGATGATAACGGACTTCTTGTGGCCATAAATTGAGGATATGGACCTGGACGATATGTGGTTCCAACAGGATGGTGCCACTTGCCATACAGCCAACGAAACAATGGCACTTTTGCGCGAGAAATTCAATGGCCGTGTTATCTCACATCGTGGCGATGTTAATTGGCCGCCACGATCATGCGATTTGACACCGTTGGACTTCTTTCTTTGAGGATATTTAAAAGAAAAAGTGTACGTCAATAAGCCAAGAATAATTCAAGAGCTAAAGGATGAGATAATTCGGCACATTAACGACATTGAACCTCAATTATGTCTCAGAGTCATTGAAAATATGGACCATCGGATAGAGGTTTGCCACCGAAGCCGTGGCGAGCACTTGGCCGATATTTTGTTTCACACATAATTGTCATAGATCCTTCTATCATTATAAAAAATATTAAGATAATTCTCTGAAAACTTTTTGTTTTATTTACAATTAACATCGTGCGTTTTGGTTGGACCACCTTTTATTTTAATGTGTTATTTTTTTATCGTATAAATAATTGAACTTACTATTGTAAGACAGCAGGAATTCTCTCTAATTGCTCCCCAGCAGCCAGCAAACGCAATGATACCCATTATGACTCCTAGGGCAATGGCAAAGCTACTAACATCCTTTATATCCAAACCGGCAGTGGTATTTCTCAAAACTGCTGCCCTTGTCACCATTATTATAGCAAATACCTGGAAAAAATCAAAATTAACTTTTTGAGGAAAATGTAGATGAATTGTGAAATGATTTACATCTTCAACACATTTTGTTTCTAAGAAAATGGTAGGAGTATTATTTATGGCGCCCTTTTTATAATTGCTAATTTCTGTCCAGCATCTTGATGAGGATGGTGTCCACGGTGAACAATATTATTGGAAATCTAAATTATATTATTTCCAGCTTCAAATCAAATGTAATATATTGAAGACATTTTCAATGTAATTCCGCCCTTTGTATTTAATATATATTTTTTTCATGTTCATTAATTTCGGTTCATCCTTAATTTTGTATATTGTGATTAGTAAATGGACGACCTTGGTATTGCTGGAATTAATGATATGTGGAATTTATAATCCTAAAAATATCGTACAAATGTGGTCGATAGTATGATGTTTTCAATTTATACACAGGGTCGACTTTGAAAAGTTGTAGATCTGTCTTTACCTATTTTTTATTTCACAGTTAATTTTAGTAAAATGATGCTGTTAGGTGCTCGTCGTTATTATTAATTTTAGAATTAACTAGTGTATTACATAAATAATGTCATTCAAAAATTTCATAAATAAGAATAATAATATAATCCCACAGCATTATACAGTGTTTAAATTACTCTATAATATTGTTTTTTATTTCAGCCATAACAAATTAAAGTTTTTTCAACTATACCTAGTGTAATTTATTTTGAAAATTTGCATCAGATTATTATACAAAATACGAAATAATAACTTAGAATGATAATAGTTATTAAACTATTATCATTCTAAGTAAACTAAAAACTACCTATTATTTTTCTTGTTTATATATATAAAAATGTAGATAGTATAGGATAGTGTGTAGATAGCTACCTACAATACAGCGAGAGAGTAATGATGGTCAGGTTAGATTCGAAGCCAGTGAAAACAGTAATAGTGCAAGTATACATGCCTACTTCTAGCCATAGTGAGGAAGAGTTAGAAGCCGTTTATTCGGACATAGAGCAGGTAATAGGATTTGTGAAGGGTCATGAAAATTTAATAATAGTGGGAGATTTTAACGCAGTTGTAGGTGAGGGGAAAGAAGGAGAATTTGTAGGTCCTTATGGATTAGGAAACAGAAACGAGAGAGGTAGCAGACTGATAGAATTCTGTGAGAAGCACAAGATGGTAGTCGCGAATACATTGTTCAAGAATCACGTTAGGGTACCGCCTCCTAACGTGAAAATGCCAGGAGGGATAGAGAGGTATCAGATAGACTACATTCTGGTTAGGAAGAGATTTAAAAATCAAGTAAAAGACTGTAAGAGTTATCCAGGAGCAGATGTAGACAGCGACCACAACTTGGTAGTCATGAAAGCTAGATTAAACTACAAAAATCTGAAAACCCGGAAGGATAAGAAACGTATAAATGTAGACATATTGAGGGATCAGAATATGAAAGATAAGTTCCAAGAGAAAACAGATCAATTAATAAATAAAGCGAGTAATGACGAAATCAAGAACGCAGAAACTGAGTAGGAGGGTATCAAGAATAGTCTAGATTCCGCGGCCACGGACATTTTAGGACACGAGAGAAGGGAAGCTAGGAAGCCCTGGATAACGGGCGAAATCTTAAACTTAATACAAAAGAGACGAGGCTACAAAAACAGACGAGACGAGGAAGGACTGAAAACTTATAAGTCAATAAAGTGGGAAATCATTAGAAAGTGTAGAAAAGCGAAAGAACAATGGATAGATGATAAATGCAAAGAAGTAGAAGATAAGCTCCAAGTAGGTAAGACCGATGAGGCTTACAAAATAAGTAAGAGGAACTTCAGGGATATAGGACCAATAAGTAGAAACGTTAGGAGTCAATCGGGGGACATACTGATCGGAAGAGAGGAGAAAGCGGATAGATGGAAGCAGTACTTAGGAAGTTTATACGAAGGTCAGGAATTAGGAGAGATATTAGAGGAAGAATCTAGTATCGATAGGGAAGATGTAGGAAAACCTATATTGAGGGAGGAAATAGCACTAAGGGGGCTAAAGAATAATAAAGCGCCGGGTGTAGATAAAATACAGGAGGAAATTTTGAAATGTGCGGGACAGAAAGTAGTAAATAGGATGTTTGAACTGGTAAAATACATATACGAAACGGGCGAGATGCAGGAGGATTATAAGAGGAACATTATCGTTACTATACCGAAAAAGAGAGGAGCCGACAAATGCGAGAACTTTAGAACGATTAGCCTAACTTCCCACGCGTCAAAAATCTTAACCAGAATAGTGCAGAAGAGGATGGAAAATAGAGCGGAGCAAATACTAGGAGAAGACCAATTCGGGTTTAGGCGAAATAGGGGAACTCGCGAAGCTATTCTGGTGCTAAGAGTAATGTTAGAGAAAACAATAGAAAAAGGAAAGAACGCTTATATAGGATTTGTAGATTTAGAAAAAGCTTTTGATAATGTAAGATGGGAAAAAATGTTCGAGATACTAAAGAGCGCGGGAATGAAGTATAGAGATAGGAGAGTAGTACACAATCTATACAAAGTGCAAACTGCTGTTATAGAAGTAGAAGGGGAAAGAAGGGAAGTAGGTATCAGGAAAGGAGAAAGAGAAGGATGTACGCTATCACCACTAATTTTTAATCTGTACATCGAAGAGGCGATTAATGTGGTAAAAGATAGAGTGGATTTCGGGATTAAAGTACAGGGACAGAAACTAAAAATGCTGAGATTCGCGGGTGATATAGCAGTATTAGCATCTAGTAAAGAGGAATTAGAATCAGCGTTGAACGAAATGGAGGCAGTGTTGACAGAGGAATACGGAATGAGGGTGAATAAAAACAAAACTAAAGTGTTAGTGTGCAGAGGGCGCGAGAGCAGAGCAAAAACGAAAGTACAAATTAATAATGAAAGATTGGAGGAAGTTAAAGACTTCACTTATTTAGGAAGTAAAATAAATTGGGATGGAAGAAGCCATAAAGATATAAGACAAAGAATAGCGCAGGGTCGAGTAGCTTTTAACAAAAAGAATGCACTTTTATGCTCGGGGGTAATAAACTTAGAAACAAGGAAGAGATTTTTGAAAACGTATGTATGGAGCACGGCGCTATACGGTTGCGAAACCTGGACGGTAGGGGAAGCAAGTAGGAAGAAATCAGAAGCTTTTGAGATGTGGTGTTACCGAATAATGATGAAAATACCGTGGACTGATAGGGCTAGAAACGAAGAAGTATTAGAGAAAGTCGGCGAGAAAAGAAGTATGTGGAAAAACATAAAGAAGAAAAGAGATAGAATGGTAGGCCACTTGCTCAGACATGGGGGAATATTCCGCGATATTTTGGAGGCAGAAATAGGAGTGAAGAAAGGCAGAAGTAGGCCTAGATTAGACTACTGCTCACAAATAGTAAGGGATGTAGGTTGTAGCACAATTAGCGAAATGCGTAGGTTAGCACAAGATAGGAGAAGCTGGAGGTTAGCGTCCAACCATCCTTAGAACTGATGACCTCATGATGATGATATATAAAAGTACGATATTCAACTGGAATAAAGAATGGTTATTGAATAATGTGCAATCATAATGTTATAAATGTTACAGAATGGTCTAAAGCATTCTGAGGAGGGATGTATAGTTTATTTCATCGCTATTTACCAAATAGAAAATCTCAAAACATACAGTGGATTGTTTTTATGGCTAGGCTCAGGTAGACTGTTCCGTTCATCGGCAAGATAAGAAAGTTTTTTATTTGGCAAATAGTGATGAAATGAATAGTAAATTTGTGGATTGATCAAGGTGAGGATTATCAACACTTACTTTGAATTTCACAAACTTTAACAAAATTATTTTAAATGATGACGTAAGTCAAGACGAGGGTTTTTCATTTCATTACCAACTTTGACAAAGATAATTCTTGGTATCTCGGTACTTCTAATATAGGGTGTCTCAGTTGGAACTATAGGATTTGAATTGCGCGCCATGTGTATTGTGTCAAAGATCATCAATATTTAATGTCATCGTCAATATTTAATGACTGTCATCTACAAACCATACAATGTCAATATGTTTGAATGTCTCATTTTTGGAACCATAAGATATGATTTATGAATAAAACTAATAATATTTGACAAACTGAGGTTTTTTATTTCTGATTGTGTTGTTGATGGCTGGATGGCGTACACTTTTCTCTTGGCATAACCCCAAAGAAAAAAGTCTAGTGGTGTTAAATCATATGATCTTGCAGACGAATTTGTCAGCATTCCGCGGGACAACATAATCAGGAAATTCGGTATGTAAAAGAGTTATGGTTGCACGTGCTGTATAATACATTGCACACTCTTGCTAAAACCACATGTTCAATGCAAATCATCAATTTAGTAGAAAGAGAAATTGTTTAACACGTCACGATAACGTTCCCCATTTACTGTGATAGCATTACCAACTTCATTTTTAAAGAAGTATTTTCCAATTGCTCCACCACTTCAAAATGCACACCACACCGTGCATCTCTATGGATGCATTGTTTGTTCCATGAAAAGCATGCCGATTTTCATCACTCCAAATTCGACAATTTTGTTTGCTAGCTTATCCGTCAAGATTAAATTAATCAATTAATGAATTAATGAGTTATCAATTAATAGAACCCGTCTCTTAAAACTGCTTGATGAGGTTACGAACTGTTAATTCTGTAGGTGAATTATTTTATCCTAACAAATAACAATAGATACAGATATCTACAGATCTGTACAGATTTGTAACTCCTGGTATCGACAGAGTACGTAACATTATTCACAGTTCATAATAGTTACCTGCCTCTCTTGACTGATTATTTCGAAGTACTCTTTGAAGAAAAACAAAAATACATTAGTAGTGGTGATAACTATTGCAAATAGTGTTGCCATTTAATTATTTTTATAAGGAGATACCAGGAATTACAGAACTAAATTTTATTCATATAATTTCATAGTATTTTTTTTATTAGAAAAACCCAGTTTCCTTAGAGCAGAGAGTTCGAGAACTGTAAATGTATACACATATGAGTTAAGTAAAACAGGTATTAGTTCCACTCATGTCTAGCTAATGTATTTATAACATACTGAGAAGTATGTTACAAATTTGCATAGTAGAAAGTCAAATGTCATACAGGTTATCGAATATACGGGTTATCTTGTTATTTATTAGATAAATTAACGTATACAAAAATGAATTCGTTACTGCTTACAAGCGACAATTTTACTGAAACTATGAATATGATTTAATGTTGTTTCAAAATTAAAAATACATTCAACTGATCTGTTTTCACTATCGTCGGTTATATAAAATATATAACCAAATAAAACGAAACGAGTTGTAATACAAACTTTCTATATGAATTTAACTAACTGTATTAAATGCTATGATTAATATGCTAGTTCTTTGATGCTTGAAAGTAAAAAACGTAATTGTTGTCTATTGGAAGAAATTTTAAAATAAATATAATTTTATATTTCAATTGTATAATGCCAATATAAATAACAAAACGTGTTGCTTGTTAAACAGAATAATTATATGAAGTTTTACAATGGTTTGTTATATTAAGGATAGTATACCACGGTTTTTACTTACTTTATTTGTTTTAACTGTATACTGATAATGAGGGCATATAGAGAATAAGATAGATAGTGAGATGTAACGGGTACTCGCTGACGTATACTTCATCGAATTATTATTATTAGACATAAAATTGTCGCCTGGACTTTTGCAACCGCAACTGCATAGTAAAGATGTTATTTGACTTATTTCAGTTCTCCTTTTAGTTAACAGGATATGAATGTATGTGTAGGAAATAAATTGGGAACAGTTTTACAACATAATTGCAAATTTTATATTTATATTGTGCGTTACTGTGGGTAAGGACGTAGACTTTTCTTATCCCAACATGCCCGCCTTGAAAAATTTCATATACTTATATGCAATATTATGTAATATATGTAAGTTATATTAAATATGCTCCAACGTACCTCTACAGGGTTTCTCACGGTAGCCGTTCGTTAGAAGTTTTCGTGGTTAGAAAAAACTTTGCATTTTCAGACTCCAAGATTACTTGAGATTCTCTTTCATTTTGAAATATTTTCAAGGTCATACCACTCCCGGTTATCCCGGAAGTCGCCAGTAACTTCCTTATTTTAAATAAAACACCCAGTATA
This sequence comes from Rosalia funebris, assembly GCA_037954035.1. Taxonomy (NCBI): domain Eukaryota; kingdom Metazoa; phylum Arthropoda; class Insecta; order Coleoptera; family Cerambycidae; genus Rosalia; species Rosalia funebris. Next base: position 1,659,802 of record JAZFAV010000039.1, read on the forward strand.
TTATTTCATTTTTGGATTCCTGAGAAAATTTAATGATGATGTCCATCAGGTTTCCCTATACCTATTTTCAAATGTTTCTTAGATATCTTGATTATTTTGAAAATTTTGAAACACGTAGCCTTATTTTCAATACTGTGCCTTTTACCCATTTTCAACTGGTGCTAAGCGCTTTTAGGGTAGACGGAAGCACAAGAATGGTATTTTCGAAATCCATATTGACAATTAATTTATCGCAAACAGGATGTCAAAAATTTCATCAATAATTACATCATTTTCAAAGTTGAAAAAGTTCCTTATTTCAAATATGACACCCTATATATTATTGGATGATCGGATGCAGAATTTGATTCTGCATCGATTCGTTTTCCCTATACCTATTTCCAACGGTTTTCTTGTTAATCCATATTTTCTATTTTAATGTGATTTTTGGCAGAAACCGAAATATCGTTTGTTTTTCGAAACAAAATGAACATGACTGAAACGGCAGAAATTCACTTTAGAATGTTCAAACAGAACATGAAAACAAAACAGGAACATAACAAAATTTAGAACGTAATAACAAATGAAAAATATAAAAAAATTGGAACATAACTACAAGAAATAATAAATGAATGTACAATTACAATAATTGTTCTATATGACTGCCATTTTGGTTCAAACACTGGATAACTTTGTCATATACTCCTCGCGAAACAGACCCCCGAAGTTCATCAGGACTTAGATTAGTAAACGCATCGTGAACAAGGTTCAATAATTCCTGTCTAGTTTGTACAGACCTAGAGTACACTATTTCTTTTATACAGCCCCAGAGGTAAAAATCCAAGGACGTCAAGTCGGGTGATCTAGGTAGCCAATTCCGGGGTCCCTGTGGGCCAATCCACCGATCCTCGAACATCAAGGTCAACTGCTGGTGTACAGCTATAGTGGAATGTGCTGGAGCACCATCCAGCTGATACCAATAGTTTGCTCTGTCACGTGGAGGTAGAGCATTTACGAAATCACTAACAAACCCTCTGAGTGTCTCCAGATATCTAACCCCATTCAAATTTACATCGTACCACAAAGTGGTCTTATAAAAGAACTGGTATAAAAGAACTAATGTACTCTAGGCCTGTACAATGACGTATTGAAAATGATGTAATTATTGATGAAATTTTTGACACCCTGTTTGCGATAAATTAATTGTCAATGTGGATTTCGAAAGTACCATTCTTGTGCTTCCGTCTACCTCAGAAGCGCTTAGCACCAGTCGAAAGTGGGTAAAAGGCACAGTGTTGAAAATAAGGCTACGTCTTTCAAAATTTTCAAAATAATCAAGATATCTAAGAAACACTTGAATATAGGTATAGGGAAACCTATGGACATCATCATGAAACTTTCTCAGGAATCCAAAAATGAAATAATATACTGGGTATTCTATTTAAAATAAGGAAGTTACTGGCGACTTCCGGGATAACCGGAAGTGGTATGACCTTAGAGATATTTCAAAATGAAAGAGAATCTTGAATAATCTTTATGTCTGAATATTCGGAATTCTAAGTTTTTTCTAACCACGAAAACTTCTAACGAACGGCTACCGTGAGAAACCCTGAATAGACGTTGAAAAGTTTTTTTCCATATATACGTAGATTTTTTGTGATAGGCATCAACGTTTTACTCCTGAATATTTAGAAGAGATTATGATAAAATACTGGAACTTTAGAAATGATTAGTGTGTAGTATTGCATGTTTAGTAATATTTTTTGTTCTTGTTGTTTGGGATACTACAAAATTGACAACTAAGATATAATATATATCGTTTCTCATTTCCTTATATGTGTATGTCAGCGCGCACGGGGCCCTGGATCAGTCTCTGCCTTTTACGTCATGTACGATTTACTCGCGGACGTGCGTTATAATTACGAGTTCAATTAGCCATTCTGTTTGGATTTTTGTAGCCGCCATGTTGACCTTTCACCACAAGCTATATATACTTCAAATGTTCTGTTTGTGACTTTAATAAACTGATTTTCGAAGTTCAGTCTTATCAATAAATAACAAAATTACAATATATAACAACTATACTGGCGATAAAATTCGTAGAATTAATTATTCAATATAATTCAACCCACGAAAAAGTTTATAAACAGGATTACGTCGTACTAAAAAAAACCCGTGTTGAGAATAAATTATTATAGTTGTATAACGCAGATCTTGTTCCGTTTCTCTGCTAATAAATAAGATTATTTTATCAAACCAAACTAGATTGCAGTTAAATATCATTACCAAATATAGAAAATATTAAAAATGTTTGATTTTTTCTTTTAAAAAATGTGAATAGTAAGAATTTTTAAGGCATGTACTTTGGTATTTTGTACTAATGGTAGTATGTTCTGTATTCTGTCAAAGAATAAATTTGTGTTCTGTCAAAGATAGGCCGTCAATATTTAATGATTGTCACTACCAAGAAGACTAAAGAACAGGAGACATAACTCGAGTGGTGGGGGTAGCACGAAAAGCGTCCGCACTGTGATCACGTGGTGTGCTTCATCATGGCGGTCATTGCGTAGAATCGAGCGAGGTTATTTGGGGTTATTTTTGTTTGCTGTGTTTTGAGCGTTTCCAGTTTTTCTGTTGAATATGTCAAAAACGTCGAGATTTGTTCCTGCAAAAGCCCTGATCGTGGCTCAATTGAACCCGACATTTTGATAGTGTGAGAGAGAAACCGCGATAGACGAGGATAAGCGGCATGCACAGATCCCGCGCGCATCTACGCGAGCCTGCCATATTGCCGACGTTTTTCGTTCCACCCCCACCACTGATATTTCGAGGAGTTATGTCTCTTTACACTCTAGTCTTCTTGGTCACTACAAATCATACAACTACATCTGGGTCTACATATCTGGGTAACCAGTTTGGAATTATAGATGTGATTGGTGGATAAAACTAATAATATTTGGCAACTGAGGTCATTCTGCAACATAAAATGGAAACCATACGGCGACTAATGGAAGAACATCGTCCATATGGCCGCTTCGACTCATCTGGTATAATGTCATTTCTTTAGCAATATTGTCTATAACGCGGTCACATAAAACTACCTCTATTTCCCGAATAACACGTGAAATATTTGCTTTAAAGTCATTCATTGTTGCTGGCTGGGTGGCTTACACTTTTCCCTTCAAATAACCCTAAAGAAAAAAGGTCCAGTGGTGCTAAATCACAGGATCTTGCAGACCAGTTAACCCAGCATTCCTCGAGACAAAAAGATTAGGAAATTTGGTATGCAACAAGGTTATGGTTGGTTATTTTCAACTGGTTGACCACGACGTATTGGTATTGCCTTATTAATAATAAAATCCGTCTCTTCAAATTTATTGATTAAGTTACGAAGTGTTAACTCTGTAGGAGCTTATTATTGTCCTAATTTAAAAAGTAACGTAACCGTGTAAAGAAAAAGTGAACAAACCAAATTTTTTTTTGGGTTTATTTTTCGTTTTTCGGCCTACAAACAAAAAAAAATGGTTCTTAAAAAATGCTGTCTGTGTGTGTGTGTGTCGTTATCGTTGACATTTATTCTTGTAAACACTATAATTCAACTAAATCGTGTCTAATCGATTGGGTTTTGACTGATTCTGGACGTCTCCCAGATGACACCTATTGATTTTGAGGTGGATAGGACACACCACACCCTGTCCATGGGTCATGAGAAAGCACGATGGTGGGCTATTTGAGAAATTTTTTTTGTTAACCCGATAACTCAACTAAATCATGTCGGATCGATCGGGTTTTGACTGATTCTGATCGGAGCCGTCACCTATTGATATTGAGCTATATAGAACACACTCTACCATGTTCATGGGTTATAAGAATGGTGGACTATTTGAGAAATGTTTTTGTTAGCACGATCACTCAATAAAATCGTGTCAGATTGATCGGGTTTCGACTGATTCTGATTAGGGACATCTACCAGACGACATCTATTGATTTTGAAGTGGATAGGACACACCCCACCCTGTTTATGGGTCATGAGAAAGCATAATGGTGGACTATTTGAAAAAAGTAAAACTGTCGCATAAAACACATACTCTGCATTTATGTGTTTGTTTATTTTTTCTCGGCTATTGAATTTAGAAATAGAGATGTTATACGTGCGGAAAAGTCCGTTTTAAGGTCTTAAAACTGTTTATTTTTAATGTAACTGTAAATGATCGCTCATTTTCATGAAATAGTTGTACACAAGCTATTCGTTGTTGAACTGTTAGTCGTGACATGTTGACATCGTATCGTTTGTAGATGATAGTCGTTAAACATTGACGCCCTATCTTTGGAAAAACATAAATGACGCGCAATTCAAATCCTGTAGTTCCAACTGAGACACCCTAATATCTAATTTAATGTAAAATACCCAGAATAATTATTGAAATAATATTTTTATAGGAAAATGCGTGGCACGTTTTGCGTGACGTTTTAGTTATCAAGGACACAATTTAACATAAAATCCATTACTGTTACAGACACTCCCTCTCACAAACAACTACACCCTTCACATACTGAAATAAGAACATATGTAGGTTGGGTGATATTATCGTTTTTGAGGTGTCTCGTCCTGATAACGACGCGACGGTGGTGTATTTATTTTTGCTCATTAGCCAACCCATAATTGGTATACTTGTATATATACATACCTTTAAAATCTAGATTAATGACCTCTAATATAGATGGTCACGGACTAGCGTTTGTTCATATTTAAAAATAGGGCAACGTAAAGAATAGAATTCAGAAATGGAAATAAAAATATGGCATAAACAGAGCGTGTGAAATTTGAAAACAGATATAATAGGCCTTGTTCAGTTGAAAATAGAAAACATAATCGCATACGCGCCATAACCAATGAATCTGGTTAATCGGTGTATTCGGACTTCTAGAAGTTGATTAAATTGAATGTAAGATTATTAGAGAGCTACTTTAAGAATCTGGAATACCCTGTTCGTAGAATATTTGAGCCTGCCAGATATTATCCCTGTAAAATTAGCTTTTTACGTGGGTTAAATAGAATCGTCTCTGGGTACGGATAACTAGGTTCGTTGCTGGATACAGTTTGAGAGCACGTGTCTTATAAAATCTGTTTTTCAGATTAGAGAATATTCTCTTTGGTCTGATGAAAACCGTTACCTTTAGATGTTATCGAAAAATAAAGTCTAGGTTAATCAAAAACAAGTTTAATTCACATAAAATTTTAAAGATAGAAACTAGTACCAGATATTTTCATTATTTAGATTTTAAAATAAACGCTCAAAATATGCACCTTTCTCCTGCTGACAGTGCAACATTCTGTTATAATACTCACCCGTTCAAGTATTTCTGTGGAAATTGACATATATTCATCAGTAATTCTGTACTTCAGAACCATGTTAACATGTAATGTTAACGGGTTGCATAACATATATCATATATTTTTAGCCTCATAAAAAGAAAAATAAAGGGATTAGTATTCGGATTAGTTCATGACTATAAACTTTTATTGCATTATAATAATGTAGAGAAGCACCATCCTGTTGAAAATATCCAGATTTTGAAATTTAACAGGATTTTCCTTTAGAATCCCCAAAATTAGCGACTCAATAGCTTTCTGTAGTATGTCCAGATACACCGCTCCCGTGAAATTTCGATTTAAAGACACAAGTTAACTCTGTGATTATCTAAGACATCTGCTCACACGTTGACTTTTTCTGCAACGCTTATATGGATTTTACGAAAGATATGAAGATTCATATCACTTCAATAGCTTTCACTGTGAATATTCACAATACCATTTAGGAAAACCGGAAGATTTTACGTTTCTGCACTCCACTATACCAGAGCAGAAAAGTAATGTAATCGTGTAAAGAAAAATGGAATTTTTTTTTCTAGCGTTTATTCTTCGTTTTTCAAACCTAAAAACTAAAGAGAAATTATTTTTACATGTCTGTGTGTATGTCGTTGTCGTCAGCATTGAAATTTCTTATTACCACGATAACTAAACCGTGTCGGATCGATCGGGTTTTGACTGATTGTGATCGATGACATTTCCCAGATGACAACTATTGATTTTGAGGTGGATAAAATATACTCTACCATGTTCATGGGTCATGAGAGAGCACAATGGTGGACTATTTGATAATTTTTTTTTGTTATTCAGGTTTTGTAATCAGCACGATGACTGAGTTAAATCGTGTCGGATCGGTTCGGGTCTTGACTGATTATGATTAAAGACGTCTACCAGATGACATCTACTGATTTTGAGGTGGAAAGGAATCACCCCACCCTGTCCATGGGTCATGAGAAAGCACGATGTAAATGTTTATGTTCCTTTTTAAATTTTAAACATAAACATTTAACGCGTTGCTGATTCTGCATTGAACGAAAAAAACATATGTTCGGCCTGTATCATATCATATAAGAATGAATGAGAAAAAATAATTTCGTTCAATCACAATCGTACTGATACGCCAGAAAAAAAGTCGCCAATAAAAAAAGTAAAACTGTTGCATAAAACACATATTCTGCATTTATATGTTGGTTTGATTTTTCTCGACCACTCAAGTTAGAGATAGAGATGTTCTACGTGCGGAAAAGTCCGTTTTAAGATTTTATAACTGTTTATTTTCTGGTATTATTTCATAAAATTTAAGTTTCCAATTGGGATCATCTTCTGTCAGCTAGGAAATTATTTGTAATACGTAGCAGGAAATTTTTATTTAAAACCCTTTCAACAGTTTTTGAAGATCTTCCACAAATAGCTATATTTTTTCAGACATCGATTGTAGGAGATTCGTGACTGTTTGAATGACAATATTTATTTTTTGATTTTCTGCAATGCTTACGCGTCCAGGTCTTTTTCATCCTGAATACTACTTATTCTCTGAAACTTCTACAATATCTATTGTAAGTATGCTCAAGCAAGAAAGAACCATCAGGATATACCTTATTGATTTTTTTTCAGCTACATTTTTTCCAATCTTGCCAATAATTAGTACAACATGATTGTTTTTTATAAAGTGCATACCACTGTATTAGAAGCAGTCGGAAGTACGCTAAAGCAAAGTTCTAAATGTAAACACACACAAGATTCGGATAGATAAAAACATCTAGTGGGATGTGTAAATGTGACTTTTTGCATGACTTTTCTTAGTAAAAACCTTATGCTTACCTATTACAGGAAGACACTACCTAACAATTTGCAAAGAAGGGACTTTGGACAAACACTGTGTACATATATGTACTATTCATTTCATCGCTATTTGCCAAATAAAAAACTCTCTTCTATTACCGATAAACGGAACAGTCCACCTGAGCCTAGCCATAAAACAAGCCACGGTATGTTTTGAGATTTTTTATTTAGCAAATAGCGATGAAATAAACTATACCTCTGTATACGTAATATATGTAATATTACGTAAAACATACTGTTGATTCCTTGGGATAGATATGTAATTAATACCATTTAATTTATTTTGCAAATTATGGCCATCATGACATTTAACACATGTTATCATTCAATTATGCAATATATTCTGGATTTAAAATATGTCCCTTGACAAAACTCTAAAATGAAATGAAAACATGTGTTATATTTCAAACGCCAAAATTTCATAATCATATTATATTTCATATTTTTCATTGTAATTACGATATTCGATTCTATAGGATTTGAATTGCACGCCATTTGTATTTTGTCAAAGATGGGGCGTCAATATTTAACGATTGTCACCTACAGACCACACGACGTCAACATGCCGCGACTAACAGTTCAACAACGAATAGTTTGTGTACAACTGTTTTATGAAAGTTAACGATCATTTACAGTTGCATTAAGAAAAATTTGAACAAAATTAGGACCAAATCAAACGCCTACAGAGTTAACAGTTAACAGGACAATCAGTGACAAATGTTTGCCTCAAAGCAAACTTTTAACGTGTTATTTGGGAATCGAACCAGTTGTATGTGCCCTTGTTATGGAAAATTTTGCTAAACGAATAACATCATTCTACATTAGACGAGGTGGCCATATGAAATATATTATTTTCCATTTTTTCCAATTCGATTGTTGTATGATTTGTAGATGACAGTCGTTAAATAGTTAAATGTTCGTACTCGGGAACTGATTTTTTAAAAAGGCAAACAAACACTTCACAAACTTTATTACATTCTAAAGGAAGATATGTTACAGCTTCTATAGTCAAAACTCGAATCTCTTTTACAATGTTTAAGGGAACTATATCTAGTCTTAATTATCAGAGGGAGACCACACTACAAAGCTTATAAAGACCACACTACCATAATCAGCTTATCTCTAATGACACAACAAACACATATAAATACTTATGAGTAATGAGTACATGAACTTCTTAGTCACTAATAGAGGTAGATTCCATAACTAAATATTGACACCTTATCTTTAACAGAACATAAATAACGAGCAATATCTTGTAGTTCCAACAGAGACACCCTATATTTGCCATTCTGTCTTAAAAATTTTGTCTTAAAAAGATATTCTTGTCCAATTAATCTGTTTCTCTACTTTAATAAATCAATAAATTATATAGTAAATCAATACATCAATCAATTGTCAATAAAATTTCCAATAAGGGTAACTTAATGTCTTCCTTCAATCAAGTTTGTTAAATTGGTGATCATCATTTATTGATGATCTCCTTTTTTTGTGTATGTATGTATATGGATTTAGTATGATACAGTTTTACCGTCTACCATTCATAATAGGCTGTAGGCGTAGGATAGACAGGTTTAGTTTTAATTGTTTACAAAAGACTTAATGCATCCTGGAACGAAAAGGAATACAAATAGAATTCAATGAAATGATGGCAATAACAAGCATCTACGTATAAACTATTTTGATACTCGAATTTATCTGCATCTATTTTTCTAAACGCAATTTCTATGAATACATGTCTATGAGTCATTAAATAAACAGGAATTAAAAAATATATACATCATATATATCCAGAAGCGGATTTTTATTTTATTTTATCATCCCGTTGCTTCGGATTCTTCCCTAATGTCTCACCAAACATCACTAAGCAATGGCCATGAACAATCTATTTTAAAATAATCGATAACACCCCATTCCGCAAGTGAGTAATAAAACTGGTTTTTCTTTATATCGTATCCTCTGTGTATATAACACAGAGCCAATTAGTATATCACAATTGACACATTTCTACGATAACTGTCTATTATGGCCTTTATGTATGTTTTTCATAACTGAAACGGGGATATAACTTAACCTTATCTGAGAAGATAGTTTCATATTTAAAGTAAATATAATTGAAATAGATTATGGCTGAATGTGGAATAAAACGGGAGGTCATATGAAGGTTGTCGATTGTTTAAAAAAGCATGGCCAGAGAGGTGAAGGAAGGATAATGAAGATGGCTATCAATAACTCTAGTAGTTACTAAGAATTATCATACTTCCTGAAGGTATATAGTTCCTGATATAGTTCTATTAGAGATTTCATTCTTACAAAGTCTTAAAAATATAAAATTGACTTTTCGCATTCTAGCATTTTACCTGGTCTTCACGACATGTTCCTTCAAGACATTGCCTTCGTGACATGTTACATAATCAAATGACAGATGAAGATTCTGATTTAACCTTGCTACTTAATGAGATTATTTAAAATGCAAATTGTATATAAATACAATACAAGTATATGATATTGAAGAATTTAAGAGAACGTATGAAAAGAGAAATTCGGAAGAAAAATAAAAAATATAAACAAAATCAAAAAGTCAAAATGTAAACGCTAGGAACACCACAGGTCAATAATTCAATTGTTTATATTGAGTGGACAAATTTCGTTGATTTTAAAAGGAGTCTGGTGAACTATAGTAGGTATGGAAAAATGGACTAGTTATAGAAAAAGTTCCTCAAGGTAACTCAATGGTGAAAATCAGAATTGGTTAATTCCTTTTCAATTGTGAGCTACAACCCAGATTTATTATTTGAGTTTTCGATACATGTCAAACTTGTTTTACATTTTCACTTTTTTAAGTCGAATAAAATACCTTCAAAATATTGTTAATATATTTGTAACTGTTTAAGTTGACGTGAACCACATTTTTTTTAAATAATATGTAACTAACATATTTGTTGTGATTTATATAAAAAGAGATATTTTTTTCTTTTAATCCACATGTGGCATATCGAGTCAATGTTGAATTAGTGGACCATTGAAAGTAATTATAATTCTGTTACATCCGAGATGTATTTATACTGCTACTCAGAACGAAGACAACCTAATAAAACTATTTTTCGTAAATGAAATGAAAATATTATTAATCATGGGGCATTTCACATATCAAAAATGAGAACTTATAATACTGAAGATGTTAAAGATATTATCGTCAATGTTATTGGGATGGTGGTGTAGATCCTTTGATTTCCAGTCGTCAAATTCAAGCACAATGGATATATCACAACTAAGTTGGATATTCATATTTAGATTTAGATTATTCAAATTACGTAAGGACCATTGTTTTTTAGAAAAATCATTTGACAGACAAAGCATATATTAGCACTGCCAGAATATTCAACTGACAAATGAAGTACGTTTCAATCGATGTTAATCCCCATCGCACCGTTGAAGTTTAAAATGAAGAACGCTTTAGCTTCTCCGTTTGATGTGTTCTATATACTCGTAGTAACCGAATTTTAGTTTACCAAATTTATGAAGACAATTTAAATAGTCAGCGTTATTATAAAATTATAAACCACAACTTCTCTCAATGAGAGAAAAAAATGTATTCAACAAAATGCAGCACCACATCATTCTACTGGAATCGTTTTCGAATTGCTGACTACCAAATTTTGGAGACAACTAAAATGTGATCTTGATCTAATAAGGTGGCCATCATGTTTCACTGAATATTTCATCACTAGATTTCTTTTTTTTATAATGTACATAGAAAGATTAACAATATTATGAACATACTAAAAGCAAATTATATGGAGTGCATCAATTAAGTTTATGATATTTATATATGTACATAAATATTCTGTGTTACATATATATTATATATGTATATGTAGTGCTTAGGATTACTTCAAAGGGGCAAATACATATATGCGCAAATAATTGACGCCAATTTTAAAATATAATATAAATATCCATCTAGATTTATATGTGTATATATTTTATTTTTCTTCACACAATATTAATTTTCGTTGATTTAATAAAATGACATTTATCTACTATGTAAACATTATCAAACAACATCGTACCTCAAATGATACTAATTTTTATTAAAATTAGGATTAAAATTCAGGATTAACCCCACATGCCATATATAATAGAAAAGAGAAAAATTTTCTCTTTTTATGTATATAAATCACAGACAACTACGACTTGTATTAAAAAAAAGTTTATGTTATAACTCAATACCTGTATTAAAAATCTTGTGAAGGCTTTCTACTTCACTTATAGGTTTAAGAAACTCTCAAATGACTTTCTTGTAATTCCACAAAGCATTAACTTAACAACATATATCGAATACTCGAAAAACAATACAGTTTTGGTTTATAACTCCAAAAGTAAACAGACAGCTAATTCTAATTTTCGCCATAGATTTTCCCTGGAAAAAAGGGATCGATAATGGAACGTCTAGTCTAGTGAACGAGAATCCCTTTGAAAACATCGAAATATATTCACCTGGTACACCTAATAGATTCGGATCTCATGATAGTTCTAATAGTTAAAAAATGTTAAACATGTCTTTGGTACATGCGAGATAAATTAAAATTCCTTTCGAGATATGTATTAATTGATATGCATATATTTTGTTGCTAAACTCTAGAAAGCATATATGTTTACATGTTGCACCACATGATAAAAATGAAAATTTAACATGTTATGTAAAGGGAACAAACTCTTAATTGTGTCGTCTTAAACGACTAGAATATTGGAACATTTAAACATATTAAATTGTTTCATAGATAACGTCGCGACTTAATTTGAGTTGTATAAACAAATAAATAAAATTGCTGAACAAATAATTAAAGAAATTAGATTGTATTTTGTTGATTATAATTAGACTGAGTGTTGTTAAACTTGTCTACATACTAAACAGTTTTATTAATGATATATCCACTTCATTTAGGTTGTAGAAACAATTAAATAAAATTGTTGATTACATAATTAAAGAGAACCGACTATTTTGAAGCGTTGTAACTATTAGTCTTTATTGTGTGTATAACAAAAAAAAACGTATGTCCAATTACAAGGACTATTAACGTTACACATTAATGTAACTTACCAGAATAAGTATATTCAGTACAAATAGGATACATTTCGAGAAACCAACACAGATATCCTTGCAGGACCCCATTGCTGCGAAATATTACACTGAAATATAAAAATTCGATAAACACTTGGCGCACTGAACTGGAATGTTTGCACCTAGTGAATGTTGTGAGTTGTGAAGCTCAGACTAAAAATAACTGGTGGGCTTGTTTTTACATGGACTTTATCGCATCGACGTTCTTCCATAAAATGTGACGCCGGAGAAAATACCGGCGTACGAATAAAATATATCTATTTAACAACAATTTAATTGAGCGTCTTCAATCGAAGCAGACAAAGATACGTAGAAAGAATGCTGGGTGTATATACGTACATATGTATGTACTATGAATATTATTCGTTCTGATGAGACGGAGAACGATGCTTTTAACGTGGTCAACGCCGTGACCTTCGGTTTGTTCTCGATGCAAGTTATTCATGATCATGATTCATGAAATTGTCAGGATCACAACGCATGCACCGTGGCTTTCTCTTTAATTTTCTTGGCCCTTGGACTACATTATGGACTGCAAAACTAAATATTTTTCGTAAAAGCTATCGATATCAATTCATACACAGCGGCGAAATAAAGTTTTAGACACTGATAAAAAAAAATCAGTCTGAATTATATATGTTCAAATACATTATATAGGATCTCTCAGTTGGAGCTATAGGATTTAAAATGCGCGTCATTTGTGTAATGTCAAAGAGAGGGCGTCAATATTTAACAAATTCATCTACAATGTCAAAATGTCACGATTAACAGTTCAAGAGCGAATAGTTTGTGTACAATTATTTTATGAGAGTGCGAGCGAACCGGGCGGTCGTCCAGAATAAATCCGCCTGGTTCGTGGATGACAGGGTGGACACTGCGATCTGTATTGCGAACAGGGGACTGGAAGTGGAAAGAACAGGAAAGGGCCCCGGCTTTGTATGGGTTGAGGTGGGAGGGATAGCAGTATTTAGCTGCTACTTTTCGCCGAACGACAGCATGGAGAGACTGAGAGAGAGAGCTTAGGTATTCTGGCGGTGTAAGTGAGGCAGACGAGGAAGGCGGCCCTGATCGCGGGAGACTTCAACGCCAGAGCTCTGGATTGGGGCATGCCGAGAACCAACATCAGAGGAGAGGTTATATTGGAATGGGCGGCTCAGCTGGACCTGACTGCCTTGAACATGGGAACCTCCATTACCTGGGAGAGGGGGAATAGAGGATCGATCCCAGATCTCACGTGGGTCACAGCTGGACTGGCAGGCTGAGTGGAAGGGTGGAGGGTCTCGGAGTCGGAGATATGCAGTGACCACCGGTACGTGAAGTATGAGGTGAGAAAGTGCCGGAGGAGGACCCCGATAGCCACTGCCAGTCGTGGCTGGAAACTGGGGAGATTAGATGCCGAGACATTTAAGGAGAAGCTGGGGAGGGGCATAGCACGGCTGGGCGGTACGGACATCACTCCTTTCCAGCTCACGCGGACAGTCACAAGGCCTGCGATGCTGCTATGCCCAAAAAGGGAGGCCATAAGACCAGGAGGGGGGATATATACTTGTGGAGTGACATAATCGCGGATATTCGGGCGCGCTGCCTGGCCGCTCGTAGAAGAGCGGTCAGAGGTCATCACAGCCAGCAGCGTGGGGAGCAGGAGGGTGATAATGGGGCCGACAGTATATATAAACGGACCAGGAAGGAGCTCCGTGTTGCGATTAAAAAGGTGAAGAGGGAGAAATGGGAGGAGTTCTGTCGGGACATCGACAGAGACGTGTGGGGGGACGGCTACAAAATTGTAGCCGGCCGAATGAATATCCCGCTGTCGGCACTGATGGAGGAGGGTGCACTCCGCGTAGTGGAGTCTCTTTTCCCGGTCTGTGAGAGGGTGAACTGGCGTGTCCCGAAGGTGGTGGAAGACGCTGATTTTACGGAGAGGGAGCTGCAGGAGGCAGCAGCTAGACTCAAGAACCGAAAGGTGCCGAGACCTGACGGCATATATGCGGAGCTGGTGAAAACGCACCCGGTGGCGGTGCTGGATGCTATGAATCTAGCGGTAGAAGAGGAGGGCATCCACCGCGAATGGAAAAAGGCCAGATTGGTGCTCCTGAGGAATAGGGGAGGGGATAGGCGGCCGGATGACTCGTCGGCATTTCGCCCGATATATCTGTTAGACTCGCTGGCGCAGTTATTGGAATACCTTCTGTTAGGGAGGTTGGAGGAGGCGATTGAGCGGGCGAAAGGTCTACCCGACGCTCAGTTCGGCTTCCGTAAGGGGAGGTCCACGATAGACGCGATGGAATACCTTACGCGAATGGCGGAGGAGGCTATGGACCGAAAGAGGGTGACAGTCATCGTCATCCTCGACGTGAGGAACTCGTTCAACACGGCGGGATGGAGGTTTATTATGGACGCAGCTACGAACATCGGAGCCCCCCCGTCGCTGCTGAGGACCCCATCCAGTTACCTCACAGACATGGCACATGGCGTTCCACAGGGATCCGTACTGGGTCCTACCCTGTGGATCGATGGCGTCCTCAGAATACCATTGCTGGAGAGAGTAAGGATGGTTGCGTATGCGGACGATCTCGCACTGGTGGTGTCGACCGTTTCTGTGAGCGACATGGTGAATATGGCCAACGCAACGATTCGGGCCGTTGGGGAACTTAAGGTGGGGGGGAGACGTGCGTCAGGCCCTCGAAGGTAATAAAATACCTGGGGATCTGGCTGGACGAGAAGCTCACATTCCAAGAACATGTGCGTAGGCTGCGGCTGGGGCATTGGCGCGTCTCATGGCGAGTACGCGTGGCCCACGCGCGTCGAAGAGGAAGATCCTCGCATCTGTCGTTCACTCGGTGGTTCTGTACGCAGTGCCGGTATCGGGAAAGACGCTACTCAGGGAGTGTGCCAGGGTCCTGATCTGTAAAACGCAGAGGCAGATAGCACTAAGGGTTGCGAGCGCATACAGAACAATGTCGAGGGAGGCAGCGTTGGTAATTGCGGGGATCCCTCCCTTGACCCTTTTAGCCAGGGAGAGGATGGATATGCGTGAGAGCATGAGTAGGCGGGAGGCCAGAACACGGCTATTTGCTGCGTGGCAAATGCAATGGGATGGTTCTCCCAAAGAGAGATGGACCCATAGGGTGATCCCGAATGTGAGGGCGTGGGTGGAGAGAACGCATGGAGAGGTAGGGTTCTACCTCTCGCAGGCGCTGTCGGAGCATGGATGCTTTGGGCAGCATCTGCGGGAGATAGAGAAGGCAGATGGGGATAAATGTATGTATTGTGGAGAAAGGGACGACCCCGAGCATACGTTGCTCAGGTGCCCCAGGTGGTTGGATGAGAGAGAGAGAGGAGTATTTTGTGCGGGCGGAACAGTCGGAGAGTGTGAGGGAGCCTGTACGCGGGATGGTGGGGTGCGTGAGGGTGTGGGTGTGCGCGGAAAGGATGATTGTGAATATCTTCAGGAAGAAAGAAGAGGAGGAGCGTGAGCTTAGCCCGAACCCCTAATCATGGAAACGGAGGGGAGACGTAGGGCGAAGAAGAATGGTAATTTTAAACATCGTGGAGAAAATTGCCCTACCTCGATGAGATGCGAGAGCGTTGCCGAGGTAGGTGGAACACTGATTCTGGGGGGCCTCTTGTCCGGTCAGCGCAAGCGCCGACTACATCCCCAATAAAAAAAAACATTACACATTGATCATTCAACCACTAGGTATAATATCGACTTCTGAGCAGCGGATTTATTGATAGAAATTGAGTACAGTTAATTGCATTAAAAGTACCTAGTTAAATAATGAGTTGATGAATAATATTAGCGTGTAGTGTTCTTCAAAGAGTATTACTATAAATTATCCTTCCTAAAACCATCACCAATGATAAAAAATTGGACCAATCGTAATATAATTAGTTGTATTCGTCTGACTACGTCCACTTGTCGGAATTTATTTCTCGTGTAATTGAAAAATTTACCTTTTTGAACTACACTTTACGCAATTGAAATACACAACGCAATCACCGGATAGGGATTTTTACCTACATATTTAAGTAGTAATAAATAAGAAGTAATAAATTTAAATATTCTTAGAACAGAACTGTTTTATTTATTTGTCGCTTACTTCACTGGAGACATAACTGAGACGTTGATGACAGTAAGTTCTCTAGTAGAGAACTGGCACTGGCAACACTCATAGTTCTGTGAAGAAGGTTTCAGCATATTAATAAGTATCCCATGCAAGAAACATGCTTATTTATAGGAAAAAATATGTTACCCACGCCACGTTAAAATAGCCACGTAACAGCAATGAATGAGGCTGCCCATTTAGTGCCTCCTTAGTGGTGTCGAAGTATTGACTCATCTGACCCGCATGCGTAGCGCCGATTGACGTTGGCGTAGTCTTCTGGACCACCTTCGTTCCTATCCTGTCTGGGAAGGTTGGTCTTGGTCCTAGTGATCCGTTGGAACACCTTCAGAATCCCCCGTGCCGTATTGTTTTTCTGATAGTAGGAACCGCTTGGCTATGGCGCCTGATCTTGGATTTTGGGTTTGAAGGGCTTCCTTAGGTCCTGCGTAGATGGCGACTTGGTCCTGCGACAACAAATCATTATTTCTCTCTCTGCAGGTCACCATGGTTCTTGTTGATTTCTTCTCTGCCTCATTCTCCCATTGCTCCACTGATTCTGAATATTCGCATTACGCGTAGTGCTGAGATGGCCCTCGTCGCAATAACGAACTTGGCCAGCGGATACAATCTACAAGAATATGGAAAGGGCTTACTAATTTTATTTATTCCTCGTCTGAGCCCCCTGGTGGGCCTCCTGTCCTCTCTACACATGTATAGGACCCATTACCGTCGTTCAAAAGCAATCCACGGTGCTGGATCTCATCTGTCGACTTGCGACGTGGTCGTCGTGTTCGTCTTTGCAACCTTTAGTCAGGTTGTATTTCCCTCGGTGGTCGCTTCTCTGGTGCTTCGCCTGACTAGGTCATATTTCATCAGTGTCACCACAACTATTATAACGTAGGCAGGAGATGTGATACCGACATCTTGACAGTCTCAGTCTGACTGACTACAGTCATGGAGAACGTAAAAAGCACTCAGAATGGAATGACCCATCCCGCGGAATCAAGACAGAACGGTAATTAAATGTAATGAAGCATTAAATGCTTCAATTAAATTAAACAATCCTAGAGGATTATTTAACATTATTGAAGCATTTGAAAAATGTACCTATTACTGGCACCTTCAATGCCAATTATGACAAAAATATTATTAAGCAATGAGAATATGCTGAAAATAGACAAGAAAAAACAACTATCCTTTACTATGGACTTATGTCGTAGTAGAAAATTAACTCATTCACCGTATTAAAAAAATAACGCCCTGCTAGGTGTAAGGAATTTATATTTGTTCTTGATATAATTATATTTATCTATCTTAACATTTTTCATAACATCTAATGGTCTGCTATTGGTTATACTTTTTACCAACTTTAAGTGGCTAGAGTGTATTCTATGAATGTTTTTGAAAGCATGTTGGGAAAAGGTTTTTCTAATCTTACATATTTTAAATGGCCCATATAATGAGCTTTTTGCCTGCCCGATATACTTGAGGCCCGTTCCCTTATTATATACATAATAAGAGAACCGGTTACTAGTAATCTATTAAAATAATCTGAGACCACAAGAAAAAAATTATAACTGAAAATTATAATAACATGCATTCTGTCAAGCAAAATACATATATCTGTATGCATAAGAAATATATAAAAATATGTATAAAAAGTCTCCCAAAAGGTACAAACCTCTCGAATCTGTTCTCAGCTCTGATGAAATAATCGAGAACACTCGGAGGATGAAACGAGATACCAAAAAAAAAAACAAAAACAGACACGAAGAAAAGATTAATCAGGAAATAAGAAAGCATAGAATAGATACTGACAAACATAGAATAAAAATGTGCAATATTCAGCGAATTGGACTTCAAACACAAAATAGAAAACTGACATAGATATTTATTAAAAAAAAGTTTTCTAATTGCGGTTTTTTCTTATTATGGCACAAAACATGTACCAACACTTCATATTAGTTTAAGTTTTGTAATTCCGTTGGAGGAATTATTAATCCAGGAATCCAACAGCTATGAGATTGAGTATGGGGTAAATATGTTTACTTAAACCAAACGCGAAAAAATTTATTAAGTATATTTTTATCGGGGGATCATCATTTTATATACATACGAGGGATAGTCCCAGAAGAAACCGACCTAACACAGAAAACACAATAAATTTGGGGAATGATATCTTTATTTCTCGACATAGTCTTCTTTTAACTCCATACACTTTTCCCAGTGATGTTCAATAGCTTTGATACCCTGCCTGATCGAGCTCCTCAAGATAGCCGACAACCGCAAACTCCACCTCTTTATTGTTGGCAGATCTTTTACTATCGAGCCATTTTTTCAAACTTCAACAGAAAATAATCCGACGGGGCTACTACATCTGGCGAATAGAGTACGTGAGATAGCAATTCGAATTTTAACTCATTGATTTTGACCATCGATATAACGTATATGTGAATTGGTGCATTGTGTTGATGAAACAAAACTTTCTTTTGAAACATTTCGCCAAGTGCAGCTATTTCTCTTGATTTCATCACTCAAACGCTGTAATAAGTTGCAGCTGCATAATCAATGAAAATTATCTCACGCGAATCCTAAAATACTGACGCCATGGCCTTACCTGCAGATGGAACTGTCTTCGCCTTCTCTGGAGCTGATTCTTTCCTTTCAGTCTATTGTTTTGACTGTTTCTTAGTATAAGGTGTAAAGTAATGAACCTGTGTTTCATCGATGATTATGAATCGACATTATTCCTGTGAAACTTCCAAAACTGCCAGACACTCAATTAAAACATCCTCACGACGTTGTTCTTGTTCCATTGTGAGTAATCGCGGCACCTATCTTGCGCACTGCTTTTTCATGTTCAAATGTTCAGTCAATATGTCATGCACAATACTTTTTGAAATGCCTACCATGTTTGCTAGCTCGCACACTTTCAGTCGACGGTCATCCAATACCATTTTATGAATTTTTTTCACCCTCTCTGGCGTGATCACCTGATTTGGTCGACCACTCGACCACTGCGGTGTTCATCTTGGCAGATGGTATGGCCTTGTTTAACCTCTGCCAATACTTTACTGTTATTTACTGATATCAGTTAGACTAAGGCCTTTCAAATGAAAGTATTATATCACACAACGGTGATCAACCTTTTCCATGCTTACAAAATCACTGAGAGCGTTCACAATTGATGATTGCCAAACAAATGCTAAATAACGTAGCATCGTCAAACTTAAGCTTTTTAACGTCCTTACTTTCTACCATAGTCATTCTTTTCGAACAACAACCGCCATCTATACGTCAGGTCGGGTACTTTTGAGATTACTTTCGTATTTTACTGTAATAATTTATAAGTACAACCTTTTATTCTTCTGATAAAATAATACGACATATTAACATGCAAAATGGTATACAATAGGTTCAGTCATTTTAAGAAATTGATCGAGGAAGCCGTTACTCTGTGGTAATTCATAATTTTAACGCAATTGTGTAAAACAAATACCTACTAAGTTTCATGCCACTATATTGAGTATAGTGGTATAAAACTTAGTAGTTGTTTTATTTAATTACGTCAGTCATTTTAATCAGTTGTGCGATAAAAAGACTTGCTACACTCGAACAAAACTCAAGTTCTAGGGAAAGCATGGAAAATTATCGTAATAATAGAGAGTATAAATAACCGTCAATCTTATAGTTACTGCAACCGTTAATATTTTCCTAAATGTCTTTATGAGGGAGAGGGTGACTGTGGCTACTTCATGAAATACATTACCCTAAATTAAATTTTAATTTAAGTAGGCCAATTTACGTCCTACAATTGTTATTTAATTCTGAAATATCCTACCTAAATATTCTTTCAAATAAAGAACTTAAAAAATGAAAAGAATATTTCACCCTCAAAATTGTTTGATGGCACAAATATCACACACCTTTGAGTTTGTTTGTCCGCAGTAAAATATTTATATCATTTTATTTTCACGATACAAATTTGGTGCTCTCATTATTTGACAATATTTAATTAGCCTCAAATATTCACGATCAGGTCTCAATCGGGAATAAAGAGGAGAACTATTCAAATTCTTGATTAGCAAGCAAAGGCGTTGTACAAGTTTTAGCTGATAAACCTTTTCGATATTGTAAAGAACAACAGGCGTAAAAAAGAACACAATTTATTGCAGTATTTTTTACTAACAAAAACTATATACACTACAAGCCAGATCACAGCAATGAGAACTCTAAGTTATAGAGAAAAGCGTTATAAAGTTTCAATATACCTAAGTTATATGGAATATCCAACGCCAATTGAAGTGAATTTATGCGAATGAACTACTATTACTTTGTGTTTTGTTAATCCTTCATTAAAATAATCATTAGGAATTGTAAATGAAGTTAAAATTAATGTTTCTCTAGACTTCAATCAGCGGAATAGGATAATTACTGTTATATTTATTATTTTTATACATTTTATTATATGTACAACATGCAAGTGTAATACTGAATGTAACCTAATCACACATACTCTCCTTTTCGCCTGATAGTATTCCTCACATAGAAGGCAAATATGGCGCCTACAATCTGAAAAAAGAAGTAATACATTAATATATATATATATATATATATATATATATATATATATATATATATATATATATATATATATATATATATATATATATATATATATATATATATATCATCATTTCATGGTATCATTTCTGATACATATCGTTTAGTAGATGTCAGTTATGTTGTAAGGAGTTTGTTCTTCCCTTTTCATATCAGGCTTATTGTTTTCTACATAATCTATTAAGAGACTATTATCCACCTAAAATCTTTAAAATTTTCAATAAATTTATTTTAGTATATTATTATAGTACGAAGCCTCTTAAGAATATATTCTGAAAGTTTCAAGTCGGTATCTTTAAAATTTACAGAGATATGAAGCTTTCAGTCACGGCATTTCATGCATTTTTTCCTATTACATTGTAATAATGTACCCGCACAAAATTTATCGCGCTAAGAAAGATGAAAAAAGCACAAGAATTCATCATCGTGAAAAAAGGCAACGTCCTTTGAGTCCGAAACGGTGACTGTCATCTCGAGAACTGATCGACAAATTTATTTGAAATTTGGTACACTGACGCTTTATGCCATAAGTACAAGTAAATAAGTGTCTACGAAGATTAGTTATAAATTAATATTGATATTATTGACATAGGTATACTATCAACATCCCTTGAAAGTGTAAATTATTTCACAATAATATAAAAACATGGGAATCTGGAATATATAATTAAATAAACAGTAAACACATGAATAGAATTAATTAATTAATAGAATTACGAATGATTTAATTGATTTGAAGACATAAAAACAAAATTATACACGTGTAAACTACATGAAATAATTTGAAACACAGCTTACTCGAGTAAGCTGTGACACGGGTGGGCTAGACCACTCTGCTGAAGAAGCCTTCGGCAAAGCGGGGAAGGAATCGAGAATCTCGGATCAGTCCGATCTCCGTATTTTTAAGTTCAGTTTTCAAAGACGTTGTAGAACGTTGTTTATCTCAGCGAGGTCTGTACTCTGTAGGTTAGGATTTTCAAAATTTTACGGTTCTTTAACAATAATTACAAAAAATTAGTGCGGCGGTCTGTCTGTGGAAGTTGGTACTTTATATTTATGTGTGTTTAGTATTGTATTTATTTAGTATTTATACCATGGCGATCGTGAATTTCATACATTAACTTATGAAGATAAAATTTAAGAAGTTTTTTTTACTATATTTTACTTCATTATTTTGCACTATATAACATACTAATAGATAGTTATTGCCCACCCATGACAAATCAACACGAGCCGCCACTGATTTTTGCCAATTTCCATTGAGCTTACACGATAAAAAGCCAAATAAAAAATCAGAGAAAGATGTCAAAAGGTTTAGACGATGCTTTATAAAACTCTTTTTTCAGATTTAATATTTATCTATTCCTCTGAATGTTATGGAACCTTCGAAAACAATGACAGTAATTATGCAACAACCCAATAAAAATATTTCTCATGAGTGTATGAACTTTGACGAAAAACAGAAGCCTTAAGAAACATAGGTATGTGCGTCTAGTCGACAAAAAAAAATGATAAACTATAAGGAGTTGTAAGTTTCGTAATCAATATATTAAAATGGCAAATATGTTCGATATTTAAAAATATAAATTTAGAAATAATATAATGAAAGAGAGCATCGATCCATTATTATATTAAGTTTCATAATATCTTTGTCAAATAAATACACAACTCTTTTGTGTTGCTCCGCTGTTTACAACTTTGTTGTCGTTCATCAGCAGCTGAAGACTATATATTTAAATTTCAGTGGTATATAGTAAATAAAAAAACAGGAGGCCAGTTTTCCAATATTAAACATTGATCCATTGTTAACAGAATGATGATCGTATTTTTCAAAAATAACGAAGATTGTTTAAACAAGTTACAATAGCAACTGAGTTTTTTATCGAATTTTCGTCATTCAGTTCCATGTGCCGTTTTTTTTAACAATTTTCGGAAACGACGATCGTCAATATGTTTCGT
Source organism: Rosalia funebris (assembly GCA_037954035.1). Classification (NCBI taxonomy): domain Eukaryota; kingdom Metazoa; phylum Arthropoda; class Insecta; order Coleoptera; family Cerambycidae; genus Rosalia; species Rosalia funebris. Next base: position 1,682,810 of record JAZFAV010000039.1, read on the forward strand.
ATGCACCTAACTTCATGACAGCTTACTAGCTTTGATTTCAGATGATCAATTTTAACAGGAGAAGGGGCACCGCAAACCGGGTCGCGAAATAGACGCTCCACTTCTGGCAGGCATATCTCTTCCGGTTTTAAAAATTCTTAAATTGAGTTCATTTCACCATATTTACAATAAATTTATCTTTAATTAAAAAAAAGTTTATTTATCATTAATAGTTCCCAAGAAAATTCATCCCGAAAATCGATTATTTTTTCATGTCTCTAGGTGGATGTAGCCCTTAAATGTAGAAAAAAAGCTACTAAAACCTAATAGTAGTATAGTAGTTAAGACGAAGGTCAAGAATTATTGGAATGATACCAATTAAACACAGTAAAATCGTCTTCATTACTGATTCAAACATGGAACATCGAGGAGAAGCTCAAAGTATAGATACAACGCCAGTATAAAAATGATGAAAATAACAAATAATATAAACAAACATAACGGGCTCATTAGGTTTCAAAATCAAAAGATAAGGAATATGAAAAGCCAATATTTTGATCAATGACTAAACCAAAACATGCATAATATGGAAATTGTCTTCATATCGAATTATCACAATTTTACATATATTTGAGTCCTGTCACCAGAAACGCTTGTACCAAATGTTTTGAATAAAATTAAATATTTAAGGATGACAGTAAAATACCAAGCAAAGTATACCACATATTTTCAGTAGAGTTGATACATAAAGTTAGTATTCATCTAAAGTTCGAATAAAGTTAGTATTTATCAAATACCAACTCTATTTAATAGAGTTGATATTTGATGTGGTATTAGTTTGGATTGTTGAAAGTTATCTTCGTGGATTCTACAAAATTATATAAAATAAGTTTGATAAATCACTTTATCTATAAACTTATAATAACCATTAGCTTAATTCGATTTTAAAAAACAAAAATTAGGATTTACTGGTATATGAAACGATCTTCTCGCCTAAAGTAATATAACAAAATTTTAGGAATAAATTAAAAACTCAAAAGTTAGGTTAGGTTAAAATGAGTATATAAATGAGGCTTTTAGCTCTTTTGTATGTTATGAATAGATATGTTAAAACATTTATTTCAATACACTATCTACTTAAATATTCTTCCGAGAAGAGAGATATATATCCATTTAAATGGTAGACCTATCCATGAAGTAAAATACCTATAATGGAAATAAAACATTATTTGTCTATATATGTATCCTTCGTTAACATTCATATGCTTATTATAGAACTTCCCCAAAAGATGTATCCTTAAAATATAGATCCGTTTATAAGTTACTAAAATACTCTAGTATTTCTTTCTTCTCAGAAGAAAAACATCTACCCCGCAAATATTCGTTCATTATAGGCAAGATGTTTAATCACCAGGATTATAGGTCGAATGGCTCAATTCAACAAAATTTCTACCTTTGTTGAAATCTTACACGTTCCGAGCTTTAAGCACTCGCTAACTTTCTGTATAACAATTTCTCGTAAGCGATTGTTGAGTCGCTTTTCTCTAACAATGAATTATAATAATTTATTGTTTCTTTACAGATATATGCAGTTATTGTGATAACTTTTGCATATATTCTATTAATAAAATCCCAAAATATTGTAGCTATCAGTTTTTTTCTGATGAAAACAGCATCCTTGTCTTTTTGAATTATGTAAATTCCTTATGAATTCACTAAATGTATCCTTAATTTGTTGCTGAATTCCAGTGCTACCTGTTTTGTTACCAGTTACAATAGTGCCTGGACTGAAGATGTTAAATTTCGGTCCTAACTTTCTCTTACGTAACTTTTGTTCCAGCGTAACCAAGACGATGAATCCAAAATCGTGCAAGCTAACACCTTATTTATTCCCAAACAGTTATTTCTGATATCCACACTATAGTTGTGATGAATCAGGCATTCAACCTTCAGCTTGTCGAATGCAAATCTTTCACCCTTTAGAAATCCACCTTCGTCCTTGATCCTTTATCCTAAAATAGAATGGTGCATCTTCTCCATAGACAGTAGCCAATAGTCAAGATATATCAATCAATGTACAACATTTGTATGATCCATTTTATTTCACTTATATTTATGATGAAATGGTTAAAATTTTAAACAAAATCATTGAATTTTATAAATTGTGTCATGATGGTCAACATAGGTCACAGTGTTTTTAAGAGATAATTGTTATCTTGTTATATTTATAGTATAGCAATCTATCTATGTACAAACCTTAACCACCTCACTTTTAATATCATGCAGAATAGTTTCTATCTATATATCTATATATATATATATATATATATATATATATATATATATATATATATATATATATATATATATATATATATTTGTTTGTTGAAGATATGTCACAATACGCTATTAATTTCTGTTATCCATATACCTTACTATTATCTTTCCAAAACACTGAAAACAAGCCAAGTCGTTACATAGATGTATGTGGATGTGTTATAGATAGTGCTATCTATAAAATAATTTTAGCATATATCCATAATGTTTAAGGGTATACCATATGTAACTATTAGTAACACTAGTAATATACTTTTAACATATGTTTTTTCGTTTTCAGTCTTTGTTCCTATTGTGTAATTTTTATTTCGAGGTGATATGTATATATGATAAGTGATAAATATTTTCGCTACTAAAGAAAAGCATAATATGGAGTGTAGTGATAAATATATAGTTTTCTAATTTACAATTGTTGTTATGACATTAAAAATATAAATTACAAATTTATTTTTCATCTCATTTCGATATACATAGGTCCGATATACATAAACATTCAAAGTAATTAGATGGTTAATTTAAACCTACAATATCTTGAATTATAATTTTGGAATTCCAAATGGAAAATTATTTTCAATAATATAGCAAATAGGGTTCAGGGGGCTTTGAATAATGTACACCTAAGTAGAATAAACCCTTTATTAATGTAGAAAAATAAATAAATAGAAACAAATAGTAAACGATAAATTTAATACAGTTTTGAAGTCCATCATCGACTAGAATTCCTCACATAAAATGCAAATATTGCGGCGACCAACTGCAACAAAAAGAGATTTATTAATGATTATCACTTTAAAAAATAATAATACTGAGGAAAAATAGACATTATGAACTATATAAGTCTTACCTAGAATTGAATTTATCATTTGTGAGAAAGTAATTAAGTAATAAATAAAAATACTTTAAACAATAGATTGTTCATCGATATCTAACAATATTCTGTTTGAAAACACTTGACTGTCTCTACGAAAAAAAAAACTGATATAAAGTGACGTAGTAAATTAACTAGAATTTAAAAAACAGCCTTTTTATTTATAGAACGGTATAATCACGGAAACTTACAGAAAGAATAAACAGCGCATTGTATTTTTTTAATTTTTATAGAAAAACACTGACACACAGATTTGGCGCACTCCCGTCGAAACCAATAATGTTTATCTTTATTTTTAGTTTAGTATCTTTATTCACTTGTTCTAGTGCACGTACACCTGATTTAATTTCATCTTTAATTTTATTTATATACTCATATTGGCTATAAGTGAAGATAAAAGTAAATAAAACTGTTTTAGTATCTATCAAAATAACGATATCGTTCTCTACCAGCTATTTTCAATTATAAAAATAAATGTTTTCAACATAAATTAGGAAATTTCAGTATTATTGATCATAATCTTGACACAATGTTCTTAAGATATCCAAGAATATTGTTATAAGATATAAGTTGAACAGAAGATAATGAAAATAACGAATATCACTACATTTATTAAAAATATATTACTAGTACAGGCTTACTAATTCCCTAACTGTAACTGGCACCTGACTAACCCGTACTAAGTCACACTTAGTACGGTAGACGAGTGATCAATTTATCTGTGTGGTAAAAGCTAAGTATATTTATATATAAAAATTCCAAGAAGAATAAATCATTATGTTTAATCGAAATGCTATTTCTCATCTTTTCATTTTCCTAGTAATACCATGTCACAAATATTATAGAAAAATAACTGGAACAGATATTTTTCTTAAGTACGAGTCATAACGAAAACTATATCAATTTACAATATTTCGCTATAATACTTGTTCCTACTCGAACAAAATAATTCTAAGTACGCTATTTATTCTACACTCAAAGAAATGCTAGTTAAGCCTGATAATAAATAATACCCTAATAGAATTGCGATTTCGAAACTAAAACCTTCAACAAAGACACACAGATTATGCAGTTAATTAAGCATACTTACTTCGACAAGAGCAAAAACAATAGCGATAATTCCAATTATTTTGATGCTGTCTTGCAGGAAGTCCGTTAGGGCAGAATCGCAATCATGCTTATAGGCGTCTTTTACCGTACAAGTAATCACATCCTTACTACAGCAGCTATTAATAAGTTCCGTTCCGTTTTGTACTACAGGATCTGTTGGGCCAGTGAGACCACAGCATTCTAACTACAAAAGAAATAAACAATCTGTTATTAGGAATATTTCTGTAAGCCAGTTATGCAATAGATTGTGTTCACATTAAGGTTAAACCTTCATAAGAAGGGAGATATTTCGATGACTGTTAGAAATTGAAAGTACATTTTTAAAGTATCTTTTTTAAAGTTTCTTGCATGAAACAAAACTGTAAATGGTGATTAAAATATTGAAACAGTAAGTTAAATCCTGGGTAATATAGAAACAATAAGGATATTTTTGTTTTTATAGGTACTATTGAACATACAGCTAATGAAGCAAGAAAAATATAATCACATCTTTGAAAGTATATCTTCCAAAAAATACATATAGAGATTCAAATAATTTACACAATGCCTTTATCATCCAAAAAAATGCATTTATATTTATTTATATAAATATAACTAAAAAATAAATCAAAAAGGTAACCGCTAAATAGCACTAACATAAGTAAACAGTAGAATACTTCATCAACTTAACGACAGTAGCAAGTTGTTGTTTCCCTAAAGATAGTAACTTGTTATATGCACAATTATTTAAAGCATAAGTGTTTTAGATATTAAATTAAAATTTTAAGACATTACATACTTAATATCTTAATAGCATATTAGTTCTTGCAGTCTTAATTACAATATACTCTCCTTTCAAGAATACCTCTGGGTATGTGTGTACTAAATATACTTAGTAATACAGGTGCATCTATATTATTATGGAACAGTTTATATGAAAATGAGAGGTTAGTAAGCACCCTTCTAGAGTTTAATGACAACTAACACAAAATATAAACATTTTAAGGTAGCAGTATTATTAAATGATGTGTTTCTAATTACGAAATCAATGGCTCTATATGTATCATGAGCCACATGGTTGATACGTCTAGAGAACGATGATCTCTAATATATAATATATTCAGAACGTATTAAATAAACAGTTTTAAAATCTTAAATCGAACTTTTCCGCACGTAGAACATCTCTATCTCGAAATTGAGTGACCGAGAAAAAATAAACCAACACATAAATGCAGAATATCTTTTTTATACACAGTTGCGTTTTGTTTGTTTTATGCGACAGTTTTACTTTTTTCAAATAGTTCACCCTCGTGCTTTCTCATGACCACTGAACAGTATGGGGTGTGTCCTATCCACCTCTAAATCAATATATGTCGTCTAGTAGACGTCCCTAATCAGAATCAGTTGAAACCCGATCGGTCCGACACGATTTAATTGAGTGATCGTGCTAACAAAAACAATTCTCAAAGCACAATAGTCCACCATTGTGCTTTCTCATGCCCCATGAATATGGTAGAGTGTGTTCTATCCACCTCAAAATCAATAGGTGTCGTCTGGGAGACGTCCCCGATTACAATCAGTTAAAACCCGATCGATCCGACATGATGTAGTTGAGTTATCGTGCTAACAAAAAAAATTTCTCAAATAGACCCAAGGGAGGGGGTGGTGTGTGCTATCCACCTCAAAATCAATAGGTGTCATCTGGGAGACGTCCCCGATCAGGATCAGTCAAAACCTGAACGATCCGACACGATTTAGTTGAGTTATCGTGCTAACAAGAAATTTTAATGCCGACGACAACGACGACACACATACAGCAAAACATTTTTAAAAACCATTTTTTTTTTGTTTTTATGCCGAGAAACTAAAAATAAACCCAAAAGAAATTTGTTTTTTCACTTTTTCTTTGCACGATTACATTGCTTTTCCGCTGGTATAGTGGAATGCGGAAAAGTAACATGTACCACCAAGAGAATAATCATATATAAGTGTTTTTAAGGTATACGGGCAACCAAGTGGTATTATGATATTATCTAATGGTATGTGGATTAAACAATTATATTAAATATGGAACTACAAAAATGTACAAGGTGTCCCAAGATGATGCCTCCAAAGCAAAATATTTTTTTATTTGTGATAAAGAAAAACGAAAATAATGGCTCTATTCACCTTGTCACAGAATACGCAAGATTTGGTCTATAGAACGAGTATTTAGGATGTACAAAAATAATATAAAATAATGGATGTAGCTACGGAAACCCGAATATGATAAAGGTAGTTGTGGCAAAACAAGAAGTATTTATATACTCGAATATCTTATAAATGTAAATAAATTATATTATGTACATGAAGAGTATATGAAATAGAAAGAATATATAGAGTTCATTATGCCAAATAAATTAACATATGTGCAGCTTATTGGGTATTAGCGTTGGTTAGATATACGTGAAATACTAATAAAAAGAATGTTTTAGATTAAACTACAGAAATAAGGAGTTTATACTCCAACCCATCTGCAAAAGAATGCCTTATATAATAAGGACTAAACAAATTAGGTCAAAACAGCTATTCTCCTGGCTATATGCCAAACGCCGAGCGCTAAATCACATGACAAAATTTGCCGTATTTTTGTCTAACAGAGTTAGCACTAAAATACAGTGATTGTTTCAAAACCACAAGAAAGATGCAAAGTGTCATCTATCTCAGGATATCGTTAACTGCAGACCGGTTTCGACCTTTCTATTTTGGGTCTCATCAGTGCAGTGTAAACCGGTCCGTGCACCTCGTGAGCGGTCCGATAACGCAATTTTGAGACTTGTTCCTATTCTTGATGTATATATATATATATATATATATATATATATATATATATATATATATATATATATATATATATATATATATATATATATATATATGATTCATCTTCTTATTCGACGCCTTCAATTAATTCTCTGTGGGAGAGATTCAATATCGGCCACAAATTTAACAAAATATGAACTGTTCCAAATGTTGCTCCACAAACTCAAAGCTGGAATAATTTCAGCCTTCTGTTTGATTCCAACAAAAAATCCAACTTCTTTCTAGTTCGTATAATAACCGATTCCTTATATAATTTCGTGTTTAATTTTTTATCATTATAGTTGTAACTTATAAGTCGGGAATCGAGAATTTATAAGTTACAGACATAGATCTTATGGATTTAGATGAAAACCCCACGGATTTGTTTCGGCATTTGTCCTGGATCAGTGTACCGTGTACGGTACTAATAAGTTCGAAACGGCTGTCTGTCGTTCGGATTCCGTCTGGGACAAATGTCGAATCCTACTCGTGGCAGGTCCCTTTTCAAAAAAAAATCATTATAGTTGTTATTGATTGTTATAGTTAAATATAGTGTTTAGCGAAAATAAAGGTTACCTTCAATTATCTGTCATTTACGTTATTAATATATTTTTTGTATCATTAACTTAATGTTAATTAAGTTAATGATAGGTAGATCAAAAAATTATGATCTACCTATCTATAATAAACAAGACAAGTAAACCAGTAGTTTCTATGTGTAGGACAAACAAGGTCCAATTTTTCTATATCGTTTAAGCAGCATTTTTATTGATCGTATATTTTTTTGTCTGGAATAATTAGATAATTATATGATAAATGCAGATCCAAGTTAAACCGTAATTTAATATTTTAAAATTACATGGTAGACTAAAAGAAATAATAAGTTTACTTCCACACCATTTTCGCATTGACTACCATCATCTGAATCACTAATATATGTCTATTCTCGTGGTCGTACAGTTTTAATACGTTCCTAAAATACGAAATTTCTGGTGTGTACTTTGATGATACTATGATGAACAATCCTTCTCTGGGCATATTAATCATATGGTTCTTAATGCATATAAAACGTTTCGTGATTAGAAACACATCATTCAATATCACTAATACTTTAAAATTGTATATTTTGCGTCAGTTCACGCAAAATTAGAATATTGTAGCCCTATTTGGTATCTCCAATACCTAAATCATTTTAACCAACTTGAAAATATTCAACTGCATATCTTAAAGTATCTGTCATTTCGCATAGATAATTATTATCCAGTAAGAGGTTAAGATCATAGTCTGCTTCGACAAGTATTTGATATTCAGTCATTAAACACTATGAGGACGTTTACTACCCTCTCATTTTTATTTAGACTAGTTTATAATAGCATAGATGCATTCACATTACTAAGCATGTTTAATATACGCATACATACGTATACATACGTATACTAGGCTCCCGAGAAGAAAGTATGTTTTACTGCTAGACTACAAGAACTAACGAATTGCCAGTGTTTATAATCTCATAAAGTTTTAATATAATATCTAATCACTTGTTATTTGAACAATTGTACTCATAATGCGTTACTATCTTTAGGGAAACAGCAACTTTTTACTGTCGTCTATGTTATGGGTGAAGTATTTGTTTGTTTATGTCTTGTAAGGTGTTTAGAGGTCACACCTTTGTTATTTATTTTGTTCGTTATATACTGTAACTGTACACATGTCTGTATTTGTTTGTATCTTTGTTCTATAAATGGATTTTTTTTCTGTTGACCAATAAAGATATTATCATAATAATTATTATTATTTTATATAGGTCAAGAATTCGGGATATATGTGATATATATGTACCTTAGTTTACTTATATCTATACTTTATCAAGTTTTTATACTTTGGGTACTATAACTAATGTTCGAATAAACTTTAAGCGTATCATAGCAGCACAATTTATTGTTTCAAATGTTGTTAATATGTTTCAATGTAAATCATTAATCTGCAGAAATATATAAGTAGTTAATGAACATAGACCGATTATTATATACGACAAAGTTATACCACTTCACCTTGTGTTTTGCACGTGACATAATCAGTAACACTGAACGACAGTGACATAGAGAAAAATGAAATCAGATTTTACGTTTTGAAATAATATGAGGTCAAGAAAAATTAATAGATGTGAAAAAATATAGCTAATTAATACGATTCTATTTATCACTAGCTTTGTGTTAGGATGGCTTATTGTTATTTAAAAGTAATTTATCACAATTTGTTAAATCTATACCGCCTATTTTTGAAACGTATTAAAACAATGATTGCCCTGATCTCACATTGTTTCAATTAGTAGTATGATTTTTTTATATTGCAATAAAATATATAATTAGTTTTTATACTTACATTTCTCTGAAGAACGTTGATTAAGTCAGCGTCATCCTTACTACCGGTCCAATACTTTTCATACAATTTTTTTAGATGTTTGGAAACTTCATCAGATAATTGGTTATTGTCGTTCTTGATCGCAACAAATGCTAGTATTCCTAGTACGGCTTGTATGATGAAGAGTGTTAGCAGAATTCCTGCATACTAAAGACATTTTTTATAGTAATATAATACATTATGTATACGATAGATTAACTTCCTCCATCTACCGTAAACCGTTTTGTAATTGGAGATAATTTAATAGCAAGGGATCAACTTACCGTGGTTAATAGACAGGAGCTCTCTTTAATCGCTCCGCAGCATCCAAAGAAGGATATAAGGGCTATTAATACTCCCACAGCAATAGCGTAGGAACTGACGGACATCAAATCTAACCCAGCAGTATTGTTTCTGTAGAGAACTGCCAATACGATGAGTGTAATAGCACATATCTGAAAGGTAACAAATTCATTAGGTTCACGCTTTATAAATTTCAGTTCTATAAATAAGAATTATAATAACAAATAGATATATGAACATTAACATTGTAGCAAAATAATAAGTTTTATTCACCTCTACATATTTTGAGGACTTTTTTCTTGTTTAAATAAGTGGGTGGCCAAATTATTAGAATCACTTAAATATTTTGTCATTTTCCAAGAAAGTTATTAATTAAATGCACTTATAGGTGTGTGCTAATACGGAGTTTTGTACTACGGGTTGGTGCTCTATATTGGTAAACTTTTAGCGAGAATACATATAGAGATACATATGAGTATAAACGGAAAAGCCGGAAAAACAGTTAGAATATAATGACAGTTGTGATTTACGTGCATTCTGGCCTGGTAGCTTTTTGCAATATTTTTGTTATTTTGTGACTTGTTAATTTATATAAGTACGGTTTATTGTTATTCTACAATTCTACAGAACCACTTTAATCAAAAGTAAGTGCTTTTTGCTAAATAAATCACTTTAAGTTTGTAAAAAAATCTTTACTAATGATCTGGATTTTTTATAAAATGGAAAAAGCTAAAGATATCCCCTAAACGAAAATTGTGGAGATTTCTACTTTAATTAAGAACACGAATTATTCGCAAAGGAAAATAGCCACTTAACTTGTGTTTCTGTCTCTACGGTGAACAGAATAGCTCAAAAAGTTGGTACAAATGAAGGTAGGGGAAGAAACCGTATTGGTAAATGTGGACGAAAACGTCTTACAACACCTAGAGGAGAAAGAAAAATCCAAAATATTTGTCTCCTAAATAGGAAAAAACTAGGGCTCAGCTTAACAGACTGGTCCAAGAATCTAGAATTGAGATTTCAGACCGAAAGCTGCGTAGACGCCTAGCAGAGCAAGGCTTCAAATGTTGCCAACCAGTCAAGAAACCGAAATTGACAGGAGCAATGAAGAGAAAGCGTCTGCAATGGGTAAATCATGCTCATATGATAGTAGAAGACTGGAAAAATGTAATACTTAATAATATTAATAAATATTGACATGAAAATTCATTTCCCTATTTTTTTAGGTTTGCTTAATTTTTTTAGGTTCTCGATGAGTCGACTTTCCAGATTTTGGCTGACAAGTCTTCGTTTGTCCGACGATGCCTAGGTGAGAAATTCCATAAGAACTGTGTTGTAGAAACAGTTAAGCATCCACTCAGCATCATGGTGTGGTCCATTATTTCCGGGAAAGGTATTGGTCGCCTTTATATCGTAGAAGGAACCATGCGTGAAGACCAGTATATCAAAATTCTAGAGACGAGAATGTTGCCTCAAGTCAAGGAATGGTTCCCTAATGATGAAAATTTTACATTTATGCATGACTCAGCTCCATGCCATAAAGCTAAAAGTGTTACAGCTTATCTGGACAAGCAAAAGATCAATGTTTTGCCATGGCCTGGTAACTCTCCGGACCTTAATCCGATCAAGAACTTATGGGAGATCACAAAGAGAGAAGTAGCCTTAGAAATAATTACAAATAAACAGCAACTCATAGAAAATCTGATTAAAGTATGGTATCACTCAGAAAAAATCAAAGAAAGTGCACTTAAATGCATTGAAAGCATGCCTCGCAGAATACAAACTGCCATAGCTGTGAAAGGTGACACAACAAAATATTGATTTTTTTTGTCATGCGTTGTTTAATTTTTAATAATAAAAAATTGTTCAATATGTAAAATGTATTACTCTCCGCTTAAAAAAAATACTATGCAAAGATTCCACATTTATTTCAGTAAGAAATTAAAAAAATAATGGAAAGGTCTAGTGTTTCTAATAATTTGGCCACCCATGTAAATTATATAAAAACCTTCGAAGTATAATGTACCTGTACCAATTAATATGTTATGATAATGATGTCCAAAGTCTATGAATAATAAATACCACTTTTAAATTACAAAAATTGTCTCCGTTATTTTCTCCTGATGAATAATTATGTGTATAATATATTTGCTTGGATATTCAACATGTTCTTATCATTTCTTGTCTACTTATTTGGTTGTTTCTTGGAACAACATATACCCTAATGATATCGTTAAAAATATTATTCAGCGGTTGCAAAATTATATCATTATATTAAGTTTATATATTTATAGATACAATTATATATATCACTAAGAAAGGGTATAATGATATATTTAGCATATGTTCGTCTGAAATATAGGCAATAATAAATTAAGTTTAGACTTATTTTTATAATGACGTCGACATTTATAGTCATCAACCACTATATCTCTTCATGAATATTTTGTTCATATTATCTCCGCAGCAGGTACAGTAGGTATCTCTAAAAACTATATTACTTTTAATATATTTCTACAGTCTGTTACGTATCACTTTAGTATGTTAGGTAACTCTTTTGTATTGCGAGCGTTTTCATACTCTCCACATTGTAGTAATATATAATTTACAATTAGTCTAGCTTGAAATCTCAGACATCTTGGTTGTTCTATCCCTTATAGTAAATGGGAATGTGTGAGCCTAGTATATGTCCTAATATAAGACATGTACATAATTAGCACTTCCTGCCTTCGGAGTACCTTGCTGGGAAAATACCAAATTTTGGACTCTATTCTGTTCCAGTCACTTTTCCACGTACTAATGAGTTGGTTTCTAATATATGCCTTTATATCACTTGGAAGGATATTTATACGATTATCTTGATCATCATTTACTACATTCTATGCAGCCTGGTCTGCTATATCGTTGCCGATTTCTCCTATATGGCTGGATATCCAACACAGAATACACTTTTTGCCCGATTCCTGTAGCATTTCGGTTATATTGAAAATATTTTGAACCAGTGGGTTAAAGGTAAAGCTATTTTTATATGGCTTGCATTGCGTTTAGCCAATTTGGACGTATTAAAATTGATGTGAAATTGATGCATTTTCAATATGTTCAGCAAAGTTCAGTGCCTCCATGCCGCAGGGTTCAGCAGTGAAAGTAATTGCCCAATAGTGTAGGCTCCATATTTATGTGTCATCTAGACTTGTGAATGCACTAGCTACTCCTTGTTCCGTTTTTGATTCATCAGTGTAGATAATTGCAGAGCTGAGGTTCTGACCTATAATTCAGCACTTCAGTACTTCAACGTTCGCTTCCTGAATTCGGTAGTATTCAATCTAAATGACGAGAAGTTGAGCCTTCATGGTGGAATATCGTTGTATTTTAGAACGTATGTAGATAGCTAATACTAGCTAGGAAGGCTAATGCTTAGTTTCTTAATGTTCTTTTACTCTTACTCCTACTGGTAAATTTTAGAGTTAGGTATGATTTTGATCATTATGGGCGCGCGAGTATATTGAGACTAAAAACATAACTAACTTTAGAATTACTCAAGTATTGCCCATCTTTCTGAGAACGTATCTGAAGTGTCATTACAGTCTCTCTCAATAGTATATCGTAATAACATTTCTAAATATATCAACTATGAACAGGAAAATTTATATCAAATTAATCTAGCCAGGTACATTTTCTGTTCGATATTATTACATATATTGTTTATGCTAGACACGTATTATTTACCATAGTTCTCGTTTAATATACGACTATCTGTTGTAAATAGAACACGTGGTAATGATAACAATAAGCTAAATTGCTATACCTACGTGATAAAACGACTATATCTTGTTTACTTAAAGTAATCAAAACCATATAGAAATAATGATATGATGTGAATGCCTTATATGAAGACAAGTTTCAATGCTTTAGAAAGTAATCTTAGAATGAACCTACAGATAGTAAAATTAAATATATTACAATACGTTTTATATTTTTGGAAATGGTACAATGTATGCAAAATATACCTAATTCTAAAACTCAATTAACGCTGCTACAGAAAATTGAGATAAATCGGCGCTAAACAAAATTATTCTAATTTAATTAGGTTCCAAAATATGTCCCTGCTAATTTGAAGATTTTTATAAAAATAGTCAATATATAGCAATATATTTCCTAGTACATTCCGTTGCTTATAGTTCCATACAGTATTTATCAGATATATCATAGTTTTCAATTATTTAATTTTTGTAATTATCCATTTCTATAAAGTTTTATATAGTTTTTAGTTAGTAACAACTACAAATTTAATTCGTTTTTTGGTATAAAAGTGTTTAAATTCTATTATTTTCTTTATTTTTCAGAATTTGCTACATAATTTTGAATGATATTTTGAAATGAACAACAGCAAAAGCTTATGATGATTGTGAAGATTATTAAAAAGTGTAATATTTAGCAAAAAAGTTGGGGGATATTCCATTTTTAGTTTAATAAATTTAAGTATTATAATTTTAAAAATGGAAAATATGTGAACGATAAATATGGATTTTGTGTATGACTATTAGTATGCAAATTCAGCGTGAAAGTCTACCCGAATAGAATAATCATCGTTTAGAGTCTTCCATTCGAAATACTCTTCGTATTCCAGAATATTCGCTATCTTCACGATAACACTTCATATACTTTATAAAAACGTCAGTCGCGAAAGAATGTGTATTAACAGCAGAGGCATAAAATTATTGAATTAATATACCTAGTAAAAATTAGCTTTAAAATAATAAAAATTAGCTTCTTATTTAGAGAATTTTCTATGAGGATCATTACTAAAGTTGAAGTCATTCGTCAAAGGATTTTCCATCTCCTATTTTCTTTAACAATATGATAGGAATCCCTATATTTCTGTTAATTTTCATATGACTATCAATTTTCACAATAACTATTAAAATCCATATGACTCTCTTCAATTAATATCATGATATACAGAATTGATTGTCATTTCAGTTACTAAGTCAGTATTTGATATACGTACGAGAGCAGTTTGGATAATAATTTTATACAAATTGTGAGGGGGAAAGATGAAATAGACAATCAACCAGCTACCAACTAATTTTCCAAGGACTGGATGAAAACCTGTTTGTAGTGGATGTATTTGTTTAAACTCATATTCAAGAGAAATAGGCGAATGGCCGTGCCTCATTCTACAGCGGGTGTTTTCGATAGGTAAAATAGAGATTAATAAAAAACAAAAATCCACAACAAAGAAAAGTTAAGAAAAAATTTTCAATAAAGTAAAAAATCCCATTAAAACTTGATTTGATATTCTCCAAAGTAAAATAGTAGAGTCCACATTTCTTTTATTATATCCTAACATGGAAGACAGCACATATTTCTTTAACGATATTGCATTAGACATTTAATACTGTCTCAGTGTTTAATTTAAATATCTAGATTGGTGCTAGCGAATTATTGATATTAATGTGAATATCGATTTTCTCCATGTCCACAAAACAACCCCGATTTAACAGCAAGTTGGTTTACTAAGAACAATTTTAAAGAGCCTGATCAAATGATTAAAACTAAAATTAGGGAAATAATTTACGAATTGGGCCAATTCGTAATAGAACTACTTCACACTGTCTAATCAATTACAAAAAAGGATATGAGGATATATTTTAAAGAATACAGGCCATATTGAACAATTTGGGTAATTTACGAATCTTATATAATGTATATAAAACTTAAATTTAAAAAAAAAATTATTATTTTAACACCTAATAATTTTTTAATAGTGTTAGGAGGAAGGGGTTAAAATGTAATAAATAACCGTGTACCTAAATTGTAAGGACTATTCGATATATCTTGACTAGCAGCATCTACGATGCATGAAATATCTTGACAGATTATATTTGAGAAAAGCCTAGAACAAAATATTGTTCGTTGTTTTGCAATTGTTAAAAATAATACCTGATACTGCTGCGATAACACTTATTTAAAATAAGGACAGAACAAATACGGGGATTCGCATATTTTCTAGGACCTATATCTGCTATAAACGTTATCTACGAGTAAAAATAAAAAATAATCTCATTAATTACACTTCCATGTTATCTCGATAACATATAATTTTATGAATACTTACATGTATAAAGTTTATTATCGAAAATATTAATCCACATTCACGTAAGTAATGGTGATTTTGACAGGTTTTATGTAGAATTTTGATAGGCTTTATGTTAAATAAGTATTCCACAAACTGTTTTCTTTAAGTATATAAGGACTTTGTTTTTCGTGAATATTTAGTAAAAATTAACAAAGATGTATTAAATAGCCAGACACTATTCATTTTAAATTGGAAACTCTCGAAAATATCTAAGACCAATTATTGAAGAAACAATTCTTAATCAGGTGTATATTAATCTTGGAAATGTTAATTACCATCAGATTATCAATGGATTATAAAGAAATAGATTTAATTGGATCCCGATGACTCATGACGAATTCGTCATTTATGGTGATATTTTTATATCATTTATTTTTCCTCGCGATTATGATATTTATCAAAGATTCCAAACTAAAATCACCATAACTTATAGGTTTGAGTAACATATAATTGCAATTTCTACGTAATTTATAGCTTCAGATCCTGAAACATATCAAATTTTTATTCTAAAATGATATAACTTGAGCAGAATTTTACGCCGTCTTTAAACCTCTGTAATGACAGTTACTTCTTTAAAATTTTTAAATATAGTGAAGGCCAATATTATTTATTGAGGGACTATATGTATTTGTACTCTACATAGATAGAAATTGGGTAAATATTTTTGGGGTACTTTGATTGACTTTAGTTTATTTTCTTGCGTTATTCTGTCTTTTGATCACGGAGTTATTTCGACTGTTGAAATAGGCCTTCAACTGTAAACCTCTTAATATACTTAAGTGAGATAAACTCAGGAAAAAGGGCTGGTCATACAATTTCGATGCCCCTACCGGTGCAATTATTGGGAAAAATTGATGAATTAAGGCTTCCCTATATATTTTCCTGCTAAATCTTCCTCTTATATTTATATGACTTCTAGTGTTAAATATTGTGTATCTTCGCCTTGTTATTCCATCTGTTTCTATTATTTTAATTATGCAAAAATGATCAACGTCAAGTCTAGATTCCTTAATACCTTCATTCGTGGACTGCAGTGTACGTATATGATTCTTTTATTTCTTCAGAGGACTACATAAATATAAAATTGTCGATTGCTTTTACAATTCAATTCTGTTTAATTCAAAACAGTATATTTCATAGACACTGTAGAACAAGAAAATTCTTTCTGATTTAAGAAACATATAAAAGATTTGCCTAAATTGATATAATGTTTTAATTATAATATTATTGCCGTAACAGGGTATCAATTTATACATAACTTTCGTCTTATAATAAGAAAATGTATACTGCTAAAGAAAAAATAAAATGCAGTATATATTGCGAAAAAAAAATACATGAAGAATGCATATCTTTAAATTTTTATATATATTTTTAAGAACTAAAAGTGGATGTATCCAGGATGCTACGAATAAACCACTTCCTGTGTAACAGGAGGCCATCATGTGAAATTACATATTTTAACAAAATCCAAATCTTTCATTGCGTCGTAATTGTTAATATACACCTAAACATTTTTATCTAATGTTCATCTATACGCAAGTCTAACTAACTGTCTTTATTTCAATATAGAGTTGTCGATATTAACCACAACAGAATATTCTTTAACTAACAGTTTATGTAGGAGTAATAGTATTACGTAATCGTGTTGCACGACCTTCCAAAAATAAATATTACATTTTTATTGCTACAGAGTGGGCTTTATTGATATTAATTATATATATGCAACTGTCCTCTCTCTAAATGTATACTTTAGAGATAAATCTCTTTTGAGGACAATTCGAACGAATATATATATATATATATATATATATATATATATATATATATATATATATATATATATATATATATATATATATATACTATTCATTTCATCACTACTTGCCAAATAAAAAACTCTTTTATCTTGCCGATAAACGGAACAATTCACCTAAGCCTAGCCATAAAAACAAGCCACGGTATGCTTTGAGATCTTTTATTTGGCAAATAGCGATGAAATAAACTATAGAAATATAATTTTTATTTCGATACTAATAATAGAAAAGCTCATATCAATTTGTAGTTTTTATAGCTAATTTACTCATTAAAGTATTTAAAAAACAACTTTATGCCATCAGAAGAAATCCGGCGCCTCCACCAAATTTTTCACATATTTTTTAGTAGGTAGTAGGTAAAATTATTTCGTTAAGTTAATTCCTGCTTTGTAGAGTATAAAACTACTAGAATTGTAGCTATATGCAGTGGTGGTTGGTAATAAGGGGCATAGGGGCAAGTGTGCTCTTGAATTTGTTAGAAAAAAACCCTTATTTTCTGTCAATTTTGTAATACATTAATTATAAGGTTTCTAAAAATTATAGTAATATTTTATATATAAACTTTGTACCTTTATAATATAAAGGATGTTTATAATATTAGTTCTATACCGTAGTCCGAAATTTTAGGAAGTCTTATGTATTCATTTCAGAAGCAGGCAGTTACACGCCTTCTGATCGACGGCCATCTGAATACGTTTGGGGTTGGTTATGGTGAGATCGTCACCGACGATTTGAATGTTAGTGGTGGCTGTTATTTTCGTCCATGCATCAAAGTCATCCTGATCGAAGGGATCTTCAATAGAGACAACTGGGAATGATGAACTTTGATGAACCCTTGATGATGGGGATGATATTCCTCGATGAACCCTTGGTAGAGGCCGAGAAGTCGATCAAGGGTCAACCATTCATTTTTGTTTGAATTGGGATTTTTGAAATCCAAATTGTAAAGGCCATCCTTGTGGAACTCAGAAGCAGCAACATCCATTCCAATTTCAATCTTTCCAGTATATCCAGCGGCTACGGGTACACATCTAGATAGCCCTCGGAGTTATTCGTACCTAGTCGTACGTTTTCGTTGAGCGGGGAATATCTGATTTGTTTGTGTTTGGACGGCAAAGGTGTTTAATTAAATTCGATGAGATTATGCATTGAGTAGCCTGGTAACTGTCACTGCCGGTCCCAAGCCCGGATAAAGGAGGAGGATTTCCAGATCAGGCCAGCACCCTACCTAGAGTAAAAATCACACTGCTCATAGAACTGGAACTTTTCCTCTTAGGCAAAGAGACGAAGAAAAACAAGCAAATTGCTTCCATATAAGAAGGAAGAAGGAGAAGAAGTATATATAGATGAGGTGATTTCCTCTACAATTAACGGTAATATACATGTTATTTTATCATTTTATCACTCCCACATATCACGTCAATATCCACGTGCCCACGCATGTAACACACCCACGAGCCATCAGTGCGATATCAACTTTTATCCATAATCATCTGCTGTATATAATTCTATATTCAATTTTGTCATTCTCTAGCGCAATAATATCAACAAAATTAATATATAATGTAACCATAATTCTACTAAGATCATCAAGATCGAGTGCCAAAAGATTGGCCAATAAAGTGTATACCACTGATGAAAATTTTAGGCCCCAATTTGATTAGATATATGGTAGGTTTAAGTATTCTAAACAGCTATGATTTCGAAAAAAACTAACAGGGAGATTCACAGCAACTGGTAATTGCTTATCTATATAGGTAACTTGAGATAAATACTGTTCCCTGGACGCATATTTGCTAAATAACAAATATCCTGAATAACCTCTAGCGATAGCAACGATTAATTTAATTTATTTTGTTAATCTTATCTCTCATTGACCTATTTTTTTTTTCATAGAACCATTAGCGTCAACATTATTCATTTATGTAGAGGTAAATTATAATCGGAAGCATTTTAATTCACAGGTTTATTGAGTGAATTAGAGTCTGTATTAGTTAACTTTACAAAGAGAGCTAATCGATATATACCCATAACCATAAATGATAAACAAATTCCCTTTTCGAATACAGCAAAATATCTTGGTATTACCCTTGATGCCAGGCTACGTTGGAAAGCCTATATCAAAAAAAAAAAGAAGAATTTATAATTATTTATTGAAAAATGTACTGGTGGATTGAAAGAAACTCCACTCTAAGTATTCAGAATAAGCTTATGTTATATAAGCAGATACTTAAACCTGTATGGACCTATGGAATTTAGCTGTAGGGCTGTGCCAGTCAAATCAATGTATAAACCATTCAATGGTTTCAGAATAATGTGCTAAGGAACATCGTAGATGCACCTTAGTACATCCAAAACAGTAACCTCCATCGGGACCTGGGTATGGATACTGTTGGATAAGCCAGACTCAAGATTGCCAGGAGTCATCAACAACGAATCCTCCAACATGTTAACATCGAGGAGATCCAGCTCCTTGAAAACGCAGGATTAACAAGCAGAGTCAAAGGAATAAAACACTTTGAGTTAGTTCAGTTATTTGACAAAGTAGAGCATTGTGCGCCTTAGTGTATACGTTAGTTTTTTGGTGTACCTAGTTTAGTATAAATCTAAGGATACTGTTGAGTACAACCTTAATTCTAACTTTCTTAAGTAGTATTATAAGTTACAAGAAATTTACTTATTGATCTCTATGATCATATTGTAATGTCCGTGAATGCTCTAAGGAGTATTCATAAAAAAATACCATTTCCAAAAAAGGTAGTGAAAAGTAGAGTTTGACAATTTGACCAGATTTATTAGAACCAGCTGTGTTCCAGAAACAGATGTTGAACCAGAAACAGATGTTGAATATGACCGGATGTGTTAGAACCAAAGTCTACTTTTCAATTCAAGCGATGTTGACGTATGTAATATGATTATCATTCAAGGCGATAATGGCGGCCATGTTTGTCATTTCAGGCAACTGGCTATTATCGGATAAAACATTATCTTGGCTTGGGTATATGTATATATGGATTACGAATAAGGCAAATAAAATATTTCGCGTTACGGAAACAACTAATTATGAGTCATGCTCCGCTAATAAATGCCTACACACTGACATCAATAACTAAATACAAAATAACAAATTAAATCGCCTTGAAACCTGATTATTAGTGATTATCACAAATTTCTGAAAACAGATATAAGCGTACACATATTTAAATGATTACCTGATAACTAATAAGAAGCACTGATTAGATTTATTTACTAAATTCTAGTAACAAATGCGTCAACAGAGAGATTCTTAAAAGACGTGGGGTTTTACTACTTTTCCATCTCTTGTTTCGAAAGATATATCTTATGTTCTCACAAATTTGAGTCCTCTATTGTAAATATTTTCATTGTTGTGATTCTATTAACAAGTAGTGTGTAATATTGGAAATCATCTTTATCGAAAGAATTTCACCTATTATTATTTAATATTTTGAATAAATCTTAAATAATAAAAATGTATGACTAAGTTCAAATGAATATCCATATAACGATGTGGTCAATGCCAAATTCATATACAATTATAATCAACATAAATTTGACCACAAAATCCGTTGGTAGAAGATATGATAAATATCTTGCATGCTTCTAACACACATCAACATTTACGCAGCGAAACGGTAAGACAGTATACAATAAAATTGTAAAAATTTAGCTAATATTTATTGGAAAATTGATATTATTAAAGCCCTTGCCAAACTAAGCACAGATTTATTATTAAATTAACATGTTCTCTATTCTATTTAGTTATCATTTTTAAAATAAATGTTTTATACAAAAGTTATATAAAATTTCTATATAAAATAATTTTACTTGTATACAAATATATAAAAAATTGTATATTTTTTTCCTATAAGTACTCAATTTTCATTACAAGCGCTATTTATTTGTATAAGTATTATGCAAAAATTAGTATTAATGCCAATGCCTCATTACCCTTGGAAAAATATCGATACAAATTTAATATTCAGTTAGAGGTTATTGCCAAATAAGTTTCAGGAGATTTTATATAATTAATAATAGTCTCGAATTTTTTTTGATAATCAAAATCAACGCCACTGTGGCTTTCGAACTAAGTTCTTCTCAATACCCTCACAATATTAATTACATCGAATTTCAAATGGAATTTTTTTTCATTTTATACACAAATATTCTCTACAATAGTAGGTTCATTTTAAAAGTTGATTTGTCTTTAACACGTTAAAAAATTTATGAAATGTGATTTCGTTGTTCAAAACAATGTGTTATTCAACACTTGGAGTAAAAACTTGCATCTTCATGACACTAACAATGAAAGAAATCGTAAATTAAAAAGTATGAAAATTTAATAGTATTTCATTTAAAACAATAATGGATTGGTTACCACCTTCATTAGAATAAAATGTTAATACTTGTTTTATTTGGTGGGAGAACCACCTTGCATCCCTTGTATGGATTTATTTATAATAATTTAGCAACATTTTTATTTTGGTTCTTTCTTTAAATGTGATATATTTTAGTAAGTAGTTATAATTGTATAATATCCTGTTGAAGAAAGGGGAGAGGGGGAACATTTTACGCCACATTTTAAAATAAATGTTCGAAACTTTATAAATGTAATTTTCACTGACAGATGAGTACTCGGAAGGGATACAAGCAAAGAGCCTTCCAGAACGCCGGATTTAATATCTTTTAACTTTCTTTGTGCCCATATCTAAAAAATAATATTTACAAAATAAGACCTGCCACACTGAATGCACTAAAAGTCCAAATTAGATCCAAGGCCCCACAAATAATTTGTGGATGTATGTTAACAATGAAAATGGTGCACAGTATATATCGCATTAGTGAATTATACTTAGGTACATACATAATGATTAAAATAAATATATTGTGTGGCTGAATTCAGAAAGATACGATACATATATCTGTTTAAAAAAAATAAGGTGGCTAGAAATTGATTGTCGTTGGTGGCGTATAATTATTCGAAATATGCTTGATGACATCAGTTATCGTATATCGATTTATTGACAAAATATAAACTTTATAAGACATTAGCTGATAATCGGCGTGCGCGTGGCTACGCCCCAAAAATGAAATAAAACACCGGATCTTTCTGGGTGGCATTAGGTCTATGTTACTTCTCTTTACAAATATTATTTCTGGTCAAAATTTCATAGCGATCAGTTGACTGGTATAGGAGCCTATTCGGAACATAGAAACAGACAAACATTCGCTTTTATATATTTTATAACGCATTCGATTCACTTTATATGCTACAGAAATATTTCTAAATTTCCGTCTAATATAATTTGCGATTATTTGCTTCTTATATTTCTTTATTCTCGGAGAATTGATCCTCGGGACTTCAGACCCCCGTTAGTCTTCAGTCGAGGATTATGTTTATAGTCCCAAGTTATGGAACTACAAAAACAGTCCTAAGAATATTAAATCATTGCGATTTTTGGAGATTTCCTTTTGTTTGTATTTGAAATATACTTTCCAAAAAAGTATACAAAAGACCGTTTTTAGGTAGAAAAAATATATTTTATTAAAATATCTCAAAATATCTATATGTGGTCTGTAATAAAAGATTTTCAGCTTCATATTTTTAGATCTATTCCTATGAAATGTATCTAGTTCAAATTCAAATATGGAATAGAATTTTACTAAATATCCTATGAAATTAATATACCCTGCTCTATTGTATTGAATAACGAATTAATTTAATATGTACTTACCAAGATGAGCAAATTAAGAAGAAACAAAATATATTTGGCAATGCCAGATGTACAGTCACGGAACCACCCCATTATTGTATCTCCTTGTAAATATTTGTGCACTACAACTCTTATTTCCCGCTCTGCTAGCGTAACTACACTGGCGTTATCTGACCCGCGGAAAGGTATAAATAATACAAAAAAATACCTTATCTATGTAGTATACTGAATTCTTAGAACTTATCCAACTGCTGAGATAAAAAACCTTTATTTATAAGAATCTAACAGACATCAGGTAAGCTTCAAACAACAATTACGATTAAAGTGAGTCAGGCTGTTTTGAGTTTGAAATTAATGCGATTTAAACACTGGATGACGTTCTTGCGTAACCATCGACGTAACCTTCATAACATTAAATGGTGTACAAGGTGTCTGCGAAATATTTCAGCCTATGCAACGCAACAGCCGTTCCCCCGTTCAACGTGACCCACATAGAGCCAACGAAAATAGGCAAAAAACTATCTATAACAGTATGCTTATAATCAAAATCCATCCTTTCTATTCGTGATCTTATTACGTCCAATTGAAGAAAACAAAAACAAAATGCAACAGCTAATACCTTAACAGAACAATAACACAGACTATACATAACTTTTTACTTTCCTTACAGATTCAATATTCTTGCTTACTACATGTATTCTTTCTTATTATTATGTGTAGTGATTTTCCTGATTTACAAAAGTTGAAACTACACTATCAGAAATGTTGTGAAAGTTTCACAGCGTTCCAGGTACATATAGGATATTAATTTGGTGTGAAATAAAGATCGCAAGGCCGTGGTACAATTTCACACCACTCGCTGGCTGGTGTGAATTTTCATGCCAGTAATGAAGTAACATGAACACAACTGACCTTTTGACAACTTCACAATCTTTTGGTGTAAGCTTTACATCAATTTTAATCTTATTACTATTCATATTGCCTAAAAATTAAAAATTAAACGCCATCGAAATGGAAAACACTATTATATACATATGTACATACACTTTGTTTTATGTTTCGGTTTTTTACTTTTCTGCACTCCACTATACTAGCGGAAAAGTAATGCAATCGTGTAAAGAAAAAGTGAACAAATTTTTTTTGGGTTTATTTTTCGTTTTTCGGCCTAAAAACAAAAAAAAAAAATGATGTTTAAAAAAATTTTGCTGTGTGTGTGTGTGTGTGTCGTCGTTGTCGTCGGCATTAAAATTTCTTGTTAGCATGATAACTAAACTAAATCGTGTCGAATCGATCGGGTTTCGACTGATCCTGATCGGGGACGTCTCCGAAATGACACCTATTGATTTTAGCGTGGATAGCACACACCACCCCTTCCCTTATATATATATATATATATATATATATATATATATATATATATATATATATATATATATATATATATATATATATATATATTTGTATGTTCGGGTTTAACTTTTGTGTTTATGAACCGATGTTAATTATTTTGCGTTGGGTTTAGTATAGCTTCAAAGTGGTCCCATCTTATTATTATTGGTATTGGACCTTGGACTTCGAATGTACACAACGTAACTCTTTATTCAAATAGCCGTCGTTTTCTCATTCGCAAATTTAAAAAATACAGATTCAAAAAGGAAAAGTAACATAACTAGAAAGCAAGAAATAAATGTTTTCTACAACAATTTAATTCTTATTTATTGTTCCGTTTAATGTAATTAAGAAATTATTGTTTATTATGTAATTATTATTAATTATTTTATATAATTTGGAAGTCGGTGTCGTACAATATCAGGAATGTGAATGCCGGTCCTCGGCAATTTTAAATGTAAACTCGTTGTTGTAGTAGCAAGGTAAATATTTTTTTATGTTTTACTTGGCACCGACTTAAAAATTATATAAAACAATGGATGATAATTACATAATAAACAATTATTTCTTAATTACATTAAACGAAATAACAAATAAGTACTAAATTATTGTAGAAAACATTTATTTCCTGCTTTTTAGACAAGTTACTTTTTTTCAAGCCAGTTTTTTTTAATTTTATTAGGTTTTTTTTAATTATTATTCAATGTTACTTGAGGAATATATCTTGTGAAATATTGTACATAAATATTGTTCATTTTATTCGATTTGGCAAACAGCGGAAAAAAGTTTACAAAACATGTAAATACCCGATTTGGCTATGAAGGTAGATTTAGGCAACGTTTCCTATGTGCACTTTTTTATCATCAGCAGTCGAAACTCTGTTGCGGAATAATGTTAAGGCCACAACAATTATTCACTCGGTTGGATTTTGCCGGGTTTCTGGGAATTGCTTGATTACAATTCATTCAGCCTATTATTGTTTATTTACAAGGTAAAATTTACCATGCGTTAAATGTATACTCGCATTTCATTTCTTCTACTTATATATAAACTCTAAATATTTGTTTTTCTTGATTATGATTGTACATCTAGACCAATTTCAAAATCTAGTGGCGAACGGGACATAATATGGCTGACGGAATACTTATATCATGAATTACTTTCTAGTATTCGATATAATATGCCTTCAGGAAAGAAAAATGTGTTATGAAAATTAACCACGTAACTATTATGAAATGTAATATACAAGCATATACACTGTCTAAAATGTGATGTACAATTTTATACTAATTTACACTAAGCGGAGTAAACTGGTGTCAAATTGTTACATTAAGCGGAGTCACACACGATTCGGTGCGGTGGTGTGAATTTTCACTCTCGTAATGAAGTAAAATTACAAGACGTCTGGTGCAATCTTCACTGGAATTTCTTATTATTTATTTATTTCAATTTTACAGCTTTTACTGTCCATATTGTATAGTGAAGGAAAACAAAACACCTGTGAAATACAATACACTTTATTATATGTTTCTTCACTTTAATACACTTTACTATATATATACCCATCCCAAAGCCATTGAAAAGTTGGAAAAAGAACATGAACAGATGAATTTTCAATAGTGAGTACTGTAACCGTTGTTACTGGGACCTTCTGCAATATATTCTTTAGTTGAAGGGGGATACTGCAAACGCTATAAAGCAAATGTTTACTGCAGTTCTGAATAACAACTCGAGGTTTTCTACTATAGCAGTTATAATAGATATTTTACAGCAGAAAAAAGTTCATGTTTCTAATATAGAAAGCAATATGAATGCTCTACAACATTATTTATATTTCTGGGATGCTCCATTGGTGTAGAAGGGTCACTGTCACATTATAAATGAATATTTACTGACAGACGTCCCTCGTCGCCTGCTGAACATTTAGAGCTGCTACTAATAATATACACATGTGATCATACGCATAAATAGTGTTAGGCGTGTGGTTATCTTACCTTGAGGAACTACTGCGTTGTCTATATTGTTTTGACAATACGGTGACATAATGATTTGCTCTGCCCCAGGACCAGACTACGCATTTTTATAAATACAATTACAAGTTTGTTCCTAAACGATCACGCAATGAAAGGTAAACTGATAATTTTTATATGTAATCTGCTCTTCATTGTAAGTCCGCCTCTGTAATTTACGTCATGTCGGCAGTAAAATCCGGCATTTAATCATAAACATATCACATTATAACGATCACATTATAATGAATGTGATCTTTATATATGACACCCTTACCATAGACAAATACCAAATATTGTTTCCAATGTGTCTACGATTCAATAAAGTATTTAAAAGAATAAGTCAGTATTAACTGAACTTTTTAACTCAAGTATTATCACTTGAAAATTACACTACAGACACCAGAAAAAATCATGAATGCACGAGAACATCGCACATTTACTGAATAAGTGTTAAAAAGTTAAGATACCGAACAATCGCATCGTCTCCAAAAAAAAAACCTAAATATTGTTATGTTTTTGTGATATTACACACTGTTATTTTAACTAAGTTCCTGTAAGTTTAAAACCCCTTCTCCTCTATAGTCTGAGATAATTATTAGTTGAAAATGATTTAAAGCGAAATTCAAAACAACCAGGGAGATGCAGAACTATCGGCATCACCTCAAAAAAAAAAAAAATTAAATTATTGCCTGGTTAAGTCTTTGTAATATTACTGAACCTTGTTTTAACTGAGTGCAAATGAGTTTTAAAATCCCTCTCCTTTGCTACCTGAGATTTTTGGACAAGGACAGTCAATTTCTGTATAAAGGGTGGTCCAACCATAATGCACGATGTTAATTGTGAGTCACACCTTAACGTCAAGTTTTTTGCCCAACTTAATTTGACATTTCTTTGTTTCAGTGTTTTACAAATTCAACCATGGAGAGGTACACAATTGAGCAGCGCGTTAAGATTGTTGAAGCCTTTTACGAATATGGGCGTTCAAATCAAAATGCATTTCGTGCACTTCGTGACTTTTTTGGTCAGCATAATCGACCAGATGTGTCCACAATCGGGAGAATTGTGCGCAAATTTCAGCAAACCGGGTCTGTAGGAAATGTGAAAACACCTGTGCATGCTCGCCCAGTTCGTTCTGCGGAAAACATTGCCGTTGTTCGCGATAGTGTAGCAGAAGAGCCGTCAACCTCGACTCGTCCTCGTGCCCAACAATTGAACATCTCACGAACATCACTGATGCGAATTTTGAATAAAGATTTGAATTTACACGCTTACTAGGTTCAATTGACTCAAGAGCTGAAGCCTACTGACCATTTCAAGCGTCGTCAATACGCCGAATGGTTGGTTGAACAGACAGAAGTGAATGGTGACTTTACAAAGAAAATCATCTTCAGCGACGAGGCACACTATCACCTGTGCGTTCGTTAACAAGCAGAATTGCCGCATTTGGGCAAATGAGAATCCACGAGTGATTGTTGAAAAGCCGATGCATCCACAAAGTGTGACTGTTTGGTGCGGTTTATGGGCTGGCTGCGTCATCGGGCCGTACCTCTTCGAAAATGAGGTCGGCCAAGCAGTTACCGTGAATGGTGTTCGCTATCGCGAGATGATAACGGACTTCTTGTGGCCAGAAATTGAGGATATGGACCTGGACGATATATGGTTCCAACAGGATGGTGACACTTGCCACACAGCCAACGAAACAATGGCACTTTTGCGCGAGAAATTCAATGGCCGTGTTATCTCACGTCGTGGCGATTTTAATTGGCCGCCACGATCATGTGATTTGACACCGTTGGACTTCTTCCTTTGGGGATATTTAAAAGAAAAAGTGTACGTTAATAAACCAAGGATAATTCAAGAGCTAAAGGATGAGATAATTCGGCACATTAACGACATTGAACCTCAATTATGTCTCAGAGTCATTGAAAATATGGAGCATCGGATAGAGGTATGCCACCGAAGTCGTGGCGAGCATTTGACCGATATTTTGTTTCACACATAATTGTCATAGATCCTTCTATTATAATAAAAAATATTAAGATAATTCTCTGAAAACTTTTTGTTTTATTTACAATTAACATCGTGCGTTTTGGTTGGACCACCTTTTAGCTGAACTTAAAAAAATACTTGATGCTATATCGTTTTAATTCTAAAACAGACGTACGTAATCACTCCTTTATTCAGAGTAATAAATATATCATAGAAATC
Organism: Rosalia funebris; assembly: GCA_037954035.1. Taxonomy (NCBI): domain Eukaryota; kingdom Metazoa; phylum Arthropoda; class Insecta; order Coleoptera; family Cerambycidae; genus Rosalia; species Rosalia funebris. Next base: position 1,711,921 of record JAZFAV010000039.1, read on the forward strand.
CAGGTTCTTCATCATCATATCCACCGTGAGGATCAATAGATCAATATTACTTATAAAAATAGGGTACCTATAATAAGCCCCTCATTTATAAAAACAAATTAAATCGTTACTGAAGACAAGACCTAATAATTATAATGAAGTATAGTAAACAACTAACGAATTAATCGTATATACGATTAAATTGGATAAAAATTCCCATTAAACCCACAGTTTCGCCTCTGTATTTCAATTGGAGATAATAGATTTGTTATGTTATGGATGGATTCCGGTATGACGGAAACTAACTTGTTATTTACGTTCCCCTTGAAAAATTGTATAGTATGCTCGGAAATAATCATGAATGTACTCCTGTAATTATCCCCAATTGTAGCATCTATATTGCACCATTTTTATAGTCTCTGTTCATCTCGACTTGTCAGGAAGATTAAGAGGCTTATTTGTTAGTTTAAAAAAAATATTACTTCAACATTCACGCATTGCACAGTCCCTCTACTTTATTTTTAGACCAATAGAAGCATAGAACTTTATGAATTTCTCGAAAAATTTTAATTATTTTTGTGGAATTCAATATGACTTCACCAGTTGCCCGAATAATATTATTAGTTACCATTTAATTGATGTATATGATATATTATACTATACCGATAGAAGTCTGGTATTAAGATAAGGCTTATTGTAATTGAAAAAGTATGATTTAAGTTTACAACACTGCTATCAGTATATAGTCCTATTAAGTATTTGATAACGGATGAGTCAATTGTGAATATGAATAACAAATTAAATAGAATCGTGTCAGGAATAATAATAGGAATAATAAATGAATATTCTTTCAACAGTCTACCTTTCGCCCAAAATAATATTAAAGTGGGCTTACCTAAAAAAAAGCATAAGAGAATATAAAATATACCTACCCAATCAATATAATAATAGGAAATGTACATCCAGAAGCTTTTAAAGTGAATGTAATAACTCAGTTGTAGAAGATCAAATAAAACAGAAGTAAAAAATTACTGGCCCATTTCAACGATTGCCAATTTTTTAAGATATAAAAGAGCAGATAACTCCTTGACAAACATAGATCATGCCCAATATATAATATTGCTCTAGAGCTAAACAATCAACAGAAGTTGCTGTAGCTTGTTTAAGAAAAATAGAAGACAAACGAAATACACGAATTATGTACGAGATTTCATGGAGAATGGTACTAAGACGACTCTTATCCAAGGTCTGTATTAGTGACATGCTCAGTCTACCATCATGATCCTGAGAAGTGGCTGGAACCTTCGATGCAGCAGTAAAAAGCAGGAGACCAGTTTTACACAAACACAGAAAGATTACACGTTTCTAGACACGTGTTTCGCCAACAAAGTTGGCATAATCAGAACATTATTAAAAACTTGCTTAATTATTTTCCGATTAGGTCAACTAGGTTAGCGAAACACGAGTCGAGAAACATGTAATCATTCGGTATTCGTAAAATACTGGTGTAGTTTTTTCTACCATCAAGAGGTAAGATCCTTAGTTTTGTTGATGACACACTTTTGATATACGAGGGGTGAGTTAAACTGGCAGCCAAATATGACTTACAGATCTGTACAAAATTAGTTCGATCTTATTTTGGTGACTATAAAATGTAGCACGTAGGAACAGAAACGTTCTTTATTGATTCAACTCATTCATAATCGTATATATAGTGTGTCTCAGTTGGTACTGTAAGATTTGAATTGCGCGCCATTTGTGTTCTGTCAAATATAGTTGATACAAAAATAAAAATTCGGTTGATACAACAATAATTGTAAGTTACAGATCATTTACAACATCGTACATTTGTTAATTTGGTGTTAGAAATGAATGAAGGTGGTGTTAATTTTTGCAACAAAATTTAATTTAGTGATGAGGCACATTTTCATCTTGATGAATATGTCAGCAAACAAAATTGTCGAATTTGTGGTGCTGAAAATATGTTGTTCACGAAATGCATTCACATGGAAACAAATGCATCCACAAAGATGAGCGGTTTGGTGTGCATTTTAGAGTGGTAGCGTAATTGGACCATACTTCTTTGAAAATATAGCTTGTGATGCTATCACAGTAAATGGGGAACACTATATTGACATGTTAAACAATTTCCTTTTCCACCAAATTGATGATTTAGATTTACATCATGCCATATGACTCCAGGCGGCCATATGAATAGCTAGCCATACACGAGCGGATAAATGTTGACAGGCCAGATCCGCGGATCAATCTGCCGGTTTTCCTATGGGCCTCATCCGCCGATCTCAGGCCTGTAATAGCCCACTAACGTACGGGGGCCGAGCCCGTTGGAATTCCTTCATAAAATTTGTTGGCAGTTGTGATCCGTTCGTTAGTGGGGAAAGCCGGCAGACGTGTGTTAATTTATATGCGGGTCCAGGATTGTCCAGCACGTCGGACAGGCCACAGGCCAGACGACGGGAGGGGCTAAGCTCTCGTACATATCAACGCAATATTTTCGTTGTTATTCACTAACTGTTGTGTTTTACTAATCAGTTGAAATATACTATGGATAATAATAAGAAAATTATGGCAGCAGAAGAAGATTGTACGCCATTGCTCAGTATCCAGAAGAAAAAAAAAAAGAACGAAATGGGTGAAGTCGTGGTTAGGCCCGCAGATTTCTTTCTCCACTAACGAACAGTACGGACCTGCGGGTTTTCCCGAATCCTTCGAAAAAATCCGTGGCCTGTCTTAGAAATCCGCTCGTGTATGGCTAGCCAATGATTCCTTTCCATTTGTTGCCATATGGTGTCCATTTTGAGTTGAAGAATAAAAAACCTTAGTTTGTCAAATATTATTACTTCTATTCACAAATCACATCCTATAGTTCCAAACGAGACACCCAGTTAACAATATAATTTCTATGGTTAATAAACAAAAACAAACTCAAAAGTGGAATACAGTCATTAGATTCGATATACAAAATCTCTAAACAGTTCTGGCTAATGTCTCAGCCCGAAGAAATTGAGTTTACAAGCATGTAATCAATTGATTACACACAGAAAAATATATTTTGACACTGATAAACGATTTGTCATAAATAATAAATTTACATTGATAATTAAATCGGGAATAGTGCATATTTACATATTTATTATTTTAAAGTACAGTTCTAATAATATCTTCATTCATGCGTGTATAATACAAAATATATACACATATTGATAACGCTTCTATGACTGGTATCACTCTTTTCAGTACTTATGAACCCATGACTCACTGGATGTACAAATAACATATCTACATATAGAGTGACACTTACTATGTTTTTTGTTAACTATTACTTTTCCGCACTCCACTATACGCGGAAAAGTAATGTAATCGTGTAAAAAAAAATTGTTTTCTAGGGTTCATTTTTGTATTTCGGCTTCGGATCGATCGGGTTTCAACTGATTCTGATTAGAAACGTCTACCAGACAACATGTATTGAATTTGGGGTGGATAGGGCACACCCCACCCTGTCCATGGGTTATGAGAAAGCACGATGGTGGACTATCTGAAAAAAGTAAAACTGTCGCATAAAACACATATTCTGCATTTGTTGGTTTATTTTTTTTCGGCGACTCAATTTCGAGATAGAGATGTTCTACGTGCGGAGAAGTCCGTTTTAAGGTTTTAAAACTTTATTTTTTGATATCTGATAGTTTAAAATTTAAATAATATCTTCATATAACGTATATTCCGATGATTGAGAAATGCTTTTTTCCTGAACAATTATTTTAACAAGAACAGTACAACTTTGTCAGGTATGCTTGAAAAGTTGACTATTAAAATGTAGCGTTGTAATTTATACAGGGTGTTTGCTATTGCAAGACATAAAGATATAAATAATCGTACTTTTCTTGAGGCATGATAGACATATTGGCATATAAATCATATATGAACAAAATTAGTTCTTGAAATAAGATAAATACCCATTCCAATTTTGTCACTCTTCCTCTCATTATTTGTAATTCTTAACTTTGACCTCATCATTCGATATGCTTGCATTCGGCAAGAACCTCATGCTTGACTGGCATTCTTGATATCCTCCGCCGGAGTTGAAGGTTGGGAGTTGCTTTGCTAATTAACAGGTAAATGGTTACAGTGATAGTGTGATAGTGTAGATGGCTAGAGTGATATATTTGTCACTATGTAGTTCTCGATTAATTATAAAATAATGAATAGTTTGTAAACTGATCTACTTTCTTATTTTATTGGAAGATTGGCTATAATATTGTTTAATATCGCGACATTTGTCGCAAAATTTTTCTAGGGAGGTTGAAAAATGTGGCAAAGTTGAATGGCAAATTTGACTGGAACTAGAAGAGCCAATTATAGTTCTAGTATAATGAAACAAATTACCTAGCAAATATTTAATTTTAACAGAATAGAACAGCAAAATAACGGCACTGATATAGTTACTAGCTAGATAAATCCCTTACCAATAATAGTTGTTCACAATAATTAAATATCAACTATAATACTAGTGATAAAATCATCCCCATCTAAGCAGAGGCGAATAGTCAAGTCATCAGAGACTTCTACCCAGATTCGCAACCTTAACATGTGGTGATGTTCATAGCGGTGGACACCTGACAATTCTGGAATTTGGCCAAGTGGTTGTACCGAAGTATACTCCATGTTACCCTTCAATATAGAGAGTATCTAGAGCAGTGAAACTCTTTACAAAGAGTAAGGGATTGGAGAACAGTTAATTGTTTCCTGATATTCTAGTTCTTGATCTTCTGGATTTTAGATCTTCTGGTCTTCTTATAACTATTTCTTTCTGAATCAATTTTCAAGTTCTTGGCTACAGTCTCTCGTATTTAAGCAAAATCGCTCTTCTCTGAGAAATAATACGCTGAAGCGCTCTGTGTGTCAACATATCGAAAAATATTGATTCATCGTCAATTTTAATAGCAAAGCTATTGAAGCCTAATTTTTGAATAGAATGATAATATGTATATATGAGCGATAATTATTTAACTGATGTGATACGATACCCGATTTGTTTATATAATGAAGTTCCAACCATTAGTTGTGGCCCAAATTTTGAGGTCTTAAAGAAAAGGAAGCCTTTCCTTAAGGAGAAATTCGCATATAGTAATTTAAATGAGTTTGTATTTACATAATATTTTTAAATGTTAATTTACGTCTAATAATTAAGTAAGTTGCGCCTGTACCAACTAATTCGGTAAAATTGGATAAAATTTTATAACCTCAATTACTTGTATAATTGGATTATGACAAATTTGAAAATACCAAGTTATCTCATAGCCCGGGTATGGTGTATTTCAGTAATAAAATAGTGTTCCATAATTAATAAGTGTTTTAGATATGAACGACCCTTTAGATATGGAACACTAATTAATTTAATAAATAAATTAATTAGTGTTCCATATCTAAAGGGTCGATTACATTGAGCGAGTTTACTAGCTACTAGCCGGCGAGTTTAGAAACGGGCGAATAATGCGATGTGACGATTACACCCAAAACTATTCACTCGCTCAGTAGCCAACTAGCTAGCGAGTTGGAACCAGTGTCCTGAATATGTTGTTTTTTTTTCCTTTGATTTTCTGAGGTTTTCTGGGTGTTCTAACGTTAAAAGGTGAAGTGGAACGTAAGTAATATTGTGGAATTTCTTAACGTCTACCAGCAGTATCCTGCGTTATGCAATATCAAAGACTATTGCAACACAAAATTAAAAAGTAATACTTTACAATGTCTTTGGAAAAATTGAAAAAAGCAATAAAAGTGGCTGTGGTACTGAAGAAGTTTATTTGCCAAAGCTTGCATGGTTCAATGAACCATGTATCATTGTATTTTATGTATTTATATTATTTGGAGGTATTGGCTAAAAGAAGCAGCGAATCAAATTTGGTGACTAAAATATATTCATTTTAATGTCTATTTATTTACAGATGATTATAAATTCGCTATTAATCAGACCATTATTCCAACTTTCTCCCACTGTCCAGGCAGAGGATGTTCTCCTATAATGTATGCAGCATAATGCTCGTCTAACATCCTGAGTAGCCTTTTGTAATTGTTGCTGCCTAGATTTTTAATAAGCTTCAGAACGTTGGCATTGTCCTTCCACAGCCCAGGTTCTATATTTCCAGTATCATCTCTTTTTACTGCTTGTTGAGGTAAGTGGTTATCTGGAGCAAACTATCATAGCCAGGCTGCATACATGAAGACTGCAAGTAGCCCAAATTACTTTATCAATAGTTTCGGGTTTTAACTGAACTGGTCTTGAAAAAACTCTGAATCGCCATAGAAGCATGCCAAAAATATTCTCTTTAACTCTTCTAGCACGGGAAAGACGATAATTAAATATTTTTGTCCATATCACTAAGATCAGTTTTACTATAAGGTTTCAGAAGATTTTTTCTTAAAGGGGAAGCATTATCTTCAATAATAACGGCATATTCAGACATCCCAAGAGTATTACTTTCCATTGCAATATTCAGAGTATTATCTCTAAATATTGCACTGTCACTTGCTGGGCCATCTCCACCTACGTCGATGTAAGTAAAGTCGGCATCAACCATAGCAAATAATATGATACTATAAGTTTTTTTGTAATTTAAGTAGACTGAACCGGAACACGGAGGTCTTTTAATTAATGATGACGTGTTTTCCGTCGATGGCTCCTAAACATCGAGGAAAATTCCAACACTGGAAGAATTTCTTTTTGATTTCCTTCCATTCATCAACTATTTTAGGTACCTGCAAATAATAAAAGTAATACATTAAATCAGTAACATAAATTAAATGAAATCAGTAAAAAGTAATATTTTAAATATATTTAAATCAGTAACATTTTTGCATTATTTCTGGGATCTGTCACAAAGCAGTGAAGAAACAGAGCAAAATGGGGCAGTGAAAGCTGTAAGGAATCTGTTGAGTCCGCCAACGACAACTGTGCAGAAGAATACTTCAAGAACAAGTCGCCCGAAAAAATGAGACCACAACCGACGCTAATGAAAAGGGTTTAAAAACCAAGCAGCATCTGAAAAAACCCCTTCCGAACTATCAGTCGCGATTAACCAATTGAACAAAATTGCACACATTGCAGTTGAGGAGAAGCCATATGACCAATTCGGAAAATTTGTTGCAGCTGAAGTTCGTCAGCTACCACAACAACAAGCCATCTTACTAAAGAAGGAAAATCAAAACTGCATCATTCGTTCCAAGCTGTCCTCTTTGGAGTATGTGGTTTATTTAAACTTACAACAAGTTGTTGATGTTGCATTTTTACCATATTCTAATCATTTACTTGCTTCGCAGTCTGTCTCTTCAATCGACGATGATGACGTTTTAAAACAAGTTATGATTAATACGTTTGGACTAAGTACACTGTAATACTATATACTATAAACTATACTTTCATCAAATACATTCTTAAAAAGAAAAAACTTGTTAATTCGTAGTAAATTAATTTTCACTGACCTCAATGAATGGTTGAAGAGCGCAACAAATCACCGAGAGCACTTCAGGCAAAAACTTCGATATTGTTGATTCCGCTATTCTAGAGATTTGAAGTAGTCACCAGTTGCTAGATGACGTAGTGTAACTTCCAGTTTTGTAGCTACTGGAATTGCCATCCTCATTTCGTATCGTCGTTTTTGAGCATTCCATCTACCATCTGCAGCAAATCATCAAAACGGGTACAGTCTAATCTAGAAATATTACGATAAACCAAAGGTCCTTCAACTCTTTCAGTAAACTGCTTAATGCACCATATTTTTCACGTATTTCTATCCATGGTTTTATCCGCATTTTTCTATGCTTCAATTTCTGCTCTTCTTTTCTGTTTAACTTTTTGATAGCATGAGTTAAAACAAGGACTCCTGCGCGAACTTGTTCCGTCGCCATTTTGTAGACACTGAAACCAGGAACCACCAGGATACTTGCAGCTAGTTCACTAACAACTATGATGACCCATGGCTACTTTACTAGCTAACAAGCCGACACGCCAGCGAGTAATAAGTAAAGTAGTCCGGCTTTCAACTTTTCTCGCAGATTGTTTATAATCTCCTAATTAGCTAGTCAACATGATTACGCTGAGCGAGTTTACTAGCAGCTAGTGAATTCGCCGGCTAGTAGCTAGTAAGCTCGCTCAATGTAATCGACCGTTAATGGTGTAGTAGTTTTAAATATATTTCTTGATTAAGATTTTCTGTATACAAAAATGCAATAGTTCATTGACAAAATATTTACTTAGAAGTGGTAGCTTAACGTAATTTCCATATAACAAACATTTCCATTACTAACTACTCACCGCCGGACCAAATACCCAAAACATATTACAACAAAAGCACAATATCTTCTCTTCTTCTTCTTCTTCTTCTAAGTAGGTCTATGACCTGTTCCTACCGATGAATATCATCGGTACTATGAGCTGTTTATCTGTTTTTACAGAGGGTAGGCAGCTAACCTGGCCCTCTAACCCTCCTCTTTCTTCCGAGCTTGGGGTCGGCAACAGTACTACTGGGCTACTCAATCTACCCAGCAGCACTGCAGGCTGAAAACTGCAACGGCACGCGGTGTTTTTCAAGCGGTAACCCATCCAAGTGCTAACTGCGCCCGACGTTGCTTGACTTCGGTGATCGGACGAGGATCGATGTTCAACGTGGTATGGCCGTTACCTAAAAGCACAAGATATGAATTTTAAATAAAGCATGGTTCTTTGCAGCAAAGTATTGAAATATTTATTTATTTGTAATGTAGACATTGGGGATTTATTTATTGATTTGTAATTAAACATGTATGAAACACATCCAGCAAATGGTCGCCATGGCTTTGGCGGTACACGACTAATCTTTTGGCGAAATTTTCAATAACGGTTTTACTTAAATGTAGCGGTATTTGCTTGATACAGCTGTTGTTACATTTCAAACTCTGTAGTAGTTTTAAATATATTTCTTGGCCAAATTTTCTGAGAGCAAACATAAATTGTATTTACAAAATTCCTACTTAGAAGTAGTGGACTAACGCATTTTCACATGACAAACATTTGTTGTATATTTTTTCCATCGCTATATCTATAAGGAATATTATCACAAAAGTTTTAAACTGGAAGAATGATATCTAACGATAAATTAATCTTATATAATGTTAATTTTCTAAGCCATCAAGGGAAAATAAGATCATTTATTTCTGCTAACACTATAATTGTGGCTAATTGAGCTCTACGCCACTTCCCACCATCTCAACAATTGTGTTTAATGTCACTACGCATGTAATGATTAGACCGACAATGAGCCAACTTAGGTTTTGATATTTTTAGTGTTTCTAAAATTAGTGATGATCAAAAATAATGGTTTTGATTTAAATCATAGGCGTACTTACATGAAAGGGAGCAAATGAGCAACTATGTATAAGTTATAATATCACAAGATATTTTTCAATTTTTGGTACTTCAATGTATTTAAGTAATTTGGCTTATATAGTTTTATCTATATTAACAATTTGTCAGAATAATTGGGGACGATTTAAATTAACTTTTGGAAAGCAAATAGCGTTTTAAAATATTGAATACAAAATTCACGTCAAAATTATTATTTTAAATATTTCATTATATGTTAAAAATCTTTCCTTAAAAGTAGGTACCTTCAGGCTTCAAATTCTGGCCACTTAACTAGATGCCGGAATTTACTAACATACTGAAAGCGACCACTCTGATCTAACCATTAGACAATAATTATCTATATTTACTAAACGGCCAGCATGCTTATCAAGCTGGTAAATCAACAGAAACAGCTCTGGATAAGGTTGTCATCGATACGGTCACAACTGAACTCCGGAGGATACGTTTTAGACACCTTCCTTGATATTGAAGGAGCCTTCAACTTTACATCCAGGGAGGTGATTAGCGGAGCACTAGGCAGATGCTACACTCCCAGAATAATCGCTGAATGGATAGACCATATATTGGGAAACAGACAGCTTACTGCCAATAAAGGCAAGACTACCATCGAGGGCCGGGTCGACTCGGGCTGTCCACAGGGAGGGGTATTGTCCAATCTTCTGTGGTGCTTAGTAGTAGATGAGCTGCTTGAAAGATGAAAGGATTACCGAGTAATTGGCTATGCCAATGACTTAGTAATAATAATTAAGATCCCTTTCCTGGAGCCGATCCTCGATATAATGCAGGGAGCTTTAAACAAGGTTGGGAATAGGTGCAGGGAGAGGAGACTCTCGGTCAATCCCTCTAAGACTCAAAGGTGATGGTGTTCACCAAGAAATATAAGAACATGTCCGCTGAAACTTGGTGACCACGAACTAAGTTATAATAGCAAAGTGAAATACTTAGGAGTAATCCTGGACGGTAAACTGTCATGGTTGAAGCATCTAAGTCACATATGTTCCAAGATCACAGAAACACTTTGGCAACTGAGAAGAGCCATTGGTAATAGCTGGGGCTTGAAACCGGAAACCATGAAATGAATGTATGAGGCAATTCTCAAACCCAGACTGACGTATGCAGCACTGGCCTGGTGGGAGAGAGCCTGTTTAAAGTCGGATGCCAACCGACTTAACAAGCTAAGAGAGTTGGTTCTTAGAAGTATAACCGGAGCTCCAAGATCAATATACTGACGGGCATACCACCTCTTGATGTCACCATGAAAGCGGAAGTCGCAAAGACAATGCACAGGGTAGGAAACATGAATAGGAAGGTAAGGGACCTGAATAGACTCTCAAGAGAGCTAGCTGAGGAGGGACTCCTATGGATGCCCTCTGACAGTACGGGTATCCACTTCCTGTTTGGAAGCAGGACAGATCCAATCCTGTCCTGGACTGGAGCTGGATTCTGAACTGAAGCAGGGTCGAGCTGGATTGCCGCTCAATGGAGACATCTGGTGCACGGATGGAGCCAAGAGTGGGAACAGAGCGGGTGCGGGGTTGTATAGGCGACGCGACGGGATAAGTAAAACCTTCCCCTTGGGCAAATACACTACCGCACTCCAGGCTGAGCTAGTTGGAATTACATACAGTGTTGTGGGGGTCGACCAAAATCGGACCCAGGAGAAGGTATGTATCTGCTCGGCTACTATCCGAGCAGATACATACCTTGTCGGCATTTGCAGCCCTGAATTCAGCAACCACAAAGTCGAATCTGTCTATAATTGCTATGAAGCATTGAACCACTTGGCAGGGAAGGGACCGGTGGAACTCTTGTGAATACCTGGGCATAATGGCATTAAGGGAAATCTAATTGCAGATGACCTTGCCAGATTAGAGACCAGGGAAAATCTCTATGGACCAAAACCTGCAGTGGGAATAAGTCGGAATCTGATCAGATTCCAATGGCTGGGCAAGAGGCCAGCACAATAAAAAATGGAGAGGAGTAACGGGTTGTCGAATAACCAAACTCTTCAGCGAATACTCAGAGATTGAGAAATGGTCCCAAGAATTCATTAAGTTGAGTAGGCACAAAGTCAGAGCTCTGGTGGGAATCATAACGGGCCACTATAGTTACCTGAATGCATATAAGCTGAGGCTAACTGACAGCCCGGCCTGCAGATACTGTAATCTTCTTTACAGGTGTAAAGTGTTCCGCACTGGAGGAGAATAGGTATCTTATATTAGCGACCCCTGTTATCCTAGGGAGGCAAGGTTTAAGGCGGGGGACGTGCCAAAATTGCTCATTTTATAGGATAGCATTTTTGGATAATGACCCGGATAAGATGGGATCGCCAAGGGACTACCTATGCGATCAGTGGCTAATGAGGCCCAAAACTATATAACATAATAATAATAATAATACTAAACGGCTGTTTTCGTGTGTGTGTCACGAAATTTTTAGGTCGATGTAAAAAAATGCTTTTCGTTCGAATTTCGACATTTTGAGAAAATTAATATAGTAGCAACGTGGTAACTTTTGTTTTCTGATTCGACGCCTGTAGAGGCATGCTCCGGAGGTGCCTTCGATATGAGCGAGAGGGCGACGCAATATTATTGCAATTTGCTTACTCGTAGTTACTATACTAAAACGTTAATTTGATATGCTTTATGTTAACTCGTTTTATCTCCTAATTAATATGGGCTTGTATCGAAACCCTCTACAGTTGCAAATTTAGTAGCATTTACCCAGATAATCGCAAATCAGATAATAAAGGTCAAGTGGATGTGGTGTATGCTGATTTTTCGAAAGCGTTTGACAAGGTGAATTATAATATATTAATTTCAAAATTAGAATTCATATAATTCTAATTCAGTAGTAATCTTCTTCACTTAAGTCAAGTCGTATTTATACAAACGTACTCGTACGTTATTTGTTTCATAAAATAGCGTTAAATCCGACACGTTCTTCCGGTTCGGCAGCATTCTCTGGAGTACCTAAAGGCTCCCATGTGGGACAATTATTCTTTACCTTATTTATAATGATTTGTCTCTAATGATTATGTCGCAACATCTTTTTTCACAATGGAATTGAGTAAAACTACTAAGTTTTATACAACTATATTGTAGTTGTTAGTAGTATGAACTACCACAGAGTAACGGCTTCCTCGATCAATTTCATCAATCTTTTTTCTTCAAGACATTCAAATTAAAACAGGTAGGGTGGTCGCCTACGCTGAGACATCGCGTGCCAGATGCTCTCGTCGATCCAAGCGTTTCAGTTAAATACGAGTGAAGAAGCCTATAGGTCATAAGACCAGAATACCACATCAGAGGTGCACAACTCCAGAAGACTAAAAGACTATAAAACCAAAAAGCGATTATTTATTGTCCACTGCCTTGCCCTCATCGGGACAGTTTTTGCTGCTCTAGATAGTTCGGGATAACTATTCAACCGACTTCGGAATAGTCGGGTGTCTGCCGTCATGTATATCGCGAAAAATAAAGGTAACCAACCTGGGGGAGAAGTCTACGATGACTTGACTATCTACTCCTTGCTAGGTGAGGGTTATTTTATCAATCATACTGTAATTCGCTCGTATTCTATGATATATCACATTCTTCTTCTTCTTATTCCTTCTTCTAAAGTAGGTCTATGCTCCGTTCCTCTTCGATGAATATCATCGGTACCATGAGCTGGATCTGTTTTTACAGAGGGTAGGTAGCTATACCTGGCCCTCTGACCCTCCTCTTTCTTCCGGACTTGTGACCGGCAACAGTACTACTGGGCCACTCAATCCACCCAGCAGCACTGCAGGCTGAAACGGCAACGGCCGCGATGTTTTCAAGCGGTAACCCATCCAAGTGCCAATTACGCCCGAGGTTGCTTGACATCGGTGATCGGATGAGGATCGATGTTTAACATGGGATGTCTGTTACCCCCGACACATTCTCACATGATATCACACTCATTGCAAATAAATATAATCGATAAATAGGGAATTTATCTGACTAATGGCTTTGTGCCAATGCCGTTATTTGACTATGATTACAGTACTTCATTAAAAGTCAGTACGTATTGGATAATTTGTGTTAATAATACACTTTTCTAGTTTTAGTAAAAGGATAGTAGTTTTTTTTATTGAATAACGTATCATTATTTTTTTTTTATTTCATTTATAATTACTTATTTTACAAGAAGCCTAATTCTCTCCTGAAGCCTAATTCTTTGTTCATCTATTTCACGCAAATAGATGTAAATATACATATATGCATAAATCTATATATAATGATATTATTGGGCAGTTAACAAACTTCCATTCATAATAATTAAATGCATAATTTTTGTATACCACGTGTGAACATCTCCTCATAGTCGATAAGAACTCTTACCTTCTGCGTTTACATGGATATTTTAGAGCGAGTGGGTACGTAATACAAATTCATCCAATGTCATCAAACAGTTATCAAACAACTTATTCCTTTACCAAGGTGTCTGTATGGACAGCAAGCAATTCTGCTAACTATGAAATTATGACTGAATTTGCTTTTTAATCTCCATATTACAGGAGTCTATTTATGCCACGTTTATGTTCATACTATAAGACACTGGCTAGGGGAGTTACTATATCATCCGATATTAAGATAATCGAAAGTTTCCTTTACATACAACAAATGTTATTGACTTTTGAGTGATTGATCAACAAATGAATGATTTTGAGTTGGTTGAATTTTCTCCTTTTGGAAATTCAATAAAATAAGTTAAATTAGTCTTGATTCCGCTATAATAAAGTTCTATATTAAATTAGCAATAATAGATAATATATCTTCTTCTTCTTATTCCTTCTTATGTATAAGCAATTTTCTTGTTTTCCTGCGTCTCTATTCCTGGTTTCAGTCTATTTAGAGGTTGTCACTCCATCGTTTACGGAGTCCTCCAATGTTCCTACATCCTATTGGTGATTTGTTCCTCATAATCTTTACTATTCTGTCGTCGGTCATGCGGTTGATGTGTTCGCTCCATTCCCCTTTTCTTCGTAATACCCGACTGATGTTATCGACTTTACCCATTCTTCTGATATCCTCGCTCCTTTTTCGATCCATAAGTGCCTTGCCAGCTATTTTGCGCACCACTTTCATCTCTGTTGTTTCCAGTATTTGTTTGGTTTTCGAGGTTTCTGACCTGGTTTCTGCAGTGTATGCTAGTATGGGTCTGATTGCTGTTTTATAGATTCTGAATTTAACTTCGATTCTTATATGTTTATTGTTCCATATGGTACTGTTAAGACATGCGACTGTTCTTGCTGCTTTCATGTCCTGTCCCCTCACCTCCGTTTCAACATCCCCGTACCTGGATATTTCTATTCCGAGATACTTGAACTTCATTTCCTGTTGTATAATTTTATTGTCTATTTCTAATTTGCATCTGAGTGGTGTTCTAGATGTAGTCATGGCTCTAGTTTTTGTCGCTGATATATTCATTTTAAACTTTTTCGTTGTTGTGTTAAATTGGTGCAGTAGTCTTTGCAAATCGTCGTCGCTTTCAGCTATTAATACTGTATCGTCGGTGTAGTACAGTATTTTGTTTTCCCTATTTCCCATTTTATACCACCTTAAATTACCCACCTGCTTTATCAGCTCGTCCATAGTGATGTTAAATGGTGGGAGACTAAGAGTGTCACCTTGTCGGATGCCACTGTTTATTTCTATTTTTTCGGTCAATTCACCGTTTATCCTAACTTGAATCGTATTGGCCTAATATATGTTTTCAATCGCTTTGATGATGTTTTAAGGTATTTGTCTGTCCTAAAGTAGGTGTGTTACATCTTCCAACTGTATGAGATCGAACGCGTTCTCTAGATCGATGAAACACATGAGAGCTGGACGATTATATTCAATTGACTTTTGAATTAATTGTCTTATAACAAATACTGCATCCGATCATAAATCTGCTCATAAAAACAAACAATACCAATCATTATATAAAGCATCTGGGGATAAGAATAAAATACAACCTAGTAAAATCCTATCACTCGACAAAACTATATAATTATGTCAAATATTCAACCCTATATATCCACTCTCTTGGAAATATAGGAGAGGGCAAACAGGAGTGGCAGATGTTCGTTGCTGTCATATTCTGTAGGTGTGATATCATTGTAATATCTAATGATGGGGTATTTCTTGTAAACAAACACCATATTACATAGAAAGGTAATTATAATGTAAAATTGATAACTCTTCCGATAATACTTCAACTTGCACCATATTATTGCCTCATGTACTACTCACTTTTAGAGGTAGCACCGCAGAAGTTGATACGTTATCTCAATCCTATTACATTTTCAAATGTTAAGAAAGCTAAACGGCACTTCAAAATTCCTAAAATCTAAATTGTAAAGAAATTCTATTATACAGCATACAGAAGAAACTGTCATGAATTTAATGGGAGATTAACCTGAGAAATGGTTCTACAAAAGCTTAATCACTTCACATTTAAAGGATGGTTTAAAGACATTAAACATAATGTGACGTTGTTTGGACACCTTTTCAACCACTGTATTTGATGACACGTGCATAAAAATACAATGTTGGAAATAATACAAAGTGCTTAGAAGTAGTTAGAATGCTTAGAATGCGTAATGCTTAGCAAGTTAGAATGCTTAGCAAGTGCTTAGAATGCGTCATTACAAAATATTAGATACAGAGTATTTTTGCTTTACGTGGTTTTTATGCAAATAAATGATCCCAAAAATGATTTTCTTCGGGGTTATAGTGTTCAGGGGCATAGCGTACATGGATGCGAGTGATGCGTCGCATCCCTTAAAAAATTGGCAAATTAGTGTTATGTAAATTAAATTTATTCAATTATTACAATTTTTAATTATTTTAAACCGACCACAAACATACATTAGTTACTTTAAACGCTACAATGAACTTTTTTATTTAAAATCGGCCGTGAAGGCGCACGAAATTATTGGACTCCCGCGTTATTTGCGGCAGTGCTGAAATGCGATGGACTACGTTACATCCAAGCTACGCGTCAGCCAGCCGAGAAGGTCACTGATCTTATGTAGTCAGCAGTGGAACCTCGAGTAGGTGTTGTCGTTATTTTCGAACTCAGTTATGCGATTATGTGAACGCGTCTTGGCGACTGTCGCCATAACATAAGGAAGATTTGGAAGCGCTGTTTCAGGTAGTTGTGAAAAATGTAAATGAGGAATAGGATCGAGAAACCGTTATTTATGCTAGAGGCCTTTTAACTTTATTACACGACTTTGATTTTAATTTTTTCTGAGCAGTGCTTTCTGCACTATTCCCATATTCCGAGAGTCTATATGTTTATAATTCTACAGACAAAAATATCAGATATTAGTTACTGCAATAAATATATCGCCGATTATAAATCACATATTCAAAAAATGAGAAACGAGTTTAGTGACATTTGGGACCGTATGGACATATTTGTGTTATAAAATCAACCATGAAGTAAAAGAATGCATTTGGATTCAATTCCTGAAAGTGAGAAAAGCACCTACGCACGATTGTTTTATGAAATTTTGGACGTTATTACTTTCAACATTAGTCAACGGTTTAGTAAAATTTTTAAACTGAAATTCTTAAATCTTCTAGATTCCATACAACTTACTTCATTCGTGAAACGTTTTCCTGATGAACTTTTTTCTTCTTTAGTAGATACATATGGAACATTCTTCAGCGCGAATCATTTAAAAATTGAACTTTCAGTGATTTATAGTGATCCCCATATGAAAAAGAGCACTGTGTTTGAGTTTCACCAATATATTATGTATTTTCAATTATCTTCTGTTTTCCCGGAGTCATCAAAATTGTGTCATTTTGTAATTTTTATTGTAATTTTGACTATTCCTGCCACAAGCAGTTCCGCGGAAAAATCATTTTTATGTTTAAAGCGAATAAAAACATCTGCTAAATTCTCAAAAGCAAGAAAGACTGGTAGCTTTAGCAGTAATTAATATTGAAAGTGCCTTCTTAGAAGATATGAGATCGTCTCCAACATTTGAAGAAACAGTGATAGACGTTTTCACTGGACAAAATAAAAACCGAAGATATATATACCTCGGCATAATCATTTTAGGTTACTGTTTTTTTTTTTTATTTTTACCATTTTCATATGGCCTACCATACATTCGACTATACTTCTTCCCCTTATAACATTTTTATCACATCCCTAGATTATTTTCTCACGCTACGCCCCTGATAGTGTTCCATGTATATTTTCACTTTGGATGGGTTTTCCTTACAAAGGGTTTCACTTTAAGACCTCATGCAGCAAATGTCATATGCTTTGATTCCCTCTAGATGATTGAAATCTGCTTCTATTTAATAATTCTGTCAAGTCTTCTAAACGTATGTAATTATGCTATCATCGCAAATTCAGTGACTGTAAGTCAATCATCATAATTGTGACATATCTTTTTGTAACATTATTATGAAACAAATTAATACGAATATAAATATATCTAAGTTTGTGTAATGGTAAGTGGTTCAGTTACATGGTAACTAGGTTTGTTTTAGCAATATACAGACAGTTTAGCAAGATACAGACAGTTTAGCAAGATACAGACAGACTTATATTTTACAGACTGTTTTCCTTATTCATATTGTACTCAATATTTATGCTTATTCCAGTTAATTTCTTCTTTTAGGTTTAATTAATATGTGATATTAAGGGTAAGGTGCTATTATAGGTAACAATGATATTATACCAAGGTTGTGTACTAATCTTTTTAAACTTATCGAAAAGGTAAGAGTTTATCAACGATAGTCGCAGGAATTTATATGAAAGAGAGTCTTATACAAATGTTTCTTATGCATATCATTACATGGATTTTATCGTGACAGTCTCTTACTTGAAACTAAGAAAATGAAATTATTTCTTACCTAACACCTGCCTCTCGTCACCGGTGGTGATTGTTCTGGTTCCATATCAGAACAAATACCACTTGGGTTCCTCTTACTTTAATTATTCTTTATGTTCAAGTTATCTCACAAATGCTTTTATTATAATTAACACTAGTCAACGAGAGAGACACTCTAGAGATTTAATGAACAAGGAAAAATATTTAGTTTAAGAATAAGTAAAGTCAACAAATACATAAAAATAAATGGAAATAAGTAAAATGAGGATAGTTAAATTATTGATAAATATTTGAGAACTGATACAACAAATTATGGTAAAGCATTATTCTAATCTGCTGATCTAGAGGTAATTCTGAACTAGCAACAAAATTTAGAAATTCAATTACAATTATTAAAATATTTACTGAAAGAAAACCGAAACAGAATTAACAAAAATTGTAACTTTCTTCGAGGGCTGATTATCCCATAGGGGTGGTTTAGTCGAACTAGACCGGGATTGGTTGAGTTCTTGAAGCTTCCGTACTTCGACCAATAATATTGATGTTCGGTTTACTGTCTATACAGATGTCGAGTATTAACATCCCACATTATTGTGCGAACAAAATATGATTTCAGTTCAAAGCAATTATAAATGCAACGATAAAATAAATTATAGATTACAAAATTGAGCATGAAGTGAATCATAGTTCTAATTCCTAAATGTTTTTAATTTCAAAACTTTTAATATACTTAGTTAAAATTAGGCACTGGAGAATGCGTTCTAAGCTTTCTGGCATATTCAGGATGTGCATAGTACATATTTCGCTGGAATTTATAGTGTATATTATACCATTATGTGAAAATCGTGTAGGTATACTATCTGTAGACACAGAAACACTATAATTTTTCTTAAGCTGGCAAAATTTAATTTTTTTTAAACAGCGTCAAACTATAATACTATTATTTATACTATTATCTATAATAGTATAAATTGCTATAATACTATTATTTAATGTGTCCCTTAAACCATGTATATGTGTGTGTACAACATCCACTATTTGTAATGACTCCATTAACAAAGAAGTACTCTATTGCTTCTTGTCTCCTCTATTCCACTAGCCCCTTTTCATTATTATGAATAGTTTATAAATCTACTTCAACTGGATGATCTTGAAATATTGCATGACTTTTTTGATAGCGGTTACCTCTATCAAAATTAAATTTAAATTATAACATTACAGACTGTATTTGATGGAGATGGTGAAGATAATAAAAAGTTCCCCAGCTCTGGTAAGAATTGACCGGGGTGATTTAGGGATGTCAGGACACTGAAAGTCTCGAATATGTTTAGGAGATTTGAGAAACATCGCTTATGTAGATGATTTAATCCATTTATGCTTGGATAACATCATCAACCACAATATGAATATAATGCATGAAACTTAGACGTAAGAAGTTACCACACTCTTCTTTATAATAATGACGTACAGAACGTATAATTGCTGCATCATCTGTCATATACATGAATACTTCATTTCTAAAAAGTTCCAATTCTTCTTTTGAATTTAATACGACCCCTCGTCGTATTAAGTGTTTCGCCAGTAAATTTTTGTAATCGTTTAATAGCTAATGAATGTGATGATTTAAGACATTTCAATGTACTTCTTTTTCTTCTTCTTCTTCTTCTTTTAGCTCATAACCCTTGGTGGGTTTTGGTTTGCTCTACTATGTTCCTCCATCTGGTTCTATCTACCTCTATTCTTCTCCAGTTTCTTAATCTTAGAGTTTTTAGGTCTTCCTCCACATCGTCTATCCACCTTTTCTTGGGTCGCCCTTTTGGTCTTGTGTTTTGAGGTTTCCATTCAAGAATTCTCTTCACAGTTCTCTCGCCCTCCATCCTGTATACATGTCCTAACCACCTTATCCTTTGATTTTTTATGCATCTTACTATATCCTCTCCTTTTATAAATGCATCAATTTTGTGATTCATTCTTATTCTCCGCATACCGTTTTCTTGCACTAGGCCGTATATTCTTCTAATGATCTTTCTCTCAAATGTGCTTAATTGATTTTCATCATTGTTTGTTAGTGTCCATGTTTCACATCCATAGGTTACTACGGGTCTTATAAGTGTCTTATAGATTGTGATCTTAGATCTTCTATTTAGTATGCTGCTCCTTATTAATTTTAAATAAGCATAGTAGCATTTACTTCCTTTTAGGATTCTTGCGATTATTTCACCTTGGACGTTACCATTATTGGCAATTTTGGTGCCAAGGAAATTGAACGTCTTGACGCTTTTAATCTGACCGCCGTTTATATTAATATTTGGTACTTGTATTGGGGGATTCCTGCAGCAATACATATATTTCGTTTTATCATTGTTCACTTGTAGGCCTCCTTTATTTACCTGTGGCTCAAGATCTATGGCAATTTGATTCAAGGAGGCAAGGTCACGTGCAATTATCGTAATATCGTCCGCATACCCAAGTATTTGTGTGGATTTATTTATGATGCGTCTAGCTTTATTCACTTTTCTGTAATACTATTCAATGTACTATAATATTAATTTTTGTACTCTATAACGGATTTTTTTATAATCCGTTTCTCGTTCACACATAAGCAAAACTTCTTATTGTGTAATTCAGATTTCATATTGTTTTCTATTTGTTCTCTCATTACATACGTCTGCAATATTTCTCGGCCTGGTAACTTCATAGTCAGATTATATTTATCCCAAAAGTGCCGAAATGCTTATTGATTATTGATTTAAGTAAAGTAAATCGTAAATTATACCATATCAAAATAAAAATTGAATCAAGCATAAGTTCAGTTCTCGATCTTCGGTCACTTTTCTTATATTTGTGCTGTGCACTATTTGGAGGTTTCCTATAGTCCGTTTTATTCCAGCAAAACGAAGGTTTATCGTGAAGTAAACAAAATTTTTCACACCATCGTATAAGTCTGTAACAAGTGGTCAGCCCTACATACAAGGTGGTCAAACGATAACGGACGAATTTTAAAACCTTGTCATATTTTCAATTTTGATCATACAAGGTTGAACATAAGCAGAGTATGTAGAGAAACTCTATTACCAAAAGGAAAAAATCGTAAATATTAAGTGTGAAAAATAATTTAATTTAAATTACGACCCTCAGTTTCAATGCACTCTTTCGGGCGGTCCGTGAAGTATGTCATGACTCTGCACCAAATCGTCTGGAATCGCCGTAATGTAATTTCTGATTGATTCCTTTAATTTTGGATGGATTTTGGTTTGTTGGCATATACTTTTGAATTCAGGTAGCCCCAAAGAAAAACGTCACAGGGAGTGAGGTCTGGGGAGCGCGGAGACCAGGGAACTTCACAATTTCGGGAAATCACGCGTCGGAGGAAAATCGTTCTCAAAAAGTCTATAGCAATCCTTGCTGTATGAGCTATAGCTCCGTCTTGTTGAAACCACAAGTTGTCAGTGTCAATTTCGTTTTCTCCAAGATGAGGGATTAAAAATTCTCGAAGTATAACGAGATAGCGCTCGAAGTTGATCGTCACTGTCTGCTCTTTCCCGTTTTCAAAAAAGAAGTGCCACTATAGATTTACCAGTGCGAATATATTCCTCTACAGCAAATACCGGATGTTCTGCTCAAGTTTTCCATTGCATCTAAACTTCCTGATGTGTGCTACGAGTTGAGAGACCGACGACTTTGTGCAACCGTACCCCTCCGTGTACCACCCATTACAAAAATGTTCGTTTTAGTTTGACCACGCTGTATATTTGACTTCATTAATTATAACTTACAATGCAACTGAATTATAATACAAAACATTTGTATCATAATGCACAGTGCACCACTAAACATATGTATGCTTGACAACTACTGCGAAAGTCGATTGATAGAGCGGAGACGCTGATTCACTAAATCACTATCCCCAAGTGTAAGCACATATACGGCGGCTATTCCCCGTTGACAAAATCTAGCAGCTCTAATAATCAGAATAAAAATCTTAAAAACCCTAAAATCGTAAAACCAGATGCTACAAACAAAGAATGTTTATATTTCTTTTAATATAGTCGGTCAAAACGTATGATCGAATATTACGTTCTCAATCAAACATACATTTCTTTATGCAGAAATTTTAAAATAAGCTAATAAGACACTATCCAAATTTACATTAAATAACTCTGTTTCCAAAATGATGCAACCTGGTCAATTATCAAAATATTCATATATTTATATCTGCTGTTTGCCAATATAATAATATTCATTAACATAATTAATTCCCATATGATCTATGACATTTCAAATTATTTCCAGTACAACACATGAAAAAACTGATAAACACATTAATCATTCATACTAATGTAATTTTTACAATTACATTAAAATGTTTTGCTAATCTTCTATTAAAAGGTATTGTGACCTGTAAATTATAATGATACCGAACATAGTGAAAAGAAATTTTATTTTTTAAACATCGTAAATTATATTTTTTGTATTATTTGTAGTTGAATGTTCATTACGAAATTGCACCATCTAAATAACTACTAAATAAAACAGTGACATACAGCTAACAACAAGCTGTATTCGGTAATATTTTCTTGAATATATGAATTATACCAGTGTTTCTTCTAATCGGTCCCCTTCGCTGGTTAAAAAAGCAACTTTACTGACAATAACTGTTCATGAAAGGGAACAAAAACAGAGATGTTCTGCGTTCATGAAGAAACGGCTTGTGTATCGCTTTTATTTTCTTCATTAATCGTGTTTGTCATATATTAATAAAATTTTATAGATTTGTTAACCATTTATTATTTTAAAGTCGCATTAAGAAACTTATGGAAAACACACAGCCAACTTCCAGTATCTGAAACAAAAAGAGTATAAGTTAAATGTGTATATTATTAAAGAATAATTATTTTAATTGTGAAGATAAAAACAATTTCAATTAAAATGTCGCTTTGGTGTTTGAAACGATACTGATGCCATCCTATAAACCTATGACAAAACTTGTCGGTTGCCTTCAAATTAACTTACAAAGGTATTTTCAAGATTTATTCGTTCCTTTATTTCGCTTGCATTTAGACAAGTGTAGACTCAAAAAGTCTACATTTAATCTAAAATTTAAAATAAATTTTTTGAGACAGACATCTTGAATATTTTGTTAATTTCTATTCCATACAGTTTTGAAAGTAATTAGCAATGACTTCTGTATCAGCGGTTGGCCTATCAATGTCTTTGTTATGACTCAGAACAACAGAGTTTAGTGAAACAACGAACAAAAACAACAATTTTGAAAGCTTCATGTTGCCGTTGAACATCGAGACCAAAGTATTTCTTCAAAGTGGTACTTTCTATCATTAATTCCAAGGAAGGTCAAATTAGATTCTGCATATAGATTTGAAATGTTCAATAGGTTTTCAATAAAACAGGATGAGTCGTGAGACTCATGAGACATGAGCAATGTCCGTCAGTAAATCGTACATAACCTAAAAGTCAGGGGCTTCAGCACACCGTTGCCGATATACATATGTATATAAAGATATGATAAACAATATATTATTTTTTAAGCGTCGATTTTGTTGCACCTAAAACAACAGGAATAATAAATGTCACTGATAAATAATAAGAGCATATTTGAATACTCAAGGGATTTCAAGAAAGGTACGTGTATGTTGCGTAGAGAAAAGTCTATCTCTTTACCTACAAGGAGTCCACAATAGTACACATGTAATCCGGGATTGTGTTGTAAAACTGTTTCCAATTTACTTTTCAGATGTTCAGCAATGTACTATTTTAACTAAAAAAGAACTAGCGCAGGTCAAGTGTAATGTTTACTACGTTAACTATTGTATATCCAAAGGATGTAGGTATATACTCAATGTTCCCTATTGATAAATAAATTCTTAAAAAATGACTGTATATATACATACATTAAGTCTTCTTTAATATCTGGATTATTGAATGTCTGCTGAGTGTATGAAGAGTGCTTCATTTGAATTTAGTTTCTCGATCATCGTCTTGACATAATCAAAATAAAGATAATTAATGAACTAGCTTGCCGCCTCTAGCCATGTATTCCAGCGCATCACAACAGGCAGTGATGGTGTTTAGCAATTCGTCTTGAATTAATTTTCTTTGAGATATCGCGTTGAAGAATGTCTTTTTTCACGTTGCCAGTCAATAACTGTTCATAGCACTCTCCAACTGTTTCTGCAAGATGATTAGGTCCGTATGCCAAACATATTACACACAATAAACTGACATAGTTGTGTATTTGTTTTAAATGCACTGTAGATGCTGCTATATAAGATACTGCCTCGATTATATAGAGTAACATACATCCTTTAAGGTTTTCCAAATCGTTGCCTCATATTTTTCGTAGATCGACTAAATCAGATACTCTCTTGGAATTTTTTGACTTTAGCACTTTTAAAGAAAGGGTGTGACTAGAGTCCCGCGTCGGGACCCTGGTCAAGTCCCGAATAACGTCATAGGTAGAGCTTCAGGACTAATATTCCTTACCGACTCGGGACCAGCAGCCGGTCCCGAATAACGTCATTAAATAACATCATCAGTCATGAGTCATGAGTAGCTTTATCGGGACTTATATTCCGTCTTGACGCGAGACCCTCATCTGGTCCCGAATATATAAGGAGAATCGTATCTTCGTTAGTTACAAACATTATTTACATACATGGTACACATGATGTCTGAGTTCTAAACATCCAAACTTCATAGACATGTAAACAATCTTATTCTGAGTAAAAAAGTTCCTATAAACATATGTATTACCTGGCTTGTTAAGAGAGATATATGGTGTTGAAATTCAATAATTTTTTAATTTTCATTAATATTTTCCTAAAAGATGGAGATACAATTTTCAAATTTTGTGCACTTGTTTACGAAAGCAAGACTAATATATCTTGTTTTCGTGGTCAGTGAGACACTGGATGTTCATTTTCTGGGGTCAGGGCAAGATTTCAAACACTATAACTTTCTTGTCGTATGCCATTGACGTTTGTCTATACACTACATTTAAAGCATGATATATTTGCAACATTTTTGCTCTCTTGTAAGTTTGCGATTTCTCGAACGGAATATTTTTGCGCTATAACGTATCTCTTTAAAACCCTTTTATGAAGGAAGAACATAATAAAAAATGTTTGAGATCTTTGCCTAGATGTAGTAGATGCACTTAGAGTATACTCGGTTACTCAAACTGTTATTTCCTCAAAAATTGTTTCCTCAAAGAAAACTATTTGGATTCCTAAGGGAAACTAGAAAGTCAACTTATTTTTCTTACAATTACGCTCACACTTTGCGTCAATTTTTGACTTTAAGTGTATCTAAAATTTTTTAAGAACATTTTGCTCACGTTTTTGTTCTGTTACGTACAAGAATTTTCCAGCATGCGCAAAGAAATTAGAATATCTCGAAAACCGTTCGAGATATCGCGAACTTATAAGAAAGTAAAAATATTGCGAATATATCATGCTTTAGAAGTAGTGTATAGACGCATCAGTAGCGTACGATAAAAAATTTCTAGTGTTTTAAATCTTGCCCGGACCTCAGAAAATGAACATCCAGAATATCACTTACCACGAAAACAATAGGATATATTAGTCTTGCTTCCGTAAACAAGTGTACAAAATTTTAAAACTGTATCTCCATCTTTTCAGAAAATATTAATGAAAATAAAAAAATAGTTGACTTTCAACACCCTGTATCTCCCTTAGGAAGCCAGGTAATATAGGTATGTTTATAGAAACTTTACTCAGTTTACTCAGTTTACTCAGATTGGGATTGTCTACATGTCTGTAAAGTTTGGATGTTTAAAACTCAGACACCATGTATACCATGTATGAAAATGTTTGTAACTAACGAAGGTGCGGTTCTCCTTATAAATTCAGGACCGAATGGGGGTCCCGCGTCGAGGCGGAATATAAGTCCCGATAAAGTTACTGATAACTGATGACGTTATTTAATGACGTTATTCAGGACCGGATGCTGGTCCCGAGTCGGTAAGAAATATCAGTCGCGAAACGCTACCTATGACGTCATTTTATGATGTTATTCGGGACTTGACCTGGGTCCCGAGGTGGGAGTCTAGTCACAGCCTTAAAGAAACCGTGGCCGTATTGATGCGGGCTCATGTATGCTTCCAACTAATATATATGCGATATTTCGGCCCACTTCATAGATGGTTCTATCATAGGTTTTTTCAGAAACTACGTTTCTTTAAATTTCTTCATACGTTGATGCAACATAATTAGTTTTCAGGATTGATTCAGTAAACAGAGTAACATCAATAATGTTACTATGTAATCTAAAGATTGGATTAACCAACATTTCAGGGTATGCTATAACTTATCAGCATTTTCACCACTAAATTTATATTATTTTCTTTTCTTTAGCCCTTCGATTATCACTTAAACGAGTTTTATAGTGTTCGGTCGCGACATGTTTTGTAACGCGCTTCTTTATATTCCATGATACCACTGTATTGTATGCATTATACAGTAGTTCGTTGCCGTCAAATGCAGTTCGGGAAAGTCACACATCTATTATTCCACTGTAACACACGAAAGAAGTTTACGCGACATTTTAAAGTCTAATAATAATGTTAATTCAATTTACAATAAAGTGTACGTCAGCGAACACTCGTTACATCTCACAGTGAAAATGTGCAACTACAGACACATACCCTTTTTCTTTATCGTAGGTAGTCGCTGGGTTACTAACCTTTTTCGGTGTCGTATATAGAAGATAGTTTTGATTATTATCCGCACGAATATACATATATTTCATGTAGAGGTTCGAATCTGGAATGTACGATTTACTCACGGGCATTTGTCATGGGAATGGGAATTATGTACTTTTATAAACAGTATCTCATACTTTTCGTATTTCTGCTACTTATTCTCTACAGTCAATTAAATTTTCGTAATTTGTGAATTGATCAATTGGAAAAGAAAATAATAGGAAACTCACAATGGTGATTTATTTCAAAATACATTATACTAAATATTTTTGATTTAAAAAAAACGGCCTGAATACGTATGCATGGAAATAATTAGAACTGCTTAAAGATACGTTTCATTTTTTAAATTTTTTAAGTTGATACATGCTTACAATCCTTGATTTTAAAGTGCAAGAATGTTTCTCGATATAGGCACGTGTTTAGACTATAAGGATGGTTCTCACTAGTTTTTATGGTACAATTTTCAGTATTTTCAGAATTTTTTAACATGTTAAATAATAAATTCTCCTTAGTTTCCAGGTAGTTCCACATACAACAGGAGTTTCGTCCCAATATTTCATGACATGACATTACACATAACTTCCTTAGCAATTGTCTGGACAATTGGTGAATGGAGACTGGCGTCTACTTATAGAACAAGACGAATTTATATAGAAAACGTACATTTCGGCATAGATTCATGAGTTAATTCTTTAACAGTTGTAGTAATCTCCTACAGTGTTGTGGTTTGATCCTGTAATTGTCCAGAGAGTAACTCTAACGAGCTGCCTGCAATGGACGGCGCCAGTTGGCACCAAGTTCCAGTTTGGCAACTGAAAGAAATTCACCGAACTACATCGTGCGAGTTTCCATTTTATGAAAGTTAATATACTTTACCTATCCCTGATATGTTTATTACCTGTAAGAATGAAAGTACAAGGGCAGATATTCCAACTCTATTAGCAATATTATCCAACACATCGTTTATTGTGACAGCACATCCAACGACGATGCTTTTTGTACCATATCTATCCAAACACTTCTTTTCGAGGCCTGATACTCCACAACAGTTATACTAAAAGAGGAAAAATGTCATTCTTTTATCATATTCTTAACAATTATATGTTTGTTTTTTAATATTTAAAAACAGAGATATTCTTATTCTTCATGAAATAAGAAAAATACTACCTACTGGTAGTGCACAACTACCAATAGGTCTAATCTATTATCTTCATTTGAATATGCACAAATACTGTTTACTATTTTAAGAACAGTTTTCAGCGTTAAAATAATTTCTATGAGTATGATATTAATTGTTTAGGTTAAATAATGAAGGAGATTTAGATCAAATTACATTTGGGAGTAAAATACAGAAGTTTCTAGTTACCGTTTTCTTAATAAAGCTACTGTATTTTGTTTCCAAATACAATGGTCTGTAACATATTGGTACCTAATTTAAATCCTTATTTAGTCGCATGGATTAACTTTACGTTTTTAAAAATTGTTTTTTAACAATTAAAATTATTCTCAAAAATATTTCACATATTCAGAAAATTATTTTAATGAACATCATTTTCAAAAATAGTTAACATGTTCAGAAATTTCTTCATAAATTGCACAGATGTATTATTTGATAATGACATTGCTGATATTTATAAATCAATTCCAAATTTTATATTAAATTATTTCCTTAATTATAATTTGAATAATCATCTAAATGAATTAGAGAAAACAATAGAAAAAGAAAAGAACGCTTATATAGGATTTGTAGATTTAGAAAAAGCTTTTGATAACGTAAGATGGGAAAAAATGTTCGAGATACTAAAGAGCGCGGGAATGAAGTATAGAGATAGGAGAGTAGTACACAATCTATACAAAGAGCAAACTGCTGTTATAGAAGTAGAAGGGCAAAGAAGGGAAGTAGGTATTAGGAAAGGAGTAAGACAAGGATGTACGCTATCACCACTAATTTTTAATCTGTACATCGAAGAGGCGATTAATGTGGTAAAAGAGTAGATTTCGGGATTAAAGTACAGGGACAGAAACTAAAAATGCTGAGATTCGCGGATGATATAGCAGTATTAGCATCTAGTAAGGAGGAACTAGAATCAGCATTGAACGAAATGGAGGCAGTGTTGACAGAGGAATACGGAATGAGGGTGAATAAAAACAAAACTAAAGTGTTAGTGTGCAGAGGGCGCGAGAGCAGAGCAAAAACGAAAGTACAAATTAATAATGAAAGATTGGAGGAAGTTAAAGACTTCACTTATTTAGGAAGTAAAATAAATTGGGATGGAAGAAGCGATAAAGACATAAAACAAAGAATAGCGCAGGGTCGAGTAGCTTTTAACAAAAAGAAAGCACTTTTATGCTCGGGGGTAATAAACTTAGAAACAAGGAAGAGATTTTTGAAAACATATGTATGGAGCACGGCACTTTACGGCTGCGAAACCTGGACGGTAGGGGAAGCAAGTAGGAAGAAATTAGAAGCTTTTGAGATGTGGTGTTACCGAAGAATGATGAAAATACCATGGACTGATAGGGTTAGAAACGAAGAAGTATTGGAGAAAGTCGGCGAGAAAAGGAGTATGTGGAAAAACTTAAAGAAGAGAAGAGATAGAATGGTAGGCCACTTGCTGAGACATGGGGGAATAGTCCGCGATATTTTGGAGGCAGAAATAGGAGTGAAGAAAGGCAGAGGTAGGCCTAGATTAGACTACTGCTCGCAAATAGTAAGGGATGTAGGTTGTAGCACAATTAGCGAAATGCGTAGGTTAGCACAAGATAGGAGAAGCTGGAGGTTAGCGTCCAACCAGTCTTAGGACTGATGACCTAATGATGATGATGATCTAAATGAATGTAGGTTAATTGATTATCACCACGTATTACTGCCTTAAAAGGGAGTTTGTAGCACATATACAGGATGTATACGAACTTGGAGACTATCTTTTAATGAAAGATGTTAAAAAAAAATAGTTTTATAGCCCATGAAACGCAAATGAATGTTTGAATGACGTTTTTATGTACATATGTAATTAATCTATAATAGTATCATAATTTAAATACAGGTTAGACTGTATGTATGGTAAGCCAAGACTGTCGAATGATACTGTTTATTAAAATATTGTATTAGCTAATATAATATTTTGATTTAATATATAACTAATAATAGACATAGAAGAGCGAACATTGTCATATACACATCAAAGTTAATAAAATATTTTAATTAATAAATAGTGATATAATTATCTAAGATGGGCATGGTATCTTCATTTTGAAAATTATCTTCAAATAGCAAAGTATCTATTCAAATATAGTTTCTATTATGACATATATCTTTTAATTCTTGATAAAAACATTAAATTTGATATTGTCATATCACTAAACTTTCTAGGTAGAGATTCTCTGCAAAAGCTATGTGTCAGATGCTTTCTAACAGAAATTACGGAAAAAGTCATTTAGACATTTTTACATGGTCGAGTTTTATTATATATAATTTATACAGGTTTTTACATATTAGTTTACATTATAATAATAAATGCTAGGTCAATAGAAAATAATAAATTTAATTCAGATATAACCAAATAAGAAAAGTAAAAAGTAATGGCAGATATATTTATATGATTTTAAAATAAATGCACAAAACGTGCACCTTCCTCTTGCCAGCAACACAATATTCTGTTATACAATAATTCTTCTATTAACCAGTGTTTCTGAGGGAATTAATCTACATTCTTCAGAAATTGTTTCCTCAAAACTTCGATGTTAGTGAGTTGCGTAGCGCATATCTTAGAATCCTTAGATTTTAAGTAGCCCCACAACATTAAATCTAAGGGCGTTAGATCTGGAGCCTGAACAAGTCACTCTACTGTATCCCAGCACCCAATACACCTTTTGGCATACGGTTCATTGAGATAAACTTTTACTGCACAATTATAGAGTGGAGCAGTATCATCCTGTTGAAAAGTTATTTCCAAATCTCAAAATTGATCAAGATTTTTCTGTATAATCTTCCAAATGAATGGCTCAGTACATCTGTACATGTCCAAACACACCTCTCTTATTAAATTTTGATTTAAAAACACACATCCAACTATGCGATTACCCAAAACCCCTGCTCACGTGTTGTCTTTTTCTGCAAATCGTCTATGGCTTTGACTAAAAATTCGTATCGTTCCAGTATGTTCTGAATATTTTTATATCACCATTTAGGTAAAAAGTGTATTAGTAAAACAAGTTATTTTTGAATATCCAGTTGCAAAAATTAAATTTATCACAGACTTGATAAAACTGAAGTGTGATTGGGATCATTAATTGGGAAATTTGTAGTGATAAACCGTTTGTTTGTTTAAAGTCGTTTTCACAAATATTCCATAAACAGCAAGAGTTTGCGATGTAGATTATGTGGGATTCACGACTGTTTAGCAACAATAGTTATTTGTTGATTTTCTGGGCGTTCAGTTATTTTTTCATCCCGAGTATTACCTCTTCTCTGAAACTTCTGCAGTACCTGTCATGTACTAAAGACAGGGCGATCGAGATATCATTCACTGAAAATTCTTTCAGCTGTTTGTATTTTTCTTCCATTCTCGCCAGTACCTATAATCACATTAAGTTTTCCTTCTAAAATAAAAAATTCTATGTCAATGATTACTGTCAAAACAAAATTTCTCTCCTGATAATTAGTTTTTATATGGGATTGTCTAAAAAATATATATCTCTGTCAATATTAAATTTAATAGATTTTTTCAAATATCAAAACAGTCAAAATAGAAATAACGTTTGAATAAATATTTGAAGCAGCTTCCAAATAAAGTGATATTCGAAGACTGTACCCATTTAAAAATAATTTTTAAAATGGGGCACGATGTCATCTTTGATGATTATATCATTATTTATTAACTGAAACATTATTTTTATACTTTAATGAATTGGATGTATGCCAATTTTTGCTTTTTTATATTTCAGCTCTAAAATTAAAACGAGAGGAAGGAACTTTATATACGCTAAATTATTGTGTGTATATCTTCGTCTATAGCTGATTTTTATTTCTAGTTAGGTCTGTACCAGTTAGTTCAGCTATTTCAATATATATTAAAATGTCATAATTGCAATATATACAAAACTATAATGGTACGGTTCAGGGGTGGCTTGTAGCCGAAAATGTTAGTGAGGCATATTGAAATGGGAAATCTCTACATAATCAGCAGAGTATTTCACGAAATTTTCATGAAATAATTTTGGTTTTCAGCTTGCATCTAGAAGATGCAATATTTTGTTCAAAAACATGTAATTTACAAGACATCGATATATGATTTTTGTATTTAAAATATTCTTCTGTCGTTTACTATAAATTTTTAACTGTACCTACCCCTCATTTCTACAAAATATATTTGTATTAAAAAGTCTTACTGTTAGTATATTTTTATTCGATCCATTATTTATCGGCGTTTTACTCGCCAAAAATTGAAATACAACATCAAAAATGTGTATGCGAATATTAGATACGTTTATTTATAAAAACGTTCCTATTACAAATAATATACTAATTATTACTTCTGAACTAATGATCAACAAAACTGAATATTTATTTACATCATATGATAGAGTAAGTGACTGAAAATAACAAACTAACTCATCGAATAAATCTATTGCATGAAAACACGTTCAAATAATTAATTTTGAATTTAAAGTTAATTATAGAATAACAGCAGCTATTTGCGATAGTATGTAAACAAACAATGAATCCATCTTTTGAGTGAAATAAAAAGTTTCCAGATGAACAACTGACGACAGCGACATCACGGTGTCAAAGGGAAAACAACCGTTTCTTGAAGTGACTATGAAAAACATTTCTTTACTACTTACTTCTCGAACGTTACGTAATCAAAATTTAATCAATAGACTTACGTGTACGATATAGATATACAAAGTGCTCTAACTTAATATAGACAAGTCTATACCATTTTTAAAGGCCAGCTTACGTTTACAAACTTGTTTACCAGTCAAGATGACAAGGAACGTGATGTCGATTTTAGAAATTATTATAGTATATCTCGTACTTATTATCTATTTCTACGCATATACTTTGACTACATACATATATCAAAAACATTTTGATGATATTAGACTTCTATATCATATTATATTAGAAGTATTCATATATACGCAAACAATTTTTGGTATTTTCAAAAAATAGTTTCAATAAGAAGTTGGTCATATAGATACCGCGAAAACTATTTTTTTACAAATATTTATAAATTATTTGTTTTCATCATCATCAACAGTTTTTTTATTTTTTACAAAATAATAGTTTTTTTAATTCAGCATTTATGCACAGTGTTTAATATTCTGTGGAATTTTCTATTCTCCTGACCTTCTCTGCTAGTAATTATGTAACTTGCACAACAATTGCAATATCATTTTATAACATTCATGACATTACGATAAGCTTCAATATCAGCATAATTCAACATAAACTGTTATAGTTATAAACAAAAATAATTCATTAAGAAAATGCTGAATACTCTAAAATGAATTCTAACAGTTTTTATTGCACAAACTATAGCGAAATATTAATCGGTTGTTACGTTACTACAAAAATAATAGGTGATAAACAAAGCGGACATCAGTCATGCATTAAAAGCTTATACATTATCAGAGGCTCCAAAAAAACGAACATCACAAAACAATTATTTATTTAAAATACACACTGTATATTTACAATAGTATAGTTTATATTACATACATATTATTGTATTATAACACACAATATATTTACAATCTGAGTGTGCACAGTCTTCGTGAGGTACAATAATAGGGTGTAGAACTAACCACGTTTCGACAAGAATATCAACAAACTGCTATTAATGGTAAAATATTTATGAAATAAAATTAAATATATTTGATTTAATTAAAATACCTACATAATATTATTTTGGTCTGTTGTTCAACTTTCTTTAACACAGAATAAAATCTTGTTGTCTTGTGTTAATTGTAATTATAATTTGCTAATTTCATTCTAAACCAAAGTTCTAAACCATATCAAATTAATTGAAACATATAACAGAATTCTCATAAACTCTAAATGTTTTTTTAAGTAATAAATCTAATTTATTATGTTACTTTAACTTAGCTATGAAAATATAAGAAGTCAATTTTAAAGTAAAATCTGTTTTATATTATGTATATAACGACTCTCTATATCACAAATATTCTGTACATGACGAAAATATGGTCCATATTCAACGCAAATAAAAGTGTTTGCTTTATTTGTAATGCGTAGATGTTACAATATACGAGTATGTAAATTACTATATAAATAAATATATATTTTTCTGTATAATTGAAATACATATAGGGTGGTCCAAGCATAATGCACGATGTTAATTGTGAGTCACACCTTAACGTCAAGTTTTTTGCCCAACTTAATTTGACATTTCTTTGTTTCAGTGTTTGACAAATTCAACCATGGAGAGGTACACAATTGAGCAGCGCGTTAAGATTGTTGAAGCCTTTTACGAAAATGGGCGTTCAAATCAAAATGCATTTCGTGCACTTCGTGACTTTTTTGGTCAGCATAATCGACCAAATGTGTCCACATTCGGGAGAATTGTGCGCAAATTTCAGCAAACCGGGTCTGTAGGAAATGTGAAAACACCTGTGCATGCTCGCCCAGTTCGTTCTGCGGAAAACATTGCTGTTGTTCGCGATAGTGTAGTAGAAGAGCCGTCAACCTCGACTCGTCGTCGTGCCCAATAATTGAACATCTCACGAAGATCACTGATGCGAATTTTGAATAAAGATTTGAATTTATACGCTTACAAGGTTCAATTGACTCAAGAGCTGAAGCCTACTAACCATTTCAAGCGTCGTCAATACGCCGAATGGTTGGTTGAACAGATAGAAGTGAATGGTGACTTTACAAAGAAAATCATCTTCATCGACGAGGCACACTTTCACCTTAGTGGATTCGTTAACAAGCAGAATTGCTGCATTTGGGCAAATGAGAATCCACGAGTGATTGTTGAAAAGCCGATGCATCCACAAAGAGTGACTGTTTGGTACGGTTTATGGGCTGGCGGCGTCATCGGGCCGTACTTCTTCGAAAATGAGGTCGGCCAAGCAGTTACCGTGAATGGTGTTCGCTATCGCGAGATGATAACGGACTTCTTGTGGTCAAAAATTGAGGATATGGACCTGGACAATATGTGGTTCCAACAGGATGGTGCCACTTGCCACACAGCCAACGAAACAATGGCACTTTTGCGCGAGAAATTCAATGGCCGTGTTATCTCACGTCGTGGCGATGTTAATTGGCCGCCACGATCATGTGATTTGACACCGTTGGACTTCTTTCTTTGGGGATATTTAAAAGAAAAAGTGTACGCCAATAAGCTAAGAACAATTCAAGAGCTAAAGGGTGAGATAATTCGGCATATTAACGACATTGAACCTCAATTATGTCTCAGAGTCATTGAAAATATGGACCATCGGATAGAGGTATGCCACCGAAGCCGTGGCGAGCATTTGGCCGATATTTTCACACATAATTGTCATAGATCCTTCTATCATAATAAAAAATATTAAGATAATTCTCTGAATACTTTTTGTTTTATTTACAATTAGCATCGTGCGTTTTGGTTGGACCACCTTTTACTATATCTTGGATTTCCCTGTAAAACAATAACATAACTGAAATATATTCTTTATAAATATATTAAAAATTCTAAATATTCTAAATCCTTAAATATTTGATATAGATGGTCTAGAATATCCTCTCTTGATAAACGATTGAAATTGTTTGACATTTATAAAGTAACATTTTGTAATTGTTTGTTAATAATACATTTAACGTTGTTTAAAGTTATTTGTAAAAGGCAATTGAATTTATTGCCTTTTACAAATAACTTTACGCTGGTCCTTTTTTTTAAATTGAATGTCATCAAGTTAAGGAAACGCTTTGTCTAGTACACTTACAACAGAAGAAATGAATCGTCTACGCAATTTAAGAGAAGGTGAAGCACTAAAATCGGTATCTCTAGGTAACGAAGGACGTAGCCAGCGATATGTGGCTAATTTGTTAGGAGTTCGACAATCAACAATTAGTTTTCAATGAACTTGGGAATTACTGGACAACCCAGGATAAGGGTGTAAGAAGTCTACGTATGCAAGAGATGAGTGATAGAAGTGATAGAAGCATTCTACCAGTTGAGAGCCAAGAGCATTGTTACATTTCGAAGAGGAGCTCGCAATGTAACAATTTCTGTCTGAACAATCATGAGAATGTTTAAGACCGCAGGATTGATTAATAGAAGACCAGCTATTGTACCATTGCTCAACAGAAAACATAGAGTTACTAGCCGGCATTTTGCAACAGAACACGTGAATTAGACCATTAACGACTGGAAGCAAGTCTTGTTCAGACGAAGCAAGATTAAGTTTGAATACACCAGATGGACGTCAAAGAGTCTGGCTAAAGAGTCTGGAGACTTATATTAACCCATTACCGCCATGTGGTGCCATATGGAGCCACTAGTAGTGTATCTATGTTATAAGTAGTAGCGTCGTTATAAGCATTTTGTTTGACGAATGCCAACATGGGTCTGTTAGAGTGACGTCAGATGAACGCGAGTGCAAAGTAGCGGTTAAATCGAGCATGGTTTTAGGGTAGATTGTGCACTTTGAAAAATACTTGTGCCGTGATAGATGGAAAATATGGACTTTCGACTAGTGCAAGTTACTTTATATTTACGTATTATAACATCTGTGTTATATTTTCATATAAATACATTGATATAACTTCAACTTTCCTAATAAATATGATTTTGAGGTAGATGATTATTTTGAACTCGTGATATTTGAGAGAAAATATATCTGGCTCCACATGGCGCCGCTAGGCTACTTGCGGAACTTCCCCTATCATAAGTAAACATATCTTTTTAATGGAATAACTTTGATAGAAGCATTGGATGTAGCCTACGGTGATGAGAATATTGAAAACGCAGTAGCAGATGTGTACATTGAACCTCCCGATAGTCAAGCACTAACGGACTCAGCTGACGAAAACGGGGGCGGGTTAGTTGATAATGTCAATCACCGGAAGCTCTCAGCTGGTGCCGAGATTGTGTTCACAGACAAACTTCGCATAGGAGGTACCGCAGAAGAACCCAAATGACGAATTTGTAGGAGAATCATTAGTTGAACCTGATGCGCTACAAGCAGTACCTAACGCAGAATATTCTGTGACCCCCTCAATTATAATTTCTACCAAACCACAAGAATAATTTCGTGACAGAGGAGATTTGGAGCCTCCAAAACATTTCTTTTCTAATCCAGAGTGTTCTAAATACAACAAACTTAGCTGTGTTCAGATATTTGAGCTCTTTATTTCCGACGATGTCCTTCAATTGATAATTCATTTGATAAGAGACTTCAAACTACGTTTTATTAATAGGAGAAGCAGAATAGCTACTGTTACGGGAAGTCACTTTAGTGTAAGTGATGATGTCAGATTGGATGGAATGAACCTTTACGTAGTACCAGTTCCTGGGAGTAAAGATAAAAAAAGGAGATATGTAGATAAGAAAAGGTAGCCAATGCAATAGTATAGGAAGAACTATGTGTAGCAAATGTGACGTTGGACTATGTATTGACTGTTTGAAAATATTTCACACAGAGTAAAATAGTATTTGTATAGTAAATTTGGTTCGTATTTTTATATCACACTAGATAACATAATAATATGGCAAGTCCCTAGTAGCTCCATGTAGAGCCACCATCCCAGGCTGTTTGTTAATAATAAATATACAAAATATCTATTTGTTTACCTTAATTATATAAATATCAACTAGTTTTACCACAAAGAAAACTAATTTCAAAAATAAAATAATTCCGACTTTAATGGATTAAATACTAATACGGAGACAAATACCTAAAAACTGATCTTATGAAATAAACATAAGCGTGTGGCAGGTCGAATAAAGACATAGTCAAGTGACGGTGTGCAATTCCTGAAGAACATTGACAATGGGTATAAAAATTATTGTCTCGGTAACAACGGCATCGATTACAATTAATAAGGTAAGGTACTCAACTAGTATACTTCAACTTAATTTGTTATAAATTCGTTATACAAGTAGAGGGTCAATAACAAGTAGAGGGTAATATAAGAGACGACTGTTCACAAGACGTACGTGTTTTTATTCAGAAAGGCCACATGCATCTAAAGTTGGAATGTACCCACTTTTATCAAGAGGAATGAACATCATTTGAATTATGTTTTTATGAAGTATTAAATCTTCTATATTCATACAACATATGGAGAAGCATAGCTCCTTCTTTTCCTTTAGAACAGGCATGTCAAACTCATATGATATTATGGGCCACATGATCTATCTATCTTCTACACTATTTAAGATATATCTAGAACGCGCATTGATGACTTGGAAAAGAAAATGTCACAATATGGGCATACCAATAGATGATACATCAACACTATACACATTATCCTTTGCGGATGACCAAGTTGTTATTGAACAAGATATCGATGATATGGAATATATGACACGCAAACTTATCGAGGAGTATGAAAAATGGGGTTTAGAAATTAACGTGAAGAAAACGGAATACATGTGTATTGGAGGACAACAACAAGATCTACTTCTGTCAACCAGGCAAAACATTAAACACTGCAATGAATATAAATATCTAGTCATGAAAATATCAAACGACGGGACACTTGATGAAGCGATTTCGGAAAGAAACACCCAGGGAAGGAGAGGAATTACAATGTTGAACAGCATTCTATGGGATAAACGAATAACAAAAGAAAATATAAGAAGAATATATAATTCAATAATTAAGAGTATAGTAACCTATAGCTGTGAAGTATGGCCAATAAAAGAGAGAACAGATAGAATGATAAGAACCACAGAAATGAACTTCTGGAGGAGGTCAGTTGAAAAATCAAAGAGAGAAAGGGTAACAAATGAGAGAATAAGAAATATGATGGAAATAACACATGACATTGTAGATGATATAAGAACCAAACAACTCGTATGGTACGGGCATGTTCAGCGAATGGCAAATGACAGAATACCCAAAAAAAAAAATTCTAAACTGGAAACCACAAGGAAGAAGAAGGCGAGGAAGACCACGAAAAAGCTGGAGAGGGGCATTGATAATGAAGTTCGGGAGAGAGGTCTGGACGAGGACATGTGGAGAAACAGAGAGGAATGGAGATTAGGAATCGGAAGACGGCGGATATATATATATATATATATATATATATATATATATATATATATATATATATATATATATATGATCTATTTTGTATTAAGTTGGGGGCCGCATGTTTTCAAAAAATTAATAAAATACAACTTTTAGAATGATTATATTATGTATTTATTAGACTCAATGTCAAGCTCAATGCATTGTATATTATACAAAATACATACATAGATATTTTGTATTTCATGTTATTTTTTAAACTTGAACCATAAATATTTTATATTTTCTATAAAAAACAAAAATAAAAGTTATAATAAGAAATAAACAAAATCACAGTTTAAAATTACTTTTTTGAACAAATCTGACATCGTTTTTCACAAAGCAAGTCATCAAAATATGGTTGAATATATTGAGCTGATGCAATTTGTAAAATGTTGATCGGTTAATCTTGACCTTTCTGAATTTTTTTTATTTTTCATTAAAGAAAACAGTTGCTGGCATAAATAAGGTACTTTTGTTAAGGTACTTTTAGATAACATTTTAGGAAACCGATCTATAAATAAATATGTATATGTATAGAAATCTGGAATTTCAACTTCCATACATTTTCACTTCAGCAAAGAATCACATTGGATATTTCAATTAATTCCATTTGTAAGTTTTCATCAACATTTTCAATATCGATACATAGAGGTGAAGTAAAAAGACGAAATTGTAATTTATAGCTTCCAAAATCAAAAAATTTTCGATCGAATTCCGTTTATAACAATTTAATTTGGTGAGCATATACTGTAAATTTTAATTTGGGAGATTTAAGCAATAGATATTGACAGATTTCAAAGTCAGACAAGTTTTCTTTTTCTATTTGTTTTCGCCAAAGTAATAATTTTTGTTTGAAAGCGTTAATATTATCAAATAGTATAGTAACAACATTATTTTTTCCTTTAAGCTTAAAATTAAGTGGATTAAGATGACTTGTAATATCAACTGAGATATCCAGATCCTTTATCCATTGTCCATCTTTCAATTCAGCACATTCATAATTTTTTGTTTCCAAGGAAAGCATGATTTCGTCCATCAATTTGAAGAATCGTTTTAACATTTTATGACACCAAATACATCGAACTTCTGTATAATATGCTAGATCGGTGTATTCTCATTCTATATATTCAAGAAATGAAGCAATTGATGATGATTAAATAAATGTGCTGGAATATAATTTACAATTTTGGTGACTATTTTTAAAACATGTTCGATATTTAAAACTTTGGAGCACAGTACTTGCTGATGAATAATACAATGAAAATGTTCAAAATTGTTATTACCATGCTGTTTACATGTTTCTTTTAATCTTGCAACAACTCCTTTAGTAATACCGGTCATGGTAGATGCACCATCAATTAAACCAATAATTTAATCCTATATTTTCTCTCTTTTTCAATTACTAAATTAAAAATTATTGTAATAAAAATAAAATTTACTTTAAAATGATTAATTAATATTGTTTTCAAAACATTTTTAAAGAGTCTCGGTGAACCGCAACCAGTGTATTGGCGGACCGCGTGTTTAACATGCCTGCTTTAGAAAATCAAAATATGGAAAACACAACAATAAAGAAAGTACGTTTTATATTTATTTCTTAAAGTATTTCATAATGTTAACTATATGAAATCGTTATTATATAAATAATACATATAATATATATAATAATACATATAATATAAAAATTGGCCCTATTTAATGTAGTGAATATTTCAAATAGACAATAAAATCGATAATTAACCACAAGAAAATATGTCTTGATACTTATGATAATTCTCTAGTTGGGATGCTTCCATTTCAATATTAACATTTCACCATTACTGATTTACCCATGGACGTTAATGCATATTTTTTGTGTATCAATTTAAAAGTAAATTATTTTTTTATTAGTTTCTATTTTTTAATTTTGACGGTAGCTCTTCATTTTCAGTAGCTCTCTAACGAAAAGCAACGCGTCAACAAAGTTTGGTGTACCATACAGCTATCTCGTTTATTTAAAATAAATGAATATGATTTAACATTTTATCATTTCTAATTTTTGTAAAATTTCAGCATCCACCACCAGTGAGCTTACTATCGATTTCATAGTTAACTCTTTTAGGGGCGTTGGTATATAAAATGTACCCATAAAAAACGCATGTAGTGGGGTGGTGGTACACAAAATGTACCAAGCATTCAGAAGCATATAGTTTATCGCGCGATGGTTTAAACTGTCGACCAGCATTGCTGTGATGTTCTATTAGATGGTAGGAGAAGTGGCAATGTATCGCCGTCGCGATTTCTGACTGCATGCCTGTTTTAGGTTATGTTTATTGTTGTGAACGACGAATTCTACATCTGGTTACCGAAATACTTCTAAAAGTAAGTAAAAACGACTATCTACATTCAACTTTCTAAGAAATATGTTGCAAGAAGGCTTGTAGAATAAGTTTTTTGATAACAATTAAAAAAACTTGCAATTTTTCTTTCGTTATTGCATAGACTGTTACGGTATTTTATTTGTACCACTGCCCAATAACACGTTTTTTTTTTCTTTTTAGGGATTAACAATGGATGAGTTACCATTCAATTTAGTAGATATAACCTATGATGAACTTATGGAAGAATTAGAAAATATTGATGCTGAGGCTATACCCTCAGACACCGAATCAATCGTAGATCAGTCAGACGATGAAATATCACCATTACAAAATATTAATGATGATTTTAATATTTTGGAATCCGACAGACACAGAGAATCGAAAGACACGTGATTGGTCCAGAAACACAGTACCCAAAAATTCAGGAGACATCATTGAGGAAACGGGGATAAAGGATACAGTAAAAAACTTAAACTTTGCCACACCTGGGAAACTATTTCAGCTATTTTTTTACCGACGAGCTGTTAGAATATATAGTTTTTCAGACCAATTTATATAGCCAATAAGTATCTAACAGGCCTAAAGTCATTAATCTTTCAGAAATAAAAGTGTTCTTGGATATAAACTTGCTAATGGGATTAAAAAAACTTAGTTATAGGGATCATTGGAGTAGCTCCCCAGATATGAACGATCCTTTCATAAGTTCATTGATGCCAGTCAAACGATTCAGTTGGCTTCTTTCCAATATACACTTGAACGACAATACTCTAATGCCCAAGAAAGGTGAGCAAGGGTATGATAAACTATACAAAATCAGGCCCCTCTTGAATGAGTTATCTAAAAATTTTGAGAGTTGCATGGCTCCTTCCAGAGTAGTGGCCATCGATGAATCGATGATAAAATTTAAAGGGAGGAGTAGCCTCAAGCAGTATCTACCAAAAAAACCCATAAAGAGGGGTTACAAAGTGTGGATACTAGCCAATAAGAATGGATATTGCCAAAAATTTCAAATATACACTGGAAAATCGGAAGATTCAGAAAAAGGCTTGGGTGCTCGAGTGGTAAGAAATCTGTTGGAGGGCATGGAGGGAAAAAATCACATTGTGTACTTCGACAAATTTTTTACTGGGGTAGAACTGTTAGAATATCTTATAAGTCCAAATAAGGAATAAGTCCAAAGACATGCTTGTGGCACCATCAATCCCAGCCGAAAGTTGCTCCCAAATTTTAAACCTGATAAGAGCTTAAAACGTGGCGAGTCTCAAATCCTCATATCCTTCTGATACTCAGCTGGTCGCCATCAAATGGCGAGACAAACGAAGTGTTCATTTATTGTCAAATTTTCACGACCCCAGCAGTATGACTGAAGTTGATAAAAAAGGTAAGAATGGAACCGTTGAAAAAGTTCCTTGTCCAACAACTTTGGTGGATTATAACCAAAATATGAATTTAGTAGATAAATTTGACCAAAATCTCAATGTCTATAAAATAGATCGAAAGTCGAAAAAATGGTGGCACCGCATTTTCTTTTATCTGGTGAACGCAGCAGTTGTAAATGCCTTCATTCTGTATAAAGAGTTAAATTTAGAAAAATTTTCGATGAAAGACTTCTGACGAGAAGTAATAAATTATCTCGTAGCCTGAAACTGTCGTCAAGCAAAAAAGACCATCTCTAAGTTCTGAGGTTGTTGCAATCAAAACATAAAAACCGTATGTGCCATTTGAAATACGTGTATCTCAGAGCGCTCATCAACCAAAGCGGGACACGAGACGCCGTTGTGCTAAATGTAGTACCTCCTAAAAACAAATTCGAACAGACTGGATATGTTCTATACGCAATGTGCCCCTCTGCTTGGGAAAAAACAAAACATGTTTTCAAGATTTTCACAATGAACATTAAATCTGTATTTGTGCATTGGTTCATTATGTGTACCACCTATTTACTAAAAAATCTTATATAAGAAGTGGCATATTTAAATTTTTTACCTTGTTTTCTACCAATGTTGTTAATATTCAAACCTGTTTTAGTCAAAAAAGTAAATATAAATGTTTTGCCCCTCTACGACTTCTTTTTATGAGAATTCTTTGCCCCTGAAAGAGTTAACCTACTATATTAAGTGTTTTCAGTCTATGGGATTAGCTTTTATTAAGTTTAAAAGTATATACCATTAAAAATATATCTCCAAGTGTCACGATAATAAGAATTGTAATAATCCTATTATTTTATTCGATGCATAATCATCAAATTGAATTTCGCTGAATGGGAGTTGCATTACCATAACGTGTTTATAAGCATAATATTTTTAAGGTATCAATAAAATGTTTAACGCTATAATATTTAATAGGAATGTCTCGATCGCTATTAAAAAAGACAAGTAAATAAATCTGAATTATATTGAAACGAAAGTGATGTGACAATAGCGCTAAATTATCTAATGTTTAATATTTAAGAAAAAATATAGATACACTTTGTGTAAATATATTCCAAAAACGTTGAATATACCCTTTAGTTCGAAATATACAAGCGGTCGTGGAAATATTTCTATGCCAAACTTGACAATAACAATAATAAAAAATTAAATAAAAGCATGAATTAATTACCATTAATCCATTAAGCTCTTTATTTATATATCATTCCTTCATATCAAATATTGTCATGTTTAAAATTTAATAACTTAAGAATAATTATATTTAATATACCTATATATATAGTATATTTGAAATTTATTGACCGTTTGAGTATTTTCCATCTCTACAACTGAGAATTGTTATTGTTTGTTTAAAAAATAATCTTAGCAAAGGTGGCCATGAATT
Source organism: Rosalia funebris (assembly GCA_037954035.1). Taxonomy (NCBI): domain Eukaryota; kingdom Metazoa; phylum Arthropoda; class Insecta; order Coleoptera; family Cerambycidae; genus Rosalia; species Rosalia funebris. Next base: position 1,756,362 of record JAZFAV010000039.1, read on the forward strand.
TCAGTAATATCAAAGATTCAGATTTTGTGCGTGCACATGTGGTGTAACTCATCATAGAAGAGCTGGCAGACCAACCGTTCATACAGAACAAGTTGTTAATGATGTTGGCCAATGTATGGAATAAAAATCAACAAAACCTTCCACATGCATCCATATAATATGCAATCACATCGAGCCCTTTTGCCAGTAGACCACTTTAGATATCTAGCCTACTTCCAGTGATTTGTTAATAATACAAACGCACAGAAAAAATTACCATGTGTAGCAGACCTACCTATTCGGTATTCTATTCCTATGTATTTTGATGCACTCAACACAATCAGATTTGCCCCATCACGTCAAATCAACGAAATCTGTTGTAAATTACTGGAAACTTGGTATTTATGGGGTTTTAAGATCACAGATAATGAACTTGGATTAAAATTTTCTAAATTCGAAGTAACAGATCCAATAGGATTGACGACGATTGAAAAAATGTTTGAAAACCTGGTATTTTCAGAGAATTTAAGGATCACTGGAACTATGCAGCAAATAAAATTGGTCTGGATTTAACTTCTAGTTCTCGATATATGAAACAGGTACTTTGCAGTTCCTGAACTATAACTTTTTATCAAAGGACTGTCTGCAGAAATTATATGAATTCTTGAAGCAAATACAATATAATACAATAGTAACAACGATAAGCTCATATAATAAATTCAAAACTTGTACTATACTCATATAAGTACCAAATCAATATTTCAGTTCGAGATCAAGTCAGTTATCTCAGTACGATCTGCTTCCTCTTTTCAATGACCCCTAAATTCTCTGGAAATACTAAGTTTAGTAGAGATCCCAAATATTTTCAAAAACTCATCAGTCGAATTTAGAAAGGTGAACTTCAGATTCCTTGTTGGTGACCTAAAAAAGACCCAGATACCAAGTTTCGTACACATCCAAAGTTTTGTTGAAAAATTCTCCTGTCCGCCAGTTTTAGTTTTGATTCAAATCCAAATTTGTTACATCGGAATCTCAAGAACCCGTAAGAACTCATAAAATCTCGCGGAAATTTCCAACAGGTATCGTTGATATTGTGTTAAGTGTTTGATCAGCCATGTTTATTGAGGTTAAGAAAAAACCTTGACGTGATAAAGCAAGTTTGACTTCTGTCTTCAGATTTGTCTTCAGAGTATAGAAATACATAGGGATAGTATACTCTAACCTACCCCATTTTTTGTGGGACTGTGTGATTTAATGGATAACGATTTGCTAAATTTAATTTTTTTTGTGAGCCAATAAATTGAACAGTACATATGGCATTAAATATTATGGCTTTTCTCCGCGAGCTTTTTAACCAGCTGATGAGTTTGAATACACAAGTTGAATTTCCTCCGGATCTCCTTATTTAAAAATTATGAACTATGTAGTCCCTTATTAAAAAAATGTATTTTTAAAACTCTAACTAATTTGCAATAATTGGAACAAATCAGTATTGAAGAATGTAACTATAATGCCAAGAGTCTATAAAATTCTATATAATGTTTACAATAGTGGCTTCAATTTAACAAAAACGTTATTATTCTTTATCATAGTCCTATTAATGTTCAAACTTGTAGTTCGTTATCATTTTATCTCTAAAATTAATATCATCTTTGCACATTACTATTGATGTCACCAAGGACTGAAATTAGACAAACTTATTATTATTTCATAAGACTTATGAATGAGTTAAGAGAGATGTATTTCATTTCATAACCACCTTTGACTACGATAATTTTCGATATCTCGATACAAAGGAAATTTGATAGCTGCGCAATATACATCATAGAGTGTCGATCTATAAATAAAAAGCGACGTATTTATAAACAGATTTCAAGATCTTCTTCAAGATATATAGTGTAGGTGTATGCATAATTAAAGCAACAATATTTTCCATACAAAAAGCAATCACAAGATGATAACAAAGCATTCCTGTTAGTTTTACACCCCTGCGAAGACTATTCAACACTTACGTGGTCTTCTATGGTCTGGAAATACTCCTGATCAGTGGTGCTGTACTCAATTTCCATGAGAGCTTCCGTCCTGACCCGCCTGCTGTATCTAGAGTTCTGGAAGGCTATCACTGCTATCGTTAGCTCTAGACAGAGAATGACGCATAAAGTGAATCCAAACTGAAAAACAAAAGCGTTGTTATTTGCAGGGTGGATAAATCGTCTCCGGTTACAAACTGAAGAAATTAATGGGATAAGTTGATTGCGTCACCTTTCACATTAACTCCGTTCCTAATATAGATAAGTGTCATCAGCTAAATATGTCATATCTGCCACGATAATCTAAGTTAATTAAGAGCATTTCAAATGCATACTCTTATGTTTCATATCTTTATTAATATCCTTTATAATGATTTCATTTATATACAAGGTGGGAAAAACTTCAGGACTTATATATACAGTGAAGCAAAATATAATTTGTTGTGTAATAGAAAAATTAATATAATATCTATATATAATATAATATCTATATTAATTATATGGTAGTATGAAAATTCACTTTGTTTTGCTGTAGCTTGAGATACAATGCATGAATGAGTCAAATAAAATTCTTAGAAGCATTATTAAACAAAATATATTGACACAATATCAAAGACAAGAATGACACATACCATCGACGTAGTGCGTATTACGTTCCATACATGTCTGCTTACAACTGCAGTTTTAAAATGCATAAATACCTGAAGAAAACAAATATTTTGATCACATGCACAGCATGTACTGCAGTGGCGGCTCGTCGGGGTAGGCAAGGTAGGCGCCGCCTACCTTTAAAATTTTATGTCATTTCTCATAACAGCGCAATTACAATGAACTGTTAACGTCCCTGATAATACAGAAATATTTAATATAATTAATAATAACTACTTTATACTAATTAAATTATCTATCGCCATCGGCGGCGCTGGTGCCGTAAACACCCTTTATATACACCACCGCAGTCCGCACGGCGCCGCGCTACACCGAATTAAATCATTTTATTCCTAAACAGAACAACCAGACCAGGCTCGGTTCTCCATCCCACCTGAAAATCGATAGCTACACGTCAACCAGATGTCGGTAAGACGACAAACAGCGTTGTTGTAATGGCAAAATAATCGCAGCTCAGACGTCTGCAGCCAATTATATTCTTTAAATAAAGCACTTGAAGGCGAATGCAATCGGCGCCTGAAGTAGATCGGCGTTCTTCGGCAGATCCGAAGACGCCTTCGCACTGAATAAGCCGTGACATTACTGGGGATATTGGGTTATATAATATTGTGATGATCAATTTGATTATTAAATATCGAGTCAATGTTGAAATATTTTGTGGAATATGAATTTCGAGAAATATTTCCAGAGGTTTTTAAACTTATTGTAGCAATGCTACAATTCCAGCAACAAGTACATCGGTTGAAAGACATTTTTCTTGTTTAAAACGTATAGTCGGAACTCTATGAAGAATGAACGTTTATCGTCGCTTGCACTTATTTCAATTGAAAAGGAATTATTTAGCACACTTCAGAAATATGATGACTTCACGGAAAATATAATTAACAAATTTTCATTAATTAAAGATAGGCGCATTAATTTAAATTATAAAAAGTAGTAGGTATGCACTTTGTAATTGTCAGTCAATAATGGCGATGGTTAAAGAAGGCTGTGAGGGGAGGAGGAGGCCTATACCCTAAAGCGTTCTAAAATAATGTATTATTGCCAACCCAATTTACATAATATAGGTATAATATTCAATAAATATATTTCGTTTATTCCAATTTATTTATACCCACAATAACTATTATTATTCACGAATAACAAAGAGGTATTAAGTTCAAAAAATTCTTGTGAAAGTCTATATTTTTGTATAAATGAAATTCAATCATTGAAATTCTGAAGTACCAGGAAAACGCGAGACCTTGAAAATTTTAAAAATTTTATTTATTTTTAAGGGTTGATGAAGCTCATACGCCGCTATCGCCTACCCTAATATGGATACCACGAGCCGCCACTGATGTACTGCTGTGCATGTGATAATAATAGGTACTAGCTACACGCTCAAGCTCATAATAGTTCGACTAGGCATAATTTCACAATTATATTTAAACACTCTCAAAACTGTTTTATTAGAATTTGTATCTATTTTATTAGTTTTTACATTTTATGCCACAATATCTCTATTGACGAGAGGTCTGGACTGCTAGAGGGTCATTACATAACACGGACATGGTTTGGTTTATGTTCTGTAAACCAAGCTTTGACAGCTTTTGCTGTGTGACATGAAGCGCCATAATGCTGAAAAACGTGCTGTGCGTTAGTGCCTTGACATATTGTTATTAACTGCAATAAACTTTGTCAAAATTTGTTTATATTTTTCTACTGTCACAGTACCATCTACGAAATGCAATTTTCCTACGCCCCTACCACTCATACACCCCCAGATCATAAGAGAAGCAGGAAGCTTCACTATTCTACTTAAACAGTCAGGATGATAAGTCTTCTGTGGGGTTCTTAGCACATGTTTTCTGGTATCACCCAAACAGATTTCAAATTTGGATTTGTCGGTCCAAATTACCTGGTGCCATTGTTGTAAAGTCCAGGGCCTATGTCCTTTGGCCCACCGTAACCGATTGATCTTGTGTTGTTTAGTTAATAACGGTTTTTCTTTTGCGTGAAGGAGAAACCGGTAAGTTAAAAAGTTAAATGTAAAGAACAAAATATTACCTTGTAGAATTTGCATCCTATTTGCTTTATCGAGCGTTTAGTTGTGGATTCAGATATATTATCTCCAATAGCTTGCCTCCATAGTATCATATCCTTTTTGCACTGTATCGTCGATTTGTTGTTACAATCCTCTTCAAAGCATGTTGATTTAAACGTGGAATTTGGGATGGTCGACCAGTTTCTTCCTTCCGGCTGTGTATCCAGTTTTGTTATTACAAGTTGATAATGCCTTGTACTGTACATTTTGATAACGAATACGTAGCAGACATTTTCCGAGCCGAAATTCCCTGTTTATGAACATTAACAATTGATTTTCGCAACTCGTCACTTAGTGCCACGCCACGTGTCATATTTTTCAGAAAATTTTAGCAGAAACGTCCAAGACACACATTATAATATCCATTTCACTTTGACAACAATTGAGATTCTATTTAGTTTTAAAACGCTATAAACGTTTAACCTATTATGCATTTCAGCAACTGGCCGAACTATTTTTAACCGCGAATTTTTATGTTTCTTATTAATAAACTTATCATTGACACATCATAATGAAATAATATTTCATCGTGTTTAAGTTAAAAGTTTATACTTCGTTGCTGTTACCAATATTTTTCTATAATAAAATAATTTTGTTGACTTATTGTTTGAGAGTGTTATTACTTTATTTGATCTTGTATATCTAGTGTGCCTTCAGACCAAACTATAGACATGTAAAAAATTTAACAGCATAATTTTAAATTTATTTAACATATTCGCACATGCCCCCTATTGTAACATCCAGAATCTCAAGGAAGTGTAATATTTAGTTAGGTTAAATATATATTAAATATATGATATATTTAAAACATAAATCTTTACAAAAATTTAAAACAAACAAAAAAGGATTGAAAACTTTACGTTATAAAAAGACGTTATAAAAATATAATAAACTTTACAAATCCTACTTGTAAAAGGGAAATAGAAGCATATTTAAAATAAAATAAATCAGACATGTTACAACACGATTTGGAAAGATCTTAATATTTAAATGCACCAGTTATAGAACTGCAACAGAATTAGATGTATTACATATAAATAAAATTTACACCAGTATTCCATAAACTCATCAAAATGTTTACATCTATCTCATAAAATAATGATTAGTTTGACTATTAACAAAGAAGTTCATAAACTGATGATTATCAGTTATGTTACAGTAAAACCTTCCAATACCAACCACCCCCGGGAATCATATGTTGATCGCCAAATAAGGATGGTCGTTTAAAAGAGAACATAAGAAAATAAATGCATTTTATATTGTTTATTTATTAGTAATTTTAATTGCATAATTGTAGTATCTTATTAAAGAAAATCCTAGGCTAAAATTAACTAAATACACAATATATGTCCATATATGATAATAATTGAAAATTATGGTCATATACATAATATGTATGTATGTATTGACATACAGATATTAAAATTATATATGCAATACTTTTTAAAATAATCAGAAATTAATGACCGCTTCATATTATTTAGTTTATTTTTATAAAATTCAGACTCACATTTTAATAATAACTCAAACTAACAAGTGTGTCGTTTAAGGCAGGAAATAGTTGTGCTAGCGGAATATTATTTTCTTCTTCGAAATCCTCCACATCTATATTTGTAAATCTAGTTTTCGAAAAGCACTTCTTTATTGTCATAGCGGACACAGTTCGCCAGGCCACCGAAATCCATATTGGTTAAGGTAATGTTTTTCTCTCTGTCTTGAAGAGAACAGCCATTATCTATATATGTTAAAGGCCTTTTAATAAAGTAATTTCTATAGAGCATCTTAAAATTTTGAATAATGCCTTTGTCCAAAGGTTGGTTGATGTAGTGTTTGGTGGAAGAAATATAAGTTTGACATTATCCAATGCAATTCTGGAGGGAGATGTTGCACTATCCAGGGACAATACCACTTTCCTATTCTGCTTCTTCATCTTGGCATCCAATTTGTGGAGCCACATCATCATGATGTCTGCTGTCATCCCTACTTTCTTATTGAAGACCCACTGAAGAGGTAGCTTTTCGATGTGTGCTCCTTTAAAATATCGAAGTTTTTTGCTTTTACCTATGATAAGTGGTTACTCTTCTTCACCTTCCATATTTCCACAGAACTAAATTGTATAGTGTATTTCATCTCTATTTGCCAAATAAAAAATCCCAAATAGTTCTTATCTCATACAGTGGCTTGTTTTTATATCTAGGCTCAAGCAGACTGTTCTGTTTATCAGTAAAATAAGGAAGTTTTTTATTTGGCAAATAGCGAAGTTGAGTATAATACCTTTTGGTATTACAAAAACAGCAATATCAAAATAGTCTTCCACATTTAAATCTTAAAATACATAATGAACAACTGAGTGTTGTTACGAGTAGTACTGCATGCAATTTAGGTTTTTAACTTGATTGTTTGTTGAAAGACGATGATTATATAAATAAATGCACAAGGAAAGCATATTGTAACCCGAAATTACTTTTTGGGTGTAAATATGTACGAGATTAAAAGAGTAAAATTTTATGTAACTTGTTACTAAACCACTTTAATTATGCAGATACAATTTTAAGAGTTCTAAGTTTTAAGAATTCCTACATATTCTACTACCTTTTACAAGAAGTCGTTTCGTATTCAATTTCCAAATATTGTAAGAAATATTACCGAATGAATTCAAATACCTTAGTGTGACCAATTTTAAATCTAAATTATAAATAATTGTAATTAAATAAAAAATCCATATCATTAACCTGAAATACTATTTTAATTGCATACTTATAAATAAGTAAACAGTTGACTACCGATGACTTACTGATTTTACTAAAAATGTAGCCATTTCCATTCCATTCCTATCTATAGATTAGTTATTACTTCTCTTAAAAATTTTTAACAATAATTAATATTGTGCAACATAGTTTTCAATAAACCTTCTTAACATCATAATTTATTATTAGTTATCTTCTACATTAAGTTATTCGTCTTATAAATAGATACTGCTCGTCAACAATAGGAACAAGTCTCTTTCGGACGGCCCACGAGGTGCACAGTAAATAGCCTGGTCTTAAGTAAATACCCGAATTCTGTCCTCACCCGTTCGTCTACGCATACATAGAGAAATCTCACACATTTTTTTTTAGTATCGACGAGCAGTATATGATTTTTATTTTATCTTAAAATTCGTAGTTATTAGAATATAGTTCTTGTTAAAAACCGATATAATATTGTCTGTGCTATTATGTACATATTTACTATTTTATAAAACTGTTTAGTTATAGAAATGGAGAGGTCACTGGGCACTTGGTGAAACATTTTTGACTACTAGATGAAAGAAAACACAGTTTTTGTGAAACCTACCAAATGTTTTCGTTCATATACTGTTTAATTTAGGGTGAAGTGTAAGGGCGAGTAACTTCAAATAACTTTTTTCAAAATTAATAGGGCAAAGTCGTGTTTGGATAAATTTATTAGAAAACGGGTGACAATATTCTTGTGGAAGTACCCTAATGAATAATGCTTAGTTTTGAACTACTGTCAAATGATTCGGCTGAACTATGTTTTCTTTAACATATTCAGACATATAGATGAATTGTAAATACTTTCCCAATATCTAGAACGAGAGCCACCAAGATTGAGGATCAATTGAATTGAAAGTTTTATTTGTTAAAACATTAATTGAGTAATAGTGGAGAGATATAAATTGACCAGATTGCAATGTTTGAACTGTGAAGTTAATTAAAATAGAACGACTAAGTTAAAATAGTTTGTGATATATTTTACATGACCTACCGAATCCAAAGAAAGCAAGCAATTTTTTAAATGCTGAGTTTACATGCCCGAGTAGAACAGTCGTGCGACTGGGCTACTCCAAGCCACGTAGCTATACAAAAGTGTGAAGGGTGGATGCCAGGGGACCTAATTTTTTGTTTGTACTTAAAAACCATCTGAATGAACACATTTGTTCAAAGGATAATGTCGCAGAATGCCGGAGTATATTCTAAAAGTTTGCATGAATATAATTATCACAACGGAAATGAAAAAAAATACAATCACCAGGTAAGTAAACTCAACATTTATAAAATGACTTGCCTTCTTTTGGATTCCTACTTTTAGATAAAATCATATAAAAAAATTTAAAAGATCGCATAGTCACCTTCGCTCATTATTATGGTTTCCGGTGATCGACTACTGTCGTGTTTGGTGAAGCGCCCTTCTCGGAGGTATAAACTGCGGCATGTTTGGACAATTTCTCATTTACGAAAGTAGTATACCATACCTTTGCGAAGCTTAGAACGGAAAATCGATTTTTGAGCTTTTGTCCAGATTATCGGGGATCCTGGACCACTATGTGACGGTGGGTTTGAAACGGTTTGATTTCGTAGTAAATTCAAATTGGTGTTCTAGAATGAGATTTTTCTTTACTAGTATTCTCTTCAATCTGCACATCAAAAGATTTTTTAAACTCTTCAATCTGTATATTAAAAGTTTTTTTTAACTCTCGATAAAAGAGGTAATAACCCTATTGGTCTGTAGGACGCCATTTCTTGTGATGGCTTTCCTGGTTTGTGTATAAGTATTATCTGAGCAACTTTTAATTGATATGACAAATATTTTAACCTAAGCATGCTGTTAAAAGGTAGTTATAAAATAGTAGGGCTATTCTGGTAATTATTTTAGGACATTTTCTGAAATCAGGTCAAAGCCTGGTGCTTTCTTCGAAATTATATCATGAGCAACGCCTCGCTTGACTTTTTTATTCTAAATTTTTATATTTATATTCTAAACATTTGGGAAGAAAATTCTAAACATTTTAATTTATTTTGTTCCTATTCTGTTGTTGATATATCATGTGAAGTAAACGTTTTGACTAGATATTGAGCAAAGTAAAGCGCTTTTTCACTATAATCACGTGCCCACTCCCCATTTCCTATTTTAATTAGAGAAGTATGTTGAGGCTGCTTGCAGCTGGGTCTTTTTCTTGTCAATATAATACAAAGTTTTCCTACCAGAGGGTAACATTCAAACTACAGAAATAAGGAGTTTATACTCCAACCCATCTGCAAATGCCTTATATAATAAGGACTAAACAAATTAGGTCAAAACAGCTATTTGTGATTTGTGATTAGTGATTGTTCCAAAACGACCAAGAAAGATGCAAAGTGTCACCTATCTCAGGATATCGTTAACTGCAGACCGGTTTCGACCTTTCTATCTGGGGTCTCGTCAGTGCAGTGTAAACGAGAAAGAAAGAATGAAGATAGGAAGATCGAAACCGGTCTGTAGTTAACGATATCCTGAGATAGGTGACACTTTGTATTCTTCTTGGTGGTTTTGGAACAATCACTGTATTTTTAGTGCTAACTCTGTGCTCGGTGTTTGGCATATAGTCAGAAGAATAACTGTTTTGACCTAATTTGTTTAGTCCTTATTATATAAGGCATTTGCAGATGGGTTGGAGTATAAACTCCTTATTTCTGTAGTCTAAATGTTACCCTCTGGTAGTAAAACTTTGCATTATATTGATGATCTCAAGTTTTCACTTCGATTTAGATGGCGTTTGGTACGTCCTACTGCGGTGGAACGTAGCAACGTCTACTAGATGTGAGCTTTATCTTGCGAAGGTATACTCGTTTACTTACACTGCACTGACGAGACCCAAGATAGAAAGGTCGAAACCGGTCTGCAGTTAACGATATCCTGAGATACGTGACACTTTGCATCTTTCTTGGCGGTTTTGGAACAATCACTGTATTTTTAGTGTTAACTCTGTTAGACAAAAATACGACATATTTTGTTATGTAATTCAGCGCTCGGCGTTTGGCATATAGCCAGGAGAATAGCTGTTTTGACCTAATTTGTTTAGTCCTTATTATATAAGGCATTTGCAGATGGGTTGGAGTATAAACTCCTTATTTCTGTAGTATTTTTATTGTTCTTCAGAATAAGTAGTCTGTTTCTCTGGTATCTATTATATCTGAGAGATTATGTCGTACTATTTTGTTATTCATGTTTTGAAGGATTGTTTTTAAGTTCCTTTCTGCCTTCATTTAGGCTCATTTTATCTTCTGAGGTCCTTAATCTTTGCAATATTTTTTTTAATGTTCTCTTTTCGAAGATTTTTTCCTTAATCATTGATGAGCAGCCTATATTAATTGAGCTTCATCCTAATAATTAACAAACTGTTTGGATAAAAAAGGTAAGTAAGAAAATTTACTTTTCGTAGATAAAAATATGTATACATACGTACAGCTCATCAAGAATAGGAACAAGTCTCAAAACTGCGATATCGGACCGCTCACGAAGTGCGTCTGTTTCACAATCAGTCACTCTCACAATCAGTTGCATTAAGACCTTTACAGAAAGAATATCGAGAGTCTATGAATGTACGCAGAGTTCAATTACAACAGAATTACTGTAAACAACAATAAGTGATACTGCAATATCTTGACAAAGTAAGCTAGGTCATACAATTTTCTCTAACTGTAAGAATTATATTCGTCTACGTGAATGAAATGTATTTCATCCCTAAAAGGTCTCGTTCCTTTTAGGGATGGTTTTTTTTTTAGATTTATGAAATTAAACTAGAAAAGTCACATTAGTTACATAACTTATCTTACTTCAGTTACTGATTATTCCCCTGTATTGTTCAGGTAATGTTATATATTTGTATTTTTTCATCGTTATTTCAACACAAGCACACTTATAAACGAAGGTTGATTTAAATGTGATTTTTTCGCGCTCTGTAAAGATTTAATTCGACTTTTAAAAATATGTATTAGATTAAGATAAAAGTAATAAATTATATTAGATTAGCCAAGGAGATATTTGTCCATATAACTTCATTGTATACAAATTCATGGAAATACAAATGTAATTTAGTTATGATAAATTCAATATCTGAACAAAACAATACTCATTATTGCATCCCTGTCATACAACCAATGTCTTATAGATAACGTCATGATATTTTTGTACCACTTAAAACATTACCTCCAACAAACCATACGAATATGATACATGGAGGACTGCCTTTTAAGTTTTTACAAAAAGTAAAAAAGAAACGAACAAGTTCGAAACAAAGTGTTTTATTGCTTTTCGAAATATTCGCCTTTCAGGTCAATATATTTTTGCATACGCTCAAACCAATTCTGGAAACATCTTCTCTACTCTGGAATTGATATCGTAGAAACATTGTTTTGGAAGGCTTCAACAGCTTCTTGAGGTGAAGAAAATCGCTGTCCACGCATCTTTTGCTTGACAGTGGGGAAGAAGTAAAAGTCATTAGGTGATAAATCGGGTGAATACGGGCAATGAGACACTAATTCGGTATTTTTTTCCTTCAAATAGTTGTTTGACGTGCTATATGGGAGCTGGCATGTAATGAAGAATATTGCGCCGTTTTTTGTTCTTTTTCCGTATTTCATCGAAGACCGTTGGCAAACAAATTATTGTATACCATTCAGCATTAACAGTTCTTCGATCCTCTAAAAGAACGGTTGCGACGTGTCCAGTATATTCGAAGAAACAAGCGATCATTTTATTGGAAGTGCTCCGTGAACGAACCACTTTAGTGGGCTTCGATTCATTTTCAAACACCCAAACAGTAGACTGTTGTTTGCTTTCCGGTTCATATGAATATATCCACGTTTCATCTCCTGTAACAATGTTGGATAGGGATTTTACACGTCCTCGGTCGAATCTTCTCAGCATTTCGTGACACCAATCAACACGAGCCTTTTTTTGCGCTTCGGTCAAATTATGCGGAATCCATCTGGAACAGACCTTTCTCACAGCTAAATGTTCATGCAAAATCGATTGTATTGCAGTCTGCGATATATCAAGAAACGCCTCTATCTGTCTGTAAGTCACATGCCGATCTTCTTTAATCATGTTGCGTACAGCATCGATTTTTTTTTGGAACGACAACCGATTTTGGTTGACCCTCACGACATTCATCACTGACGGGCGCACGACCTGGACGAAATCCTGCAAAACAATTGTAAACAGTCTTCTCTGATGGTGCTTCATTACCAAAAGTTGCACGAAGCGATTCTATGCGTTGTTGTTAAGTAAGGGTTTTCTTAAAATCATAAAAAATTATCCAACGCAAACTTTCATGGGTGATTTCCATTTTTGCACAGACTTGCTTCTTTTAAACGTTTACCATCAACATACTACTCGGTCAATTTCTAAGTTGCCATTGGCTTTGCAATAACAAACGTCAAGGTTCATGAATACAGTGATGTCACATCTCAGTAATGCCATCTATTGGTCGATTGTAAAAAACTTAAAAGGCAACCCTCTAATATTACACCATTTTCCAAAATAATGTCGATTTTTATATCTATTAAAATGGGTTTTAAATAATACGATTTATTATTAGAAAGAAATGTTTGTCAGAGTTTGTTATACCTATCGCGAACCAATATACGTATACTAAAATAGTGACATAGAGAACACTACACCCACAAGTACTTGATATTTATTGATAATTCTCAATTCTTAGAGCTGTTGCAAATCGTCACGTTGTTAATGGTTAATATGCATAGTATTGGTATATTATTGGAGTATGAACATGATAAGTTATGAATGTGAAAGAGTGAACGGAAATTAATCAACTGAAATGAGGTATAGTCGAATGAGGGGTTTGAGGAGGATAAAATATGAACATCTAGAGGTATCAAACGTTAAAGACAGTCAAGATCTTAATCAGGAACTATTGGTTTTAAGAGACTAATACATATATGTCTATTCGACAACGTCATATTACCACTTACTGTCGAGCTCGATGTCAAAAATTACAGTAGGTATAATAATGAACGGATCCAGTGGAATGTGAAAAACTCGTACATATGAAATCACCGCAGCATCAGAATAAGCCGAACATGTGAACTGAAATGACATATTCAGTAATCTATACTGAAGAAGTTGTAATGTGAAAGTCTGTGAAAGTAGGCAAACGTTAATTAAGATCATCTTGAAAAACTGAACACACTATGCTAGAATCACACCTTCTTCCATTGTTAAGAACGTTGCTCACTCATGAGTTTCTGCAATATAATACATAACAATACATGGCAAGAGTAACGCTAAGCTTTTTGAATGCTTTCCAAGGTAATCCTAGTGTCCAAAATAATAACGATTATCTGTATTTCCTTTAATTGAATATGCATGAGCAATAGTTAGGAGAAGATTATTTAATCCACGAACGACAGGCAGAGGTTCCTCGGGTTAAGGTTCAAGTTCATTGAGATAAGATGTCTCAAATAAGATAAGATGTCTTAAAAATGCATCGATCTTCTCATTTGATCCATGCCCCGACGAATAACCACTGTATAGTTCATAGAGGAGATCCAACTCATTATTGAACTTTACTTGATAATTTTAATAATTTTTAATATATTAACATATTCGTACAATATCTGCCCAATTAAACTATGTTTACTAGCTGTTCCATCTTCTGTAACTTAGTATACGAGGTGTGTTCAAAAAGTAACGGGAATTTTCTAATCGCGCGGGTTGTATTAATCCGATTAGCGCGATTGTTTCGTTGTTGTGTTGGTAAACATGTCTGAAAAGTGTCTGTACATTGTTAGACATATCGGATGTTTAGTCTGTTGTTAGCTGCCAAAAAATTTACATGTGTTTTGGTATGATTATTTATTTCTTTAAAAATGAATCATAGAATTTACGGTAAATTTTGTTATAAGAATGGAATAAAGTACAGTAATGTTTCAGAAATGTTAAATATTGCATCTGGTGCATCTCCTATGAGTAAAACAAGGTGGTGTAAGTATTTACGAGTGGTATAAGCGTTTCCAAGAAGGCTGTAAAGACGCCGAAGGTGACGAGCACCCTGAACGCCCCAGCATATTAACAACCGATGAAGACATCGAAAATGTGAAAAAAATGATTAGGAACGATCGCCGAATAATAATCAGATGTTGGCATATCATGCCATATCATGGCTCATGCCATGAAATTTTTTCGAATGTATTGGGTATAAAACGTGTGGCAGCAAAACTTTTTCCAAAATTGTTGAATTTCGAACAAAAACAGCGACGAATGGAAGTTGATTAAGAGTCGCTAAATGAAGTCACCAACTGTGCTATATAATGAAAAACTACTGAAGCGTGTCATAACAGATTACGAAACATGGGTTTATGGATATGACGAGACTAAAGCTCAATTATCCCAATGGAGGCATTCTGTGGCGAAATAATTCATAGATTTTGCATGATAATGCACATGCTCACACTTCATTGCTTCTTTGTGAATTTTTAGCTAAAAACAATACTGTAATGATGCCGCGGCCTCCATATTCCCCAGATATGGCTCCATGTGTTTTTTTGTTCCCAAGAATAAAGAGAACCTTAAAGGGCCGTTGTGTTGCAAGCATAGATAGCATTAAAAGCGCTTCGCTGAAAGAGCTAAACGGTATCCCAAGGATCGAGTTCCAGAAATATTTCGGAGATTGGAAAAAGCGCTGGCACAAGTGTATAATATTTAATGGGAACTACTTTGAAGAGAATAACATTGTTATCCCCTTAAGATAAATACAATTCTTTTCCAAAAGGGGAAATTCTCCGTTATTTTTTGAACACACTTCGTATATTAGTGAAGTTCAGAAATAAATTAAAATGAAGACAGTGGGACTGTTGCATGCATCTAGAATTAGTCTTCAATAATTATGTTGGATTAAATTAAATGAAACCGCCATTCGTATTTTTTCTACTTTTCTCAAGTAAAACGACTTTCGGTTTATATTATCAATAGAAAAATAAACTTCTGAATGAGATTGACATAGTATGCTTTTTCGGTGCAATAATTCTCGGAGAATAACTTTAAATATCTGTCTACTAATGAAGTAATTAATTAACGACTACTCGAAACTCCTTAGAGGAATATGGTTTTCAGATAATGGTAACATAACATTAAAACAAAAAGAGTAAATCGAGGTTAACGACCATTTTACAAACCATGTTGCTCAATGTCATGCAAAAGTTTATTACCTGAGAAAATATTTAATCGTGCATTTAATCGTTGGGGTAATTAGGAGATGATCCAAATATTTAATTTAGTTTCAAGATAACTTTTTGAAATCATGCTACAATAGAGTATTATTATGTAAGTATCTTTGTCGAACATATTGCTATGTATATGAGATCAAGTTTAGTTGTGGTTTGGTGCAACTACTTTAAGGCCATATTCTAAATATATATTTTATACATTCGAGAATACGCTGGGCATTTAGGTCAGTGGTCCGACGCAGACCTATAAAAATGCAGTACGATGCTTCGCGTCCACAACATGGATAGGTAACCTATCATATTCTCTTACAAAGGTAGCTACGACTCTGTCATTCGTACGGAGATCCGGGGTGGTGGACTAGCTCCAGTATTGAAAATATCATTGTATGCTTGAGTTCGCGTTCCAGTGGAGTAAATTTGGCACCTCTCCTTAAGCATGAACATGTTTGTCCTTGTCTCTATGTGTAACATTCTCCTCCGCAGTTTGAGGTTTTAGATAACTCGATTTCTATGCTCTCCTTTATAAAATAATGAACCAAAATATAATACAATTTAATTTACAGAATACTTGCTAAGTAGGTACCTTTGATTTAATTAACATCGTTACGTCATCACATATCGAAGTTTACATAACTGAATTATATGTATAAACATAGTTTAAAATTTAAAAGTAATCTGAAGTGTATTTGAAAAGCAATTTAAGTACGAGATAATGTCTTAATAAATTTTAAAATTTTGTATTAAGAGTGAAGAATAAATATGCATATATGTATCAATAATAATAATATAGCAAATAAAATGTATTAATAAATTTTTATCAGAACTATAATTAAACTTTGCAAATATGGATCTTTAATTTAAGATAATTTCAATAATTTTCAAGTATTTTTGCAATGTGGAACAAAAACAAATCTATTTTTAAAGAAAATGATAACAATTCACCTGGAGCTAATTCAACTATTAATTAATTGATTACCAAATAGATTTAAAAGATGTATCTTCTTTCATTGATTTTTTAAGAAAAGTAATATTTATAATATAGTAGTGAAACAATTTTTATAGTAGTGAAACAATTTTAATGTTTGGTTCCATTAGAAAGAAGAGGGCGTGATAAATGTGCTAATAAAGAATGTTTCGGTAAGGACGCTCTATTTTTAAATGTAACTAAAACAGTTGTGCGTGAGATATTCGCTCATTTTTTCTTTCTTATTCGGAAGAATATTGTATGGCATTATGTATGGAATATAACATCGTTCAAGTGTCCGCTGCGGCTTTGTTTGACGGCACGTATGCGGGAGGTCCAATTTTCGATGACTTTGTCGCATAAATCTAGCTGAATTTGCTGGATGGCATTCATTGTTGACTTTGAGGGCATCAATTGTTTGCGGTTTATTCGCATAGACCTGCGATTTAAGATAGCTCCAAAGGAAGAAGTCTAGAGGCGTAAAATCGCAGGACCTCGGTAGCCAGTTCAAGTTGCAGCTGCGCGAGATAACCGCGCCCTAAAATCGTTCGTACATAATGCCCATCATGTGGCACGTAGCGCCATCCTGTTGGATCCACGTGTCGTCGGTATTCATATAATCCAGTTTAGGCACAAGAAGTTGCTTATCGTCGATCTGTAGCGCTCGCTCTTGACGGTCATGGCAATGTCAGATTCGTTTTGGAAAAAGTACAAACCGATGATTCCGCCGCACCAAAATCCACACCAAACAGTGACTTTCTCGGGATATATTTGGTGCTGGTGTATCTCGTGTGGTTTGGTATCATCCCAAATCCGACAATTTTGCTTGTGCATATATCCACTCATCCAAAAATGGGCCTTGTCCCTAAAGATGATTTTTTTCGTGAAATTTGGGACGACTTAAAACTGCTGTAGGACCCAATAAGTGAACATGTCTATGGTCCTGGGTAAATTGGATTTTATACAGATGCAGACCGAAGTCCCCATGCAGAATTCGCCAAGTTGAAGTCGCAGAAAGGCCAAATTTTTGTGGACTACAAGAAATTAACTGCCTTGGGTTTTCCCGTACATTCTCACGCACAGCAGTGATGCTTTCAGCAGACCTTGCGTTTGGGTGACGTACGGGTGTTGACTGATTATTTATCAAACCGGTTGACTCGAATTTGGCCACCAAATGTCGAATAGTCGACTCGGTGGGACGGTTGTGGCGAGGATAAAAATCACGTAAAGCGCGGAACGTTTCTCGAACGAAGCACTGATTTTGAAGATGAAATTTGATGATTTATACATGTTGTTGAACGCTATAACATTCCACGGTTATTTGCAATATACTAATGAACAATTCTCAACAAATTTGATAGACGTTGGTTTCACAGCATGGCCGTTATAACATAACAAATTTCCTATTGAACGTCCCTATTGAAAGACCCTCTATAAAAGGTTTATCTGTTGGTTATTCCAAATTAAAGTTGTGTGGATAGTACGACAACGTGACCCATAGGATGACTGCCAAATTTCTTCAAATACGTCCCTAAAAGAAATAGTTTTGAGAAAAAGAAAAAATGAGGCCTTCGCCTTAGCCCTATTCCCATAGTTTTGTTAAAATAGTCGTAAACCAGAGGAGTAAAATGGAATGAAAGATAAAAAGAGCCAGGCAAATTTCGTCAAAATAATTAAAAATATATATTTGCTTTTAATAAGTTACTCTAACATGCTCAAGATAAAGAATGACTTCATAAATAAATAACCCACATTTTTAATCATCTGAGATATTTAAGTACATATACTAATTATGCGTTAACAAGTAACACGTGTTAACTATTGTAGAAGAAAAATAATGAAACTTATGACTTAAGTGTAACAGAACTCGATAAAGTTAAGGAAAATGATAAAGAAACTATAATAGGAAGAATTTTATAGTGACTATCAACCTATTAATCCTAATAAACTGGAATACATTACAGTTGTACTAAAATTTAAAATCACCGGATAAAAATCACTAGTAGTATGTACTTGATTGATGCTATCGACATAATAAAAAACAAGAAATAGTATCCGAATTAAATCTCTTTTAATCGCTTATTATTTATTACACAGTTGGCTATGATGTGACATAAATTAAGTCAAAGTTTAAAGACACGTGACAGCCTATCACGCATCAGCCTTTAACATGTGTCATGTACTAGAACTCAATACATCAAAATCTATTAAGCTTGACCGATGTCAAGCCAGGAAGTAAATTTTTTTTTATACTTTTACAATGAATAATTTTACTGGTATATATAGTTTTCTTGATATAATGACTTCTGAGGATGATGAATAAATACGAATGAAAATATATTATTCGTAATTCTTTGAATGACAATTCAATTAGGGCTATTATCGTATTTCATTAATTGTTATTATAGTTTTAGGCGTTAGGTATTAAAATATTTTGGGTAACAACGAGCTATTGGTGAATTTAAAAATATAGTGTGGTATTATTTATGAGGAACATCGATACAACAAAACAATGTAAATTACTATAAATTAATTAGAGAATACAGTGAGCAGTCAGGTCACTTGCCCGATATAGAACTAATAAAAGTACAGCACTCTTCTCCGCTTCCACAATATGAATGAACGACCTGTTGTATTTTCTTATTGTCTATGATAGTGTCAACCTCAGTGTAGTCTGGTTTGTATGTTCGAATTCTAGTCCCAGCGGCAGGAGTTTAAAACCTCCTTAAACAACAAGTTTGTCCTTAAACACGGACATGTTTGTCTCTATATGTACTCCTGTCCCTCTGGAATTTTAGGCTTCAGAGGAAATATATCGATTTTTCTGTGTCGAAACTGTTACACGAAATGTTTCAAATGTTTCATTTTTTTTTGTTAGAGTTGTTGATTCTTGAAGCTAATGTTTGTTTGTTGATGCTAATGGCATACATCAAAACTAAGAGACTAACTAACACAGAATTATTTAAATATAACCTAATTTGAAATAAATAACATTAATTATTTCAAAATAATTTTTGACACCTATATTAAACTATTGCATATACTAGTTTTATAAAACAAAAAACGATAACAAGATATGTTACACTTTAAAAATAAACAGTTTTGAAATCTTAAAACTTTTCTGCACGTAGAACATCTCTATCTTGAAATTGAGTGGCCGAGCAAAAATAAACCAACACATAAATGTAGAATATGTGTTTTATGCGACAGTTTCACTTTTTTACCAATTTTTCTCAAATAGTCCACCATCATGCTTTCTCATGACCCATGCATAGGGTGGAATGTGTCCTATCCACCTCAAAATCAATAGATGTCGTCTGGTAGACGTCCCTAATCAGAATCAGTTGAAACCCGATCGATACGACACGATTTAATTGAGTGATTGTGCTAACAAAAACAATTTCTCAAATAATTCACCATTGTGCTTTTTCATGACCCATGACCATGGTAGAGTATGTCCATCTCAAAATCAAGATATGTCATCTGGGAGACGTACTTAATCAGAATCAGCCTGAACCCGATCGATCCGACACGAGTTAGTTGAGTTATCGTGTTAACAAAACAAATTCTCAAATAGTTCACCATCGTGCTTCATCGTGACCTATGGATAGGGTGGGGTGTGTCCTATCCACCTCAAAATCAATATGTGTCATTTGGGAGATATCCCCGATCAGAGTCAGTCAAAACCCGATCGATCCGATATGATTCAGTTGAATTATCGTGCTAACAAAAAAATTTCTCAAATAGTCCACTATCGTGATTTCTCATGACCCATGGACAGGGTGAGGTGTGTCCTATCCACCTCAAAACCAACAGGTATCGTCTGGGAGACGTCCCCAATCAGAATCAGTCAAAACCCGATTGATCCGACACGATTTAGTTGAGTTATCGTGCTAACAAAAATAAATGCCGCCGACAACGACAACGACAACGACAACGACAGACACAGACACACACACACACACACACACACACACTCACACACACCCACACACACGCACGCACGCACGCACGCACGCACGCACGCACGTACGCACGCACGCACGCACGCACGCACTCACGCACGCACGCACGAACGCACGCACGCACGCACGCACGCACGCACGCACGCACCCACACACACACACACACACACACACACACACACACACACACACACACACACAAAATGGTTTAAAAACCATTTTTTTTTGTTTTTAGGACGAAAAACGAAAAATAAACCCTAGAATAAAATACATTACTTTTCCGCCTATAGTGGAGTGCGGAAAAGTGATATATCACAACTTTAGTACATGGGCTATTAATTGATATTATCGTCGAGGTCATAACTCTCGTGACTGACGTCAAGCTGCATTACGATAACATCAAGAAATAGTAAAAATCTTATTGTCCGTCAGATTCGAGTTTTTGTTAACAAATGTCTGGTATACTGGCACTGGTACAATTATGTGTGCCTCTATATATTTAATGAAATTCACAAACCCAGTCTTTTTTTGAAGCAAAATATTAATATGAAAGCCCCATTTATTGGCATTATTTTTTTATAAAAATGGTTATTCATTAGTCTTTTTATCATGGCAATATGTACTGATATGAATTAATCGTTAAATTACATACGATTTAATCAGAACTACCGCGCCACCAATGTTTATCGAATAAAATCAAAAGAACCAAACCCACTTTTCAGTTTTGTTTAATATTTATTGCGTTCTGCGTATTCCTTTTATCATATCAATCAATACCTTTCAACTAATATGATATTAGTTTTACACCTACATCTATAATATCTATGCAAATACTAAATATTTGATTAGGTATTAATTATTCAACAACGATAGTGAAGATAAACAAGTATACTTTTAATTGTATAGTTTGTATAAACTAGATCCATTAGAATTTTATATAGGGCATGTTTGAAGTATCAGGTAGGTATCCAATCTATCTATTGGTATACAGTTCATTAAGAACTGCAGATTAAAGGTATTTTCTTTTAATACTAAAGGTATTTGGTTGCGCGGTATTACGCTGACGCTGTGTTTTTTTTTATTTGAGTTTTTCTCGAAACTACTTTTTTCAAACTGGTGGACAAGATATCTCGAGATTTACTTCACCGATATTGATCAAATTTATACTACATGTTCTTCATAACATTGTCTAAAATATAGCTTAGGGTTCTCAAAAGAGGGTCCTACTTGACGGTTCATACTCCCGCCATTTGTTAATTTTTTTATTTGTCTTTTTAATTCTTTTATTTTATTCTTTAGTAAGTAAAAATAATTCCCGAGGATTCATTTTTATATATTTTTATAGATAGTATGTCTATTTACAGTTATAGCATTCTTTAAAAATGTATACACAATCCTAAATTGAAATGAATATTTCAATGGAGAATCCTCCACTAAAATATTCATTTCAATTTCATTATGAATTTCGTTTAAGATATATTCATTATGATTCAATTATTTATTTATTCAGATGCATAAACCCTTTTGTAAACGTAGATCAGCACTTTGATAAACCAAAAAATAACAATTGTGTATAATGTGGCATATGCTTAGCTGTGTTCATTTCACTATCACACATTAATTACAGACCGCCGCTATCAGAGTGATAAAAAAACAATTGTTTTAATGCATTTATTTATTTACCAACTACTTTTCAAATTAATGTTGCTAAAAAGAAAGATAAATGGTTTGCTGTAACTGAAATTCGATGGGTTCTTAGTAATCATTTTGACGTTATTACACGATATAATGACGAATATTATACGTTTTATATGATAATTATATTGTTCTTAAAACTACGCACAGCATAATTATCAATATAATTTTTTAGTTAGAACATAATATAATATATTGTCCACAGGTAATTTATGAAAGATTATATTAAACCGTGTATTATTGACGTCAAAGTTGGTATGCTTAATCCGCTTCGTCCGCAGAACAGGTATTGGAAAAGTATCATGCTTTGCTCCCCACAAGCAAGCAATTATGTATATAATTTATATAATGTGTTACTAGATTTATATAATATGTAGGTTATCTACCACGACAGCAAAGCTATACTGAATTGCACTAAATTTCTTGTACCTATATCGATTCAAACTTCTCAAGCACATGCTATGGCTTTTTGACTGCGAACGAGTTAATCGAATGTAAAATCAATGAGGAATTACTAATAGTTCAGTCATTATTAATTGCAAGTAGGCTCTCAGGGTACTCCTTTAGGCAATCGCTGGGACGAAATCGGTAGTATCCAGTCTCATCCAGCCATTATCCTGTAGTCTATAATTTACCTGCAAAGGATTACGAAATGTTGTACCAAGTTGCAGTACAATTCGAGTTCTATCAGGAAACGAAGACGTTATCGAACCAGAAACAAACTCCTAGATTATGAAAGAAAGTATTTAAAATTGAAATTTGATTATCCTTGAAATATCGTTCGTAATAAGTTCTCACGTAGACGTAAATTTCGAAAAATAGATAATAGATAAAATAAATCTACCAAATAAGTCATAATATTCTCGATATCACTAATAGCTTTAACATACTTTCTTATGTAAAAAAACAAAGAACAGTCTTCAAAATTGTAATATATGAAACATAACAGCTGAGGGGAGACAGGCAGTATCATCTCAATAATGTACCTTCAAATTCAGTGTATTGTTTAATGAAAAGCAAAGAGGCTTTAAATTTATTGATATCGCTTACCATGTCATTATATATTCTTTTATGATAAACCAAAAAACCGTTTTGACGTGGAAATTAGTGAATTATAGAGTTGAGGAAAGACAGGCGGTATTAGCTCAAAATATTACCACTAAATATAGCTTCCACCAAATAAAAAGCAAGGAAGCAATAGTTTTCCGTCGTATAATACATTTTTGTAATAAAAGTAAATAACCATCGTAATATTTACAATCTGTGAATTGTGGGACCGAGAAAATACAAGCGGTATTCTCTTGAAATATTACCATTAAATAAAATCAGCGTATCACCAAAGGAAGTTAAAAGAAGCTCTAATTTTCTCGATACGATCAGTCGTTTTATAATATCTTCTTGTATAAAAACAAATAGTCGTCTTGCTAAATGCAATCTGTGAATTATGGGATGGAGGAGAGACGGATGGTATTTCCTTAAGAAATTACCATTAAATTCAGCGTGTGACCAAATAAAAAGCAAACAAGTTATTATTTTCTCCATAACATTACTCGTTCTATAATATATTCTTGTATGAAAAAACAAATAACTATCGTGATACTTTTAATTGATAAATTGTGACGTTAAGGAAAGAGAGCCGGTATTATCACAAAAAATTACCAGTAAATTCAGCGTCACTAGCCAAACAAATGTGACAGTGCAGCCAAATGAAAAGCAAGGAACTTATAATTTTCTCGATATTATCAGCCGCTTTATAATACATTATATTCTCATGTAAAAAAAATAACCATATTGACAGTTGTAATCTATAAATTGTGGGGCAGAGGCAAGACAATGGAAACGTCGCCTAATGAAGAGCAAAAAGGCTATAATTATCTAGATAAGATCAGTTGTTTATAAGACACCCTTATGTCAAAAAACAAATAATTATCTTGATAGTTGCAATTTATGAATTGTGTGGCTGACAAGAGACAGGCGGTGTTTTCTCAAAGAATTACTGTTACATTCAAAGTGTCGCCAAATAAAAAGCAGAGGCTGAGGAGAGACAAGCGGTGTTTTCTCCAAGAATAACTGTTAAATTTAGTATGTCGCCAAATAAGAAGCAAAGATGTTATAATGTTCTCAATATTACCATTCGCTTTATAATATATTCTTGCATAAAAAAACAAAATAATTATCTCGACAGTTGCAATTTATTAATTGGGGAGTTGAGGATACACAGGCAGTGTTTTCTCTAAATATTACAGTAAAATTCAGCATATCGCCAAATAAAAAACAAAGAAACTATAACGTTCTCGATATCATCATTAGTTTTTTAAAGTATACTTGTTTAGTAAAACAAATAATCATGTCAATAGTTACAATTTATGAACTGTAGAGTTGAGGAGAGATAGGAGGTGCTTTCTCCAAGAATTACTGTTAAATTCAGTGTGTCGCTAAATAAAAAGCAAAAATGCTATAATATTCTCAATACCATCATTTATTTTATAATATATTCTTGCGTAAGAAACCAAATAATCATCTCGATAGTTGCAATTTATGATTTGTGGAGTTGAGGAGAGACAGGCGGTGTTTTCTCTAAACATTACAGTAAAATTCAACGTATCGCAAAATAAAAAGCAATGAGCAAAGCAATCTATAAAATTCCCGATATCATCATTGGTTTTACAGAATATTCTTATTTAGTAAAACTAGTAATCATCTCGATAGTTGCAATTTATGAATTGTGGAGCTGAGGAGAGACAGGCGGTGTTTTCTCCAAGAATTACTGTTTCATTTAATTAAAACTGTTAATTTACAAGTCTTGCCAAATTAAAGCAAGGAAACTATAATTTTCTCGATACATATTTCGTATTATAATATATTCTTGAGTAAAACACAAAATAATTATCTCGACAGTTGCAATTTATCAATTGTGGAGCTGGGGAGAGACAGGCCGTCTTTTCTCTAAACATTACAGTCAAATTTAGGGTATCACCAAATAAGAAGCAAAGAAGCTATAACGTTCTCGATATCGTCATTCGATTTATAAAATATTCTTGTGTTTGAAATATAATAATGGTGTTGATTGTTGCAATTTATGAATTGTGGCGTTGAGGAGAGACTGGCGACGTTTTTTCTAAAAATTACTATTAAATTTAGCATGTCGTCAAATAAAATGCAAGGAAGCTATAATTATATCGGTTTCATCGTTAGTTTTATAATATATGGTTGTGTAAAAAGTAAAGAATCTATAATTTTCTCGATAACTCGAATCTACGAATTGTGGAGTAGAGTGTCGCCAAATTATAAGCAAGAAAGTTATAAGTTTCTCTATATCATCGTGCACTTTATATTGTGTAAAAGAAAACAAATAATCATCTTGATAATTAAAATCTATCTTGGTAATTGAAATTGTGGAGCTTAGGAATGACAAGTGGTATTTGATCTAAAAATTACCGTTAAATTCAGCGTTTCGCCAAATAGAAAAAAATGAGCTATAATCTTTTCGGTATCATCGTTCGTTTAATAACAAGTTTTACTGTAAAAAGCAAATGGTCGTCTGGATAGATGTAATTTATGAATTGTGGGGCTAAGAGGAGACAGGCGGTATTTTCCAATATCATCATTCGTTTTATAATATATTTTTGTTTAAAAAAAATACCACCTTTACAGTTGCAATATGAATTTTGGTGAGGAGGAGAGGTAGGCGAAGTTTTCTCTAAAATTTGCCGTTAAATTTAGCGTGTTGCCAAATAAAAAGCAAAGAAGCTATAATATTTTTAATGTCATCATTCGTTTTATAATATATTTTTGTCTAAAAGTAAAAAATTACCGTCTTGACAGTTAGATTTTATGAACTTTAGTGCTGAGGAGGGTTAGGCAGTATTTTGTCTAATAACACGTTAAATTTAGAGTGTCGCCAAATAAGAAGCTAAGATGCTATAATTTTCTCAGTATCATCGTTTATCATACAATAATTTTTTGTGTAGAAAAGAAAATTATCGTTTGGATAGTGATAATTTATGAATTGTGGAGCTGAGGAGAGACAGGCGGTGTTTTCTCTAAAAATTACTATCAAATTCAGTGTATCGCCAAATAATAAGCAAGGAAGCTATAATTTTCTGTGTATCATCACTCGCTTTATAATATATTTTTGAGTAAGAAAAAGAAATAATAGTCTTGATAGTTGCAGTTTATGAATTGTGCGACTGAGGAGAGACAGACGGTGTTTTCTCTAAAAATTACTATCAAATTCAGCGTATCGCCAAATAATAAGCAAAGACGCTATCATTTTATTTGTATCATCACTCGCTTTATAGTATATTTTTGAGTACGAAAAACAAATAATAGTCTTGATAGTTGTAGTTTATGAATTGTGGAGCTGAGGAGAGACAGTCGATGCTTCCTCTAAAAGTTACTATAAAATTCAGCGTCCGCTAAATAAAAATCCAAGAAGTTATAATTATCTGGATATCATCGTTCGTCTTATAATACATTTTTATGTAAAAGCACAAAAATAAGCGTCGATTTATGAATTGTCGGGCTGAGAAGACACGGGTGGTCTCAGGTTCTCAAAAAATTACCGTTTCAGTTTCAGCCTGGCCCCAAATAAAAGGCAAACTGGCTATGATTCTCTCTATGTCATCACTTATATTATATTCTGATATGACGGAACTAACAATTATCTTGATAGTTTCAATTTATGAATTGTAGTGCTGAGGAGAGACCGACGACGGTGGTAATTTTCCTCTGAAAATTACCTTTACATTCAGCGTGTCGTCAGATAAAAATAAAAGAAGCAATAACTTTCTCAATAATATCATTCGTTTTATAATATATTTTTGTATACGAAAACAAATGATCGTCTTGGTAGTTGCAATTTATATATTCTGGGGCTGAGAAGAGGCAGGCGGTGTTTTCTCGCAGGCGGTGTGTTAAATTTAGCATGTCGCCAGACGAAAAGTAAAGAAGCAATAATTTTCTCGATATAATCATTTATTCCATAATATATTTTTCTGTAAAAAACAAATAATCATCTTGATAATACAGTCTATGAATTGTGGGGCTCAGGACAGACATGTGGTATTTTCCCCAAGAAATTACCTTAAATTTAGCGTGTCGCCAAATAGGAAACAAAAAAGCTATAATTTTCTCAGTACCTTCACTCGTCTTATAATACGTTTTTGTGTAAAAATACAAATAATGGTCTTCATAGTAGCAATTTATGAATTGTGGAGCTTAGGAGAGGCAGGCGGTGTTTCCTCTAACAATTATCGTTAAATTCGGCCTGTCGCCAAATAAAAAGAAAAGAAGCTGCAATTTTCTAGATATCAGCATTCCTATTAGAATATATTCTTGTGTGAAATAATGATCTTGACAGTGATAATTCATGAATTTCGAAGCTAAGGATAGACAGGCGGTGTTTTTTAAATCACTTTTAAGTTTCATAATCTCATAAGAGCGTGTCATCAAGTAAAAAGCAATATTATCTTTCGTTTCATAACATATTCTTGTGTAAAAACAAATCGTCTTGATAGTTATCGTATGGCAATTTATGAATTGTGGCGATGACGAGGGATAGTCGGTCTTTCTTCCAGAATTACCGTAAAATTCAGCCTGTCGCCAGATAAAAGGCAGAGAAGCTCTAATTTTCTCGATATCATCGTTCATTTTATAATAAATTCCTGTATAAAAAATAGATAATCATCTTGATAGTTGCAATTTATTAATTATGGAGCTGAGGAGGAACGACGTGTCGTCAAATAAAAAGGAAAGAAGCTATAGTTTTCACAATATAATTCGGTTTATATACTCTTGTATGGAATAAGCAAATAATCATCTTGATAGTTTCAATTTATTAATTATAGGGCTAAGGAGAGACCGGCTCATTTGTAAATAGAAAAATTTGAAAAAAATATTTCTTTATATTTCTTTAAAGTGCTGATTTTCAAGAATGTATAGGTTAAATTTTAAGTTAATATTCTGAAAATTGACTAAGTTACAGTCACTTTAGTGAGAGCAGGTAGTCAGATCGTCCCTGTCAGAAGTGACTACCAAAAAGAAAAAAGAAATAAGAAAGACAAGCACAACACTGGGGATGCTGATGAAAAACCATCATATAATCCGGGACTAAATAGTATAATGTAAGTATCAATATTTTCTGAAATACATAAATTTATATAAAGAAAACGCAACGAAACTTTAAACGCATTTTTCTCGGAACGACTTTTTTCGTTCTTGTGGCATCGAATACTCAAAAACTTGAGCCAATTTTTTTTTGTAATATTTGTAATCGCAGTGGCTAAGTCTATACGTAGTCGATTTAAAAAGGTGGCTACGTATAGCGATAGCTACATTCGTATAGATATTGACAAAACTTTGTTTTTTATTTTCAGATAACCCTTCATCGAGATATCAATGCCACAATGCAGGCGAAATTTTTACCCTCCATTGGGAGGGGCCCATATCTTTATTAATTTTTAAAATTTCTTAATTAAAATTTACATAAAACAAGTTTAATATACACTTAATAAAATACAAAGATCGAATCCCTTTATGAAATAGTTATCCCTGTGAAAATAATTTAAATTGGGTAATTTTTTCGGCCGTCACAGTGGCTTTCTCCCTTAAAAAAATCTCCCATTTCGGCCGTTCCCTGCAGTAAGCAAGGCAAGCGAATAATCGTTAACGATATAATTCTTTCTATAAGTTTCGAGATGGTAAGTTTTATAAGCTGTCGTGAGATGGAGTTTCCTTTATACTACAATCCATCTGTAAATTCCTCAAACATTAAGGATAAACAAATTAAGCCATAACAGCTACTCCCCTGGCTATATACCCTCTGGAAATTTTATGTTATAAATGATTCCTAGTCATTATAGATGACAAAGCTTTATTTCGATCTGGATTGTTTCTGAAACTACCGAGAGATGGCGCATGGTTACGTTCTACAGTTGTACTACTGTAAAACGTAACGGTGTCTATGATAAGCTGCGTTTTTCAAAGGCATACTCGCTTACACTACACTGACAAGACCCAATATAATATAGCGGTATCCGGAGATAGAGGACGCTTTGCATATTTCTTGTGACTTTCGAGCAATTCGAATCATTGTATTTTTAGTTCTATATTACAACAAAATACAACAAAATTCGCCACGTAATTCAGCGCCCGTTGACGGCATATAGCCGGGGGAATAGCTGTTTTGGCTTAATTTGTTTATCCTTAATGTTTAAGGAATTTACAGATGGATTGGAGTATAAACAAAACTCCATCTCACGAAAGTTTATAAAATTAAATTTACCTATCCACAGAACATCCTGTATATACGGCCGAATTGAAATATAACTTATTAAGAGCAATATATATATATATATATATATATATATATATATATATATATATATATATTCCAATAATGTATGAAGCTTCTTTGAGTAAACACATTCACTTTCATATAATTTTGAAGTACAAAATATTGGCCGAAATGTAATTAGCAGAAACCGAGTAGTAGAGGCAATTAGTATAAACGAAAGAAAAATATTTCATTTTTTATATCTCAGTATTATCAGGAGTTATTTATATGAGCCGAGCAGGAAACCACTTAAAGATATGTCAGAAACTTAGGCAGAGATTATTGGAACAAATCCGAATATATCTTCGAAGATATTGGATATTACACTCGCAGATTAGTATCTGACATAAAATATTATTTTTAAGCTATTTCTCTGTCAAGTGAAATATTGCCTGCCGAACATGGACTAATGTAATAATTAGTTTTTGGGATATATTATTTCATGTCATATAAGGGGATAATAATTATTGATGTTCACAGGAACATCATAATACTAAACCATTTAACCATTAGAAAATCTATGATTACAAAAAAATTATTTTGATTCTAAATATAGCTAGGATTGGGTTATGTACACAATATGTTGGAGAAGGTTAAGCATTGTTTAAAAAAAATAAAGTAGTATATTGTAACCTACGCTACATATTGTATAGAAAAAAACATAAACGTGAATGAACTGAACACAGTTTTGAAGATATATTATCGTTGTCACCTTCGATGCTAGTTATACATTTAGTTTTAACATCTACAATAAACAAGATACTAAGAATTATGATCCATTACTAGATAAGTAGCCGAGAGATAAATAGTACAAAAAGATTGTGATAGTCTCACGTACAAGAATCTTGAGAGAATTGAGAATATGAGGGAATCAGTTAAAATACTGTTTAAATTTATACTACCAGCGAAACTTAAATGTACCTACTGAAAATATAAAGTATAACAAATACTGAAAATCACATGAGGGAATAATGTCACGAAAGTTAAAATGCAGATGCAACCATAAATTTACATTACAACCGAATTAATTATTGCATTAAACAAGACGACAAAGAGTACTCAACTGATGTGAAAGAATTTCCAATAAAAGATAATGACATTTACAACTAAAATAATTACTTTATTGCATTGCTACACAATACAATAGAGTAATATAACAATGGTATTGTTCTGCAAGAAAGGAAATGATATTAACTAATTATAATCCCAATTAATATGAATATTAAAAAGTTATCAACTTGACAAATACCACAATCAGTTTCACTGGTTCAACTGTCATGTTTTAAATTTTTAAATGGAAATACTGTATATTTTAGTAGATTTTGGTTTTGCATGAAATTTACTCTAAGTGTATCTTTGATGTGACTCATGGTCATACGAACTTTTTGTCTTAAAGTCATAAAAAAATCACCTCACCAAAATTTGTCTAGGTACGTATTTAATTCACATCCTGTATATTTCTTCACACTTCATATATTTATTCATACCCTGAAATAGAAAAAGGCTTGTGCAATTTTAAATATCAAATTTAATGCCAGTGGTTATTTAAAAAATCAATCAAATTTAATCTTCAATTTGGGCTTCATTGGCTGCCTGACAGTAGTCAAAACGATTATTCAATTATTTTTGAACATTGTCAATAACTTCAGGAGATATACCTTGTTTCGTGACGAATTCTTATTTTTAAATCTTCTAAATTCTTCTTTGTTCTTCTAGTAACTTTTAAGTATCCCCACAAAAAATGATCTCAAATCTGAAGAAGATGAAAAGAAAACTGATTGAGTGACCAGCCAGGCCACTCAATCAGTTCCCTTTTCATCTAAATAAGCGCAGACAGGAGCTGAATAGTGGGGATGTGCACCATCTTGTTAAAGGAAAAATGTCATTCCTTGGAAGATAATATTCCTCTACATCTGATAAATTTATTAGTGCAGGAATAAGGTCATCGAAGAGAAACCAATAATCTTTATAAGATATGCCTTTATAAGTATGGTGCCTTGCTTTTTCAGAATTTTGTGTACTGTAGATGCAATATTGAAATGCTATCCAAATTTGTAGTATTTAAACTCAACACTGCTTACCATGCTTTGGCTAATGGGTTGCCGATCAGGATAGTGAGGATGAGGATGCGATCAAGCATCCAAAGATGCATGCAAAGAATTTAAATACCTATTTTTTACAAAATAACAATGTTCCTACTCAATAAACACTACAAACGCACTGCTGTTCCCAAACAAAAGATAATAAATATATTTTTTAAAGAAATAACGCCAAAAACTAAAAATAGTACGATTTCAATTGTTTATCTGACATTAATAAAGAAACATTAACAGTGACTAAGGCTGCTTCCAGACAGCTGACGGTGCACAATTTAAACATTTATTTTAGTTGACTTTTTAAATAATCCATTAAATTTAATATTTTGAAATAACACAACCATTTTTCTTAATTTTTTTAATCCAATCTATACTTAAGATTGTGTAATTATTACAGTAGTGTATGTAAAAAAATTAGCTCTTTCACATACTGTAATAAATGAGAGAATTATTATAAAATGTATCGATGACGTTATACCTTCTACACGAAATACCCTGTATGTATTAATTATATTTTAGGAAATGCGCAAGACTTTATTCATTACTGTAAGAACTCACTGAATAGAGATTCGGTTCATGTAATGAACTGTATTGATAAAAATTGAGAAAGTTACTAGCTGACTCTCAAGCAGAGCAAAATATGAAACGACAAAACGTTATTACATATATCGTAAATGCATTACGGAAAATTACATAAAAATTATAGTTCACACAACAAATCATTTAATGCATTTCAATTTGCATATTTACAAAATAGAGATAATTCTTAATACTAACGGTCTCTAACCGAAAGGGGAGATATTAATAGATATTACTATATGTTATTTTATCAAAATAAATATTGATATTCGCCACGGTGATAGCTCCGCACTTACAACCATATGACATCGGTTTACTTACAAATAAAAAGAAGGACCTGTTGTAGCTTTTCGCGCAAATGCACCCAGCGACGGCCAAAATAAGGCTAACTGCTCCCAATATGATGATTAAAGTTGGTAGTTCTAGAAAATCTAAGCCAATGTACCTTCTGGGCCAACCCAGCTCGTCCATATATACGATACCCAGTGCCACCAAGCACACACTTAACACCTACAGAAAAAAGAATTAAAGCTTATATGATAGGTTGCAAGAATATTAACAAATTTTACGTTTTAATATTTTTTAAAGAATTTCACTTATTTCAGAAATTTTTTGTCTCATGCCACTTTTTATACTCTCTGTATATTAAAAACTACATGGCAATATTAAAAATATTATCAACATTTATTCTCCGTAAACATATCTCACTAACAATAAATATGTTTTCTCTCAGTGTACATTTTATATAAGGTTCAATATTCAAGTTTGGCGCCAAGGTAAACGAAATACGCGGTTATATAATTTGCTCTTCAATTTGCCGACAAAAACCTAGTAGTCCATTTTGATGTTTTACATTTTTTAAGGTGTGTAATAAGTTTTAAAATACTGTGTTCAAGATTCCCTCTGTAGTCGGAAAAATTTCGACAAGTAATACCCATGATGAAAAACACGTTTAGTTCTGTCAACGCATTTTAAAACAATAAGGAGTTTTGTTATGTCTCTGACACTATACAGGATAGATACATTTCTATCTGGTTAACTATAGGATTTACGCAAACATTTTCTCTTGCTTTGAGGGGAAATCATTGGTGAAAACTAAAATTGACTCTCTTTTAGTTAGGGGGCTATAGGTTAAGATTAGCTTTTTGAGTTTTTATTAAATATGGATAACTCATCGTTTTTTGTGCAATTAGAAAAAAATTATTAGCGCATTCTTAAGCTAATTTTTGTATTAGAACAAGATGCCGTTAACCGATTTTTAATATATTTATTACTATTCGAGTTATAACGTATACTAGTATTTTTTAAACACAAAGTAGGGCATAGGAACCTGATGATTTATGAGATGAAAATACAAAAGTTTTTATTCGCCATTTTCCATCATAGCAAATGTAATTCTATGCTATTTTGTTTTTTAGATAAAACGTTTGTGAGGTCATCTCACATCTCACTCCATTATTAGACACAATTGTTCTAATTAACCATCAATCATATTGTAATTTGTTAAATAGTGGACGACCACGATTTTATATTAGTCTAAAATTCTATTAGTCTAAGATCCGGCAGCTGATTTCTGCAGGTATCTGTTTTTTTAATGAAACTTAACTCAAATGAATCATTAATGACAATGTTAATACATTGCTGCTGGGTTTCAAAAATTAGCCGCGATTGCCTTTAATTAATTATATTGTAATTAATTTATTTTACTTAATTCGAACCATAGTTTTTTAAGTGAATTCAACATTATTTGAAAGAAATTAATATTAAGAGTTAAAAAAATGGTTGCCAGTCAGCCGCAACCTCTAGGCTGCCAGATGTAAACAGATGTATTATTGTTAATTATTTACACTCATCGTGTTTTTCAATAAAATATTATATATATATATATATATATATATATATATATATATATATATATATATATATATATATATATATATATATATGAATATTATATACTATATTGAAGTTTAATTTTTGCTGTACACGACAATACATGGTTGCCTGTAAAAAAAGGTCCGCAAGTAGTGGTTGCCATGATTTAAATTAATTACTCTCATTCTAAATGAATATGCGCAAACGAGTGTAAACAAGGATACGATGTGGTGTAGTTAGAGTATTTTTCTATATAAAATGTTATCAAAACTTATTGCAGCTGCAACGATTTAAAAAGACAATATATAAATATTGGTCAATCAGTGTAATGAAATATGTATTCCACAATAATGACATTAAAAAATTATTACGATTTTGGTATTTTTTTTATTGAAAAAATATAAATCATATTTTTATCAAATAATGAATTTTAAAAAAATATATTTTTCTAGCATGAAATTAATAAACCTAAATCATGTTTTATTCCTCTTCTTCTTCTTTTGAACTTCTATCAACTTCAACTAAATTATCAGAGCTTTCATCTATATCAGAACTTTCAAAGATAAAGATAGAGAAGGCACGGATGAAAGTTATACATTCTTAGCATCTTCAATATAATACATTTTTGGTATTAGTCCACTAAATGTTCCATGATTATTATTATTATCATGATATACCCCATTTCAATTTGACGAGATCATATTGAAGGATCTACCAGCACCATATCAATAAATTGGCTGAAACATCGTCAGTATCTTAATAATTGTATGTTCTTGTTGTTGGTCTATTAAATGCTAGATGATTATTATTATTATCAAGATATATTCCATTCAGCTTCAATTTGACGAGATGAAATCGAAGGATCTACCACCATCATACCAATAACATTGATTGAAACATATTGTGAATCGTAGTTATTACAAGTTCTTGCTATTGGTGTATTAAATGATCAATGAGTAATAAAATTTTCATTTAATGTATCAAAAATAAATCTACTAGATTCTATCTTCGTTCTGGGTAGCCAGGGTAGTTATATTAATTGTAATAACGTATACACTTCAATATGACATTCACTATTATACAAAAATTGTAAAATAACATCTTATCTTAAAGAATATTAATTTTTATGAAAATCTGGAATAGAAAATCGGTATTTACCTCAGACAATTTTTTTCTTTTTATGCAACACAGCTAACTATGGTTTTAAATTAAAAAAAAATGCAAGTTTACATTATAACACGAACGATAATAAGTTATTACAAATATAGGGTGTCTCAGTGGGAACTATATAATTTGAATTGCGCACCATTTGTGTTCTGGTAAAAATGGGGACTCGATATTTAAGGACTGTCATCTACAGACCATATAACGTCAACATATCATGATAGCGTTCCCGATTTACCGCGATAGTATTACCGGCTTCATTTTCAAGGAAGTATTGTCCAATTACTCCACCACTACAAAATGCGCAATAAACTGTGCATCTCTATGGAAGCATTTCTTGTTCATGAACAGCATGTGGATTTTCAGTACCCTAAATTCAACAATCTTGCTGCCATATCCTCCACGACGAAAATGTGTTTAATCGCTGAACTAAATTCAATAAACAAATATACGACGTTGTCAGTGATCTGTAATTTTTAATTGTTATGTCAACTGAAGTTTGTGCTGAATCTTCCTTTAAAATCCGATATATAGTGGCTCTTAACAGATTCAATTGTGGTGCACGATGTCGAATTAATGTGTTTCAATACTCCCGTACACTTTCTCTCACTGCAGCAATATTTTCATCTAGCCGACCATGACGAGGACGTGTTGCCTTATCAATAGCAGAACCTGTCTCTTTAAATTTATTGATTAATATACGAACTGCTAACTCTGAAGCTGCTTCATTCTGTCCTAATTTTGTGCCAATTTTTTACACAACTGCAAATGATCGCCCACTTTCATAAAACAGTTGTACACAAACTATTCTTTGTTGAACTGTTAATCACTGCATGGTAACGTCGTATGGTTTGTAGATGATAGTCGTTAAATATTGACGCCCCATCCTTGACAGAACACAAATGGCGGAAAACACAAAATATTTTAAGACATCTTGTTCTGCTAACATTCCTCTAATTCAGAACTAGGTAATCGGCATGTTTTAAAACCTAAAACAAACCAATTTGTAATGCATCCATTGTTCTGTACTTATGTACTACATATAGTTGACGTGATTTCCTATAAAGATTATGAAGTTTGTCCACCCAGTGTATCTTTTGTAATGCTCAGGTATCAAATTTGGCACTAAGTCAAACGAGCAAATATCGAATATGCCCTTTAATATGCTGTAAGTCCATCTCGATATGTAAGTAGCAGTGAACATTGAATTATGATTGCACAATGTTCTAGGACATTCATGAAAAGATTTACTCAAAATAAAACACTCACTCAGTTTCGTCAATGCATTTCAAAGTAATAAGGAGTTTACTTCTTAAGTCTCACACACTGTATATAGCTGATTAAAAAGTGTCGAACAGTCATGATTATAATTGTCCAATATATTAAAGTAACTAGCTCTTGAACCTCAACTTAACGTGACTATTTTTGTGCACGTTGTCATCAAAACACCTGCTCGATAACATTATATTGTTATTAAAACACAATCTTTTCAAATAGACTGTCCACGAGTACCCGCAATTGTTTATTATAAATTCCAGATAAATCCAAAACTGTTGGCGCGTTGACACACGACCTGTAGGCGATTCGAATTATTAAGTCAAGTATACTTGCGATGGGCGATGGTGAATGGCATCTGATCTTAAACTGGTTATCATGTGCCGGCCGACTCACCTTGAGATTCGAAAGCGCACTTAAAAAAATGTCTTTGACTTACCCCAAAGCATATACTGAATACCAGCAACGTCACCCTGAGCGAATGTTCGTTGGGCGCGAACTTCATTTTACAGAAATGCTGCGTTAGAGCATGCCGAAAATCACTGCAGTATAATTGTAATACAAAAAATTTCATTGTTTATACTCGGAGCTGATTAGATAAGACAGGCTCTTAAACGTGAGATTTTATCTCTTTTAGTTTATCGCAACATCTACGCCCAGCGATGTCGAGCTAACTTAATTTTTAGCTTACCGGTGATCGAGTTTTATGACTGAAAAAATTAGCGTATTTATGTAAACACGTAACTCGTGCTGGCGGTGTGATGTTTACATTTCCTATTATAATACATTAATAAATGTTTTGCCATTGTATTCCAAAAGCATTATTTAAAAGTGTTTTCGGTTTCTTTTATTCTATTTTCTTCAACGCGATTATTTACTATAGACTGCGTTTTTGTTTCCCACTCTTGCCTTCAACAATACTAAAGCATTATTACACTCACTAATTACCATCTTACATAAGTTAGTTATTTTTAATCATAAACAAATTCATTTCGGCTTTTATTTCAGATACAGATTTAACGATTTCATTTGCTTTAGGTGTATAAATATAATTCTTGAATGGTATATTATTATTATGGTCTTAAAGTGCACTTTATTATCAGAATCTCTGCAAAATATTCACCTGTTCCCGGGATTATCCCAAGAATTAAGCTCGGACGATGAGGGAAATAATTCACTTCACAGTTCACTCCGTTTTGTTCACTAATTCTGGTTCAGGGACATTCTTGTTATATCACAGGTCTTCAGTATGACATTCTTTTGCATTGGTGTAAAGATGTAGTTTGGAAGTGTCAGCATTTCGATGTTAGCTCTAAGGTTCTGGATCATTACTCCTGTTGCCGAGATAACTATTGAAATCATTGCTACTTTCTAAAAGCCTAAGGTATACTTATATGCTTCCATTTCTCTAACGTTTTGTATCAACAGACAAGCTATATCTATAATGTGACCTTTTGCCTGTTTTTTTTTTTAATGAGGCTAATTTCCAATATATTATAAAGCACTATTTCGTGAATACTAGTGAACTCCTGGATAAAATTAATGCATGAGTGAAACTTCACATTACTACTTTTATTTTTTTAATAACACTTCAATCACTTATGTGATGTTATACTTCAATGATTTCAACTAAGTTGTAACAAATTAGAATGGTATTATTGGGTAAAACATTAATAAATAACAGAAAGGAAGAATAATACCAAATGCAATGAAAATGGTGTTAATTAAAAGTTAAAGGTGAAACTAGATCGTAATAATTTGAATTCAATACCGTGTAGATCTTCCTCTATTACTGTTATTACTGTTTCCATTCCTCTGGACATGCTATTAATCAAGTGGTGAATGGTTTCCTGGGGAATATTCTTCCATTCGACAAGAACGACTCGTTCGAGTTACCTAAGAGTCGTAGGTATGTGGCGCCTAACTGATCGTTTTAGTGCATCTCATAGATACTCTATGGGGTTCATGTCTGGGCTTCTTGGTGGTTAGCTCATAGTTGAAATATTCAAAAATCGAAAGCAGTCCAATACCTCTCTAGTAACGTGAGACCGAGTGTCCTCCTGCATAAAAATGAAACTGTACCCGACAAACAAGGCAAATAGCATCACTTATTCTTCTAAGATATTTTCTACGTAGAAATTTACATTAATGGAGCTCCTTCATATAGGAATCAAATCCATGCGACAATCAAACCAAATTCCTGTCCAGAACATTATTGATTCACAAAAAAATTGGGTCATCAGAGAGATATTGCAGGT
The DNA here is from genome assembly GCA_037954035.1 of Rosalia funebris. Classification (NCBI taxonomy): domain Eukaryota; kingdom Metazoa; phylum Arthropoda; class Insecta; order Coleoptera; family Cerambycidae; genus Rosalia; species Rosalia funebris. The sequence continues at coordinate 1,795,342 of JAZFAV010000039.1, forward strand.
AGTAAACCTCTCTCCTAACCTCCGCCAGACTCACTAAAGTCCATTCGGTGCATTAAGACGTACTCTTGTTTTGTCAAGAGACAAGACTTGTTTCCAATCGTTATGGTCCAATTTATGTATTTTTTTACAAAACACAGTCTAGTAACTCTATGCTCTCTGGTGAGCAATGGTGCAATAGCTGGTCTTCTACTATCCAATTCTCCTTCATTAAGCCTTCTCCTGAGCGGTCGTCCAGAAATTGCTACATTTTGAGCTGCTGCTAGGGCTATACTTAACTAACTCTAAACTGGTAGAATGTTGTTTCTTAAGGCGATTTGCATAAGGTATCTCTCATCTCTTGCATATGTAGATTTCTTATAACCTTGTCCTGGCGTTATACAGTAATTTTCAAGTGCATTAAAACGTTTAACTGTTCGATAAATTGTTGATTGTCTAAGTCCTAACAAATTAGCCACATGTCGCTGGCTACGTCTCTCGTTAACCAGAGTTACCTGACTGAGCCTTTGAATGATTCATCTTCTCTGAAGTTTCGTGGATGATTTATTTCTTCTTCTCTAACAGCAAGCGTATTGGACAAAGGGTTTCATTCACTTGATCATATTAAATTAAAAAAACACTAGTGTAACTGAATTTATTGGCTTTTACAAATCACCTTAAACAGCTTTAACTATTACAAAATGTTACTTTACATCTGTCAAACAATTGTTTACCAGTAGTGATGGAGAATATCCTAGGCTACCTACATAAAATGTTTATAGAATTTATAATTTTGAAAAATTATAAGAAAAAAATTATAATGAGAAATTTTGCTGATGCGTTAGTTTTATCAAGATGTGTATATGGTCGATTGTCTCCCTTGATCTGCTGTATTTACAGTACTTTTCATCCACCTCCATTTCTACTATATATTTCTGAGTGAATATTATGCCTTAAACTACATACACCGTGCATATTTACTGCCTTTAGCGAGTTCAGTGAGCTCTGCTTGTCGATAATTTCTTCACCCAATAGAATGACCATGGATAGTCATTCTATTTGAGTTTCAGTGCAGTATATCCTTGATCAACTTGTACAATTTTTTAGTGTAGATCTTTCAGACATGTGCACAATTCTGCGATGTTAAGTAACCTTTGACCTCATTGATGTATTTTGACACTTGATGGTGATTTCTAAACTTGATGAGTTGTCGACGTGTTAGGCTGTCCAGTTAGTTAAAATTCGAATTAGTGTATGTTAATATACCAAATGAATTTGCATAATTAAAACCTAAACTTTATTACTTTTTTTACTGGAGTACGTTAGAACCTTTGGTATGAATATAACGCTGACTTAGTTCTCCACAAAACACTAAAACACTGTACACTAAACTCGACGCGCGTTTCGCAACAAAGTTGGTATAATCTAGGGATAACTAAAACTAATCTTATGCTAACAATGTATACTATTTATACCTAAATTATTATTGTATGTGTTGTAGATTTAAACGTAAACACTAAAGACCCAGTAGTGACCAACATAAAAGCTTTCGTAAAATTTAAAAAGAAATGTAGACGGTGGTGTGGGTAGTGGTGTGAGTCATTATAATACTATGCAAAACTTCGGAATTGCATATAATATTCACAAATAGTGAACAAATTAAGCATATCTGCATATTTCTTTAAAACAGTAAATTATTAGTAGGTGAAAATAGTAGAATTGGGCGAAAAAAACCTATAAGGTTAAGATGGACACTAGTAAAAGCAAAGGCGATCTGCACAATCTTCCTTCTGATAATTTCAGGTCCCATAAAGCTTGAATTATGCCAATCTCTTTGCTATAGAACCGTATATTGACTTATTGTCCAGATATTAGCTAGGAACCGCCACACGATGACATATTCTCTAGATATTAGCCCCTCGAAGTATGAAAATGTTTTAAAATGTTTCTACCTTTTAAAACGCTCACTAAATAATTTTTGCGTCACCATGTACGTATATCGCGTAATTTAGTCAATGTCTATGAATTCTATTCGTAACATATTTCCGTACACATTTAAAATGTTTTATCATTCAAATTATTCGAAATAATTGTTTTAACGTATATCAGAATAATCAGGATTTATTAGTTTTTACATAAATATATCTATTAGTTCCATTAAAAGAATTCTAATAATAGATTTAATATATCTGATAATATTAGAATATCTATTACTTTGTACTTGGTATTGGAATGTACTTTTTTATCAAACAGATATACGTAATAATATATGACTACGTAGATATAATTTTAAATGATGTTTAGACAATTCCTTCTATAACTCCAGTCATCCATTTTTCGAAATAATGCGTGAATAAGTTAACGACACAAAATTAAAGATTTTTTTTATTGAGAATGTAGAAATAATGTAGAATGTTTGAAGATTGTTTTAGAAACATTGTAATTATTCATATTTATTTAATCTTGTTATTAATTTGTTTTCCTTATGTTTAATAAAATGTGAAATCAAACCAATTTATTATTCATACTATTTCCAAACATATGATCTACATTTGAAATAATAATTTTTATAAAAAACTAAATTTCGTTTTATTTGTTACAATTTAAGTTATTTAAAAAGCAACAACACAGTAGGTGTTGTTAATAATATAAGAAATATTTATTACTTTAATTTTTTTACTAATTTAAGCAATGTTGTGATTCATTTCATAATTAAATTTCAATTTACATTCATTTTAATTCAGCAAGTTTGGATAATTTTGCATAATAATTAATTGCATAATAAGTAAATAAAAAATAGAATAAAATATAGAAAATATTATACTCAGAAAATCTTATTGTTATTAGAAGTTACTCTATATAATGCACCTCGCTTATCCTAATTTAAAAAAATTAATAAATAAACCCAGACCTTATTTATGAAAATCTTATTTTTAGATAGGTGCAAATATTTTCCCCATTTCTTCTACTCTTTTGTTTTAATTTAAGAACTCTAACCACAATTTCGAGATAGGAAAATCATATGGGTATAACACTCTTCTTACCCCAAGGTTCAGTCAGGACGTTAAACATAGATAGGTGAACCACGGTATGACTGGAATAAGGATACAAATAGGTAAGTCCCACGGGAATACGAATTCTAACCTGACTATTATATGTACAACTTTATATTCTTCAAGTACGTTTCTAAGGTTCGATATACCATTATGTTGTTTAAGAAAAATAAAATAGTGTCTGGAGATTAGTCTTGAGTGGGATATGTAAAGCAACAATTTTATTGAGGTGATCTGGAAGTAAACCATGATTTAACCTCATCCTGGTAATATTTACTGATAAAAATCTTATTACAGCTTAGCTGATGTAGATTTGATGGTAAGGAAGACTACAGCTGTGTATATTGATTATTTCAGTTTGACATATGTAGTTTCACCTTTTCCATCATTTATTAAATAACTGCTCCTTGAAAGTATGATTAACATCGAGTAGAGAAAAGAATAGTTATGTAACGTGACTTCCCAGTACCTCCTATTGTGCAAGTTAATCCACAATATATTGTCAGCCATGTTACTATCCTTTCACTCATACATATTTATGTAACGGTAAGCCCTTATTTGCGAATTAAAAGTTCTTTTTGCCTTATTGTATATACTGTTAAGGAATTTTCATCTCCAGACAGGGCAGTACACACACAACGGGGACTCTACAAGGATATCTCAACTTTATCCTCGGAGTGCACACACATCGGGGACTCAACAAGGACACACACTTATCCTCAGAGTGCTCACACAACGGGTACTCGACAAGGATATCAACTTTATCCTCAGAGTAAACACATATTGGGGACTCGACAAGGACACACACTTATCCTCAGAGTGCTCACACAACGGGTACTCGACAAGGATATCAACTTTATCCTCAGAGTACACACACATTAGGGACTCAACAAGGACACACACTTATTCTCAGAGTGCTCACACAACGGGTATTCGATGTGTGTGCACTCCGAGGATAAAGTTGATATCCTTGTCGAGTCCCCGTTGTGGTTGCACTCCGAGGATAAAGTTGTGTCCTTGTCGAGTCCCCAATGTGTGTGCACTCCGAGGATAAATTGATATCCTTGTCGAGTCCCCATTGTGTGTGCACTCTAAGGATAAAGTTGTGTCCTTGTCGAGTCCCCGATGTGTGTGCACTCCGAGGATAAAGTTGATATCCCTGTTGAGTCCCCGTTGTGCGTGCACTCTGAGGATAATGTTGTGTCCTTCTGGAGTCCCCGATATGTGTGCACTCTGAGGATAAAGTTTGTCGAGTCCTTTTGATTATGACCTTTTGCGCACTTGAGGTGCATTTTCATTTTATTTTGTTTGGGAAATGTCAAGGTCATTTACAATCTGATGTTGATAACATTGATACTGTGTGGCGTGATTTAGTTTCAGGTGTATGTCCCAGCGGGTGTGGCTCGGGACGGACCAAGTCAGGACGGCCGAATGTTAAGGAATTTTCCTCTCCAGACAGGGCAAACTAGAGGCGCTCTGTATATTGGCGTTTTATAAACAAACGCCGGGTAATATAAGCAACCTGAGATGATCCATTCGGTCGACGCCCGGCGAAGGGATATACGTGAGAGACATTCGATTATGAATATTTGAAGTGTTCACATACAGTTTGTTCATCTACAATTTTTGTTAATAAAAGTGTAAAATTTAATTATTATTTAACATTGATTTAACAATACATATTATTTTGCTATGACTATAATGTTACTTAACACTGACTTAACACTGACTTATTTTTCCATATAAGTGGAAACCTAAGTCAGTGTTATCTTCACGCCAAAGGTTCCGACCTACTCCAGTATAATGTTGGTTATTATTTTGTAATGCAAGAAGATCTGATTTTGAACCAGTTAAAATAGTGATTTTGGTTTTTCTGGACTTTTTAGTAGTATGTATATTTCTATAACCTAAGTTAGCGCCTTTTAGATAGATAGCCTAAGTTTATGAACTGTAAAATCTGCAGCCCATAGATAGTTTAAGAGAGCCTACGCTGTTATTATTAATATAACTTCGTTTTGATATTCTTCCGGATATATAAAATAACATAAAATTTCAGTTCTGTTAGAAAAATCTCTATCATAACGCATCTCATTTGTCTTAATTAAAAGACATAACCCCATCTTATTTTTGAAAATCTCATTTTTAGATGAACAAAACTTTATCTTAAGATTTTTCCAGGCATATTTCTATATAGACATATTTTCCACTTTCGAATGTATTTAAAATTTAGAATTTTAAAGAAGTTAAAAACAAGGTTAGCACTTATAACAAATAAATTATTAAGCTTCAAATTATACTGGGTGTATTAACTTTGTTATCTTTAACGGAATATTTTATGCAAAATTAAAATCTTCGCTGGTTAGATTTTCACTTTTTATTTATTAAACATAACAATTGTTTCTCCAACACAGTGACTTCTTCAGATGTTGAGTACATAGACTAAACTATAAAATGTGGAACTGCGTTTATATAATTAGGGTAATTCTAGGTTTATTATTATGGGAATTCCTACTATTAAACTATTGTAACTAAGTTATAAAATTTCAACCGATGTTATCTGTAAATTTTAAACAAGATTTTTGGATAGAATGTAGAACTAAAATAAATTTAATTACGGGGACGAGTTTGTTTCTATTTGATCATTTAATATGATATCAGATTTATTTGCTTTATTAATTTCTAAAGATTCTAATAAATTTAATTTTAATCATTTCTTCTCTATGTGTACAATTTTAAATTCCTCGTTAAATGTATGGTCTGCTTCAATTAGATGAGTTGTCGTGTTGAATCTCTTTTATTAGTATAATTAAAGCTCCTCTTGTGTTGAAGTTTCTTCCTGTTCATGCTCTTCATGCTATATATACCTTAGTGCAAGTACCGCAAGTCAGCTTATAGACTCCTGAATTATTTTTGGTATTGGTTTTATCTTTAGCACTTTTTACGTGTTTTCCAAGAGTATTATCAGTTTTGTATGCTATTTTATTACTTCGTCTTTTATTACTATTATTACTATGTCCTTAAAACGATGAAATTATTTGAGATGGTTTCCCTATGTGTGTTATAATTTTGAAATTATCTGTATATTCATCTGTAATTTTAGGATATACTTGCTGTATAGCTTTATTGTACGCTTTTTTAGCTACAATATTGTCTACTATTTTTGGAGAGTAACCGTTATTTAACGCTATTTGCTTTATTAAATTTAAGTCTGTATTATAATTTTTGTCAGACATTTTGTTTGTCAATATTTAGGAGTCTATGTATCATGCTGCTATTTTATGTTGAAATGGATGTGTAGAAGTGCTATGTATTGTTATATCCGTATGTGAAGGTATGTGAAAATATAAAAATCATGTTTGTTGTAGGATTTTTTAATCGTTAGATCTAAAAAGTTAATAGAGTTGTCAGTTGTCAGATGTCAGAGTAAACCTAGAATTACCCTAGTTATATAAACGCAGTTCCGCATTTGTAAAATTTAGTGTATGTTCTCGACATCTGAAGAAGCCACTGTGTTGGCGAAACAATTGTTATATATTATCCATATCTATACAAAATTAAAACCTTTGCTGTTTATATTTTCACTCTTTATTTGTTAAAAATTGAAAATCTAACCAGCAAAGGTTTTAATTTTGGATAAATATGGATTTTCATCAAGTCCAATAAATTCAGAATTTTTTATGTATTATTACATTTTTGATATACCTCGCTATCAAGTTTGATTTATGTTTTGTTCTCCATTCATATCTTATATATTATAATATGTAGTGTCAGATGTGTATTTATTTACCAAAATATTTTCACCATGTAATTGAAAAAGCCAAGCCTCTTGTGATTTTAAAAAGTTTTATTTCTAGATTAGAGATGGACGCTATGAATGTATGAACATGAACTGATTGAACTATGTAAGATTACAGCACGAAAATTATATTATATTTACAGAATCTCGATATTACCATTAATTTTAAAACAAACAACCATCACAAACCATTTGCATATCAAATAACAAATCATTAAGTTATTGCAACGATCTTTTTTTATAACTGATTATTATTATATTGCATTATATATATATATATATATATATATATATATATATATATATATATATATATATATATATATAATGCAAGCTGCGATGCAATCGTCGCAAAAATTGGTGTAAACAAGTGATACTTAAAAATGACAAGTAGGGGAGTATATCATCAATAAAACGAAACAAAATAGTAATAAATTAGACTAGAAGCCCTGAGATGTATAAGGAGTTCTTAAAAAAATCCAATTGAAATATTTAGGACCTCTGTAATTTACTTAATGTTACGTCTATGCTATACTTTAAATATTTGAAATATGTAGAAGTAATCCATCAATACGAAGGCTGATCAAAAAATACGGTGAATAATTTTATTGTGAACAAAGTAATAATAAGCTTACTTCAATTTGAACTAATCTCCTTCAAAGTACTATCCTCGGCTAGCGATGCTATTTTTCCAACGTTGTTTCCATGATTGGAAGTATTTCTGGAAGGCTTGCTTCGGAAAGCTGTAGCTGCTCCGTCGTGTTCCCCTCACTGTCGGGAATGATGTCAAAATATTTTCCATTTAGCACGAATTTGATTTTTGGAAAGAGCTAAAAGTCTTTGATACTAAATTCGGAGAGTAAGGCGGATGTGGACAGACAGAAATCCTTTTTTTTCAGCCAAAAACTCGCGGATTAGAAACGAGGTGTGGCACGGCGCGTTATCGTGATGAAGAAGGAAGCCATTGGCTCGTACGATATACTCAGTTCTTCGTTAGTCTCTCGAATAGTCAATTTCCTGTTTGAATGTCCGTTGCTCATCTTCAACCGACTCACTTTCGCTTTTAAATCGCTCATACCACTTGTAAACAGTCTTCAGAGTCACCACATTATCACCATATACTGATATTAACATTTCATGAGATTCATTGGCACTTTTTTTTAATTTAAAACAAAACTTAATGTTAAAGCGTTGTTCGAAATCCATGATGCGCGACAGACATAGTAAACACGTTCTCACTCTTCCGGCACGGGAAGCCAATTAATAATTCACAACTTGTTCAAACTGGACACTGACAATCAGAAGGGATCAGGCTATTGGACGCATTACCTCACACAGATTTTGCGTCAGCAGTTTTTGTTATAAAAATTCGTTCACCGCATTTTTGATAACACCTCGTATTCCATATTTATAAGGTATGAGAAATGTAGTTAAGAAGTTTCTATCCCTCAGAAAATAAAAAAAAATCACAAATCACAACAAAATTTATATATGTCATATTTATTATGTTCGATATTCAATTATATTTGTATTTAAGAAATGTTGTAATGTAAGGAAAACATACAAAACAAAAGGTAAACATACAAAAATAGAGGAAGATAAAAGAGAGCGTAACAGATCAAAACTCTATGATTTAAAATTATATTATATGTTTATGGGTAAATCATGGTATCAGGCATATACAAGAGGGAAATAATATTAATAATAATTTGTTTATTGCATTAATAAAACAAAATCAAAGGTCTGTATGTGTACACATGGAGTTTAAATAACAGATTTAAGACAATTCAATATGATATCGATATACCGAAAAAGAAACTACATACTGACAATAAAAGAAAAATTATTATGTTTTTCTTTTCCTTTGCAAATATAACTTCTTTCCTTTACTTTCTTCCCTTTAGAAATGTTACCACATAAGTTACCAGTTTTAAAATCTTAGAGACATAATCCTGCTCGATGAATGGATGTTTAGTGTCGGTCCAGTCTATGTAGGGACATTCCCTTACTTGAACCATCAAGTGAAAGCAACTAATTGTGACAAGGTAAGTCATTAGTCATTCCTGTTCATATTTACAAGGTCGATGGAGGTGATGGGGTAACTTGCAACAATATGTCAAAAGTAATGGAAATTGACGCGTGTTGGGAAAATCTATTGTCGATTTATTTTCCGAGAAATTTGCGGTGAATCTTTAAAAAAACCGAAAAACTTAATTTTCTTTATCCTGAAAAACTTAATTTAACTCCAAAATTGGTCAACAAAGATCCCCAGTATTGGGTATAGTTACAGAGAAAATTAAGATCTCTTCAATGTTAGCTGTTATTCGACATCTGGACACCTATCCTAATAAGCGAATTGAAGTACATCTGGAAAAATGGAAGGAAAATGGCGATTTCAAGAATTTTTCCCTGACAAAAACCAGAACGTGTCCTCAACAAAATGACAGTTATGGTCCTATTTGGTGGTAGGTTCTCTTTAAAAGAATATCGAGGTCTAATTTTTTTCAAGAGGAGATTTTAATGATTGCCTAAAATAGCAAGGTAAATGAAAGTATCGCCTATAGATATTTTTTTTTGTTTTAGATAATAGAGAAATTTTGTTAGATGAAGACATATAACACATTTTCCTATGAATTTTAATTATCCATAATGACTTAAGTATCATTTATATCAAATAAATGATCATTAAATTGCAATAGTTATCGTTTATTTTCATTGATTTATTTAGTTTTACGAAAGAAGTATGTCCAGTTACACAAGAAAAATTAAAAATACACTGTAAAAAGTAAAGGGTATATAAAGGATATAATAAAATATATGACATAGTAGACACAACTGTATAAAAATATTATAACACTGAAGCAATCCTTATTCTATACAATAATAATATAGGCATTAAAGTTTATTATGATACAGAAAATGAAATATACAGGATCAAGGGTGTCAAAAAGGCATGGAAAAACAAAATTGTTTTAACTTTAATGAGGCATCCTATATATTACCCAACATTCAAATCATGAGTCGCATATCTAAACTTAACCATTTTCGAGATATTAAATTTTGGAAAATTATTCTAGCGTGATAACTTGTCTCTGCATAATTAAAGTGGCTAAATACCAACAAGTTACAAAATTACATTAATAATGTGGATGAACGAGAAATGTTGAGGATAGCCTTTATACTGGCAACTTGAGACAACCAATAACCAACAATAATGAGGAAAAATTTATCCAAATATATACATAAAATAAGTCATTATAATAACTAAAGCGACGTTAGGTTTTTTATTTGGAATCAACAGAAGGCTGGAATTTTTTCCGAGTTTATGGAACAACATTTGGAACAGTCTATATGTTGGAGCAAATTTATGCACTATATTGAACCTCTCATATATAGAGGATTGCTTAAGGCGTCGAACCACAACATGAATCATATGTACTTATTTAAGGCGTCATGTTTTTATTATAAAAAATAGGTTAATTTTGGAGGAAATGGTAAAAGAAACGATTTTATCTAAGGAAGTTAACTAAGAGACCAGTCTAGATATGTTTAAAATATTAAAATAGGCACAAAACTTTAAAACGCGTTTTCAAATTTTGCTTGCATTATCACCAAGGATTACGCTTCTTTGAGATTTTGGATGTCGCAATAGGGGCATATGTTTTCAATAGTTTCTAATTTCATTAATATCCACTTGACAAACCTTCCTATCGAAAAATAGCATAGTTTAAGTGTGGCTCTACTAAGGCATGATACATTGTAATTAGGCTTCATAATGTCTTGCAACTTCTAAAAAATTAATCTAATATCGATTAACACACGATCTGATCTAATGATAGTACCTCGAAGATTGGATCTGCATTACACCACTTTAATTGCTTTGTAATGCTATTTAATTGGAGGAAGGCATCGATTATTAATCATTCACAGTGGGGATAATCTCTTCGATTCATTAAATAGCTCGGTAATGAAACTTTTGTAACCGATTTTGGAGAGTCGTGTTTTCCACCACATCCATCTGGAACCAATTCATAACGACACACATACCCCAACATAAAACACTTTTGTGCCATCATTTGTCGGCGACAACAAAGCGCGAATGCTATTATTCCGTTGTTCGGATTGTTTTAATCTGATAAATCACCAGTTGATTCTATTTACACTGAAAATGATACACAGAAATTATCATTTATTTTGATTTGTATATTATAGTAGACCACCGCCAATGCAATGTCATGGATAATTAAAGTTTCCAATAAGGGATGAGTGCTTACCCACAAATCGATTAAATAAATAAACAGCTTGAATTAAGGCAAACACTACATATGCAGATAATTGGTGTGTATAGGGCAGCATTTCCACCTATATATAGAAAGAAAGACGGTTTTCTTTCTCAAGTGTTTTCCGCTCTGTTGGCGGCGAAGTATCTAGTGTCAAACAGGCGGCTAATCATCGTTCTTCTTAGGCTGTGAAATTTGGCCGAAATAATTTTTTAAAAAAGGTAAATTAAACTTTTATGTTACTTGTTGTACTTAGTTATTTATCATTGCATTACCATTATTTTACGTTTCAAGTGACTGAATACAGATAGTGTGGTCCGGGGCAGTAACGTTAAATCAGTGTTGGTTTAATAATATTAATAATAGCTAAACCTAATATTATTCTATAAAGTATTATTATTTTAAGAAAAATATAAATTTTCACATGAACTCAGTAAATAGTTCATTTGTTAACAATGAAACATAGGGAAGAAGAAAATTACATTCTAATGAAAGTGTGAAAATGAAAGAAGTTAATTTTTCCTTCAAATTTATTTAGTTCCTCCAGCATTCCTTATACTTAATGCTCCAACCTGGTATTACATTAATATTAGCTTAATTTAGTGACAAATATAATAATTTTAACTTAAGTACTTAGTAATAAATATGATTATTCTATTTATAGAAGAAGTTGTTTTGAATTCTTAAAGTGGTGAGAAGTCACCCCATGTTTCGAAAATTTCTTGTGTCATTTGTGAGTCATAAAAAATATCAGTATTCAGACATGGTGTTGTAATTGTTTATTTTATTTAATAGTTTACGTTTGTAAAGTATTACTAAAGCACTGAAAATTAAAGATTTTTATGAATTGATTTACAATAATTATGTCCAAAGGAAATACATACGTTCTACTATTTAGTTCTAGTTTACTGTAAGAGGTTCTATGTTCATACTAACATATGAAATATGATATTTGTTAAAATGAACAGGCGAGCCATGAACATATGTCGACTGTACTATTGCTCTTAAATGTACCATGATATAATAAATAATATATATATATATATATATATATATATATATATATATATATATACATATTTTAATGATACTAAAAAATATAAGGAATAGTAGAGCCTGTAGATATTTTTAATTTTAGACAAAATATAAATTTCGATATATAGATATTTTCCAGAGGAATTTTAATATGAATTACAATTTATTTTTAATTTTACTTTCAAAGAGAAATAAATACTCGTTAAATTACTATTATTAAAAAATCTATAAATTTCGATAATTAACTAAAGAAAATTCATCATCCTTTCATTTTTCTGTTGAACATTAAAGCAGCATATTAACGTTATTATTATATTAACGTAACTAAATTAATTAAAAGGTGATACTAATTAAGACTAAGAATTACAACAATTTCTTTGTACCACTTACTGAAAGTTGAAATTATTCTGAAATGAAAATAAATTTATATTGGATTACAATATAAATAAAAAACAAAAAAATGGTCCAATTTTCCACGAACATAGAAAGTTGAGATGATTAAAACTCAAACTTCCAAGCCTCAAATTCTGACCTTTTGTCAGGATGGAGAAGTAAATGTTAGATTTATTTGTATATTTAGAAGGCTATCTTAATGTTTTGAAAAATAATTGTGAAACGTCAACTACATATCTCTGCTGATCGTCCAATTATGGTCAAATGTTGCATAATAAATATGTAAAAACTAACGTTAATATTTTTTTAAAGGAAGACTTTTGTGAAATGATTTAGAATAATTAACTTTCTTATCGGATATAGACTTTATGTTCCATTATTTTTTTATCTAATATTAAGACAATTAATTTTTTGTAAAATCGATATTTTCTGCTAAATGAAAAAAATGAGAAGTGTAAATGAAATGATGACGAGTATAAAAGTAAATGAATTATTTTAAAATATTATGAAAATTTCACGTCAATCAGTACTGTATTACAATTGTCTGTAAGACTTTATACGTTTGAAAAGTATTTTGACCAAAGAAAACTAATTAAATGCGGAACAGCAATAGAGAAATATTAATTTTTAAAAATTATTAACAAATATTGGCGCAGCAGATTGTATTAAAGGCATTTCATTATTTTATTTCGTCTGCCTTTAAAGTACAGACCAGGACACTTCTTCTTAAATTTAGGAGGAAAACACATTTTTGAGACTGTTATTAGGAAGAAGTAATTATTTTTCAAGAATTGTGAAACCCCTTTCGAAATGCGTATTTTTATTTATAACTTTAATAACGAGTTTCGCTATACATATATGTTCTTTCACTATACACTACTGGATAATGAAAACTACTTTTTTTAAAACAACACTACCTCCTCCAAATTAAATTTTTGTAAAATCGATAATTGTTACCAAATGAAAAAGGGAACATAGTACAATAGTTATCTTAAATTTATGAAAACGAATTGTTTTACCATCATATTATTATGAAAGCTTCTTGAATTTGAGAATTATAACAAAAAATGTGTATATGAATCTATACGGTGTCATAAACATATCTTTTATTTTGATCGTACACGTTTGAAGTGCTGAAAAGGTCACGTTACATCGTTAAAGATGCTGAAACGAATTGAATATTTTTACCGAAAAATTTCTCACAGTTTAAACTGATTGTGAGAGTAAAATATTTTGACAAAGAACACACTTTCATTAACTACTACTTTCCGTATAATACTCGTTTCATATACATACGTGTTAATCGACACAATATTAGATAGTAATCAGTAATAAAGTTATAAATCTATGGTGGATAAAAAAAAATGGCAACTATCAGCTCCTACAATGTCCCGTAAGTACTTTAAATTCCATCGAACGATTTTTAAAACATTTATATATATTTCCATTACTTGCATAATACTTCAATACGTTTTAATTACTCTAAAAAGTATATATACTCTCTATAAAGCATATCACTCTCTGTATATTTCTATAAAGTCTTTGGTACTAATTAATAATTGAAGATTAACTACAAGAAAATATTATCTGAGCGTATAATAAATAAATGTTGTTAACAGATACGAAACACAGGATTTGCTAATGGCTTCTTTGCTAGATCTCCATAGTTAATAGTATATCCCAATTACTCCTATAGTTAACTGATAATAATAATGACTGCCTATTTCGTAAATTACGTGTTTGCGTACTCTTTGTGTCAAGCTCAATAGCCTTAGTATATGTATATGTTATACTAATTATCATACTAATTGGTCGAGCGTGATTCTGGCGACAATTTCTTATGACAAATTTGGTATATGGAATATTAAATTCCTAGACTATCACTGTAGACTGCGGAAACCTGAACTTTGAAAGTAGAATTTAAAGATACCTGATGAACTTGGGTGCCTACAACCCCTCTTTGGCATAATAGGTCATTCCATTTCTATCAACCAATTATATATTAAATAATCTACACATGCATATCAGACATATTTATTAGTCTATTATATTTGATATTATAAAGTGATGAAAGCATCAGGAGTTTTGTAAAATTTGTCTTTAAATACCACTATATCAGGAATTAGCAAGTAAGAAACTAATTAGTTATATAATATAATAATTTTGTATTTATTAATGTACATCGATCAGGTCGTATTAGTGTTCGTGGTAACTTGTTATATTTAATGAATAATGAGAATAAATGTGTATTAAAAAATGTAAAAGTAATGATTAATATGTGGACATTGCAAACCATTCAGTGAAATTCTCGAGGAGTTCCTGGATATGCTGTATTTATTTTACATATAAAAGATGATATTAATGTCATCACATATTCTAATTTAAGAGAAATAATATAATTTTACTATGTTATAAGTTAATAAATAGTTTCAAAACCTTCAAACGGACTTTTCCGCACGTAGAACATCTCAAAATTGAGTGTTCTAGAGAAAATAAACCAACACATAAATGCAGAATCAAATAGTCCACCATCGTGCTTTATCATGACCCATAGACAGGGTGGAGTGTGTCCTATCCACCTCAAACTCAATATATGTCGTTTGGTAGACGCCCCTAATCATAATCAGTCCAAATCCGATTGATGCGACACGATTTAATTGAGTGACCGTGCTAAATTTCTCAAATAATCCACCATTGTACTTTCTCATAACCTATGCACATGGTAGAGTGTGTTCTATCCAACTGAAAATCAATAAGTATAGTCTGAGAGACGTCTCTGATCAAAATCAGTCAAAATCCGATCGATCCGACACGATTTAGTTGAGTTATCATGCTAACAAGCATAAATGCCGATGACAACGACACACACACACAGCAAAAAAATTTTAAAAACCATTTTTTTTTGTTTTTAGGCCGAAAAATGAAAAATAAACCCCAAAAAAAATTGGTTTTTTCTATTTTTCTTTACACGATTACATTACTTTTCCGCGTATAGTGGAGTACGGAAAAGTAAAAATAAATATTTGTAAGCCTTACCTAGCGACAATAGTTGTTGATAATACTAATATATAATTGTTTATTTAACAAATATACAATATTTTATGTTTATTATTAATGTTTATTAACGTTAATTTAAAAAATATATATAATGCGAAAAAACTGCTAATTATACAATAGATGAAACATGAAACAAACCATGTAAAACTGTAATTCACTTGGAATTTAACCGTATTATACGTTAATAAGAAATATTGATAAGGTCTGGCTAGAGAGAATAGTTGTAATTAGTTGTAAGGGTTTAGGATTTAAATTTGAGGAAACTTTAATAATCCGATCAATGCAAATTTATTATTTAATAGAAAATATATAAAAACATTATAATTCAGTGTATCATATTTTGAAGAGTTTTATTATACAGTTATTTTTAATATAAATCAAAATAGAATGTACATTTAATTAAATATATTTTATTTAATACCTACCAACCTAGTTTTAATACAAAACAAAACTGGCTGTTTGTGAAACAAAGTAGAATTGTCCCTTTTACGCACTATCGTCACCGATAACTTTCTTGTATAGTAATGTATATATTATTTTATTATATTATATTAGAAATATATTTTTCATGCCGACTTATGAAAAAATTTGATTTAATATAACTTTTCCGTATTTATATTTCATTGCCTATTAATATTTGTTAAGATAAATATTTGTTTTACTACATGAGTGATTCATTCTTTTTTTTTAACTGTTTCTATGTCTATCTATCTACTGAAGTTGTTTTTCTATTTATTTAAAATAGTCTTTATGACGTGTTCTAACTTTTAATACCAATACTTTTAATACAATCAATGAAATATCATATAAAGAAAGTACATGGAATAACTTAAACCATACGAATACTTTTCATCAATGAGTAAATGGCTGTCTTATGACCTCGTTTTTTTGCCATAACCATAATTTATCTGTCTATTAATTAATAAACTACAACGCCAATTTACATGTAAATTTCAACAGGACTTAATTAACATTATATAATACATCGATTACATGATGTAATATATCAAAAAGTAATCTGTAGATTAAGTGGTGGAGGCGCCGGGATATTTTAATTTAAATTTGCGACAAGATATCTATTATTAGCCATATTTATAATATTATAACTATTGTTTATGGTATAGTTCAATGTTAAACTTAATTTAATTCAAGATATTAGTTCATTGTAGATGGAGTGGTGGAGGCGCCGGGAGATATATTCTTAATATTATATCAATTATTTATGCGATACTCATATTCAATTTTAAACTTCATGTAATTAAAGGTTTTAGTTAATTATAATAACGTTCATGTTAAAAGGCAACCTGTAGGTGGAATGGTGGAGGCGCCGGGATATTTTAATTTAAATTTGCGAAAACAAATCTATTAGTTTATATTTTATATTAGAACTATTATTTATGGAATCTGTTATGGTTGTGGAATATGGGTTAATTACGGGACGAAGAAAATATGAAAAACATCTCAAATTGTGAAATTCTGTAACATTCACGTCTTGAATCTCATCTAGCTTAAGGAATATTAGGATGAGAAAATGTATTTGATTGTAACCTGAAACAGTTTGAGGTACTTCAAAAATTATTGTTGATGATGTAGATATTAGGTCATTATTCTACTCCCAATCTGTGTTATATCCATATCTGTCTAACACATACATATCAACAGTAATCACAGCAGCTTCAGGAAAAGAAAATAGTAGCCTAAGAGTTCCGAAAACAAGAACAACGTATGGTCAAATATACTTTATGTATAGTTCAAAATCATTTAATGATGATATTAGAAAACAAAAAATTCTAGTAACAATACATTCTAAATAAAATAAAATATAAAACCGAAAATACGATTAATTAAAAACAGATATTTACTACATTATTCTAAATTGTACAAATACATATTATTTTGATTTTAAATATAATATGTTTGGTAGTAACCGTTTCATATTTATTTTTATCTATTTTCATGTCTTTTATGTATATAGTTTTTGTTAGTTTTACATTTTCTTATAAACATATTAATCG
Organism: Rosalia funebris; assembly: GCA_037954035.1. Lineage (NCBI taxonomy): Eukaryota > Metazoa > Arthropoda > Insecta > Coleoptera > Cerambycidae > Rosalia > Rosalia funebris. The sequence goes on from JAZFAV010000039.1 coordinate 1,812,947, forward strand.
ATGATATAATTCTTTATATTATTTTTGCCCCTCGATATTCTAGAGCTATACATTTACACTTATATAAAGGGTGTAATTTATATTTTTTATGATATTGTTAAACTGTTTTAAAGGGTATATCTTTATAGTATATAAACTTTATTCTATTCCGTTCTCATTTATTAATTTCTAATAAGTATACACTATTAGTAAATTTAAATACATATTTATTTAAATATATTTCCATTCATTCAATATCTAAAAGCATAAAGTTTTCATAATATAGACAAAAATGTTGTTAAAGAGTAAGGCTTCTTCCCGACTGAAAACAACTGATGATTAGTCTATAGTAAGCAAACTTATCTGAGAGCTAGTAGGTAGTGGTAGATCCACGTAGTGGTCTACGTAAAGCTACATAGAAGGAAAAATATCAACTTTAGTGTAGTTGCAGAAAGGAATTGTAAGCACGTACCTGTATTTGCAAAAATGCAAATAAGAGTTAAAAAAGCGTACAAAGTTTTATTTAAGTATATGTATTACATCATCAAGTTTGCTAGTGACGAACAGTCAGACTTTGATTCAGTTTTGATTACTGTGTAATCAAAAATATTTCATATGGAATTGGCACCTCAAATTTGCTACAATTCATCTAAAATTATTAAGTACCGAATTTTTTAGGCGATTCTATTATGTACATATATATAAACTTGAAATTTGCATATCATATAATTATTAATAAATTTATTTTTCAGCATGGCAATGATACCTGTGTTCTGGCTGGTATTCGTCATTATCAAAATATCATCGTCTCATGCCACACCAATCAGATGTGAAGATTTAAACGTAAGTATCAATAGAATAATGAGAAAATTTTGCATTACCTATAGAAATTTAAGTAACTCTTAAATATTAACTAATTTTCAAAGAATATGAACAAATTAGGGTACTATATATAACGTACCGCATTCTTATTATTTGAATAAAACTTTCTGTGTAGAAATCACTTTCGTTTACCTTAAAAGCGGTATTGCTTTCCGTTAAAGTTTTTAACTGCCTTTTAAATATACTTATCTCATACGTATTTTATTAAGGACTTTTTAACAATTTGCATCCACAAATTAATTTAACTTTAGAAATTGAGGAAAGCTGTTCATAACCAGATTTTGAACCAAGGTTAAAATATGATCGCTAGTTTATATTCTTTCATCCTTTCTTTGAAACAGTAATGAAACATTCTATGTAAATTCTGTACCAGACTAATTAAAAGTTGTTTGGATAATTATAACAACATTGCGATGTGAAATAATTCCAAAGAAGAAATCAAGTCAAATGATTTAATGGCTATTCAGTCGATTTTCATACTAAAAAACGAGGAGTTATTATTAGAAGCAACTTCTTTATTTATTTCCAGTTTTTGAATGATAAACTACTAAAGTTTATAAAATCGAACACGGGAATTATAATATCTGACCAATTCTCTTATTTGTGATGGTATGCAGGCCAGTCGCGATCTCAGTTTTCAATCATAGACTGTTCATAAAATATAACACGTAATTCATGTACTTTATAACAAGGACAGTTTTCTTTATTAAATACTGAATGGCCATTAATGTTTAAACATATTGGATTTGTAAGAATATGAGGCTCTTCTTCAGCTTTAAGTAATACATTATTTAATTTCCCCATCCATTCCAAGTCAGCTTTGTTAAGCTCAGCTTTATCGAAATCTTTTGTAGTGCTAGTCTTCCAGTCCCAGAAAATATTAAAATTAATTAGTACAATTTGTAATTAATACTAATTCACTTATATTAAAAATAATTAATTGAAAACATGCCTTATAAACTTATCTATAAAGTAAGCTTTGCAATATAGGCTTTAGTATTATATACTGTATATAAGTAATCCATAATTTCAAATGTAAAGTCAAGATGCTTATTATTCCACAATTGCACCATTTCTGATAATGGTGTGTCATATTTATGTACGTCTAATATATTACTATACCTATTCAATATCATTATATCTAAAACGTTAGTGACAAATTGTTGATATTCGCCAAAAGGTACATGATGGTATCCTGGAATACACGAAGATATTGACTGTAAAAGACAGTCAATATTTCTGTTATTTAAAAATATAAAAAGATATACCAAAAATTGTTTTAAATTCATTAAAAACCTTGCTGATTATAAGCTCAAAAAAACCTTCCTCCTTTTTTAAAGTTTTTTGAAACCACCCCGAACTATTTTGTTTTCAAATAGTGCCTCAATTTTTTATAAAATGAAACCCCAATTAAATTCTCCTTTAATCTCAATATAGAAATATAACTATATATCTATTACTCATGGCATTTTTCCATTGAAGAAAGCATTACTCTTAAATAAGCATTAGTACTGTTAAGGCCCAAAACATTAGATTAGGGTCAGAAAACATAAAGTTCCCTGACCTGAGAAAATTTCGTGTATTCGTGGTATTACATATTTTATAAATAAATCAAGTAACTATTATTAATTTAAAATTAAACACAAACACGTCCATGTTTTATAAGAATATAATGATAATCGTTGCTACTAGTAACCACTGAAATGGAATTACGACAAATTCCAGGTATATGCAGCTCGAATCATAACTGGTACAATTTGCTGACAAGTCTCATGAATTCTGTCTTTGAAGTCAAATTCAAAAGTTGAGATTGATATACTATATCTTTCAGATAACCCCACAAGAAGAAATCTAATGACGCAAGGTCTAGGTAGATTCTAGGTCACTTAATCAGACTCCTATTACCAATCTTAAAATACGTTATTTAAATATTCGATAACGATTTGTGTATTATAGGGAGATGCACCACCCTATTACCAGATTATTACATTCCATTTTTCCAAAGGAAAAATTCCGGTAATAATTTAATTAGATTATTGCGATAAACTACATTCAGCGGTTCAAATAAGTTAGGAGCAATCCATGTAGACTAAATGGAGTATAAAACGAGTGCTGTTTGCAAAGTCGTACCCAGTACGTATTTTCTGTTCTTGATTTAATAACGTCACGTGGGAAGGATGATTACATTCTGGGTTTTCTAGGATTTAGTATGGTTTAAATGTATTTCATTTATCTTTTTATCTTTTTAAATAATAAAGACATTGCCTGTAAAATATATTCTGGACTACCTTGTATATTGCCTTGCTAAATCCACCACAGTAATAACATTCAGTGTATGATAGTAAGCGAGTAGCAGGTTAAACAATGAGACTGTTGCATTACTTCGAGTTCTCCCATAGATAACTGGCATATCTATCGTAGTCTCACCTAAGTTTGGTAAGTCTGGGGATACCAGCTTATGCCTCTAAGTGTAAGTTTTCTCTCCCACATCATAGCTTTAGGGATTTATGAGAGAAACTGTCAGAGGTCACATTATTTCAGGTAACATCTGATAAAAGAAAAATATAAATAGAAAAAATAGAAGTATTGATTATGATGGCATACAAGAAATAATTATAGTATATTGTACATATGCAAGGCAACGGCTAAAACAATGTTTGTCTACGACCGTGCTGTAATATGGGGTTCATTAAACTATTTTGAGTTATGTAATGAGGCATATTATATCACCGTTATCCGTTATGTAATGAATTCATTACATCACTGTTATGTAATGAATCATTACATCTCATTTTGATTTTCAAAAATTATAAACGAAGGAGTAAAAATGTATTGAAACTAAAAACAATACAATTATTATTTGTTATTATAAATATTAATATTACTTTCGTCAGATTTTAGTAAGATTTTCGACGTAGATAACGCACAACGTGACGAGAAAATCACAAAACTAAGTGTTATTTAAAACAACTGGATTATTACTATAGTTTTAACAAATTTGATACATCATGTTACTCTGATTTGATATGAAAATGTTTAAGTGACTTTTAACGGATGTCATAATTATTTAAATGTCAAATCTGAATTTCTTGTAAAAAATCAGTTTTTAATCTCTTTTTCTTATCCAAGCGGTCGTAGATAAAATGTTGTACATCACACATGGGCTAGAGTACATCACATCACGAGTGGGAATATTTAATCACACCAGTGATTGATGCCCCTATCCCACTAATAATGTAAATAACTATTAATTTATTCCATCCTACCTCAAAGAAGCTCTAAAAAGTTCTTTAAAAATATCATCCTCGATATTCAATACATTACTCCTATGAATGTTTACAAATATAAGATATTTTAGAGAGGTTTATTTTCAAGCAAAGTCCCCACTAAACTAGATAATACTCGTAGCTGACTAAAACCACCACTAATAGTCAGCTGAAGATATCCATGATACAGAAATAAAAAAAAAATACAACTATTTAATACTTGATTGTAAAACAATCTTAGTTGAAAATTAAGTCACAAAAGTAACAACTGCATTTTCAATTCTTTTAAAAGTCGTATTACTTACTTAGGAAATTGTTATTTCATGATGAATTAGAGAAATATCATACACCGCACAGAGACTAATTAGGAGGAACATTTTGATATTTATCTGCCAAGTTCCGTTATTTTATAAAATATTTCAAATTACTATGTACAAAAGCAGATATCAAGGTGAGGAAAGTTTGGCATTGTAGTGAACATTTTTGGGTTGTAAATATAAAATAATTATAATTAAATAACTATCCTTTATCTGTTTTAGATTCCTACCGCTGAAAAGAACGAACTGTGTTGGTTAGGAGCTTACTTACCTCGACAATTAAACGCACCAATCGAGAGTTTTCCAAATGTAGACTTTCAAGAAGTCCAAAGGAGAAACGCTGAATTGAGTAGCGCTCTGAACTACCTATATGGCAATAAGGAGGGTAGGTTTCCCGGAAAGAGGAATCCCGAATTATCAACCGCATTACTAAACTATCTCAATAGAAACTAGAGATACTTGATAAGAAGTATGGCTAAAATTACACTTGCTACTTAATTTTAGTTTAAGTAGATGGGTATTTGTAGTATTTATTGACTAATAAATGTAACTATGAAATTATTGTTTTAATTTTATTATAAATTCACCTTATATGTACCCAGTCCAGTCATAAGGCTGACCATGTATGATCGTCGGATGTTATTAATAATTTACTGGTTGTCCAACAAATTTTTCATTTTCGCTCAGAGAATCCCTTAGATAAAAAATGAATGCCAGGATGTCACAAATATTTATAAATTGAATATGGAAATTTTCCAGATTGTTTTTGAACTTATAATTTGTATGCCAATGATCTGGAATAAAAGAAATCTATTTAATATACTGGACGATCTTTAATTTAGAAATAAAATGGGTTTTTTTAAATCGCCAAAAACAAAAATTCGCAATTCGCTTTGAAATTAATTTGAAAAAATATTCTTAAAGCTTTTATGCAAAAATTATTTTTGTTTAATAATTTTTTACTACATTCGTCCAGTTTTGTAATTTACAAAATAAAATCTGTTTTTCGAAAACTGTCATAAAATGTTGACGTTTTTATTCTGCTTCTCAATTGTTTGCTTCAATAATACGACTATTTATATTTGAAAAACTATTTACTTCAATCGAATAAATTTAACAAGTCAAACTAATCAACGACCATTATTTCTTTTTTATTTAAAAATTTTAAATTGAAGTTTCCAATATTACAGTTGATGGAATTTATTGCATACATGAAGGCAGTCACATTTTATTTCAAAGTTTCAATTATTCATTTATTTATTCATTAAAAACCTGTTCATTGCCTATTGATTATATTTCTGCTTAATGATGTATTATATAAGGTATTATAGTTATTATTGTAATAAATATGCATAGTAATATAATATACTTACATGTATGTGTGCAGGCAGCCTTTTCGTATTCCTCAAATAAAAATGGGGGGAGGGGGGTATTGGTGTAGCATCAGAAATATACTCTGAGCTCTGAGTATGGTTTTTAGTCAGGAATATTAGTGATTACCACATAAACTTTGTCGTCTATATATTGTACTGTAATATTTCATAACTCTTCTCTTTACAAACCTCGCCAAGTCCATTATTAAAATAACCTAAAAAATAATTAGTTAGCAAAGGTTGTGTCGTGAACAACACTCGGGCCCTCCAGGTGATAGAAGCAAGTTGTTACATTATTTTCCTGCACATATAAATAATAATAAGCCAAAAAATACCCTAGAAAATACTCTAAAAAATAACTAAAACTGTAAAGTTATAGTCTTTCAATAAATTGAACCTTTTACATAATAAGAAAACAAAAAATGAATGAATATCGCTTTTAGGGAGGTCAAAATATCGACCGGGCCCTGTTGCCCCATTTTTGTTTCAAAGAGAAAACTCTGCCTGTAAATTAATTATACCGTTTTTATTTATTATAAATATCCCATATTTAAGCGACATAAAATAACTGTGAGTCGAATAGGAAATAAAAAAGAGATTTTAAATGAATTAATTGGCTTTTACGTTGGCATCTCGGGTTCAACGCCAAATGGCGGCGATAATTGGTCGGGTTTTTTGCACATGACCACTCGCTGATCCAAATTGACATGGATGTTTATAGGTATGGCCAGATCTTCTGAAAGTAAATTATTTCATAATTCCCTTGAGAAAGGCCTCCAAGTTACCTAGAGTGATCCGGCGTAACGATGCTAATCATTTGGAACTGGCGCAGATTGCTAACTCGGAGTTATTCGGGCGTGAGTTCGAATCCCACATAAGTCAGCTGTATCTGTGTCCATGTGAATGTCTCGGAGTGAGGTGGAAGAATAACACCAAGCTTAAATTATCTATTTTTGATTGTATTTTGGACACTACGTGTTATTTTAGAGAAATTTTTGTAGCAATTCCATTTACTAAAGTTCAGATTTGGCCATTTTGCAAATTTTTGGATCTTACTTACGGACATTCTTTTTAAGTTGTACAGTTGCACTATTATGCTTAAATATTTGTAATGTATCACTAAGATTCTTCAAGTGAACATAGTGAAAAAAGGCAAGTTAAGGTTATGAATAGCAGACGCCATAATGTTTGTTTATTTTGGTACCTTATATTTACAGGATGCGATTATTTTGTTTTCTCGAAATTTAAATCTATATGTTATGTACTAAGTAATTTTATTTTTCGAAACGCTCTTATACAGATACACACTGTATAAGACTTATAAGATAAGAATATATTAACACATTGTTTATTTTATTTTCTGAAATTGACACATTAAATGTTTTTAAACAAATTTTACTTAATTAATCGCCTCTTGTTTCAATAGATGCTATATTCACTTTCTATGTAAATAGGGTATCATCATCCTATTATTTTTATTACCTTTTTAGATCTATAAAATTTTTTGTATATACTAATTTCAACTAGTTCCGCAAGGCTCTATTTTGGGGCTGCTGCTTTTCAAGCTTTTTATAAATGATTTACCCCAAGTAACTTCAGGTCTCCTAGTGATGTTTGCAGATAATTAATTTTTAAATGGGAACGGGAATTTGTTCCCTTTGATTAAAAATACTCCAACGAAAATTAATAAATTGACTGCTTGGTTTTACAATGAATAACTATTATTAAATAGAGACAAGATTATATTTATCAACTATATTTAATTCTTGTATAATGAATATGTTTAACTATTACAATTACACTGTATATAAATAACTTTTTTTTGATCAGGTGAAGTAGGGTGAAATATGGAAACATAGAGACATTGATTTATTTGATTTATTTAATTAAGTAGAAATAAAATATTAATAACCTCTTTAATTCAATCTTCAGACAAAACAAACCAACAACAAAAAATTAACCTCTCTCGCATATAATGTCTACTACACTAGGCTCCATGAGGACTGGTTCCAGACATCGATGAACAGCAGATCCCAAAATTTCATCCAACAGAAAATGCACCAAACTAAAAAATATCAGTAGTATGTCTGAATATAAATTCAAAAATTAAAACTTACTTTTCATCGGCTACAAACCTCCATAAGTACAACTGAAGGTAATGTGTATCGACCTGAATTTGTTGAAGGCCATACTTACTGAAAGTTTTCAATCTGACACATTCCATGAAAGTCTAAAACACGTTTTAGGAAATATATGCCTTTGAAAGATCCTACACTTACCTTCAGACTAATTTTGATAATTCCAGTTAATATGGACACTTTATTAAATTCTATGGTGGAGAATATTTCTATTCTTTCACTAAATAGTTTATGCATATTTGACACCACAGTGGAGTCCAAGTGGTTTGGTGTATAACTAGACCAGTTTGATCTATACTGGTGCCGTGAAACAGAAATACTGCAAAGATAGGTATAATAAAGTTGTAGGTTAGGTCAATTTGACAATTCATACCTGTGTGTTTTACGACTGGAATCACTGGAATGCTCTGTGGCTGTACCCTGATCCTCATACAAGAGAGCTACAGTCCCATCAATGGCTGAAATATCTTCTACGACTCTTTTCATTACTGCCCTAACAGTCCTAGGTTCAATTGTGTGTAACCAATCTCTGGTTTCAACACTCTTTCGTAACATCTGTAAATAAAAAATTCAAATCAAACATGAAATGTGCTCAATTAGTTGATTAGTCCAATACACAATTACCTGTGAACAATTCAATCCTTGTATTCTGACATAATAATTTAGTAGCTCTTGTGCAGACTCTTGCATTGTGTTGTTTATCTCATTTTCATTTGTTAAGGCGGCATTTTGTTTTGGATTTATTTGGAATAATTCATCTGTTTGTGATAACTAAAACAATATTTATGTAAAATTATAAATATAATAATACTATTATTGCAATACTTACTAAGAAGTGAACACTTCCATTTCGGAAGTCTAAACAAAGCTTTGAAAGAAGAAGAAGAAGTGTAGGTGGTACTTTAGAATCTGCAGTACCTGTAGAACAAAAACTTCTAGCTGTTGCAGTAAAGTGATGCATAAAACATACAATGAGACCCTCTCTGACGTTGTCAACACAGAAGCTATCTTTAAATTGGGCCTTCTGGGCAAAATTAATTTCAGGTTGAATAAAAACCTGGAATATATAATGTATTAACCCAAATATTCCAAATTATAACTTGAAGACCAGTGGCGGCGCTAGCTTATTTTGCGGTTGAGCGAAAATAGGCAGGAAATATTTAGGGTGGGCGAGGGCGTTAAATATATTATTTTATGTGCGAATGTGACATAGTGGTGTTGTAAAAGGTTCGGCGACTGGTTGGGCGAAAAGGATTTTGCCTGGGCGCTCGCCTACCCGCGCCCACCCCTGTCGCCGCCACTGCTAAAGACATAACTTCTCCTAGTTTAAACTTAACAGTACCTCTTGAATATAAAAGGATTAGCACTAGTGTCATTTTATCATTTATTATTCTTTATTAAATAACCCCTAAATAACTATAGAAAACAACTCCAAAACTTACAACTAAGTCTTGTAGAACTCCTTTAATTTTCTCCACAATGGTCATAATTAGCGAGGTCAAGAGTTCGTTTAAGCTCTTTGAGGAATCATCCTGACCTATTAGTTTAGGTGTTGTTAATGTTTGCCTTGCTTTAGTTAACATATCAGCAAAGTGCATTTTAAGAATTTGCAAATGGGCTTTACATTGTTTTCGTCCAGCATTTATAACAATTTCTGTAGCAGTGCTATAAGGAAAAAGTAAACAGAAGATTATTACCTGAATAGGTGTAGCATAGATAAAAGAGGGGCATATACTAAGTGTCCAAGAAGTCTGGAAACGGTCAGATATCTTGAGGAATACACATTAAATCCAAAAAAGAAACAACAATTCCTTGATAATTTTAAAAGCACTATCCAATAACACCAAATACGATCCCCCATCCCCACCCCTTGGGATGGGGCGGGGGGAAACTTTAAAATCTTAAACAGGTACCCCTATTTTTTATCGCAGAATCGGATTCTGCGGTAAGAACTACCTCAAGTTTGTCTGAAACGTTTTTTTCGATTCGTGACAGATGGCGCTGTAATCGCAAATTTTTTTTCCGTGATTTCTAAAATATTCTATGAAAGAATGAGAAATAATAAAGTACGAGTTCATTTACTTAAAAACAACCATTCACTAGTGTTAAATTTAATACCCTCCCACCATCGTGGGGGAGGGAAAGTGGAGGGCAATTTTCAAATGCTAAATGGAAACCTTCATTTTTTATTAACACAAACTTAGTTTGCCACAAAACACCAAAACACTATACTCAATGCGCGTTTCGCCAGAAAAGTTGGCATCATCTGGGGACGATTAAAACTGTTTTACTAAGAGTTTTGTGACGAAATGATGATATGAATGATTGTGTGTGATGATGATGATGTGACGAAAATGGACAATTTTTTTTCTGAACATGCTTTTCTGATGAAGTCACATTTCAATTGAGTGGAGAGGTCAATAAATACAATATGCGATATTGATCCGATGAGAATCCTCATTGGAAGAGGGATTCCCATACACAATATCCATAAAAACTTAATGTTTGGGCTGGAATATTGTGCAACCGAATTGTCAGGCCGTTCTTCATCAATAGTAATTTGACAGGTTAAAAGTACGTCGATTTATTGAACAACCAGATAATACCGGAAATCCAACATATTGCTGGTATACCGTTAGACAATGTTTGGTGTCAGCAGGATGAGGCTCAATACCATTTTGCGTTGATTGTATGCAATGTATTAAACACCACTTTCCCTGGGTACTGGATTGGTAGAAGGGGTGCGATTGAGTGGCCACCAAGATCACCTGATCTAACTTCTCTAAATTATTCCTATTGGGGCTATTTGAAAAACAATATGTACAAAACAAAACCGGCAGACATCGATGAATTAAGGGAAAGGATAATACAGTGTTCTAATACGATAACACCAGAAACTTTGCAGAAAGTAATTGATAACATGTACGCACGATTGGGACAATGTCAAATAGCTGACGGTCATCAATTTGAACATCTCATTCAGTAGGGGATATTGCCTTTATCTTCGGCAGTGAAAGGCAAGGGAACTCACCTAAAACAAGCACCCCGATGGTGAGAGGCAAACTATGAAAAAATAATATTTTTGTGATTACAGCGTCATCTGTTGCAAATCAAAAAAAAACGTTTCATACCAACTTGACGTAATTTTTGCCGCAGAATCTGATTCTGCAATAAAAAATAGGGTACCCATTTAAGATTTTAAAGTTGCCCCCTGCCCCACCCCAAGGGGTGGGGGATTGTATTTGGTATCATTGGATAGCACTTTTAAAGTTATCAAGGAAGTGTTTTTTATTCTTTGGATGCAATGTGTATTTCTCGAGATATTTGACCATTTCCAGACTTTTTAGACACCCGGTATGAATTCTTTGTGAACTCAGATTGGAATATTTACTTACTTTGAAAAATTTATATCCTTACATAATGTGATGGTTTCTATTCGTCTATAAAATCTATCTAGCGCCTGTACTAAAACACTAGTATCACCAACATCTTGCTCAGAATCTACTTTACACTGAACCAATTCAAAATATTTCTTCATATTTAATTTCACAAAGGAATCAAGTTCTACAGCAGCAAAGTTTTCAAATATTTCACTAAAATAAAAAAAAATCAAGCATTTAATTTATTTCATACTTACATATTAACAATTAAAATGAATAGTAAAAGTAGCAGCAGAAGCTTCAAAATTCATTATAAATTCTTTATCAATACAATATAGTTAATGGAACTGCTATAGATATTTTTCCAATTTATTTATATATACCTATGTGTTATATGCGAGCTACACTTTATTATCTTAGGTTTGTCTATGGTTAATTTACCTGTTTTCAATATTGTCAGAATTAACTCTGTTAATAAACATATCGTGAAATGATGCGACTACAAGGCACAAGTCACTTAAGAACCCTGAGCATCCAAGATCAACAAATTCGATAATGTCACGTTGTTCGCTTTGGTCCTTCAGCATTACCAGCTGCTCACTTAGGCGTTTTTCAGCGCACGACAAGAATTCTAAACACAGCTCTTTTGCAGGTTCGTCCAACTGTAACAATAAATCTACTGATTCTGCTAATTCCTTAGCAGATGCATGCGGATTGCAGAATTGTTTGCGCAGCTCTGTTTTGAGTTCTTTTAAGATAGATTCACAATCAGTTTTAATACCTTGAAAGGAGGGCAAATCTCCATATTGTTGCAAAACTCTTTGAGCATGTAAGTAGTCTTGTGTAGCCTAAAAGTGAAGGAATTAACTATAATTCTAAATTAAAATAGATTTGCTTGCCTGAATATAATTCTTCTCTTCCATTCTTGACTTTAAAGTGGCAGGAAGTTTAAATAGAAATTGTAATCTTTGCAGTAATGTATGAACACCCGATAATCTACTTATCTTTTCTCTTGTGTCATGTAGCGTGGAATTGATTTGATCTGAAAATGAAGTTATCGACGACATATTTGATGCTAGCAAGTCCATTTCTGTTTCCATTTTCTTAAAATCATTTTTCATCTAGAAAATACGAAGAATTAGACATTTATGGACAAATACAATTGTTTGACGTTTTAATTAATTAAGAACCTTTTTAATGGTATCTGTGGCAGATATAAATTTATTATAATTTTCGTACACCAATGTCTGCATATCTGAATGCAAAGTTTGAGTGTCCTTAACGATCTCATTTTCGTGGTCCATTACTTGCCTCAAAGTACATTCCTACAAAGCAAATACTATAATATTTACTAAAAATATGTCTTTATAACCTCACTTTAAATAATTTGTCTAAATATAAATTAGGATTAAAATTCGGTCCATTTATATCGAGAGAATTGGATTTTCTGTCGGCCATATCACCACACAATTTGATTCCTTTAATGTATATCTTTCAAAATCAAAATATTGGAATAAATAAACATCAAATATTGACAATTGCTGACAATCTGACATTTGTCTTTTCGCTCGTAGGACATTTTTAAGTTAAATACAGGGATGACAACTTTAGAAAGAGGAATTGTACTATTCAGTGCATTCAATTCAGTGTATTAAATTTAATATACTCCAATAAAATCCCTAATTACTTCTTTAAGTCTTGCTGCGGTAAATAAAGATAGATATAAATGTGAAAAGGACAGAGAAAATATTAATTAGATGAAGATTTTGTTGTAAAATATAAACTTTATCTACCTAGTCACTTTGGAGATTACTATATATTTAACATTAGAATTATTTTGAACCACATTTGTTATAATGTACGTTAATGACGTATATTTTTTTACAATTGCACATGAAGTAATTAGCTTTAAAAGTTTGTAAAATTAATGTTAATAATGAAGAATGATGACTTGATTAATTAAAAGAAGGTAAATAAATAATTCTTTACTGCCAATATCACTACTTTATTTTGATATAAAATATACATTTTCATTATCATAGACGACGAGATCAGTTTTGAACATTTTTATTTAATTAAAAAAGATTTAGTAATTTTTTAATTTAATAATTTGATTTGATTATCGCCTTTATCAGTATTAGGTACTTAATTCTTTTTGATTTTATTTAACAATGTTTTTTTAAACATGTTTATATAATTTCAGTTTCTGTATTCTATTGGGAATGCATGCTATTTTGTTAAAAGAAAAATGATCCAATATACTGTAATAAGATTGAAATATATACTAGCAATCCGACACTACCACAAATTATTTATTTTAAAATCTAAACATATAAACTACATTCATTTGTACATATAATATAATTTTTCACCACAACAACCAATGAAATACAAGCATTTTAAAATATCTATTGTCTATTGGCTAATGATGTAAATACTATTTACACTATTTATTGAGAACCAAAGCAACCTTAATATCAGTCTCTTGCAATTGATTGAATTTCACTGGATCGTCAATCATTGGCTATATTCAATTTAATATTGTCAAGAATATGATGACAGTGAGAAGTTTACGCGCACTCCTATTTGTTGAATGGAGTTTTCGTACTGGTGTTCAAAAAGCTAGTATTTCAGTTTCATTTGTCGATTCTCTTGTTTTACATGAAATTGAAGAAAAATGGTGTGGCTTCGATATGCGTTTTTTGTGCGATTAATTGTATTGAGTGGTGGATTTATTTGCAGAAAACAGTTACTTAAACATAATTATGTTTAATGTTCATAGATTTTTAGTGTCTTATAAAGATGTGTAGTGTATTATTTAGCGTATGTATACAAATGTAGTGTAAACATATTAAAACAAATTATATTAGAAGAAAGGAAATTCTGGAAATTTCATTCTGAGGCTTGAGGTTGCATTAAGGTAAGTTCAAATCTACATAAATATATGCATGATATATGTACACAACTAAAATGTTTAAACAATTCTAAGTATGGTAGATTATAAAAAATATTTACATCTACACATAATGGAAGGCTAAGTAATAGTTACTTCTTAACTCAAACTCCTATAACTGAAAATATATACCCACCACATGCTGTACCCAAGAATTCAATAGTCAGAATTTTCTGTAACTTAACTTAAACACTTACAATTAGTAGGATAGAGAATGTTCGAATTCAAGAGAGAGTTCAATAGAGGCAGAGTTGCAATGTATTTACTCAAATTGGAACCTCACTTTGTACCTACCAAGGAGGACGTTGGGCAATACATTTTTGTGAAATCTAAAATAATTATGAAAGTATTTAAGAATTGTAATGTACATGTCAGCTCTATTGCCAAATATGTATGTATTAATTAAGAATTAACTGTATCAGTAGTCTCAATATCTGCAGGTCTAGAGATTTATTAACCTATATTACATAAGTCAAAAAGTTTGAAAATGATGAATTTATCAGACAAAAAAACATGATAATTAAATACCTAAATAAAAAAGTTGCTACTGTTCTTATTTCAGTTCAGAAAAAATTGTCTGCTTGTGTTATGGTTATGTCTTCTTGTGAACATTCTTGTGTTATGAAATTACTATTTTCTGCTACATAGTGAAATTAAACAACACGCTGTTTAATATATTGCAGCATTGATGCTACTTCGGAGAGAGGATATTATGAAATCCCATTATAGTACTAAATTTAGCAGCTTGTATACATAAGATATAAGTACAGACATAAAACTAAAAATGTAACATTGAATATAATACATTAAAATTTTTACAATTTGGTGATCTGGCTCAAAGTCTGATCTTTATCTCAATAGCTACAATGAATAATCATTCTGTAATCATTGTTTTGAAATTTGCGGGTCTTAGTGCACATAACTATTTGGGCAAGGAAAAAATTTCTGTATTGAGCTGTAAAGAGGATTCCATTTTACTTTTTTTTTTTTAGAAAAACCCTAGAAAAATCTTTTTTTTTCTAGGTTTACTTTTCGGCCTAAAGACAAAAAAAATGGTTTTCAACCATTTTATGTGTTCCTGGAGTAGGTTGGAACCTTTGGTGTGAAGACACCACTAACTGAGTTTTCCAGAAAACACCAAAACACTATACTCGACGCGCGTTTCGCCAACAAAGTTGGCATCATCTGGAAATGATTAAAACTCTAGTAGTGAGTTTTAATCATCTCCAGATGATGCCAACTTTGTTGGCGAAACGCGCGTCGAGTATAGTGTATAGTGTTTTGTGGAAAACTCAGTTAGTAGTGGCATTTTGTGTGTGTGTCATTGTCATCAGCATTTATTCTTGTCAGCACGATAACTTAACTAAATTGTGTCAGATCAATCGGGTTTTGACTGATTCTGATTGGGGACATCTCTCAGACGACACCTATTGATTTTGAGGTGGATAGGACACACCCCACCCTGTCCATGGGTCATGAGAAAGCACGATGGTGGACTATTTGAGAAATGTTTTTTGTTAACACGATAACTCAACTAAATCGTGTTGGATCGATCGGGTTTCAACTGATTCTGATTAGGGACATCTACCAGACGATATCTATTGATTTTGAGGTGGATAGGACATACCCTACCCTGTCCATGGGTCATGAGAAAACACGATGGTGTACTATTTGAGAAAAATTGAAAAAAGTAAAACTGTCGCGTAGAACACATATTCTGTATTTATGTGTTGGTTTATTTTTTCGCGGCCACTCAATTTCGCGATAGAGATGTTCTACGCGCGGAAAAGTCCGTTTTAAGGTTTTAAAACTGTTTATTTCATATGCACATGTGTATGTATCACTGAGAAAGAATGTAATGAAACACTTGATACGTTCTCTTGAAATATAGACAAAAATGATTTAATTTAGACCAAAACATGATTAATTCAAAAATTAATATAATGTCTATATTTCAGGTAAATATATTCAAACTATTGCATTACATTATTTCTCGATGGTACTTAAATGTACACATTGTAATATATGTCTCATTTTTCATTTACCTATGACTACCATAAACAATCACATTCTGATTTAAGAGTTGCTTTTAATGAATTTTCCAAAATGTTTCATTGCCACATACACGAAAATTTAGCTGATTAAACAATTAGTAACTTTGTTTGGTGGCCAAGTGAATCTGCATCACCTTATAAATTAAAAATTGTAATACATACTCTACTTTTAAAATTTACCATAAGGCTATTTACTAGGCTGATACAGTAATTCATATCTGAATGACCAAAGCGTTCATAAAACTTCAATCCAGCACATGCGAATGATTATAATCACAGCACACAGTCGATAGAGAATTGAAAGCTTGCGTCCTGCTTTATATGTAATAATAATTATGCACATAATTTCTGAAATTCTGCATTGCAAACTTAAAAAAAAATGGTTTTTTTAGTGTGATATGATTATATCACAGCAAATATTACCACTTCCACATACTAAATCAAACGCCTCATATTTTACTAAATTATTTATTGATATAAATTACATCAGTTAACTTTCTTAACTTAAAGTAGTAATATTAAAATAAAATCTTATAGTACTGAAAAGGTAATCTAATTATTCTAACAGAAAATTTACAAAACCATCAATCGCGGCGCAATATTCATAGACATCAATTCCTGGAACAACAACTTCGCCGCGTAAGGCAACCTAACCTGAGATATCTGCGTCTTGTTCTTACATCCTTTACATTCAAACGTATTATTCCTCATATTCGCTATGGCTATAAGCCCGCAGAAGTTACAGACATGTATCCTGTACGGATCGGAAACCTCGAATAACCTCTCCCTCAAGAATTGAGCCGCGCCATGGGATATTTGACAGTCGCGCTCCATCTCGCCGAAACGCAATCCTCCATCTCTAGCACGACCCTCCATAGGCTGTCGCACGAGGATTTGCACGGGGCCCCTGGCCCTCGAGTGGATCTTATCGTCTACCATGTGCTTCAATCTTTGATAGTAGGTGGGCCCTAAGAAGATCTGGGCATTTATCTTTCTACCAGTGTGGCCGTTGTACATCACTTCGTTGCCTCTGAGCTGGTAGCCGTACTCTTGGAGGAGGGTCGAAATTTTTTGTACGTTAACGGCGTCGTTGAAGGGCGTCGCGTCGCCGATCTCGCCCTTGTTTGATGATACTTTTCCTTGGATGCACTCGATCAAGTGACCAATTGTCATACGGGAGGGGATGGCGTGCGGGTTAATGATGATGTCTGGGGTGATACCTTCACAGCTAAATATCATGTCCTGAAAAGTAGGGTTATGTTAGTCCTACATAATTGCCTTCGGCGCTGTTTATAGTTATATAGAAGTGTGTCAATTATTTATATACATTTTTTGTAATACAGAGAGATCCAAATTGATTGAAAACGTCACACATAGAAAATACATAAGTTATGAAAATTGATTTTTATTTTATTAAAACAAATTTTGTTTAGTAGCAGTTAGCGTCAATATGAACATCGCCAATCTCCTTGATTGGTGATCTGTAATTGACTTGATCTCTAAACTTTAGGGACATTAAAATGCATTTAAACTAGATATGTTATGTTCATCAAGTTCATACATTTATTAAAAGAAAATTCTTTTCGACTAGTCTACATCTGTATACATGCTTTGTATAATGGTTCTTTGCGTGTGCGTCACAGATAACAATCGTATGAATCAATCAATTGACATTCTTGAACAGTGTCGTGCCGAAAACACATTTTAGGGTAACAGTTAGTACAATACAAATCTGTCTACCTATGACAAGGTTCTCCACAAAAATATTCAATGGAAATTATATTTCCATCAAAATACATGAAATAAATTCAATGAAAATCAAAATAAATGAAACAAAAATGAAATAAATTTTACAAAAATATTGAGACATAAATGAATCAAATTATACAATAAAGCTAAGACATGACTTCATAATTACATTTTGTTCGACAAATTATTAACTGTATATGCCGTACATAGTTGATTGAAATATATCGCTAGGCATATGTGCTGGTAATTGTGGCATATTGGTAACAATTGCGAGTGGTGCATGTGACCCATGCGTCCTCACTAAATTGATACACACGCAAAGATCCATTATACAAATTGTACATCACATCTGTATATGTATATGTGTGTTGTATTGTTATGCACTCAAAAATGTATAAAGCAGTATTCTTAGTTAGTTACCCACACAAGCCGCAATTATCAATTACAGCTGCTGCGAGACTTGAAAAAACTATACTGAATGCGTACAGGTATATACCAGATACCAGTTAACAAGAAAAATGGATAATTTTATCCAGGGATTTATTATAATACTAAAAAGAAAAATGTCGAAAATTATTTTTTTTTCAAAACTTTCATTGAAACATTGTTTCAATGGAATTTGGCAAGGAGTATTTTTAACAGGTAAAATTCCGCTACACTCGCCACATATTAAATCATCAATAACCAGTAACTCACTATAATGCATAAGATAAGAAATGCATTTTTTATGTTGGAAAATAAAATATTTTTGATAAATAGTCAGATGTATCTCAAACTATAATTTACATATTTTCTTTATTAGAAAAATTGGCATGTGTTTGACAGTGATAAAGTTTTGATAGAGAGTGCTTTAAATGTATTTATGAAAATTCACATTTTATGGCATATATAAAAGAAATAGTGATTTAGTTTCTTTCTTCTCACATTCTTAGTTGAATCATCGTTTTGAAAATGATATAAAATTGTCGAAACTGCAGTCACGTTTCTGTGTAAATATAGTGGTATAAAACTTAGTAGTTGTTTTACTAAATTCCGTTGTGAATTATGAACTACCATAGAGTAAAAAATTATTTTAAAATCATGGCAAAAATATGACATACAATTAACACTTGAGATGTATTTATTACTATTAAATCCACCTTTGATGTTTTAATAAAACTAGGAAGATAATTCAAAAACAAGAAACTCACCTCTTGTCGGTACTGGATACCGCAGGTACCCTTTTGTCCGTGCCTCGATGCGAACTTGTCACCAATTTGTGGGATTCGAACCGACCTCACCCTGATCTTACAGAACTTGTAACCTTCCGAATTTAGCGTTAACATGACTTGATCCACAACTCCGGTTTCACTGTTACGCAAAAATGTAGAAGCGTCACGTTTGGTGAACCTCTTCGTTGTTCCATCTAGCTGCAAGTCAAGACATATAAATGTATTAGTTTAATGACGAAATATACGTTTGAAACGTATATGACGAAGAAAACTCATATTTAAACAAATATGTGAAGAATTTTAAACGAATCTTGAGGATTACTAGAAATACAAAGTAAAGAAATCTACTGCTAACTCATAAAACACTCTGTATTGATAAATCAGCGTCTCCGATCGATCGATCGACTTTCGTAGTAGTTGTTAAACCTGTTTAGTAGTGTACAGGGCATTTTTAAATGAATATTTTTGTGTTGCAAAGTGTTCATTTATTATGCCGAATCAACGTGGGGTTAAAAAACAACCAATTATTGTTCAAGTGAATAAGTTTCTATGGGCATTTACAGTCTTAAAATATGACTAAAACAAACTTTTTATCAACCTGCCATTGTTAATTACATAAATATTGCATCTTCAAAATAAAATGAATTCTTATTGAAAGGGAAGTTGGGTATTAATAGTCATCACTGGGGTCATTCCATGAGTACATTGATATTTTTCTATATTGGTATTCTCAATTCATCTAAATTGACCAGATCTTGACAAATTTATGTTTCAAATTACTGTAAATAAATAATTCCAGGGAATTCAAATCAGGGCTGCTTGAGAGTCAACGAATATGTACAGTCCTCTGTAGTAACTCTACATAAACACTTCAGCATTATATTATGTTAAGCACTACCTTACTACCAAGTGAGTTAAAATTTTGTACGTCAAGGATATTAAAATAAATGGCTTAAAATTGAAATAACCATAGTCAATAATTGTAGTAAATATATACTAATATTTTGACATCAACACTTACCT
The DNA here is from genome assembly GCA_037954035.1 of Rosalia funebris. Lineage (NCBI taxonomy): Eukaryota > Metazoa > Arthropoda > Insecta > Coleoptera > Cerambycidae > Rosalia > Rosalia funebris. Next base: position 1,833,272 of record JAZFAV010000039.1, read on the forward strand.
CATCATCGTTTTCTGGCAAAGTCATAGTTTTCCCTATGACAACATCATCACCAGACACACGGATACCAGGAGATATGATTCCATCATCGTCAAGTTTGTCGTACAGAGCGTTTCTCATTCCCTGACATGTTTGTCTAGTTGGTTTCTCGAATTGTTCCTCCTGATCACCTATTCGTTTCGATTCAGCGTCTTTGTAAGAACGATAAAACACAGATCTGCAAATGAAATTAATTTATACCAAAATAAAAGAAGATATATGTGTGGAAAACACTACCTGAAAAATCCCCTTTCAACAGCCGAAGCATTCAAAATGACAGAATCTTCTTGGTTGTATCCGGTATAGCAAGCAATAGCAACAATACTGTTTATACCAGCCGGTAGTTCTCTGAACCGTAGATACTCCATAGATCGAGTGGTTACTAGAGGTTTGTGTGGATAATATAGTACATGGGCTAAAGTGTCCATCCGAACGTGGAAGTTGGTAATATAGACGCCCATAGCTTGTTTACCCATAGCACTTTGATAAGTGTTTCTGGGACTTTGGTTGTGATCGGGGAACGGAATAATGGACGCGCAAACACCTAAAATCATGGCGGGATGGATTTCGCAATGGGTGTATGTTGTACAGTAGGCGTATTCTTTTTCCTGTCGCAAATCCTCGGGATTCATGGCGATCATGACTGTCTCTTCTTCTAGCGTATCTATATATTCTACGACGCCTAAAAATAAATACCGCATATTTAAAGGTATTATTTATACTTTTAAAATCTTATATAGAAAGTATATAAAAAGAGGCAGACTACTAGGGGAATCACCCAATCAAGGGGAATTAATGAGTGAACTCTATTAAGCACAAAAAGGAGTGGGGCGTGCGGCTAATCACTATAATATAGTCAACAACACAAGGTAGAGTGGTGGGAATATAGGACGGAGAAGAATAATTCAGCGCATTTTATTTCCTTTCAAAAACAGAATTATTATAACTTTGTGTAAGTTATCTTAATTGTAATAATAAAAAAAAATATGTATTTTCTTTCTTTTCCACGTGTTATTTTTGTTGTTTTTAAAAATGTATTATATGCTAAGATAAATTCTTATGAAACTTCTTATGGCCCACTAATTTGGTCAGTATTAATTTCATACAACTAATTATTTAACAGTGCTTTTAATTGTGTAAATGAAGGAAAATTGCAATGTCAAATAACATCATTAATAAACGAAAACTCCATAGTCTTGATCTAGTGAAATATCGCCGTTTCGTACTATTTTACAAGTAACTGTCATTATCTTTTCTTAAGTTATATATTTTTTAAATAATAAATACTTCATTTGGAACATTGCTCTATGTATATCGCGATATGTCAATATCAGGTCAATGTGCAAATATGTAGGTATATTTTCCCCATTTTTACATAAAATTGTGGCAATTCCCTAAAAGTTGCATATTATATTGCAGTTGTAATGTTGAATATTATGTTCAGAAAGAGATGTTTCACAGAAATGTATATTTAAAAAACATCAGTTAATTATACAGGGTTTCAGGATATTTCCTAGCATAACATAGTAATGACCCGGCTTTAGGGTCAATTGTCGCAACAATAAACTTAAAATGTACGGGATATCCCACTTAAAATTCCATTATTTACAGCATTAAATGCATATTTGCAAAAATCATTGTGTTCCATTGTTTATCATAATTTCTAATACAAAAACATAAAATGTGGATATGCGTATTTATTTATCATTCTACAAGTTATGTTTAAGAAAAGATATGGTGTTTATTATGTAGCCTGTAAACTCGCTACATAATAAAAATAGTGTAGCTGCACGACAGAAATATGTAATATGATTTTCAGGGCTAGTTTTAATCTCATGTTGTTAATGTCTCATCGTTAATGTTAACAGTATTAACATTGTTTATATTAATATCACATTAAAACAGTGCAGCGCAGTCAAAAATACAAGCCCTTAACCACTTTTAAACATGCTAGCAATTTGAAGCCAACAGTATCAAGCCTGTGTTTTAAAATGCGAGAGGAAGTGTTTTTTTTTTTTGTAATAATTTTGTTTATTTTCATACATTACGGTCTAATAAAACATACCTGAAGCTACAAGTACCTGCCAACCATAATTATTATATTCTCTTTCTTTTAACATGTCGATATGTCTCTTCTTTAACAACAATTGACCGTTTTCTACGATAAGTAATGGCCTACAGATCCGTCCAGCATCTGTGTATATTCTAATTTCCCTATCACGAATATCTCTAATCATTGACACTTCTGAAACTATGATGTCCATCTGACGTCGAAGCTTACGTAGAGTCGCCATGAGTTGTTCTGGGTCTCTATGAATACCAACCTAAAATAGCCAAGGCATTAATTTAAGAAATTAAAATGTTGAGGTCTTAAATACCCAACATCCATTGACAAATATTTTCGTAGCATTAGCTATTGCAGAGGGGGCAATTTCTTCCAAATTCTCCATCGACCACTCCTCCAAGAACTCCAATATGGGAGACGGTTGCGATCCTACCGAAATGTAGGCCATAAGTGCGAGGTTTTTCACAAGACCTACGGCGGCACCCTCCGGGGTTTCTGCGGGACAAATCATGCCCCACAGGGTGTTGTGCAACTGACGAGGCTTTGCGAGTTTCCCATCTCTACCGATAGGGGAATTGACGCGACGTAAATGAGATAAAGTTGAGGCGAAAGTTAGTCTGTTTAATACTTGTGATACTCCAGCTCTGGCCTGATGGGCCTTCTTCTGGTCGCCCCAATTACCTGTAGCTAAGGAGTATCGCAAACCGTCGGTGATAAGTTTTGTTTTTATGGCTAGATCCAAGTTGAAATCTTTGCCTCTATCGATGAACTTCTGTGCATACATTCTGACTTCTTTCATTAAGTTTTTGAATAATCTAAAAATATGGGCAATGTGAAATATTAGGGGAAACTTATAAACTATCTTCATTACCCTCTGAAAAGGAAAGCTAGAAGTGGTCCAGCTAAGTCTAATCGTTTATTCCCGTAGTGATCTCTGTCATCCAATTCCCTTCTACCTAATGCTGCTAATAGAAGCCTGTGTACCATGTATCTAAAATATAGTATTAATATAAATACTGATGAAATGTAATTAAAATGTTGTTAATTAAAGTGATATTTATAAGAATTACAAGTAAACATAATTCAATTTTTCTTTTATACAAAAATTTTTAAAGAAATATTTTCTACAGACAATTAGTGGGTTATATACATATTAAGCAATGATTTTTGCCTTAACATTAAAAATAATAGTACGATTTTTAATAAGAATTCAAAAATGTTAATGTTTATTTTCTTTATTCAAACTTTCTTTCAAATTTCTGAAAACATTAAAGTACTTTTGAAAATTATATGTATATAATGCTGTGTAACAGGAAATTAGTTTCCCTTGTAATTAACATAGGACAGCAAATTTGTAGCTTTAACCTTGAACAGATCAACTAAACAAAATTTAGTAATGTGCAAATCCATAGAAATGAAACATGTCCTTAATTTACAAAAATTACTATATGCCACTGGAAAGCAATGTTTCACATTAGGCGCATCACATACCGTGATCAATATACAGTGCTGTACGAAAAGTGAAATATGGGCAGAAAGGGTGGGCAGAACTGGTTCGAATTTAATGCCGAGTGAGATTGAATTGAGTGAAAACCCATTTTGTATAACAATTTTTTGTTTGTTTAGGCCCAAGGTATCAACTATTAACAGAATGGCAGTTATACTTTTTACACCCTATATACTATTTGTATTTGATATCAAAATTACTAAATATATTCCATAGTAAATAATTTTTGCAAAAATGTGTAAGAGTTTTATTCAATAATAGAACAGTGAATTGCATTTTTTAAAGCCCTTTAGAATGAACTGTTTTATTTTGTTAATAATTTATATATTTTTGACTATGAACTATAATTTATATTACCTATATCTGTATTACAGTTACAGGGAAATTACTCACCCTAAGAAGTAAGCCTTTTTTGTTTCACAAAAGTCAGATACACCAACATGGGGTAACATTTCTTTCTGCAGAATTTCCCTTGCATATTTAATACGTTTCTCCTTTGTCACACCCGGTCTAGCACCTCTCGCGCCAATAAAATTTAGTGCAACATTCTGTTCCTGAATTACAAAAGCTTCGTCAAGAGATGGCTTCACCATTTCCATCAATTCTGGATCGTCAAAATCATAGATAATGTGTTCTAGAATGTCACGATCGGCCACAAAACCTAAAGCTCTGAATACAATCATGATGGGAATTTCTTGTTTAATATATGGCAAAATGGCAATGATTCGTTGACCGATTGCTGCTTTTTTTATAGCCTGACCACCTCTCGCCATCATATTCACCCACAAAGTGGAGGTTGGCCTCGAACTGTGTTCCAGGCAAGAACGAATTTCAGATTTGTAAGCATATTTTCCATCCTTCATTGAAAACACATATACAGTATTGGTAGCCATTTTTTCCTGAGCAATTAATACTTTTTCTGAACCATTAATAATGAAATAACCACCAGGATCCAAAGGGCATTCATTCAATTCAGTCAAATCACGATCTGTTAATCCACTTAGAAGACAGTATGTAGAACGTAACATAATAGGAATTTTACCTAAAATTTAAAAATACCATGAATCAATTAAAAGAATTTTAATATAATCATTTACCGATAAAAGTTTTCTGATGTTGTGTTTCGATAGGATCTTCTCCTTCCTTGACAATTGTTTTTGTGATATCGACATACAAAGGAGCAGAATATGTTAAATTTCTTAACCTAGCTTCGTTTGGCATCATAGGAGAAGGCGCACCATCTTTTTCCCAATGTGTAGGCTTTGATAAGTAAATTTGTTCAAATTTTAATAGATATCTTGGTGGATTTTCAATTTCTCCAGAAGTGTGTTGTGCTTCAGCTTGTAGATCAATCTGAGGTGAGTCTTCAACGATTCTCTGTACAGACATTTGAATGAACTCATCGAAGCTGTCCAGTTGTTGTCGTACCAAGCCCTTCTCATCAAAATAAGCGTTAATAACGATCCAGCAAGCTTCCTGCCACAGTTCCGCACTGATTTCTTCGGAATCTTCATCATCGAATTGATCTGAATGTAAATAAATACAAACTCCGTTAACATCTTAGAAATTAGTATTGTGAAATATTTCATACCCCTTTAAATTTTACATTAATTATAATTATTATATTAAGCGTATCTTACCTTCGTCTTGTTCATACATATTGATAATAAATAAATGGTCTTAACACAACAAAATATACTGAAATGACAGGAAACTAGTAACTGAAGTCGTAGTACCTCAGCAACCATTACCCGTTAGTTTTATCAATGCGCAGGTCCGTGTAATGGTTAGTTGTATTCAGTGTAGCCAACATCATTGAAATATAATCATTAAGGGGGTATGTCCACGAAACCAGTATGTATTCCTGGAACTAATTTTACTTTGACGATTTGTGAAATCTCATACATTTTTATAATACCAATACCTCATAATTTTCCTAATAGAAAATCTAGTAAAGAAACAAATAACTTGAAATATTTCAAACGTGAGTTAGTAAAGTTTGAAAAAACCCATAGTATTAATCTGAATATGCCTAAAACATATTGTCTGTATTTTTAATTATATTTATATACTTAGGATGTTTGTGAACATGGAATTTTATTTTTAATGGATGATAAAGGAATGTGTAATTTTGAATTTCTATTAAATGTTTTATATTTAGTCTACGTCATATAAACTAAAACTGTTTTGTTAAACTAAAAAGTTTGTCACTACGCGTCTCTACCATACGGTAATAACACAGACAACCCGCTATCCCTATGGGCGCATTTGCTACAATAGGTAAACAAGAGGCAGGTGATGTTATGTGTATCTTCGGTCATCGGAGATGAGCTCAATATATCACCGAAAACTGTTTTCATATTTTCACGGTGATCGGTGAGAAGACAAATAGTAACATACGTATTAGATTAAAAATATGAAACAAATATATTCTATTGACTAACGCAGTAGATAATTTTTTACAGATATTTATAGTTCTTTGACATCTGACTGCTAACCTCGTTTCATTTTTGGCAAATTCTGTTTTCCACATAATTTTTGCAAGTATTTTTTACGTTTGAGCCCATGGATTATACGGTTTGTTGCAGTGATAACTTATTTAAAAGTCGTTTTCTAGCTTCCTTTAGTGCCGGTAATACAGTTGATTGTAAAGGCGGTAAATTTAAATTACGTAAACAGTCACTAAATTGACTTTGATTTTTCATCTTAGTTCATACGAATATCGCTTGTGACGTAGTGGTAAAGTTATAACGGTTTTAGTGTATATCCGATACATCCGATCAATCTTATTAACATTAACGATATAAGAAAATTAAATTGATTTCAAATAATTATAACGTAACAAATACTAAACAATATACAGTATATAAATGGAGCTTCATGTACATATGTTAAAACTTAAATTTATAGGAAACACAACGTTAAAAAAAGAAAAAAATAAGAAAAAGAAAAACGGGAAAGTTAATTATGTAGTAAGAAATGCCAAAATAGCTTGACGTCAAGTCAAATTAAAAATATCAATATTATTAAAATATTCAATATATTTTTTTGCATAAAATAAATCGTAGATTTCCTAGTATAATTGGTGTTACATAGCCCTAAATAAAACAATTTACAACTACGGGTGACATACTGGTTTACATTAAGAACAAGATTTTTAGTAAGGAAAATGGAATGAATTTTTTTATTCAATATTTCATGACGAAGCAGGAATATATCCTGCTTTAGCTCTATGGCAAAAAAAAATAAAAATTTTAGAATGCGTTATGATATCTTCATAAGAAGCGTAATGGATACTTCTATTAAATTTGTAATTAAAAGAGTACAAATTTAATTTGATTTATTTCCAATCTTTCTGTATATTCAATATAAGAAGGATTCCAAATTACTGAAGCACATTCAAGATGGCTGAAGCCAAGGAATTATATATCTAATATTATTGATTTGGGATTAGTAAAAGATTTTGTGACTCGTAATGTTTAAAAAAGCGTTTATATTACAGTAGGTCTTGCATTATCTTGTAATTTAACATTGTCAGATAAACTATTTATTCATTTATAGAACTTTAAATTATCGATATACAGACAGTAATCACAATTCATAAAGCAACTGTCAATATCGTATAGAAACAACGAAAATAGAAGAGGTCATAAGAGTGACCCCTGGGGTACACCAGATGTTATTCTAACAAATGAGGATAAACAATTATTAATTTTGACACAATGTAATCTATTTAAAGTGTAAGATATAATCCATAGTAGATTACCGCGAATACAAATATTTTCTATCTTTAGAATATTATAATGCATTTTATTAAGAGCTTTTGAAAAATTGGTATACACATCAACGTACGCTCCATTACACAGTCCATCATTGATAATCTGTACAAGTGGTATTAAATTAGTAACATTGTTCTGATGTTCGTTGATAATATTTATTGTTCTAAAAAATAAATAATGAAATACTATAGCCTCAAATAACTGACCGAAGACTGATAAAATAGATATACTTTAATAGGTTACTTTCCAAATTTCTATTTCTACTTTTGAATATTGGAATACCTTGTGCATTTTTCCAGGCAGTTGAAAAAATATCCCCTGAGGGAGTTATTATATACAATGAACAATGGAAATAAAATAGTGCTTTTACAGTTTATGAAGAACAATGGTGGCAAGCCATAAAGCCCAACTCCCTTATTTACATATAAATTATCAATCTGATTCTTATGATCTGATGTCTAGAGTAGTCGTGTTCATCGGCTTGACATAATTTACATTTAAATGTGTTAAATAGTTCTTCAAGTTAATAATGTTAAAAACCTAGCAAATAATCTTTAATTAACGCATAAATAATTGTAATATATTTATTGTAGGCGTATATATAACACAGTTAAAATTGATGTTACAGAAGACAAGAAAATTAATGGTAAGGGTTACGTGAAACTTATAATTTAATTAAAATTATTTATTGTTCCATAAATCAATTTGACAATTTAATAAATACATTTTACAACCTATATACACTATAATTATTATAAAATACCTTTTTTTTAAATTATAATTTATACAATTTTAAATCATAATTCCATTAATAAAAGAAATAAGTTACTAACATAAAAACTATTAATACATCAGTCGTAAATAGCTTCTCACACCCACTAGTACCAAATAAGAAACTACTTCTTCTCTTACCTAAAACAAAATAAACAATTATCAAATGAAGAACAAATTATACCTCAGATCAATTTTGACTTTCACAATAGACCTTTGGTTATTTATTTCTAAGAATTATGGTAAATATCTTACTTTTCTCATTTGGATCTCTTACGCCGCATTGCTTGTAAGATATCTTGGATTTCCTCTTTTCGTTGATGAAGCCTGGTATATACAGACTGGGAGCCTCTAATCGTCCGGCAGACAAAAGTCTACTGAAATCCTGTTCGAGCTTACTTGCAATGGGACCTTTGAAATGCAACAGAAGTTGAACACAGGCGTTGTTGTGCAGATTTTTTGTTTTTCTACTGTCTACAGTCAAGAACCATTCTGGGATTCCCATGACCGCTCTGACATCCTCAATAAATTGAGCTCTGAAATTCAGATTAATTATCAAATTGGGATGCAGCATCATTCTACAAATTTTTCAATTACAATAATTTTTCAACTAATCAATTTTGAAATACATACTCATATAATGATAATTTTACACTATTACAAATGATTGAATATATTTGCCAAAGTAGTCGTTATCATATTGAAAAAGAACATTTTAAATTATCTAATAAAATATATTTATATATTGAAAGCGATTGAAAATTTTCGAGTCATGCCCTTTCATGCAAGTTTTCTTTGTATCATACAGTACGCACGAAAACGTTGGAACAAATTCGATAAAAACGTTACCAGACAAGTAAGACAAAAATGCCCAGAAAGATCTATTTCATATTTTAGATGCGCCCTTTTTAGTAGATGTATATTTTTTGACGTCATCATTATTGGAGTTATTGAGAGTTTTTTAAATGGCAACATCCATATTTGTTGATGCCATTTAAGAGACTACATTTACTAGTAGGCTAATATCCTGAAGTAGGTTGGAACCTTTTGCGTGAAGATAACACCAACTGAGTTTTCCACAAAACATCAAAACACTATACACTACACTCGACGCGCGTTTCGCCAACAAAGTTGGCATCATCTGGAGACGATTAAAGCTGATCTGGAGATGATAATTGAGTTTTAATCATCTCCAGATGATGTCAACTTTGTTGGCGAAACGCATGTCGAGTGTAGTGTATAGTGTTTTGGTGTTTTGTCGAAAACTCAGTTAGTGTTAGTAGGCTAATAAACTATATTCGACGTTAAATTCTCTATAATACATCCTTACATCTGAAAAAGATGTTGAATAATAATTCGATGTTATTATAATAAATAATAATATATGTACCGATAATATCCATACTATACTAAATTAATTCAGCAATACTCTGCAATATGTGTGCAATGTATACAAGCCAATAATTTGTCATACTCAACACATAAGGTTAATTATAGAACTCTCTTATGAATCTTCAAAATCGGGAAATATAATTTTTGGAAAACGAACATATTTAACGAATGTCGTATTTTAAAATAGACCAATTGTTAGGAATCTTAAGATATTAGAAGTACTGTTTTTATTATGCTCGGGAACTGAACTAATTCCAGAGATAAAATAATTACGAACTGAAGTCAATCCCTAAATGAACCACCCCATTTAATACTTACACTACAAATCTTGGTGGTTTTTCTATATTAGCGTACTTGATTAAATCATAATCGGGCTCTATATTAGCACAGGCGAATCTGTCACCTCCCCTGTTAGGTGTCAGTATTACTATCGACCTTCCTATGGCCGTGACATCCCCTTCTAATGGAAAATTGGAATCTGTGAATACTTTTCTTTTTACACCGATATCGATGGTGCCAAGGCGGGCTGATAAATCACCTACGTGACATCTCAGCGGGTTTTCCGGACCGCATTCTTGACGATATAGTTCTTCCTGTAAATAGAAATGTCTGAATTTGGAGCAATCTATTTGTGATATTTCAATAACTTATAATAACATTTGTTTACATTATTGAGCCTAGTCAATAGGTCAGAGTTAATGTTCCTTCATCGCAATTCAATATATTAAATTTGCTAATTTTATTTTTAATCGCTTACATTAAGAGGATCTGCTAGTTGTGTGAAAAATGGGTTCCATATGTAACCTCCAGCTACACACCTGGTTGCCAGAGTCTTCACCGTAGCATCAACACCCACTGGATTGACGTAAATGGCCCAGTTATGGTCTCTTGTCTGGAAATTGATAAGAGAGGTAAATTCAGTATTTATTGATTTCGATTATCACTAGTTGATAATTTGGTAATCTTTTTTCATCGAGAGTAAAGAGAAGTGCATACCACGTTCCGGTCATTTTCACCTGGATGTCTGAGTTTTACTTCGATAGTGGTGTCGCTGGCGCTGCCGTCTCTGTGTATAAGTTGACGCTAAAATATAAGTCGATTGTTATCGGGCTGTTGCTTCTTATGTCTATGGTATGCTGATTTAATTTTGTACGGATATGTGTGAATATTTTCACCGATAAGTCGATAATGTTAATGAGACTGAACTGACTCTATACTGATGCATTATTGAGGTGTGAATACATATTTGGAGGATAATTATAATTTTTTATAACGTCGTCAATATTCTTATAATCAATTTCGTATAGGAATATCTTTATATCCGTTGATCAGGTGTTCGCTCTTTTTTTTTTGCAGATTTTCGTAATTTTCTTTTCAATTTATTTGCGTTACTTAAAATTGATACTATTTATATGGGTGATTTTCCTCAATGAGATTTTTTTGAACTCGAGTTTTATGTATAGAAAGAAATTGGTTTCAGGGAAAACGGACTTCAAACAAAAAAAAAAACAGAAATGTTCGATTATCTAAGTTTCTACATACATAAAATAGAAGTTGAACTATATTATAGGGAACAGTTGAATGTGAATAATGATGAATTTTATAATATGTATGTATGTATCTAATAATAAAACTTTAGAAAATTGTGTTTTTATCGTGTAGCGAGTGATGCTGAGAAATTGTTAAACCAAAACGATTTTTCTATAGTGCTTGTTCGTGAATTTTAAGACGTATCTACAACATTTTTACAAATATGTTGTACAAGTACAAATGAAAGTCACAAGTCGTAGTGTAAAAAATAGTGTAGAATTGAATGTTGATGTGTTTGTAATCAAAAATGTCCTGATTTACTCAAAATCTCACGAGGGGCCATATTTAAAGTGCACATACAGTTCAGAGGACTTAGATAAGTTAAACCATTGAATAGAAAACTAAATTTATTCGAAAACAATACGAAATATAGAAAGAATATAGGTTTCGTTTAGTATAGTAGTAGTAGTAGTATCAAGGAAAAAACAATATCAAGGTCACGCCATATTGCCCTAGAAGGTAACGTTAACCATACAACTATTTTGAAGTATCTTCATTTTATTTTTGAACGTTATTCTGATAACATGACGATAGAGTTAATTTCTGTGAACTGTGAAATAATGCACAAGTTTAAAAGAAATGAGGTATTTTGTGAAGTATAGTTTAGACAGCTATCGTCGGCAAATACATTATTGATCCAATCGTATTGAATCCTTATCGATGATAATTGACAGCTGAACAATATGTAAAATGAAGTTGTGCCTGTTCTTGCAAACTTATACCCAATCCACCAAAGTCAACCGTACTGGCTGTAATTATGAGAGGGTATTTAAACAAAACCTTTGCTAATAAATGGACTGGATGAAGATGTTCTATGGAGTAGCTGCCTAGATTACCAGGCAGTACGTTGTTGCTAGAGTTCCTTTTTCTGTGGAGTTCTTTCAAGAATAAGGTATATGCAACAGTTACATAAAATTGATAACCTCCAAAAATAATATTAACAAAAGTAAGGGATATTGTCGCTTCAAGTTTTAGAGTATATTATTAGTTAAATAAATAATAATGTTCAAATAAAGCCTTCCTACAATCTCACAGCTTAATGCCTGTTATTCATTCAGTTAGATCACAAGTGTTATAGATTGCTAAAATCATGGAATTCATCATGGAATAGCTAATAAAATGAGAATTTACAGCGTGTTCCAATAAAATTAGCTTTTAAATATTTAAAATTTCGATTAAAGAATGTGCCTTTTAAACTAAATATCTTATCTTTTAAAATAATCCTTTTCGGAAAAATAATCAATATAGAAAAAACGAAAAAATATTTTTCGAATATGTAATTCTTTTATTTTTTTTTTTTTAATAGCTGTATAATTGCATGATATAAAGGGTCTTTCAATAAGGACGTTCGATTCTTAAACGTAAATAAAACAAGTTGTGGGAGATATCCACTCATTTTTTTTTATTTGAAAGAATGTTTTATGGCATTATGTATGGAAGATAACGTCGTTTAGATGTTCGCCAGCGACCCTAATACATTTCGAGCGTCCTTATTGAAAGACCCTTTTAATAACCCATAAGTGTCTGGTATAAATCAATACAATATATCCTTACCATTTTCATATAACCAAATGCGTGACCTATTGGATTATGAAAAGAAGCAATAGCTCTCAACTCTCTGGCCTCAGAAGGACTGTACCCTCTTTCGATAGTCGAACACGCCCATCTTGTTTTGTCCTAAAAATATGAATTTAGTATTTAGCAATAACGAGCGTGAATGCGTTTACCTTTTTGTGTATAACAATCGATCGCCCAAGGATACTTCGTGGACCAAACAGAGTGAGCAGTGTATCATTGTGTCCTGCTTTATAGATGGTGTGATTATCTAAGCCACCGAATTTTCCGCTGAGGTCACCCATTTCGTACTGATCGGGCGTTCCCTGGTAACCACGAGGCGAGGAGGTCGGATCAACGTTGAGCGGGTTCCAGTGACCGTAAACAGCTGTCTCTTGGCAGGGGAATTGGAGGTTTTCCTCCACGGGGGCCTAAAATAATTGAAATTAGTGCATGAAAGGACCCTGTACATTAGGGCGGAGTGAACTATTTAACTTTTGAAACTTAGTAACCCTGTATCCTTAAGATAAGCGGTTATACAGATAAGATACTATTACATGTTAGAATCAATGAAAAAAATTTGAGTTCCCAAAAATAATATCTTCGGCTGCCGAAATCATTTTAAATTTAAATTTTTTTTTATTTTAATTTTTTGTTACTATGTGCCAATAAATTAAATTTTGGACATTTATTAATTATTTAAAACAATTTTTAGTGCATCTGTATCATAAATAAGTAAACATATATTTATAATTACGGCGCCAGTGGTCATAAACAGTACTGTCTATTGCCTAAACCGACACTCGTCTTTGTCTCAGTCTTAAGGGCAAGTGCGTCGTACGTTGCACGTGATTTATATTTTAAGACACGCAGAGAAAGAATCAAAAGTCACGCTAATCTAACAAACAAATTTGGTAACCATATGCTAGAAGTGCAGGCAATTTATTTTGATCGGTGGAGGGACAAAACCTTGGTCCAAGAAAAAAAAAAGGAATAACTGCTATCAAAAAATTGTTATCGAAGAACATTATGCTTTAGTTTCTGAACCCAAATCAAAATATTTCGGACATGTAAATCTGGAAGTGCAAAAGCATCTGGAAGTTCAGATATATTGAAGAACACCGTTAATTGGCTACGTTAAACAAGCACCTCATACGAGAGAAGCACAAGGGTTCACGTGAATCAAGCACCCCGTACGTGAACGGCAAGGGGACTCACGTGAATCAAACACCTCATAAGTGAGAGGTAAGGGGACTCAAGTGAATGAAACACCCCATACGTGATAGGAAATTGCACTCACGTCAATAGAGCACCCCGCATGTGAAAGGCAAGGGGACTCATGTGAATCAAGCACCCGAAATAGACTAAATCTACGCAACGTCCACGTCGTTAGTTCTGGGTAATGCAAAAAACGATGATAACTAAAAAGAGAAATTACTAATTAAAAAGAGGACTACAGTAATAAGATAATATCAGTCCTGATAATAGTTCCAGTTAAACGAAGTTTTTTGTAGTCACTCTTTATTAGTATGCCAGGAGGAAGACCCAAACACAAATATAAATGACACAAAAGAGTGAAAACTTCTCATACATACTCGTAAATACAGTATTCCAGACTCAAACATTGACGATCATTTAAAGTGCTCTAGATGAAAATATAATGATTTTGAAGCTTCGTGGTCACTGAGATTTGATCGGCATCCTCAGAACTATAATACACTGAAATTTGAATGAAATTCAGCGAGGGCCACTTCCCATAAGAAATGTGCGGGATCGTTTGCGGTTTTCTTCTTAGTTTCCGATTAGATCCGACGTCAAGCATTATGTACACTGAGAGAATGATTTATTTATCGGTAATGGATTATGTTTATGACAAATAAATGCAGATTTTGGATATGGTAAACCAACAAATAAGTTTCTCCTATTACTGGAATAGGCTGGAACCATTGGTGTGAAGATAACACTGACTTAGTTTTCTACAAAACACCAAAACACTACACACTACACCCGACACGTGTTTCATCAATAAAGTTGACATCATCTAGAGATCATTTAAACCGATTAGTTTTAATCATCTTTAGATGATGCCAATACTGTTGGCGAAACGCGCGTCGAGTGTAGTATATAGTGTTTTGGTATTTTCTAGAAAACTAAGTCAGTGTTAAGTTTCTTCTAAACAAATAATTTTATTTATAGCATATTATCAAATCCTGATAAATGGAAATACAGCTTGTCGCAATTTCGCTGCTCACTATTGGGATCTCGGGAACTATAAGAACTATAAAGTCGGAGAAATTATATGAGTTTCGGTAAATCTTGTGCTGATGACAAATTCGTTAAGAATTCACAACTGACCAAAACCACATTTGAGAATTTTAAAAAAAAAACCAAATTTTTGTGATTTTTATTTTTGGTGGTAACTAAGTAATACTTCATCGGGCAGGTTCTAGATTTTTAAATTAAGGCACTTTTTGAAGACCAACATTTTGGTGTAACAGCGAGTCTTCTGAAGTATTTAGTTTTTGAGATACAATAGCAAACATTTGTGTTTCTTATAGCAACCATATTTGATTTTTCGATTTTTAATGTACTCTTAAAAAGAGTTTTCTAAAAACGTATCATAGGCCTGTTTTTAAGAGATTTGAGAAAAACTGTCCATTATTAAATAAACATAATAGGCTATGGAGAAACTGAATTTTTTTGTAAAGAGACAAATTAGTTTCTTATTCAGATGCGTTTCATATTTGAAACGTACCTAAAATGCTGTTTACTAATGGTAAATTGGACTGTTTTTGAGCTTTCATGAGCTTTAATAATTTTGCTAATTGTAAAATTATTCTTAACATTTTCAACATATTAAAAAAAAAGTCTTCGGTAGAAACTGTTGATATTTTAAAAGCCTAAGTTAGGGACATTTTAGGCGTTATAAATACCAACACACTTAGAAGGGTAGTTAGTTCAGTTAGGCGTAGATCCCAGAAACGTATGGAAAATAATGGAGGATACGTTTTTTTTTAAGAGAATAAGAGAGCAGTTTTCCACGAACATCGAAGAATAACAAGTTTCTCAATGCGCGATTCTGCGACCAAGGCGTATCATCGGGAGATGCAAGGTATTAAAGATACCTTGACGTATTCAACTGTGGAGGGCAATTTCATCCCTTCAAACAGTCCTACAGTAGAAATTGACAAACGCCATCTGTCTGTTAAATGACTTTACATTTCTAACACATATTACTTCATCCACCCAGGATTTCACTTTACACCACGTGTGGGAGTAATGATTTAAAAGAATTATTAACTGAGTATTAAATAGATGGCAATAATTCTTTTAAATAATCATTATCCCCTTACGTGGTGTCACGTGAAAACCTGCTTTCGACGAAGTAATCGCTAGAAATGTGAAGCAGCATATCTTCCCGTAAATTACATAGACACCACCAGGCATAGTCCGGTATACATGCACTGATGATAGGTACCTAATAAAGATGAAATCGTGATTGCAGTTCCGGGACAACCTGGTATAATTGTGACTTAATTAGATGGCAATAATTCTTTTAAAGTTTTACAGTAGTTCGAAAGAGTGTCTTTAATTGTATATTTTTCTACAAAATGTATTCGATTTTTAATAGCCATTGGAGACCATTATTATCAAGTTACTTACCATATGGACATGGTATCCGCTATTGTCAAGCAAGCCTTCCAAGGCCACTTCAATATCCGTAATATCATATTCAGTCTGTTGAAGAAACTCTATTTTTCCTTTGACGGAGGCTTGAGATCCATTAGGGAACCAGTCTTTTGCTACTGCCTTCCTTCTATAGACTCCTCCAATTCTGAAATATAAAGTCGTTAAAGTCAGTATTTTAGGGAGTATTAGTTTTATTAAATACCATCGTTAGGAATAACAGGAATATTCAACAATAAGTATTACAAATATGTTGCGCATTGCTTTCGGTGTATGAAACAATTTGAAACATGTAAAAGAGCAAATAGAAGAGTGAACACTTCCAGTCCAAGTTAATGGAATGTAACGGTTTTATAATGACTTTTTAATTACCCTAAATACTTTCAAATGCGTGTTTGTTCCTATTTAAATAATTGTTAAAAAGTGGTTATTATAATCAGTGCATGGATGAGATATTTTGAAAAGGTGATATTAAAGTCAATGCGTACATGTAAATAGAATTTGCAACATGTATCTAACTGCAAGTTTTAAAAAATAGTTTACGTATCCACGAAAACATAGATGATTATAAATGTAGACACCTAATTTTTTTCGTAAGTCTGATCGTAGTATTGTTTAAACTAATGTTTACCAATTATTAACATCACGTCTACTAACTTTGTATGCAAATAAAATTACTTTCGACTTATAGTGTATATTCAGATCTGAAATTCAGCGCGTACCAACAGAGATCAGCGCTTGGTCGCTTCGTATCTCTCTGAAGTCTGCAAGGCTATTGGTCAAAACGTCCATAAACTGCGGAGAGCATTCCTGTCAATTTTGGTATAGGTTCCCACTTTTAGAAGTGCACTGTTTTGTTTGAAATGCGTATTTTTAAATACCGTACCTTGCCGGATTAATGTGTTTTATATAAATTGTTTTCAGAGTATTTACTTATGGAATATCAAGGCTTGGATTTGGTAATATATTAAATTGGTTAATAAATATATTGAAGTCTCATCTCATTGCGGTACTTGCAACAAATGACATTTACGTGCTTCTGAGTACAGTTATTAAACCTCAGATTCGAATCGACTATACTTATCGAGTACTTAGAAAAGCATTTAATCAATTCCCTATTTATTATATGATTGGCTGTATGAATGTTTGCAAAATTTAACGAGAAAAAAATCTGGGCTTCAATGCAGAACGTCAAGGGCTCTAAAATGTATCTTTGGGGTACACCATTAATAAACGGATTATATGTGGGGAATATTTATTAGATTAGTGGGTAATATACATTCTTATATTTTTTAATTGAGACAGTTCACCATTGTAACTTTATAGAGTTTGTAATATAGAAAACAGAGCAGTTTTCGACCTAGACTCTACACATTGTCCTGTCTATTCATCTTAATCAAGAAATTATCTTCGGCGTGGCTTCACTTGCTACGGCAATCGATTAGACGCGTGATTTCCTCATAAAATAAGAGGCATGTTTGTCATATCGACATATAATCCATGTCTTTTAATTACATAGATTAAATGATAAATTGGACGCAAGGAAATTATCAGACCTAATCAAGCCGTCTCCACCATCGACTGAGTGAGAACCCCTCTGTCAGTTTTCACATTTACAAGTTAGTTACTTATAGAAAATGTAAGTAGTATACTTGTAATGAACTCAATTGAATGGTTAATTTTGTATTAACTCATAATTTACAATATGAGTTGCAAATTTTATAATATAAAGGCCACAAATAAAGTAGCATCTTCAAATTGATTTAATCAACTCCAGTGACAATGGATTTATTGATGATAATATTTTATAAAAATCACACGAGAACATAGAGAACATAGAGAGAAAATAATATAAAATTTCCAAGTCACATGAATTACTTTTTTGGAAATGATGTTATAAAGTAATTAACAGAGTTAACGATCGATAGAAAATCTGGCAGCTATTCGCTAGACAATAGTGATGCATACACATGAATAATTGTGGTTTTTCTTTTAAATATTTGATATGATCGATCACGTACTATTATTATATTCGAAATTGAAGTTAATTGGTTTTGATGATATCGTAATCACAGTTTATTTTCTTCATACTTAAGTAAACGCACCCAAGTGATATGCATTAATGCCAAATATTCTCGCTCTTCAGGTTTAATACGTGGTGTTCCACAGGGCTCTGTTGTGGGGCGTATATAATTTCTAATAGACAGCTGACATTCCAGTGCGTTAAGTACACCAAAATTCAAGTTTTTGCTGATGATGATGATGATACATGATTATTACATTCATTTAACCCTTCACTCAAGTCAAACTTATTGTGGAACATACCAGTCAGGATTTTAACTTAATACATAATTATGCTAAACAAAATAATTTAACATTGAATACCGCTAAATATTCGTATATTTGGTATTGTTCTAGAAATAAAAGGCGCTAATGCACAACATAGAGTTGAAAGTTGGTAGATTAGTATTAAGTACTAATACGTAGGTTGTATTAAGTACTTGTAGAATGGGCAAAAAACTGACATTTCATATTAACTTAAGATTCAGTATCATGTAACGCAGGTTTATGCACTTTTCGTATCTATACTTCTATTTTATAATCTCAATAAAACAAAAAATTATCCTGGGATACATGGATATCACCTGTAATTTATATAGGAAATTACCGTGCTTCAGATTGCCCTACCCATAATAAAAAATATGTTATACAAATACAGTGGACCCCCGGTAATCCGGCAAACGTTTTGCAGGTCAGTGTCGAACTATCGAATTTGTCGGATTATAGAGTATTGCCTAAGACTGGAATTTTTTACAAAAGAGTACCTTGTAACCCGACAAATCACAAAATTATGATCTTTCAAGCATTTTCTAACTTCTGGTGCGAAGCATTCATCAAACCATTTTTTGAAAAGGTCTTTTATCATCCACGCACTTTCTTGACCATAATAGTGTACAGGTAAATCAATGTTTTTGAATGCACGTGGTTTATTAGATTTTCCAACGACCACCATCTTTAGCGCGTGTGTACCCGCAGCATTAGCACATGGTAGTATGGTTACACGCTCTTTACTTACTTTTCGTCCAGGTACGGATTTTTCGTTATAGGAAACGAAAGTTTTGTTTGGTATCACATGCCAAAAAAGCCCTGATTCGTCTGCATTGTACACCTGTGACGGGTTAAGATTTAAATCTTTCACCTTTTGCAAAAATCTTAATTTAAATGGCTCTATGCAGGTGGCATCATTAGAAAGTTTCTCTCCTTTAATAGTCATTAAACGTATGCCATGACGACTTTTGAAACGTCCTAGCCATCCCTTGCTAGCCACAAAATCATCTTTTTTTATTATTTCCTTATAAAAAAACTTAGATTTCATGGCCAACATGGGTCCCGAAATGGGCGCATGTCTATTTCTTTCCTGAAGAAACCACATATACAAAGCTTCTTTCACTTCTCGATGTTCAGCTTTCTTGAGTGTCTGCCTCTTGCCTGGCCCACAGTCAGTAGTTGAAGTTTTTAATCTTCTTGTGATTTTTTTTAATGCCATAAATTGTAGATCGGCCTACGCCGTATTCACTTGCTAAACTACTGAAAGATTCATTACGATTTAAGCGGTCTAAAATATCACATTTTTCTTTAATTGTCAGTGTTTTGTGCTTTCGCTTCTGGGCTTGTGACGACATTATGTACTAGGTACGTATACGTAATACACAATGAACGCACGCTAGGCCGCACCGCTATCACATGTAGTCAAATTCAAACTAAGCAATCAGAATCAAAACAATACCTACGCGTCGAGCACAATAGTATTGGCGCGTACAAGTTGTAACCTGTTCAATCATGCATTATCTACATTAGCGAAGATTATCAAAAAAATATGTATTCAATAATAATAGATATGTCGGATTACAGGGGGCGCCGGATTAGCCGGGGGCCGGATTACCGGGGGTCCACTGTAGATGCATACGTACAAACGCATACATAGATGAGTTATTATATTGATAGATTATATAATGATATCAATTAATCTGTCACAGGCAGAGATATTCCTATTTTTATATCATATTTCCAAAGTATGCTAGAATTTACTTACATCGAGCAAGCTAACCGTTTTCCTCTTGCCTTCGGGCCATGATCGTCAAACAAGACGAAAGATTTTCCTAACACATTATGGTGGCCGGTGAGGGGTAAAAGTGGATCCGTCCACATTTTTCTGGATATTTTGTCGCTGTTGGCTATTTTTCCAGATATCTCGAGAGTGCCGTGACGCGCGGATAGGTCTCCAACTCTGCATAGTCCAATGTGGTCCATATTACATTTATCCGCTGGCGAAGCATCATCTACGTCAACCTAAAATTGTAATGAACTATTTTACTTCTGTGAACAATTATTTAAAAAAGTTGATATAAGCCTAGACGGATGTTTTTCATTTTATAATCACTTTTGGCGAAATAATTTTTAATGTTTCGGTATATGGTTGTACGAGGATAGGTCAATTATAAACCCGAATTTTGTTTAAATAAATTTATTGTCAAGGTAAGAACATTTTTGAATACGTCATATTTTTCTACATAGTTTCCTCTTTTATCAATACAATTTTCCTAACGATTGGAAGTTTTTAATGCCGTTATCGAAAAATGAAGTTAGTCGTGCCTCTAAGCAATTTTGCACAAACGCTTTCACGTCTTGGCCGTCATCAAAACGGCGTCCTACAAGCTCTTTGAGTGGCCCAAACATGTGATTCTCACATGGTGACAAATCCTGGTTAAAGGACGGACGTTTAAGTGTTTCCCAATGGATTCTTTCTAGTTTTTCTCGGGTCACAGCAGCTGCATGTGGCCGAGCGTTGTCGCCAAGAAGAATCACACTTCGGATAGGCGTATCTCGTCTTTTCCGCCGAATACCCAGTTCTGCTCCATCAAGGAGCTGGCAGTAGTAGGTGGCGTTAACTGTACGCCGCTCATGAAGGAAATCAATGAGCAGTACCCCTCTGCAATCCCAAAAAACAGTGGCAAGAACTTTGTTCGTAGAAGAACGAGTTTTGGATTTTCCATGTGGGTTTTTTCAGGATATGCCAAATTTGTTATGCATGTCACAGACTTGAGTCTTTGAAGAGGTTTTGTCGGCAAACTGTGCAGTCAATCGACACAAAATTTCAGCCGGTTTTACGCCCTTCCGCGTCAAAAATTTGGTAATAAAACAGACGTATGTATGTATATACATCTTGCTCAGGCATGATGCTACTGACAGTTAATCCGCCTTGGCGAGCCACGCCGATGAAGTCCCCTCCTCCTCACATCCCTACATAATATATATATATATATATATATATATATATATATATATATATATATATATATATATATATATATATATATATATATATATATATATATATATATATATATTATATATATTATCAAGACAGCGTGCCAGTCCCTTACCCAACGAGCGTTAAAATAAAAATTCCGGTTTACAGTTGACTAACCCTCGTAGATAAAAATTCTTTACCTGGTATGGATTAAATGTTCTGCCAGCACTTAGACACCTTCCTGTCCAACTGTAAAAATCCTTTCCTGGCGGATCTTTGTGGATGCCCCATCTGTGTTCTGCAGAATTATTCAATGCTGATCCATCAGCGTGCACCAGATACTCGATCATGATAGTGGTGTCGGCCCAAGGTTCGTCCTTCGCCTGTCTCATTAACAACCGTCCCACCGTAGGATATCTGAAGAGGACCTGGGCGGTGAAGATCTGTTTTTGATAGCGAAAATTAGATTCGTATAGGGTTACCCCTCCGCATATCCATGGCTCTGCTATGATATTTGATGTTGGGTACTGTGTATTTCTGAAAAGGTAATAGTATAATATGAGGTGTACCTGATTAGACCACGTGTCATCTGTTTATGGAATATTTAGTAAATGAGTACAACAAAAAGGATTGTTGATGGCATAGAAAGTGCGTAAAATAATATAATACATTAATATTATTATTATTATATTATATAGGTTTGGGCCTCATCAGCCACTGATCGCATAGGTAGTCCCTTGGCGATCCCCTCTTATCCGGGTCATTATCCAAAATTGCTATCCCATAAAAGGAGCAATTTAGGGACGTCCCCCGCCTTAAGTCTCGCCTCCTCTAGGATAACAGGGGTCCCTAATATAATATAGCTCTTCTCCTCCAGTGCGGGGCAGGTGTAAAGAAGATGAATCGAGGTTTCCTCGTCTTCTTTACAGTATCTGCAGGCCGGGCTATCAGTCAGCCTCAGCTTATGCTTATATGCATTCAGGCTACTATGGTGGCCCGTTATGATTCCCACCAGGGTTCTGGCTTTGTGCCTGTTCAATTTAATGAATTCTTGGGCCCATTTCTCAATCTCTGAGTATTCGATGAAGAGTTTGGTTATTCGACAGCCCGTTACTCCTCTCCATCTTTTATTGTGCTGGTCTCTTGCCCAGCCATTGATGCGGTCTCTGATCAGATTCCGACTTATTCCCACTGCAGGTTCTGATCCATAGAGGTTTTCCCTGGTCCCTAGTCTGGCAAGGTCATCTGCAATTAGATTTCTCTTAATGCCATTATGCCCAGGTATCCATAAGAGTTCCATCGGTCCCTTCCCTGCCAAGTGGTTCAATGCTTCATAGCAATTATAGACCAGCTTCGACTTTGTCGTTACTGAATTCAGGGCTGCCAACGCCGCCCTGCTATCCGAGCAGATACATACCTTCTCCTGGGTCCGATTTTGGTCGGCCCCCAGAAAACCGTATGTAATTCCAACTAGCTCGGCCTGGAGTGCGGTAGTATATTTGCCCAAGGGGAAGGTTTTACCTATCCCGTCGCGTCGCCTATACACTCCCGCACCCGCTCTGTTCCCACTCTTGGCTCCATCCGTGTACCAGATGTCTCCATTGAGCGGCAATCCAGCTCGACCCTCCATCCAGTCGGTCTTACTGGTGAGGGTGATCTTATATTTCTTGTCAAACAGGAAGGGGACACCCGTACTGTCAGAGGGCATCCATAGGAGTCCCTCCTCAGCCAGCCCTCTTGAGAGTCTATTCAAGTCCCTTACCTTCCTATTCAATATATACATTAATATACTAATTATTAATAATATAAACAAAGTTATAGGGATATTAAAGGAAATATTTCCTCACATGATCCTTATAATCTACAGTACTTTATTTCATTATTGTCTTAAGTTTTTAAATAAATTTTAATCATGATGTAAGTTTTTGTTCTTAAATTTGATATTACATGATTGTCATAGACTTAATAATTACTCTAGGTAAATACGAGGGCTAATCAAAAAAACATGGTGAACAAATTTTTATGGCAGAAACTGTTGACGCTACATCTGTGTGTAATAATGCGTTCGATTAGCCTGATCCTTTGAGATAGCCAGTGTCAAGTTTGGACAAGTTATAATTTATCAATTAGCTCCCAGAGTCGGAAGAGTGAGGACCTGTTTACCGTGTCTGTCGCGCATCATGGACTTCGCACTAACATTAAGTTTTGTTTTAAGTTGCTAAAAAGTGCCAAAAAATCTCATGAAATGTTGAAATCAGTGTATGGTGATAATGTGGTGACTCTGAAGACTATTTGCAAGTATGAGTGATTTGAAAGCGGAAACGAGTCGGTTGAGGACGAGCTATGGCCGAGACGTCCTTCGATTTCAAAAACAAACGAAAACATTACAATAGCGAAAAAAGTGATATGTTCAAACAGGCGATTGACTATTCGGGAGAACGATGTACGGAAAGGAGATTAGAAAAATGGGCCAATGGGCTTCCTCTTTCATCACGACAACACGCCGTGCCACACCTCGCTTCTTATCCATGACTTCTTGGTTGAAAAAAGATTCTTGTCTGCTCACATCCGCATTACTCTCTCGATATAGCACCATGCGACTTCTGGCTCTTTCCCATAATCAACACCATGCTAATAGGAAAACATTTTGACATCATTCCCGATATTGAGAGTACCACGACCGAGCAGCTGCAGGACCCTCCGAAAGAAGCCTTCCAGGAATGCTTCCAATCATAGAAACAACGTTGAAATAATTGCATCGCCAGTAAAGGACAGTACTTTGAAGGTAATTAGTTCAAATTTGAAGTAAGTTTATTACTTTGTTCATAATAAAATTATTCACCGTATTATTTATCAGACATCGTACGTCCAAACAATAGATAAATACCCCGGTGCGACGCTTATGAGAAAAAGCATTCCAGTAAATAAGATTATGAACTCTGAATATGAACTCTCCTCCAGTGGTTGTTTCGGTTGCTAAGAGTAGCGATAACATCATTGGGTTCAGAGTCGTTGGTAAGATTCGCGATAGGCGTAGAATATTTATTTCAATCAATACATTGTTATCATACAATCATACAATGTTATATGCATAACAATTCTAATAAATATATTAGTTGATCACTACATTGTTAAAAATTAAATATTCAGGAATTACATTTTAGATTACAAACTTTTTTGTTGCGTTAGCTGTACATAATAAAACTTGGTACTGTACTGTTAAAAGACGCGTTAGGTGAAACGAAAAATCTGTACTTCTTATTCGTTGGTTCTTTTACATTCTCACACAGTTTCAACAGTATCTAGAACTTTACCTTGTGAAATAAATACTACAATGTTCCAAATAGATAAAACTTAAGTCATTAGGCCTCGAATTACGCTTAGTTCCACCAATTTGTTTATGGGGATGTAGAATAGCAAAGTATATCAAAGAAGGGTGCTAAATAATAATATCAGCGATATTTCATACTGTAATACAATTTTAATTTATCATGAAATTATCTGAAATGGGTGTGTTAACAGAAATATCCTAAATAATCTATAAATACTTACTTATAAATGACCAAAGACCTATGTACTATAGAGTATCGTCCAATTAGAGGCAGGAATACATCCCAATAGGTACCATTAAGTTCTTGGCCTCCTTGTACCAGTATACTAGCGTTATTTCTACCCAACAATTTACCGGACAAGTCTCCTATAGCGTATTGGTCTTGAGTGCCAAATCCTAAGAAAAAGGATATAGTTAATAAGATCTACGAAGGAGTTTCGTGTCAATGAAAACAGGTTATCCTTTGTAGATGAGCTTATTATATTTAAACTTTCATTAAAACTAATCGTTTTATAATATAAAACTTTAACTTGTAAATTCAAACAATTATTATCAGACTAAAAATATATGCGACTAGAGCAGATACCAAGCGATTTATGACAAGGCAGGTAGAGTTATTGAGTGAGTCAGGAATGGCCAATAAAAGTGTTCCTAAACTTTTACTACGTGGTGCACTTTTCAATCACCAACAAAAAAAATAACAATATTCACATTTGATTTAATTTGTAATAAACTTCCGTATTCACGACTGTTCACCAACAGCTGCCGTTTGCCAGTGGAGGGCAAACAAAACATTCTACCCTTATAATACATCCAGTGAAATAACAGCACCATTATTCCACGGAATGCCGTTATTTACCTAACTTAAGTGAAATAATGAAATTAAATAGTTAGAAGACGTAATAGAGATTTACCGTTGGGAGGTGAACTACTCATGTCCTTCTTCAGGGGATTGTACACATACTTGGTGGTCAAACACGAATTTTCGTTCTGACCAACGGATCTGGCAGGCTTCATGGGAAGTTCGTGGATTTTATAACCGGCGACGGTTGAACTGTACACTATGCGGGTTTCAAGATCTCCCCTAGCTGTTGTGAGGTTAAAGTTGAGGAATGTTGGTTCGAATCGGGCATTTTGCGTCATCCTGATGTCTCCCTTTATCCCTCCTGACTGGATTATCACCCTGTAATTTGTAAGATTTGAAATTATTTTCAAGTAATGTGCGTGACCGGTGGACGTGATACAAATGGCGCTTAGTAGTTTGCTACCTTCAATTTATTTGTGATAGCAGTCACAAGGTCAAGTGCACGGCTCTAAAAGAATGTTTATATTTTTTATGTATTATATATCCTTGTGCGAAATTTGTACACCACTGGTTACTTAACAAACATAATCTATTTAAGGAGTGCATCTTACTATGTACATACATATATTATATAGATACTTCGATGACACCATTATGGCAGAATACTAAGGAGAAGATTTAAGAATAATGTTTATATAAAATTATTTTAAAATAGTAACTATATGAAGTATTCTTTATCTGTTCTTAATAGCATGAACAAAAAAGATAATACACCAAGACAGTTTAAGTCGTGATGGCAATATACTTCTAAAATTGAACCCATGAAAGGTACTATAATTAGAACAGCGCCAGCGGGTTACAAAAGAATCTGTCAAAAGCTGATTTGGTACAACATTGAAAATAAATAAAAGTGTCTTAGTAAAGGGGATTGCTGTATAAGTGATTTTCAAAGTCATAGATTTTTTAAGACTATTTTCTGCTAATTCTAAAAAATAAACTATCTGATAAGAAAGAAGATTGTGTGAAGAAGATTGTTTTGAAGAAGATGCCCTACATTTCTGAGAAAATGTAGGGCATAGGAATAAATGTAACATTGAAAAAAGAATTATTTTAGGAAATAGAAAGTTTTTTGTTCTATATAGTGAGTCCAAAAAGATATATATATATATATATATATATATATATATATATATATATATATATATATATATATATATATATATATATATATATATATATATATATATATATATATATAGGCTCCTAAACATTTCGGAAATCGTTTTTCCAGAATAACTCATTACTTTTAAATGGCATCATGGTAGCTCATTACATTATTTCAATAAAGCATTTTATTACATTTAATTTTTTTATTTTTATTTCAATGTTTAGGAGCCTATAACACAAATGTCATATGGCATAATGTCATAATTGTATTTTCTGATTATTTATTGAAGCAAAACAAAACATTTTTTTGGGGTGACGGCCGCATAGATGAAAAATAAAATTTGCTCATAAAAATGTTAGTCATTAATATTCTTATCTCAATATGCCGTAGTTGTATGCAAAATGACCTCCTGAATCCAAAAATGTAAAAATATACAGGGTATTCTATTTAAAAATCCAAAGTTGGCATCATTTCCGGCGAAACCGGTAGCGAGAGAAATAGATAAATCGGTAAAATTAATCCATATTTAGCCGTTATTTGACGTGTCCAAATTTGAGATTTATATCTTGAAAGACCAAGAAGATACAGGGGCGAGCGTCATCTCGTGGTCACCCTGTATATATATATATATATATATATATATATATATATATATATATATATATATATATAAACTGGTACTGTTTTTTTCGAGCCATATTTTTAAAAATTATGACGTCATTGATATTTTTTAACGAAGATCATCAAACATTTTTGACTGTAATTTTTTTTATGTACAATAAAATAAAATAAGGGATAGAATTTTTGTGAGTAAGATAATTTTTAATCAATAGGAAATAAAACACGTTATTGAAATTAAACACTCTTCAGTTTTTGATTTAAATTTCAATAATCATTACATATTCATTAAACTTGTTGAATTATTATTTAAAAAAATCCAGGTAACCATTTCCTTTTACTATGTATAAAGAAAGAAGAGGGATTTCAAATGGAGCAATAAAAAATGAGGCTTTTTCGTAAAAGAAAATATCAATGTCATCATAACATTTAAAAATACGACTCAAAAAAATTAAAGTACAGCTTTTAAAGTGGAATTTTATTTTTCGACATGTTTGAATGATTTTCAAAAAGAGAACTACCAATTTCATCGAATTTCTATATAACTTTTGGGACTCACAGTATACGTAAAATATATTTGAGTATAAAATGAACATAAATATACTCAAAAATCACTCAGAAATTACTTTGAATTGGTATGCATTGTACCTTTGTATTTCATGGCAATTCAGTAAACGAAGTAACATACGCATATCTTAATATCGATCGTTCATTACTTATTATCTATGAATTGGTAACATATTCATGTTACAGAAAGGTAACCAATTTCATTGAATACGTAGTTACATGTGACATCGTTACTACCGCACTAAAATTTCTTTTTTCAATAAAAATTATATCCCTTCTATATAAGAATATTTACTAGTAGATATCAATATGCTACTCAGTGGGGTACATTTATTACTTATTAACCTGGAATAGTATCAACAGGATGATCGGATAAGAAAATTCGTCTGAAACGCTAGATAGAACAAACGCAAGTAGTACTTTAATTATGAAATTTTGTTGCTGATTTTGTTGCTGATTTCTGCTATTCGTGAATAAAGTATTCCCTAAACTTGCACTAATAAGTGCATATATTTGTGTAGTGTGGATTAAGAAATGAAAATATAATAAAGTGTGTTCAGTTTCACATGCACTTATTTCTCCTTCTATTTCCACTACTCGCTCCCTTTCCCTCCTACTCCTTCCCCTTTACAGCTATCATATACGTCGCCCTCATTTCCTTCCCATTCCCCTCCATATTCTCCCAATCGTGCTCTCCCTCCATCTTTGCCTCCTTTCCGTTTTCTAAAGAAATATTGCTGATGTTACTTCAGTTGTCCTTAACTGTGTTATTAATATAAATTGCGCTTACCGGGCCTTGTGTTGTTATTTTTAAATATATTTTTCATGAAAATGGTACTGATTTATTAACGACTTTATTAAAAAAAAAGTGTAGTTTTCCCATTATTCGTCAAAAAATGTTACTCGATTCCTTAAAGAAAGGTAATTAATCTTAAACTTTATCATACGCATTCAAAATATGACTGATATATTCCTAGCCAAGATTCTGAAGTAAAATAATGAATGCTAATGGTGTTATTAGCATTGAAAGTAAAGCGTGTCTTTAGATTTTTTTTTTGTGAACTTTGTTATTTCAGTTCAGATTTACAGTTTCTTATCTATCAGTCTAAATAATTGTTCTCAACTGTATGCCTTAAAAATGTTAGTAGGTAGCATAAGGCGTAAGGAACACATGCTGAAATCACTCTGGCTCTCTCTGTATTATGTCCCATTTTCAAATTTCTAAATTTAATTTCAATATTTAATTTCTATCTTTAATAAAATCAAACGTATTACATTTTGTTTAATGTTATATCCTTACCTAGAATATATTGGATGGTCGTACGTGATTTTTGCACACCCCAGGAACACATCAGGGTGCTTACTTTCAGAGAGCACCACGTAAAGTCTTCTCTGAGGACCACCCAAATCGGGTAGGAGAGTAAGCATGTTGTCCCTGTATAAATGCTTATACTTGTACTTGTGATAATCCGTCGAAACTTTTATCTTTCCTAACCTCCCGTCGATGTCTCCGATACCTTTGCCCACGCCTTTATCGTCGGGATCGAAAATGAGTTGTAGCACGTCACAATTGTCGAGGTGTCTGTCATTGTCGGATTCCAGAACATCCGTCACGTATATTTTCCACTGATGCTCTGTAAATTCCTGGGACGTATCGAAATTTTCTTTATTATATACGTGATATAAATCAGTCGTAATTAACATGTCGCTATGATCGTCTTCGGATGAGAACCAGCTGAAATAAATGTTGCCAGCGATTGGGCTGGCAAATCTGGCCACGGCACTTTTTGCAATAGACTTGTCCACCATCGTAATGGAGGCGCATGTCTGTTGACCAGTCTCCATATTTCTCAACAGAATAGATTTTCCGAAGAGTCCTAGGGATCCGGTGATGCTCAGATCTTTAGTGGAATATTCGGTGGTCTGGTTTTCTGGTAGTAATAAATAGCCGAACGTGTTCTCGAAGTTAACGACCCGTTTTCCTAATTTTTCGCTGTCGCATCGGTTCTCCATATTGGTGTAATCCACGGGGAACTCAGTCACGTACCAGGACCATACTTGGTTGGGGTATTCCAGGGTCGGTTTCAAGTCTGTGGTTATTTTTATCTCGTCTTTGATTTTGGCGAAGGTGATGGTGCCATGTAGGCCATGTTCTGAGATGTAACTTCTTAATTCTAGCGAGGTAGCCAAACTAACTCCTGTAAAAGAAATACAGACATCTTAGAAACACTGGAGATTATTTTATTCACTACTTTATGTATGGTTTATTTCATATTTTAAAAATTAAAAAACCTCAAAACAATTGAATCAGTGAGATACGAGCACATAAATATTATACTGTCATTGTAACGCAAAACCAGTAACAAATAAAACCGTATTACTTAATAATATTAAGTAAGTAATTGTCTTCTTAGTATCGTTATACAGGGCGTTTTAAAATGAAGTAACAAAAATTATTCAAGTTAGTGGAAAGTCGAGAATAAGATTGAAGTAAAAACACGTTCCGGATCTTAAAAACAGTGGAGGCTGAAATTCATATTTAAATTTTTTTATATGAAATGGAGAATGCCGAAGACACGAAATTAAACATGAGCATCCAACTAATGTAAAAATATCTTGTCATTTTTTCCGTAATTTTCTCACATTAGGGAGACAGGAAAGGGATGAGAGTTATTAAAAAATTTATATTAGGAAGACTGATGTATTCCGTACCGTTTTTAGCTCTTGTAATTTTGATAGTTATCTATAGTGAAAAAAAAAAAAAAAGATACGTCGCTCTCTAAAGGGGCAACTTCGGAAAGTTGTGAAAAAGTATAACAGGCGGCTGTCATAACATGTTATTTATCATATTATTTATAAATCCATACTTTTGAATGTGTAAATGGTGTCGTACTTTAATATTGAGAAGTTTTTTGAATATAACAGTTTAGCAGAACTATACGACCTTTCGTATGTTGCTTTTCTCTTCTCTTGCAGGCACCTCTCCCTAAGAAGAAGAAGAAGAGGAGGAAGAAGATATAACTGTTAAACTATAAAGATAAAAAAAGACGCCCGTAGTTTTTAGTGCTTTCCAGGATATTTAGAGGTTGGTTTTGGATGACAACTCGAAAGTTTCTGAAAGTGTTCTCAACTGCCTTAATGCCTTAGAACAAAATACAACAACATCAAACTTGGCAGATATTAATTTTAAATTACGCTTGGTATAATATTCAATATACTTGCTGTAAATCTTCATTCACATTTTCAGTAGCATCCTGAACACTTTTAGGATATAATAAATAAAACAGTTGCATATTATCAGCAAATGCTTGGATGAAACAGTGCCTAGTAACATTAAATATATCGTTAGTATAACTGGTAAATAGTAATAGTCTCAAAGTTGATCCCTGGGGTACACTTCATGTTAAACAAGCAAATTCTGCACATATTTCATCAATGGCAATGGACCTTTGATCGTCTCCGACTTAATTGTGATTCAAACAATGTTATAGTCGTCATAAAACTATACTTTAAGGGTATCGAAGGGCTTAAAAAATATAGTGAAATTAGTACTGTTGCTGAACCACTATCAGAAGATCCAATTAAATAGTCAGTTCGCACATATGCTCAAGTATAGGCGCCCTTTGACACTGGAACCTATACACCATAGAGTATGACCCCTAATATTGGGCTCAGTACGCTACCCCGTACCACCATACGAATGACATTGTTACAGGTAGCTCTATAGAAGAATACGATAGGTTACCCATCCATGTTGTAAACGTTAATCAAAGTGCTGCACTTTTATTAGCTCTACGTCGAGCAACTGATTTGAATGCCCACCGTATTCTCAGCCTAAATATTATTTAGAAATTCCCTACTTCCAAATATGGAAAGAAATAGTATTCTTACTGTAGATAGTGCCTAATAATGATCATAACTTCTGAAGACATTTTTACATATCTGAAAAAAGACATCTAAAAAGAAAGTATAATTTAGGAACATTTTACAAAACTTTTAGGGACAATTAAAAGGAATAATTATTCAAATTATTGACGAGACTGTATTTGACCACATTTTTGTATTTTCAATGAAATTACAAGCTCGGGGTAGACATTTAAAGAGATTAAATCTGTGGAAAATATATCAATTCTAGTCAAGACTTTTGCAACAACTATTGACAACGTTGCTGAAAAGTATAGAGTAAATAAGTAAGTAACTAAGTAAGTGTATGTTATTTTACTGAAAACATATAATGTATGTCTTAGTGAAGAGCGTTTTGGTTTAGTGCAACGTATTCATGAAATATGTTTAACCAAATGGAATTTTCGTTCCAATTTATTTACTTTGTTATTGTACGATTATTAAAACTAGTTGTGTTTTAAACCGGAGGGGGACACAAAAATAACGTTCCATGTATATAGAATTTGTAACGATTAGTTCTGGTACTTAATAAAATCTTCATGTAGGAGAGTTAACCATGGGACTGTATAGTGATATTAAGTTTCACGATATTATCATTAGAGCATCTTATTCTAGCGAGCCACAACTAAGATAAACTAACAATCGATACGCTGCCGATGTCTGTTTCTATAGCAACGACATTACCACCGCACGTTACATAGGTAGACAACACTGCTTACGCGATCTTGTGGATCACGAAGTGCTTTAGGATTGCTGTTTTTATTTTTGCGGTAACCTGAAAATGAATATGCTACGAGACGAAAAATCCGGATAAGAATTACTGTAAACTGGATTGATAGTGACTCGGGGTTATTTGCGGACATGTGTATTAGAGGAAATAATCTATTTTGTAATGTGTATGAACAAATTATTAATTCGTAATGAAAAGCCATGCATCGTCTAGCAGTCATGATAATGATGGCACTAGATTTTTCTGTGACCTCACTTTAGCCTTTTTGTCAAGTGATAATCCGTTATATAATCTGAGGAACCCCACATCACTTCAGTTTTTAAAAATATATATGGACCGAAAACTCCCTAATACAACTACACCGAGAAACAGATATGCTGACCAGATATATAAGAACGTATGTGTATTTCAAAATATTCGCAACCACGTTGGGGAAAATTTTGTCTATATTATTATAAACTAAACAACTAGCGCATGGGTATGTTACGTGGCAAATTTTTTAATTGATGCGTTAAAGCTTAATAGTGCTAGTGACAGCCATTTAGTCGCTTCTAAGATATGAGACAGAACCAACCACGAAACACTTGTATAGGATGTCTCAGTTGGAACTATAGGATTTGCATTGAGCGCCATTTGTGTTTTATCAAAGATAGGGCGTCGATAATTAACGACTGACATTTATAAGCCATGCGACGTCAACATGCCGCGACTAACAGTTCAACAATGAATAGTTTGTGTATAACTGTGTCATGAAGGTGAGCGATCATTTACAGCTGCATTAAGAAAAATTCGCATAAAATCAGGACAAAATGAAGCGCCTGTAGAGTTAACAGTTCGTAACTTAAACAAGAAATTTCAAGAGACGGGTTCTGTTATTGATCAGGCAATACCAATACGTCTTCGTCGTGGTCGGCTATATGAAAATATTGCTGCAGTGAGAAAATATACGGGAGCATCCAAAAATCAGCATCACCTTCTTTCTTTTCTAACACACAATTAGTAAATGTACGACATTGTAATTGGACTTTTAACGCTTGTGCCAACTGAATTTTATGTGGTTGCAGATGCAGATCTTTCTTCAAAATGAGATGCGTGGTAACTTTTGACAGATTCACTTCACTTCACTTGCTGCGTAATATGCGGTGGCAGTGTCGTTGTGAAACGGACATCAGCAGACGCTCTATTTATCATTTATTGAATATAATCCGAAAGTTATAATATACAGTTACTGAGGAAGCCAATAATGCAAAATATTTTAATTTTTAATTTAAAATATTGCAACTGTTAAATAGTACGCCAGTTTGCCCACACAATTTGACTATCATTGTGACGTATTACGTCATCCGGGTGACGAATTCCGCATGTTATGAGTCCCTCCCTGACTTTTCGACGAATGTAGCAAAATTAATGAGTTATTATGAATTTCAATGAACTATGTAAATATACTACATTTAAAAATATTTATTTACTCATGTAGTTTATTAAAACGTTAAATATTGTTACATTCAACAACTACACTGAATTTTTACACACCTTGTTACTTTTGAATAATTGAAAGTGGATTAAATGAATTAGTGACGCAAATATGAAAGTTTCAAGCTACAGTCATCATAACAATCATTCAAGTATTATATTTTTCATTCAAGTATTCACTGTTGTCTGTTAAAAATCTAAAAAGTAAGCGTGGATAAATCGTTTATAAGATATTCACTTTAATGAATGAATGAATAATGAATTTAAATATTCTTTTTAAAATTCCTACTTGTTAAAATAATGAATTATACCAAACTTTATTAGAGTCGATTCGTCTAGGTATTCGTGTATTAAAAATTGTTGCTTTTCTCCGATTTTAGCTGTATTGCAACGAATGGTTTACCGAATAAGAAAATGTTGAAATAGTGACGAGACAAGCATTATATTAAGTTTATCTGACATCGTTGGCGTTCTAGACACCACAAGTAAATTTACATAATTCTTGTAGCAGCCGATTTTGCATCGTACACGGAATTCCTTGTGACGTCCGTACTGACTTAAGGTATTTCCGAAGCATATGTAATGGTATGTATTTACAACACCTCGTCGGTCTGGAAGAAGACTATGATAGCTCAAATAAGTTCAATATTCAAGAAAGTGACTTGAAGTTTTAAAAAAATTTAACTATTTTTTCAAAGATGGCAAAAGGCAGCAGTCTGAAATTTTTACCTCATAACCTTAGTACCTTTGGTAACAATCCCCTATTATTTTACTCTGTTTAATCCTCAGCGATAACCATACTTCTACGAGTTTCCTCTTCCCATTTTGAGTTTCAGTTTTCTAAAAATGTATTTAGGATCTACAGTTTCTTTGATTTATAATTTTGTAAAAGCAAATAAAAATTTTCATCGTGATTTAAAATGGGCTATTAAAAGATTTTCGTAGTGTCAATAAAATAAAATAGAACTTTTGAAATATTAGAAATAACATAGGACTAATTTTTAACACTCAATTTACAGTTCACAATTTTTTCCACTCAGTTTTTTTTCCTTAAATTTTTATAATATTGTATGATTTTTTGCTGCTGCGTCAATGACTCGAGCTGTGGAAATATGCATGAAATGAGAATTTAGAAAAATTTAAATACGTAAATAAAACTTTTACAATACCATAAAATTCTTTATAATATTGAGACGACTGCCATTTTTCTCATCGTAAAAAGTGTAGGCAAACTCTTTTTCTTCCTTTCAGAGTAATGCCTACTTTCTTTTTGTAAACTTTTTTTAATGCAATAACACGAACCTTCTCCGTGAACAGACTGTAAACAACTAATATGACATTGTCTTCTCCAAAAGACGCAAAAGAAAAATATACTCGTAATGCAATAGTGTCGTCGAGAGCTCCCTAGCAGCAGTCAGTTGAATTTCGCTTGTGAGAGTCTCTTCCATAAACTTAGGACCTATTTTGAGTTATTTTATGGATAAAAATGAAAGCGGCTTTTTTAAAGTATCATAGTTTGGACCTATTGAAGAGAAAGTTGAAGTTTTGACATTTAATTTATTTGGATAGTACGTATTGAGATATTTTTTTTTTTCAATATATATCCTGAAGTTAGTGCTTAATACAGAGAGATCCAGACTTGAAGGTAAATAACACCTGAACAGAAAATACACCAAATGAAAATACATTTTAAAACAGACACTAAGTTCGTAACAATAGAGGTGCATGCATTTATTGAAAAATATATCTCTGACAAATTCACGTAGTTTTCCATGTGCAAGTTTTTCAAAAATTAAAGTATCTGCGGTTTACGTAGGAATATTTTTTGGAAGTGGGAGGTTTATTGATCCATAATGATTTTATCTGCCACAATAGTTGTCAATTAGGTGGCTAAAAGAAAACATGTCTTTTGAAAATTTATTGGTGTTCTAAGCCCGTACACTGTCATTGTTCAAAAGTAATTTAAATATTGCTGATCTTTTGAATAAAATTTTGAAAATTATCTGCTATTACCATTGGTTTACAGATAATCCTCGCATGTTAGGAGAATATTGTTTACCCCTATTAACATTGCAGTGGTATAAAATCACAGAATCACGATACCATAAATGCTAAACAAGGTTATGATGAATTCTATATATTCTAGAATATTGTATGATGATGAATTGCAAGGTTTTTCAACAAGATGGTGCAACAATTCTCCCTGCAGTGAAATATTATCAAACTCTGCAAATAGAGGTTAGTAGGCATTTGTGCTAGATGCTAGGTGTACTAGTCATTTCATCGCTATTTGCCAAATAAAAAACGTTCTTATTTTGCCGATAAATGGAACAGTATAGTAGTTTAATTAGTCTCTTACGTAATCTGTTGTATTTCATCGTAAAAACATTTATTAGAAAGGAAAATATCCTTAATATTTCACACTGATGAAAAAACAGTATGAATAAACAACATTTAATATCTAACACTTCCCATATTTCAGTATTGTCTAAAAATGTTATGAGTGATAACTGAGACACAAAATGATCCGCAGAACAATATTCTAACCTGAGCATAAAAAAGAATGATGAACTAATATAAATATGTCTGAATAGTCATACGAACAGAGTATTGTAAATCCGTTTACAAACCGCCCGTTTTAAAACCTTAAAACGGACTTTTCCGCACGTAGAACATCTCTATCTCGAAATTGAATGGCCGAGAAAAAATAAACCACCAATAAATGCAGAATATGTGTCTTATGCGACAGTTTTACTTTTTCCAAATAATTCACCCTCGTGCTTTCTCATGACCCATGAACAGGATGGGGTGTGTCCTATTCACCTCAAAGTCAATAGATGTCGTCTGGTAGACGTCCCTAACCAGAATCAGTCGAAATCCGATCGATCCGACACGATTTAATTGAGTGAACGTGCTAACAAACAAATTTCTCAAATAGTCCACCATTGTGCTTTCTGATGACCCATGAACATGGTAGAGTGTGTTCTATTCAGGTGTTGTTTAGGAGACGTTCCGGATCAGAATTAGTCAAAACTCGATCGATCCGACACGATTTCGTTGAGTTATCGTATTAACAAAACAAATTTCTCAAATAGACCACCATCGTGCTTTCTCATGACCCATGGACAGCGTGGGGTGTGTCCTATCTACCTAAAAATCAATAGGTGTCGTCTGGGAGACTCCGACCGGAATTACCGGAATTACCGGGAGACGTCTCCGATCAGAATTAGTCAAAACAAAACGTGCTAACAAAAGAAATTTTGCAACTAGACCCAAGGGAGGGGGTGGTGTGTGCTATCTACCTCAAATTCAATAGGTGTCGTCTGGGCGATGTCCCCGATTAGAGTCAGTCAGAACCCGATCGATCCGACACGATTTAGTTGTTATCGTGCTAACAAGAATAAATGCCGACGACAACGACGACAACGACGACAACGACGACACACACAATTTTTAAAAACCATTTTTTTTTTTGGTTTTTAGGCCGAATTAACTTTTTCTTTACACGATTACATTACTTTTCCGCATATAGTGGAGTGCGGAAATGTAAAAAATATTGATACTTCATATAGTTTTCTATACTGACGGTCTTGTGGTATTGTTGATGAAACAGTCAAAGAAACTCAGTAGTTTGTTGTTTAATGTATTCAATGATGTCTTTATATTTAGCTGTAGTCTTGGCCATGCACTTTTTTCTATTTCATCCAAAGCAAACTGCAATTCCAAACAGTTCCTTGGATAATTTATATTATATAGAACGGTTTATAAAAGCCCAAACTAGATTCGTTCTCAAAGTCATTTGTAAGAATAATAACAGAGGACCCAACACTGAGCCTCGAGGGACCCCGGATGTTGAAATCAATTCCTCATCAATTTTTAATACCTAATTGAGAACAAACAATAGACTGTCTTAAAAATGATATTTTTGCAGGTTTTATAAGGATATACCATGGGTAATCCTTCTAATTTATTTTACAAGAATATTGAGCTATTTAGCTCCTGCGCATTTGTAACTTCGTTTATACAAATATCATCAATACAGTTCACTATAAAAAAAATAAAGCGTTTCAGTAATATCGCAAACGCTGATGCATAGCTCGAACCGTAATCTGGTTATGGTAATCATAATCTCAATGCTTTTGTAAAATCATTGTGAATGATTCCCACGGAAAAATTAGCGATTAGGGGAAAATTGAATAATAATAATAATCGATTTCATTTATGAGTAATTGTATATAAATAAATTATGAACAGTTTTCTGTTACTAGGTTTCAGTCTAGCTAAAGGCTATTCAACTTAACCTTACATGTATAAATTTATAGTAAATATAAAATAAAATAAATTGATAAGTAAGTAATGTACAGTGCTTAAAACAGAAAATAGTATGGTATACCGCACAGTACAGAGCGAAGTAAATGCACTTATAAAAGATAAAAATAAACAAATTTTAAGTAAAGAAGAGAATATATAAGTTGTTAAATTTAATGAAAAGCATTTCCTTTAAAAATATTTATACAAATATTCCCTTGTTGACTTATAAAGAATAGTTTTTTTTTTCGAAACCTATGTATTTACTGGAAGAGATTCTGGATAATTATTTAGACTACTGAATGATCGCCGAAACAAAGAGGTACAATAACGTGGAAGAGAAAAATTGGAAATCGAATATTTCATGTGGATCATATAGATTACACTTAAACGTATTCCGGGGCGGTAAGATCGCGAGGAAGTTTGAAGTAAATTGTGCACAAACTCTCATATTATCTCTGTATAGATGATGCACTTTAAGCCAGTTAAGTTCATTATTTTTTTTATGAGATATGGTAGTATATTTTTAACCTGTAAAGAAATCTACAATCGTCGTTTTGTGTAATTTTCTAAACAGAAAAAGTAAACAATATTGCAATAATTTGGTAGGTATAGAAAGTACTAACGTTTCAACTACTTTTTTCTGAATTAAAGATTCATAATAGTCGCATTGATATACAAGAACTATAATGTAACATAACATTTCTTTATTAAATTATAAATGTGATCTTTTGCACGTAACTCTGAATCTATTTATCGAACGTAGGTCCTTTACTTCTTCTACAATGGTCACAAATGTCCATCTATATTAACTTTTACATGCTAACATAAAGTCTAACTGACTAGTGATAGAAGCAAATTACCATATATTTATTAGTAATCAATATAAGATTGTCTTTTGCTTAATATACTGATATTGCTTTTAGATCCGAATTTATATTTTGTCATGCAGATAAAAGTTCATTTAGTGAAAATCACAGTCAATTGTGAGTGTCTGCATAACATTGCACATTATAAAAAGTCACAGTTTTGATAATTGCAGCAGTGTAAATCATGAACAAATGGGACCCACTACCGAACCTTGTGGTATACCAGATGTTATTGAACACTTTTTTTTAGAGATGTAACTGTTAAAGTTACTATTTGATAACGGTTAATTAAATAACAAATAAAGAAACAAATTGTTATGTTGTCAAAACCAAAATACTGCAATTTAGTACATACATAAAAATGAATGATCAACAGGTTGACAACAAAAATATTGGAGGAAGGTAGTAGTAAGTTTGCCATTAAAGAATGCATGCTGGTAGTCAATAATGCTGTTTCTAACGAAGGAAATGTAATTAGATTCATACAGTACAGGAATTCAAACATTTTCGAAAATATTATTGTTGACTCAAAATTCCAAATTTTTGTTGTTTTTTTTTCTTCAAAAGTCGGAAACATTTTTGAGATTACTCAAGTTTTTAGACAAATATTTAATTTAATAGACAATAGTGTACAAAATAGTAGGTAGAGCAATAAGTGCATAGGCAGAATGTATTAAAATAAACAAGTAACCCATATGTTTCCAATATTAAATAAGTATTATATGATGTAAGACAATTTAAAGAAGTAATTTTTTCGTTATTTAAGCTAGAGGAAAGTATTGGCTGTTTTATTTTAATTGTAGATAAATAATTTGTACAGCAATCTATTTGATACTCTTCTTTAGTGAAATTCATATATATGCTATGTATTTTCAAATAATTTTAAACATTGTCTAAATTATCAATTTTAAATAGAACATGAAATTATAATATACAGCAAGACAAAATCACAAAACTACATATAGATACATATAAAATACAGATACTGCAGCTCTAGATTTCGCAATACCTACATACATAAGACCTTCAAACAGTATATCCTGCTCTTTCGAGGACATTCTTCAAAGCAAAAAAAATGTTATGTGAACACACATCTATCATAAAGTAGTACAATAAATATTTATTATTTATTTGTTATGTAGCCACAACTGGGGCAGAAACCGAGTCGTCCTTCATCAATATTTATTTTTGCTTAAAAAAATATACAATATGTTGCAGGTAAATTTAAAAGTAAACAGGAAGAACAAAAAGTAAGTAAAAATCGAAAGTCTCACCTGATAATAGGATTGAGCAAACTAGGACACAGTTGAAAAGCATGTTTACTTGATTTAATTGACGAAATGTTTTGGTTTTTCATCACTTTGGTATGACATTTTGAGATCAGCGTTCACGCGTTCACGTTGTGCGACTGTTTACTGATTCGACAAGACTTCTACCATGCACTACCAGAGGCGATTTCGATGGCGCTCGTAACTAGAAAGCGGGATTTTGCTAATGTTTCATGGACAATATCTACTGCCAACGGTTCTTACCTGTGTGAGTCAATGAGTGGTTTACCTGTCGAGTAGACAGAGATCGAAAGTTGTTCTTGCAGTACCGTATTCGATGGTTTTTATGGTAGTTTTGACAAGAGTTGCGTAAGACGTTGGATGTTTTCAGGAGTTAATTAACATTGCAGTACCAGAAGTAATATATAGGGCAGCAAAATAAAATAAAATATATATCTGATGCAATATAGTAGAGGAGGTGCTTCCATTTGCATAGGGTAAATCAGGCAAACGTGCCCCAGGCGATAAAGTGCCCCACTCGCGACACTAACAGATGCATTTTGAATTTGGCGCTAATTTGATCCGAATGGATCAGTGACACAAGTATGGGTGCGATGTAACAACACAATGCCGGTTTTTATTTGTTTTAAGTGAAAAAAGTGATTAAAAGGTGTATACGACAGTGTGAATTTATTTTGTATCTATTTGTCATGTGTGATGTGTTACGTCAAGTTAATGTTTTGGCTTCATATTTTTTACATTTTTAAAGATTAAATATAAATATAACCTCTTCTTCTTTTTCTTCTAAAGAAAAAAAGAAGTCGAAAGAGAAAAAGTTTATTACTGTACCATCAAAACGTAAGAGGGATTTTTCAAAAGCGTCTTCTTCATCAGAAAGTGAAAAAGAGTTACAGCTCAGCGAATCTAGTGAAGAATATTCCGATGGAAACAACAACAAAACTTGTGTAGAATGTCACGAG
Organism: Rosalia funebris; assembly: GCA_037954035.1. NCBI lineage: Eukaryota > Metazoa > Arthropoda > Insecta > Coleoptera > Cerambycidae > Rosalia > Rosalia funebris. The sequence continues at coordinate 1,874,985 of JAZFAV010000039.1, forward strand.
TCTTAGTACCATATAAAGAAGAAAAGTGACTGGATTCAAAGTTTCCAGTATTCTGGCTGGTTACATGAAGATTGCACAAACTTTTCAGAGAATTGCAACAATTGCGGTGGCAAAAATAAAGAAAAAGGAAAAAAGACCAAAAAAGTGAGAGGCTTTACTGGGGCACATAAGACTGATGTATCCATAAAATATTCCCCACCCTAGATTTCAAGAAATTGTTAATCTCAGCTATCTTAATTACATTTTAGAAGATTTTTCTAGTTTTAGTTATGCAAATTGAGTCAGAAGTTAAGACTAATTACTTTAATAAACGCGTTCTAAATAATACCGTTTCTTATTTTAATTCTTTGAATGGTGGGGCACGATTGCCAGATTTACCCTATATATGTGTACAAAGTGCGATCCTTGGGAGTTACCCACATGCTATGAAAAGAACAAAATTGTTCAGAGATGCTACTATATTGTCATGTAATTCACAGACCTCAGCCCAAAAATGAAACTTTGAGAATTTTATAGACGTTATCTATCAGATGATCCCAAATACAAAACTCAACCGGACTAAGGTCGAAGGAATATGGTGGCTAATTATACTGTTACTGACAAATTTAGGGTACCTTAACGCTATTATATTGTCATAAAAATCGCCATCCAATAGCCTTTAAACGGAAGCTGAACAATACTCTTTCTTGCATAGAAAATAGCGCCTTAGTTATTATTAAATTTGATTTGTTTCAAAAATTGTATAGAATCTCAGTGTCAAAACGATATATTCTTCGTGATGGATGTTATATTTAGTGCAAGTAAGTGCTCTGTGGCGATGCGATATCACTGCTATACCTAAATTTACTAGCTTATCATAGTCTATACATTATCATGCTATATATAGGGTGTTGTAATAAGAGCGTAAAGTTTTAATTTTGCGCTGTTTTGTCTGTTATGATTCGAAGGATTCAATAATTATAACAGGCCCATAAGAGATAGCAGTTAGTAAACATGTAGTGCCATATGACACAACAACGCGTCCTTATTGTTAAACGTTACTATCAAAATGGTGAAAGTTTGGTTGCTTCGATTCATAAAGTACGTCCAATTTTCGGTAAAAAAAATATTCCAGATTTATCAACTGTGAAAAGAATAATTGAAAAATTCGAAAGTACTGATTCAGTGTTATTGATGTGAAACACATAACGAGAGCTCGTAGTGGTCGTTCAGAACAAAACATCACGACAGTTCGTAAGAGTGTGGCCGAGAGTCCAGGAACCTCTATTCGCCATCGCGCACAAGAACTGGACATTTCAGCAGTCACTCTTCACCGTATTTTCTCTAAAGATTTACTTCTCCATGCTTATAAAATCCAATTAACTCAACAACTTCTGCCGACAGACCATCCACAGCGAAGAGAGTTGATCAATTGGATTATTGAACAACAAGAAGTGAATGCCGATTTTGTGAGTACGAGGCCCATTTTCACCTTGATGGTTCATTAATAGGCAAAGTTGCCGCATTTAGGGCTCAGAGAATCCACGAATGATTCCCGAGAAGCGGAATACATCCTCAATGTATCACTGTTTGATGTGCATTGCGGTCTGAAGGAATCATTGGACCATTCTTCTTATAAAATGAGACGGTAATGCATGGACGATAAATGGCGAACGTTATCGTGACATGATAACCCAGTTCTTTGTGCCTCAATTGGAAGATATTGCTCTTGAAGACATGTCACTTTAGCATAACATGACGGTGCCACTTGCCATACCACAAGTGAAACGTTGACGGTTTTGCACGAATATCTTCCAGGTCGTGTCATCTTTCGTTTTGGCGACCAGACTTTGCCGCCACGATCTTGCACCCTAACACCTATGGACTTTTTGTGTGGGGTTTTCTGAAGTGTCAGATTTACGCCAACAAGCTCACGATCACCCAAGCATTGAAGGCTGAAATTGAGCGCTGTATTAACCGTGGCGGAGATTTACCGAATATGTTGTTCCATATATAATTCTCAAATATCTACATTATAAATCAATAAATATTTCAATACTTTTCTATAGAAAACTATGTATTATTTAAAATTTACATCGTGGGTTCTTATTGTAACACCTATTAATAATATCATAAGGCTGTTTATTATAATACTACAATAAATATACCATACATTATAGGATTATATAGTACTATAGTATAATTGAATTTATTATAGCACCAGTACTATAATGAGACAAATGTGTATATTAACTTGAAATTTTATTCAAATTAAAGTATTTATTATAGATATTAAAATGCACGTATTGCAGTTTGTTACGTTAATAGTAGATGTTGATCTTAAACTGATTCATTCACTTTGTATTTGAACATACATGTTACGAATGTCTCCAAGAACTGCTCATGACTCATAAGCAATTCTGAAAATATAGCTTTGAGTTAGGGTATTAGTTTCCAAGCTCTGTCTCGTTTCACTCTGGATACGTGAGGACCAGATTCTGCCAAAAATTAAGCAATGCCCGACATATTCTTCTGGGTGTACTAGACTTAAAACCGGAATCCGGGCCCGCACTTCAACAACCTCTGTGTGGTACAACAGGGGAATGTTGTGCGGTTACCAGGACCGGGGGATTGCCTTAATTGGCCGGCCTGCGAGGAGGAAACCTCTATAACAAACCGACAGCGAAGTCGTTAAAACCTGTGGGGCACCTGGCGCACCCCACAGTATGTAGCCTTACTCCCAGGATGGGCGTCACCTGGGAGTTGACCTTTAGTTCGTCCCATACTCGTGGGAATAGTCATGGAGTTTGATACAAAAAATGGAAGGAAAACCAGTAAGAAGGAAGAGACAAGGAAGGAGGGGGAGAAGCAGATAACCAAGGATAGAGAATCAGCGGCAACAGACAGCAGAACATCGTTGTCAGGGGCCGAATTGATTAAAAAGAGTATCCGGAGGTCCCCGGGTAGGCAAAAAGCCATTCGTGGGCAAGCAGCCCCCCACGAAACATGCTGACTCTGGACCTCACCTGGGATGAGGAACAGGGAAGATCGACCAAGAGAAAAAGGGGAGAGGATAATAGGGAATCATCTCAGGGGGGGGGGGGGGGATGGAGGCGCTCCGAGGGCGACAAACCGGAATCTCTTTATTATTAGAGGGATTATTAAGAAGGTAGACAGGTGCACAAGAGATCTTAGCATCCTGATAAGGAATAATACAAATACTAAAAGAGAGATAAAGGATATGGTAGCGAAACTGCGTAGTCTCGCTAGCCAACTTATGACAGATGAGCTGCAGTCTACCCTGAATGGACCAATGACCAGGGGTGAAACAGAGGATAAAGGAAAGGACAAGGATGGAGAAGGAAAGAGAAACATTGGGGTGGGACACAATCGCCCGCAAACGGCGGAGGTGGGAACCCAGACAACGGGCGTATCAAAAGAAGTGGGAAAAATAAGAAGATCACTGAAAGATGTTAAAACTTCGGAAAACCTGGACGAGTTAATCCAACGGAGATGGCCGGAAGAGGCATTTAAGAAGGTATCTGGGGCTAGGGCAAAGGTAACACAGCTCCCCGCAGAATGGGATTTAGTATGCGGTGAAGTGCCCGAGCAACGGTTAGACGAGGGGACGCCTAAATCAATATGGGATAGGTATTTTGAGGGAGCCGAGCTGGGTAGCCAGGGGGTACCGATGGGGGGACTGGCGTATGTGCGATATGATACCGCCAGACCGTCAAAGACAGGGAACGAGGAGGTAACTATGAGCAAATATGCGTATTACCTAATTGTGGTAGAATCCTGGGATAAGCTCTGCCAGGTCAGAGACCTGCTGAGTAGTCTACGCAACCTGAAAGACCCATGTAAAAGGCAGGGCAGAAAGAGGCTGGCCTTTCCTCCACCATGGTGGAGCTGGTCATCCACCCCCCGAGTAATGAGGGAAAACCGGGATAGAAACGACTCCGAGAGGTTAACCTGGAGTCAGACAATAGGGAAGCTGAATGGACCACGGTAGTCCGGAGGGGGCTAAAAAAGACTATAACTCGGAAAGATGACGAAATCCAGCCAGAAAGGAGCGAGAGGACGGGAGGTGGCAAACCGGCGGCAGTTCTCATTAAGGAGCTTGGCGGCCTTAGTTTTGTTGAAACCCTGAAAAGAATCAGAATGGGTGTAGATCCAATAGTTACGTCAATGTAATTATTGCCGTATCGTATGTAAAAGAATGCGCTCTTTCACATTCCGTAATAAAAAAGGGAGATTGCCATTAAAAAATATTAATAACATCATACTTTTTAGACGAATTACCCTATATGTATCAATTATATTTTAAAAAATGCGCAACTAAAAATAAAATTTGACGGGTCCGAGAGTTTCTCCCAAAAGTTATTCCTTAAATGTTTTACAAATTTATTCCGTACTTTATGGAAGCACTGTATATATTGAAATACTGTTTTCATCTTCATTATTCTAACTACCTAGTCTTCATTTTAAGATTCTAATACTAATCTACTTCTTTTTCAATAGTAATTAAATACTTTTAAGTATGTATCTGAAATATTAACTGCATTTGTATCATTTTCTTTCATCTTCATATAAGTATAACTATCATCATTTAAACATCATTTTAATATTCTAACACGACAGCTACTGCCATTTCAGTAGTAATTAAATGCTTTTAAATACCTGATTATGCTACGAAAATTAACAACTTGAACACACAAATAAATTATAATATAATGCTATAGGCAAAATTTTATTTATTATAAATATTAATAACCTAACATTTTGTTACATATATTAACTACAGATGCCACTTTTTTTCAGAAATATAGAAGCAGTTTGCGTAAATTCTAGTTTTAAACACTGTCATTTTGTTTGTTATAATAATTAGTAACTGATTGTAAGTAAGGCGAAATGTCTTACAAACATCTCATTGGTTTGATACCACCTAAGCTTTAGTGAAAATGTCATTCACAACACACTCCATTGGTCAGATTTAAGGGTACCAAAATATTGCCCAGTGACGCCGGAATTACATTTGAACCATGACATTAGAAAAAATTATAACCACCATTTATTGTATTAAAGGAAGAGAAATCAGATTCCTATTCCTGACGACTTGTGCTATTACCCCGATAAATATATCCCGCACTTGAATATTCACCTTGTATAACAGGTAAGTACTGTTATATATTAAATATTAGTTATGTTGCATTACATTTATAAAATCGATTTAGTATAAACATTGAACAGTAAAATAAATGTAAGTACGGATCTAGAAAGGACCCTATCCGAACCTGAGAACGCTCATAGAAAGGTAGTAATTTTACAAATATTTTTGCGGCGTCTGTGTGAGTTCCACTCATGGATTAAGCACTCTTCTGCCCTTTATAATTTGCTAGTAGACCGGAAAACATTCCTTCGCTAATGCCCTTTTTGACAAGAAAAATGCAGTGAATACCAACGTTTCGACATATAGCGGTCTCGGATGGTATTTTCAGCAGCTGTCTCAGAATCGAAGAAAAAAATGTTATTGTGTATTGACAATAAACGGAGGTATTTGTAACTGTATACTCTGATGTGTTTAATATTCCCCGCACATTTTGTATTCGATAATATGTTCATATAGTGTTTGATATTCGATGGCGTTTCGTCACGTAATTTTTTAATATAGATATTTTATTTTTCACGTTCTTGGTGATGTTCGTGTTCTATTCTTTAGAGCTGGTTGATAAGTTCGGAATATTTAATTATGTAGTTTTACGGAAAATATAACGATTATTGAATATATAGATTTATGGATACGAAAAAATCATCAGTACCATTAAATGATAAAAAAATAGTTTGGTTCAGTAGAATGTTTGAGATTAAAAGAAAAACTCCATCATGTAAATTCTGAATTATTAGGGTTAAAAGTTACAAAACTTATTATATATGTATTTTTAAAAGTTATTATATATGTATAAACCCAATTACAAAAGAGGAGAGGAAATAATAAGTTCAAACTAATTTAACAGTTTTAATTTTGAAGTTCATTTGGATCATTAGATAATAAAGGCACACTTATTATCTAAATAGTAGTGGATATCTAGAATAACACCTAGATACCAATCTATCTATCTATCTGGATATCTAGATACCAATAACTGGTATAACACCAGTGTAATTGGTAAAATTCTACACCACCCTAATTGTGAACTTTTATACATTTTATACATGTTAGCTTCTTCAGAAGGTTTCCAAAGATTGGAAACCTTCTGGTCTTTTAAAACCTTCTGAAGATGCTGACAGTATGATGAGAGCGAAACGTCAAGACTAGTACATCTAGTTTTTATTTTAACATTTTAATACCACATCTACTTACTTTTCGGCAGTAATAAATTGTTTCTATATCTAACTAAAGTTATGAAAATTTTCAACTTGAATCAACTTCAATGAAATAAATTAGAATATTATATTTTAATTTATTTATATCTGTGTTCAATTCTACCATACGTCCTGGACATGATATAAGTTTTCCTCTTTTCGTGTGAATAAAAGTCGGTTATTAAAAAATATGTTTACATTCACTATTTTTCATTTATATTTACAATGTAGGGAAAATTATGTATGAAAAATAACTGCACCTCCTCAATGCGCCACCTAAAATGTGCAACAACTCGCCAACATAATGCTTAGTTGGTGAATAGAATGTTTCATATGATAACATTTTCAAAAGTTTTCGAATAAGTTTTGCCTAAAAGTTGATCGAATTGGGTAATCTTTAAACTTCAAAGCTTGCACTAGTTGAATATTGTAAGGATGAAAGTTCCTTCCTTCCACGTTCAAAGAAAGTTTCACGACATCCTTTGCCAGGATGTCGTGAACAGTGGTTTTAAGAATATTTAAGGCGGCTGCGTGTATTCGTAAAGTCTAGAGAGGTGTACGTGTCACTGCTACAAAATTATGTTCACGTTTTCTTCACTTCCTTCTGTTCTGGGTCGATCCGTTATTTTTTCATTAATAGTACCTAGTCCTAGTACTTCTCTTTCAAACCCACGATTTGATTAAACTTTCCTGAAGGAGCTTAATTAATGTCGTAAAGGAGGTAGTGCGCTATGCAAGCGACGAACTATGAAGAGAGAAGGATAGTTCTTGTAAAGGCTTCTGACACACATGGCACGTTGCTCACCTATGAAATGATCAATTACAACTGAAATTACAAGGCGTGGTGTCTAACAAACACATTTATCACTTTCCGAGATGTTCAACAAACAAATGAGGAGAATATTTCACGATACTTATAATTAGTTTATGTTGATAGACAAAATTTTATGTACTATAAATATTAATCACCTAGATTTTTGTTAGAAATTAACTGCAGACATACTATTTTTTTTTTTTCGATAGTACGATAATTGTTTTTGGAATACTCGGAAATTAGAGCCAATTGCGCATCATATATCTGCCTGCTCATTTTGAATCGATTTTTGTATTTTTTTTTTCTATATTAACTTTAACCTCCAGAGAATTTTTTATCAATCCTTCCGACTATCCGACTATCTCTCGTGAGGGTGGTCATATGAAATTCAGCATTAGCCACTAATGGTAGCGGAAGATCTCCGAAAAGAATGGTATACTGCTCAGGTATAAAAAAAATGGAATCGTTCCAAAAATGTTATGCCAACAGGCTGAATAGAGTAATTATCATTCTGCCAAGCAATGAATAACCTAGATGATCAGCGTATTTTGGTCGCACACCAAAATGGAAGGTTCATCGACAAATGCCCAATACTTGGCAGAAACAAAGGAACAGCTGTGAATATACATAGAACCATATGAAGTTTTCACGTGTTAAATATTCATGTTTTAAATATTACGTTTCCCAATTGATAGGAGAAGTACTATAAGAGAGTAAGATCATAAAATTCATAACCCTGTTTATTGTGGAGTTATTTAAAACAATAATGCATTGTTGTCTTTGGAACAAACTACAAACTGATTTAATATAAGGAATTAATATAGGTAGTTGTAAGTATTCTTCAGTAGATTTGTTCTATTTAAATCCTCGATACCATATAAATTAGATGATTTACCCGAAGCTGCAAAACAAGCAACTACCTATCACAGCAACTTTTATACCTATAAAAATTGTAGTAAACGTTCAAGATATCCACCACTCCACTAACACCTTTGAACTCGAATTATGGTATCCTTCGCCTTATTACTTAGTTGCACTAGGTGGGTTTCGTGCATGCACATTAGTTGCATTAGGCGGATGGCGGATGCACTAATGGCATTTCTTTCACGATTTTCTAAATTTTGACAACTGATCGGGGGAATTTCAAAAATTCGGTTTTTCACATGACTATAAATACAACTCCAAAACGGTCACGTGAAAGAAAAAATAACAAAGTTAGAGGAGTGATCTAAATATCGTTTAAATCCGGTATATGGACCAGTATGGCGGCTCACGGAAGGAGGGTTAAATTAGAGCTGATCAAAGTGCTACTTTTATATACTTTTTATTTCGTTTAGAAAAAATATTATATTTCATTTAGAAGGTGTTCAAACCTTACACAATAAAATTTGCGTTTGTCAAAAAAATATTATTATCGTAGTTGAAAGCGAATTTATACAATATTCTAAGAACCTATTGTATATGTATGTTGATTCATGGCAATACATTAACAGGCTTATACCTTACCTTAACATGTTACAGCTTGTCAAGTGCTATGCGTTGTATTTAGATTTTGTTCACTTACAATTAGCCGCAACAGGCAGGTAGAAATTCTGTACAAAAGTAGATTGACTCAATGGTATAGTGTGAATTTTATTCTAGAGACTTAACTCAGTAATCGTGTCCTACTTTATCTATTCCCACTTTTTCTATTTTAAACTATATTCAGAATTGTTCACACATAAGACAGGTCTCGTAGTTAGTATTGAAAGTTTTATTATCTATTAACCTATTTGAATTTGTGATTTTATTTTAAACTGCATTACATAAAGTACTATGTGTAAATGGTTTGATAAATGTGTGTCCAATCAATATAACTATGATTTATAAGAACGTGGAAAATCAACTTTAAAATAGTTTTTATACTGAATAAAAAAAAAAGTATCCTTCGAGCCGGATTTGAACCAGCGACCTATGGATGTCTATAAGTTTAATTCCACTACAGTCCACCGCTCTACCAACTGAGCTATCGAAGGTTGTGTAATTTATATTTTCTGGTGGTAAAAAAGACACAATCCAATTGTAAGATATTAAATCGGTATGATTATTAATTATTTACTAAAAATTTTAAAATCACTTTCCTTTCTCTTATTAACGATAAAGTTATGTAACTGGGTTGATGCTCTAAACAGCCTTAAGTATTGGTCTTCATCTCTGTCAGAATTTTCTAAATATGGCAACGAAATAAAATTTAGAAAATTATTTTCTCTTAAAGTAGGGCGTATCACAACATAAGTTTAAGGACGTAGCTTCTAAACTCGATTTTTTGAAATTCATCTGTCACAATTTTACTGTTCACACTTTAACAAACATTTCAAGAAATGTTCCCTAAAGCTTTAGACATTGGATTAATGCATAGTTTAATACAGTAAGCAAAATTTTTACGAAAGGACAGAGAGACTCATTGGTGTATATCACTTATGTATACCTATTAGCATAATATACAGAATATGTATGTACCTACCTATCTATAATATATTTATAGTAGACAACATTTTCTATATTTTTCATGGCAAACATTTTTAATAGTTATTTGCGTCACTAGACGGGAAACTGAAACTTCTTAATTAGTAATATTTCTTCAATTAATATAAAATAAATAGGTAATTAAAATATTGATTGGAAACACTTTAATTTGTTTTTATTTCAATTTTCATTGTAAGTTAATGGTACTACGAGTATCATTTCGGTTCTTTACCATATCATCTTCAATGTAATTGAAATTACCAAATAAAGAGATATTAGACTTTTTATAACAAAGATATCTACTTAAATCAATTTGTGCCTTGAGTGGAATTATACACGTTCAATTACGGAAAGAGGAGAAGTGGATTAAATAATTTAAATGGAAGTGGTGCAGTTTTTTAAGCTCTAAATGAACGAAAATGTTCTTAGTATTGCATCTCAACAGAACGCCCGGTTTGACCAATGTAACATGTCATACGTTGATAATGTGACAAATTATCACCGTTTTTGTTTTTAAATCTACATTTAATACAACATAGAATTAAGAAATAGAAAGAAAATAAAAAAATAAGTCCAATTTCTGATTTATTTGAATTTATAATAAATTTATAAATACATAATAAAAATATATGCAGTCAAATGTATTACAAGGTTTAAACCATATAATAATATTTTTCTTAAGAAAGGGGCTGTATCAAACGGCACCGAAATTTATAAGCCAGAATATCAGGGGCGTAGCGAGAGAAAAGAATCTAGGGATGCGATAAAAATTTTACAAGGGGAAGAGGTATAGTTAGATGTATAGTAGGCCATATGAAAATGGTGAAAATAAAAAAAGACACTAACCTAAAATGATTATACCGAGGTATATATCCTAATTTTTAAAATGAAGATAAATTCTTCGGTTTTTGTTTGTCCAGCGAAAACGTCTATCACTGTTTCTTCAAATATTGGAAACGATCTCATATCTTCTAATAAAGCACTTTCAATATTTATTAATGCTAAAGCTGACAGTCTTTCTTGCTTTTGAGAGTTTCGCAGATAAATCTTTATTCTCTTTAAACATGAAAATGATCTTTCCGCCGAACTGCTTGTGGCAGGAATAGTCAAAATTAAACGACACAATTTTAATGACTCGGGGAAAACAGAAGATAATTGAAGGGACATAATATATTAGTGAAGCTCAAACACAGTGCTTTTTTTCATATCGGGATCATTAAATCACTGAAAGTTCACTTTTTAAACAATTTGCGTCAAAGAATGTTCCATATGTATCTACTAAAGAAGAAAAAAATTCGTCAGGAAATCGTTTCACGAATGAAGTAAATTGTGTGGAATCTAGATTTACGAATTTCAGTATAGAAATTTCACTAAACCGTTCACTAATGTTCAAAGTAATAACGTCCAAAATTTCATAAAATAATCGTGCGTATGTGTTTTGTTATCTTCTTCAGGAATTAAATCCAAACGCATTCTTTTACTTGGTGGTTGATTTTATAATAAAAATCTGTCCATACGGTCCCAAATGCTACTAATCTCGTTTCTCATTTCTCGCATATGTGATTTAAAATCGGCGATCTTTTTATTGCAGTAACTAATATCTGATATTATTGTCTGTATTCTGTTTTAAACAGAATATCGGAATGTGGGAATATTGCAGAAAACACTACTAAGAAGAAATTAAAATCAATGTCGCGAAATAAAGTTAAAATGCCTCTAGCAGAAATAACGGTTTCTCGATCCCATTCCTCATTTTCATTTTCCACAATTACCTGAAACAGCGCTTCCAAGTCTTCCTTATGTTACGGCGACAGTCGCCAATATAATCGCATAATTGAGTCGGGAAATAACAACAACACCCACTCGAGGTTCCACTGTTGACTGCGTAAGATCACTGACCTTTTCGTCCATCTAACGCATAGCTTGGATGTAGCGTGGACCATCGCATTTCATCACTGCAGCAAGTAACGCGGGAGTCCAATAATTTCGAGTGCCATCACGGCCGATTTGAAATAAAAAAGTTGATGATAGCGGCTAAAGTAAATAATGTATGTTTGTGGTCGGTTTAAAATAATGAAAAAATGTAACAATTGTATAAATAGATTGAACTTTTAAGTAACACTAATTTGCCCATTCTTTAAGGGATGCGATGCACCACTCGCTACACCCTGTACGCTACACCCCTGCATAATATGTACCTAATTAAGTTTATAATTTAAAAACATAAACCTTTATCATTAGAAAATATAAGATACGTGAATAATACAAGTATCATCATTATTTTATTGTTTTAATCAGTATTAGGCAAAATGAATTGCAATTAAATGTAAAACTACGAAGTACAAGTTGCAGTTACGGAAGTTGATTGGTAGATGGACCTACAATACACCTAAAAATCCACAAGTATTACTTTCTTTAGTAGTTGTGTCAATAACTACTACTTTGATTGTAGTAAATACCCTCAAGTGTACCCTTAACTAAAACGCTTAACTAAAACGAAACAGCTCAGCAATTAACAATTAAGACTTTTTGTACGTAAATGAATATGTTGAAAGTTCAATTCGACACATTTTTTCGAGATATTACAGGATGAATTTTTTTGGAATCCTCATCCCGCCATTGGTAACTTCTTAAGTGAAACTCCGAGCTCTACAACAAAAACACGAATAGCGACCTATATCTCTAGCATTGCATTTATCATCAGAGAGTATTTAAATTTTTCACACCTGTAGTAATGAAAGAAATCGTCCCAGACTTGACCAATAGCAGGAAGATGCGTGTTTAACCTGCAATGTCCCATCGAGATTCTTATTATGATCCGTAAATTGGTATGAGGTAAAATCAAACAGTATTTTCCTAGATTGCTGCAAGGTGTATTTAATAGAGCTTTAGGTTTTTAGTGTTAAAAGTCTAGTCTCTTATCATAGAATTTCGAGTGTTTTTCGAAGAGTTGTCGTTGGTGCCTGTGTCAACACGAAGTCATTGAAGTCTTTACATGCTGAATTAGTCCTGCAATTATCAAGAGCCATCAAAATGACCTGACTATCTGTGAATGTGTCAGTGATGTTTGTACTAACCCCCTAATTAGTAATTTCTCTGTTCGCTCCATAACCTGGACATGGAATAATGTAATAAGGGCTCCCAGTAACGTACTGATGCTAAAGTCTAAAGCTTGAGAGAATGTTGCATTCCCAAAATCTTCTAGTATTCTTAGGTAGGTAAATGTCACACGAGTGCTGTTTTCGATGGACCCCGTCGGCCCATCAAAAATGACGGACATGCGTGAGTTGTCACACAACCGTTTCTTTCTTGCGTACGTGCCCTGTCCCACCACTGGACTACCCAAATCTGCAGGATATATCACTATTCAGTTTCATTTCAGTTGACCTAATGGATCTCATTGGGGCAAATAATCCTGTAGTTTTGTATTATTTTTGGAAGCGTAGTGGTATTCAACGTCAAATAGTGACATAAATCCGACAAATAGTGACCAATTTTTAACTGGACATTTTTATGTAAAACATCCTAAGCTTCAACAACATATGTATTTTTGTACCGCTCTTTCTTTTAGCGGTCTGATAAATTTCACAGCTCGTGCCCCATAATTCAGGACGTATTTCCACTGATAATATCATAGATTCTATACAAAAATACATTTCTCAAACATAAATTAACGAAAATATGATAATACGAAAATACGATACGTTCAAAACAGCACTCGTTTGACAAATTACCTTACTATTACCTTGTATACCCCTCACGACGGACGTGACCCCTTCCATTCTGAGGGACTACGGACCAACTTTCATGACGTACGCTGGGATTCCCTGATTCGTTCCCGTCTGATCGGTATAATGACCTACTGTGCTTCCACCACGTACGCTAACATTGCCAGACGTCCATGCACGCTCGTGTGATATTGCCCTTAAATCATGAGTGTAAACCCAAAAGTTCGGTTTCAGAGAGTCATCAAAACTCAGTTTCACCTTATATTTCCTTTAAGATATGGGGGGGGGGGTCGAGTAAAAGAAATAGAAGAATATGTAACAAGAGAACTATAAATTTTCAAATATTGTAAGCTAATTACGTTTAAAATTCACTTACTGTTAATGTTGGTGTTAGGATACCAGAAGTAGTAGTACGTAATGAGTATCGCAGGCTGTAATAAGCTCTGTACAATATTTTACAAACCTGAATTTTACAGGATTTTTACAGGACCAGGTATTTGGCATTATTAAAATTTCTGTTCGGGTGTCCATTACCGAAAGAGACCACCCAAGTAGTGGTATGTGGACAATAAAATGATGATGGAAAGAGTATTTTATTCAATACATGAATGATGTTATGTTTACGCCAAGATAGGCTTTAACTTTTGCCTGTCTCATATGAAATAAATTATTCCTGGGTATATGATCGTTATCGAACTTATCTTGGCGTTTCGATGATCATCCTATTTGATTATTAAATTTAAAAGAAATCCAAAGACAAATGTTACTGAATTTTGCTTCCTATTATTGGTATTGACTGCTCCACATTGATGATGGTAATGTAATATATTGGGAGTCGTCAGAAGAATTTACTTCATTGGACAACTTCAAGCCGTAAACGTCTGCATTGAACATTTTGCCGATGTTATTATTCAATAATTTTGGTTCTTTTCTGGGAAAATCTAACTCTATGTCTCTATGCAATGAAGATAAAGAATATGATTTCTGTATTATCTTGCCTACAACCAAACAGACAACAATCAAATAATGTGGTGGTAATGTTTGGGGATTAATCCAGAAGTCTGAGTTGGTTACGTATGATAAGGAAATAGGACAGCTCAATAAGCCATGGAGGCTGTAATGCTAAAATGCATGTAATATACCTGATGTTTTACCTTTCTTGAGTCAATAGTAAATGCCTTTTTTAATATAGTGAAGGTACAAAGGAGATTGCATTTAATTATTCACTAAAATGAAATATCTTCGACTAATTACTACATATATATTTAAAATTTATATAACTAAGAAAAAAGAATTTCTTTTTCCTTGGGGTTTCTTTCTTTTTCTTACAAATTATGTTTCTGCTCCTATAGAAGAAAATTGTAGCAGCATCTTATACCTTGTCATAACTTCCAAGTAATATCCACAGCTGGTGTTTTACTTCTTTATTTAGAACAGTGAATAAAATTGGATAACAATATGAAATAAAAGAATAAATAAGAAGAAAAAATGTCCTATAAAATTAATTATTTATTTGGACTGTCGCGTGATGTCAAAGCGACACAATGGAATAATATAATACACATTATACACTTCTACATCTTTTTGTTTTTCCGAGTTCTACACGTTGGAATACACAGAATATGGCTTTAAAATTCACGATACAATGACGGATGAAGAATTTATAGGCGAATAACTGCAGTTACATGATGACAAGTATTTTAATGAAAGATGATCATTTAGTGATGAGTATTGGTGTTTAGGCTGCTTCGCCTTCACCTTCCTCATCATCCTTGGAGGCGGTGAGAAGAGTGATGAGGGCCTGGGTGTCGATCCTGCCCTTGTCGTCGATTTCCATGGCATCGAAAGCGTCGTCCACTTCCTTGGCGGAGAATTTGTCACCCCAAGTCATGAGGGCGTGCCTGAATCTGAAAACAAAAACAGTGTGTTTTAACTGGTAGTTATGGAGTTGAAGAATGTCCGCTAAATAGGCATTTATGGAGTTAAATAATACCTGCATAAGTTAATAAAAACTCTAATGAAGATTTTGAAAGTTCTCACCAAGAGTAGGCCTTTCCTTCTAACATATTACTGAGAATTTTAAAAAGTTAGCTTGTATTCTATCAGTTTATGTCTTTTCACTGTTCTTTAGCTATCAGAAAACATATTTTGATGTATCATTCAGTCCTTTATTACGAATATATTAATTAATAATTATGCAAACCTTTCGCTGTCAATGAATCCATTTTCATCGAACGATTTGAACGCAGCGACGACTACTACATCATCATCAGTACCTCCGGAATCGGCCATACGGTTACCGAAGAGACCCAACAACTGGGTGAAGTTGATTGGTCCAGACGCCTCGTTGATCATCTCATCGAGTTCCTTCTCGTTGGAGAGCTTGCCTACGGCGTCGAAGGTGGCTCTCAAGTCGCTCTTGCTGATGATGCCGTCCTTGTCGTTGTCCATGAGTTGGAAGGCTTCCTTGAACTCGGCAACTTGGTTCTGAGAGAACATGGAGAAGACATTGGAACCAGTACGCTTGGCCTTCTTCGAGGAGCTCTTAGAAGATGTCCTGGTTTCAGCGGCGGGGGCGGGCGCGGGTGCAGCTGCGGGCGCAGCTTCTGCTGGTGCTTCTTCCTTCTTCTTCTTCTTAACCTTCTTTTCCTTATCCGCCTAGGGCATAGATTATGTTGTAATATAATATAAATTCACGCACATTATATATAATACCATACTGGCGTTATTAAAATATATCATTCAAAATGTATTCACAGAAATAATGTGTTGAAGCAGTTCACAATAAGATCTGTAAATACTGACTTTACGAAAGTTTTTTGAAAATATTATAGATGAGTCAGATGGCAATTATAATTTTTCTAATCTGTATGATATTGAGTTCAACAAGTTGATATGGATTACAAAATATCAAGTAATCAAATGAATCTAATGGGCGTACAATAATCTATCAGTTTGTAGGTCATATTTAATATTCTTTCACTAGATCAAATGAGACACATGAATTCTAATTAAAAAAGAATCGCGCTATGACTCGTAATTAATTAATTGCTCAAACCAAAGTGATTTACTGGTTTATTTCATATATTTTTGTGACAAAAAAACAGATATATATTAGTTTCCGGGTGAACTATTAAAGCAAATCGCGGGGTAGGTACTGTATATTGGTAATTTTGTTGAAATATTCACCCCTAATATTTTTACCAGTTTTACTAGTTTTTCATAATTTAACATTTTATTTTCTCTAATTTCAAACGTAACTATGGTTTCATATTGTTTTATTTTTAATTCGAAGATGGTCTAGAATTTTTAACATCTGATGTAGCTAATACTATACAATTTATAGAATCGATAATATTTCTAAAAGAAATTAATGCAGTAAATTAAACAGTATATAAATAATAACAGACGATTGAAAATGTTTTGAAATTTATTCTTTTTTATGTAAAGTATACGTTACGTATATATATCTTTTACATAAAATATGTTCCACTAATAAAAATATAAATAAACGTATTACCTATACAGCAATAATAAATGCATTAGATGTTTATGAAATATCCGTTAACTATTATCTTTAAGTGTAGCCATGAAGAAAACTTGACCGCACAGTTCATATCGAGATTGAGGCTATACCGTATATCCTAAAAGAGGAGTGTGCAAATAAATCATTTCTGTTGCTATTTAATTGTCAAAATAATAATATAATAATAAAAATTTATTCCCAATAAAAACGTTATTTGGCAACGTTGCACATCTTTTGGGACACCCCGTATTTAATGGCGGTAAAGCTCATGAAGATAACTTCTCAGATAGATGAATGTTTCTATCCTTTAGATATTAATTATTGTAAATATTTATAGAAAAACAGATGAAAAAAGTATGGATTCCTCAAAAGCATATTGTATTATACGCCCTTTCAATTTGTAAAATATTTGCAAAGGTAGATTATTTAATAAATATGAATAATTATTTAATAATAGTGTTTACTTAATTTCAATATTCCATACATTTAATATGTTGTAGATGTTTGTGAAATTGGAAATCTCACTTAAGTCACATCCATTTCCGAAATTGTGATTTCCCTCAGAAAACATAATTTTATTTTAGCTTATTTTAAATTTAATTTTAACTGAAATATATTCAATTGAGTAAAATTGTGTTTCTATCCAGAAAAAGAATGAAAAGAAATTAAAAACAAACAGTTTAATTTTATTTTATCGAATAATAAGTGAAGTGTGATTTGGTGTATCACACTTCACTTAGCTATTTCAGATGGTTATTCGTATAAATTCGGATTCCAAATTACAAGATATTCCATATTGCAAAACTGAAAGTAATCGGTTTAACTAGAAATAAACTATAACAAAACATACGAGTATGATTTACGAGTATGTATAAGTAATTACGAGTATATGTATTTGTATTAATTTTTGTCAAATATCCAAATACTCGTTTGAATCACTCTCTTAATTCAGTTATGTAAAAGAAATATAACCAGGTCACTTAGCTTCTACTTTGGCACCGAACCAAATGTAGTATTCCCCATCTACAATATAAAAATAGCTCAAACGTTGTCAAATTACCGGGTACTGCGCATATTTTAAATTTAGATCTTTTTAAAGATCACTTTACAGTCAATGCGCGGAAACATGCTGCACATTTTATGAATCTCAGAATAGCTCGATTTTTGTGGAAAATTATCAGTTCTAAGCAAAACCGATTTATAAAAGAATATGTAAATTAATAAGCACAACACTTTTTCAAAAATTAAAAGGAAACAGTTTTTAAAGAAATACAATTTTTTATGACGAAATTATTTTAGCTACTTAATACTTAGAAGTATGTTAATCAAAATTATCCTAACCCCATAATTATTAATTTTAAATTTGATTATACTTAGGAGTTACGGCTTGTTTTTGAGTTATGTTTGGAAGTTCGCAAAGTTGATTAGTTATTATTTCTATGACTAAAATATGGATGATAATAGTTTTTATTAAATCATATCTCAAGTAGTAGGTAACTTGAGAGTTATCGCAATGGTAACAAATTTTGGAAATCATATCAATTTTAATTGCCAATAGTCCGAAATATGTCTCGACAACTCCACGATAATTTAATTTATTACTTGGCTTTCCATTCCAAGTTAAATGAAAACTGTATCAACTTTTTTGAACTTCACAAGCACAACACAATTCACGAAGGGGTAGTGTAATCCGTAAGGGTCACTAAGTATTTTAATTTCACTTTCACTGCAATTGAACAATCCACAATCGTTGCTTTTGTTCCAGGTATTAACTTACCATTTTGTCGTTGATGTTAAATTCTCCAAGTAACACCCGCGACTGAAAGAGTTCAGATGTCCGCTTTCTTAAATAAGTTAGGTCGTCGGTCGACGTCGCGACGCTCGGCGTACATAACCTTTGCGCGCACCTTATATAGCTTCTCCTATAATAGACATCGGCATGTCAATTTGTGAGAGCTCCCGAAACACTATAGTGCAATTCTGGTTACATGCGTAAGCTCGATATTATATATGTAGGTCTTTCTGATAACGTAAAGAAACTAGATAATGGAACCACTCTGAAAGAATGTACTGTACTTTACTTACTGCATTGTACAAAAATGACTCAGATTGGGACGTTCTTAATGAAGAACATTCAATATCGAGTAAATCTGATAGAGCTTTTATATTGTAACTCTTTTTTCCGAAAAATAAGAATGGCATAAACTGCATTCTTCTTGCTTTATTTTCTAGCTCTAAATGATTTCTTTCATTGTTGTGATACAGTTGCCGATATTTCTTAAGTGCAATCTTTTTATTTTCAGTACACGCGCAGGAAATTGTTCAAATATATTTACAGAATTAAGTTCATTATTTAACCTGCAGAACCCAGTTATATTTTTTGTAAATAGAACTAGAATTATTATATAATAAAAAACATTTTTTGGGTATTTGGATATGGCTATCCATGTTCAGGATCTTTATTAAACAATTTAAAGGATGTTTCAATATTGAAAAAGATGTGTACCAGATGGAAATAGAGATTACTCAGAAATTAACATATGTATTCGTTCGTGTATTGCCCTGAAGATATGGACTCGTAAATTTTATTCAATTATATTAACTTGGTTTTTTTAAGCAAATTTAATAGAGTTCAACACGGTATTTAACGGCAATTAAATAATTGTTACTTCTATTCGATGCTCGTTATGACCCGTGAGTTTTCCTTCTGATTAACAAATAGTCATCAAAATTGATGAGGCATCAAAATGGAGATAAAAAATAGCTCCTTCTGAGTAATCTCTATTTCCATATTGGAAAAGTGTAGTACCTGTTTCCAAGCGTCATAAAGATAATGTGTATTTTGAGGAAGAAGAAATAGCTTTTTCAAATAGGGCACTTGTACTCGTTCAATAATGTCCGGAAAATAAAGGAACCACAAGGCAGGGCATTATGATAACGAGTTAACAATGGAGTATACATCCCTCAGTATGTTCAATGATTTAAACATTCTGTAGGTACTTTTTTTGGGATAAATTTGATGACAAAAATAATTTATTTTTCGTTCGTATCCTATAGATATGAGCACAACTCGTGTCCAGCACGACGGTTTACTACACCACCTAATACTTAATCCCGCTTCTAATTTGGTGTAACTATTTTTTTTATTATTAGTGAACCATCTATTCCGTGATTGTGAGCCATGTGTTCCTTAAATCACGTTGCGATTATTCTGCTCTGCCTACTCTGCTACTTTTGATTAAAATTTTAATAATTGACTTTATAAAATCCCGAACTATTATTGTTTCCAATCTGGTTTTACCTTTGGGATCTCCTAACAATCTCCTAACATCTCCTAACAAAAGCTTAAGGAAGGAAAGCCGGACGGATCTTAAAACGACGACATGGTAATCGAAATATGGATATGAGAATTGGAACATAGAACACGCGTATCTTGTATAGGACTGGAGCACTAAGGGCTCTTACTGGAACACTGGATAGCTACAAAGTCGATATTGCTGCACTGCAAGAAATACGATGGATCAGACAGGAAACCATCGAGAAACAAAGACATAAAGACATACATACATACAAAGACATAATATACTACAGTTGCCATGGTAGGGATCTCCTTTGGAGTAGGATTTCTGGTAAATCATCGATGCAAACAGCTAATAATTGGGTTCGATGCAATTAGTCATCGGATTTGCTCCATTCGTACAAAGGGAACATTTTTCAACTACAGCATCATAAATGCCCATGCTCCCACAGAAGAGACACCACAAAATGAAAAAGAAGAGTTCTATGAAAATCTGAAGATAATATATAGACATTGCTCCAAAAATGATATAAAAATAGTTCTAGGTGACATGAATCCCAAGGTCGGACAGGAGTCGATCTTCGCACCCACAATAGGCAAGAGTAGTCTCCATCAAGAAAGCAATGACAACGATATACGTATGATAAACTTTGCTGCATCACTCAACATGCATGTAAACATTTTCTACTAGGTGCTAGGCATAGATCAGATGTGATGGACTGCCGCAGCTACAGGGGAGCAAATATAGATTCGGATCATTACCTCGTTATTGCCAAAATAAGAGGGAGAATATCAGAGGCAAAAAAGGACAGAGGAGAAAGGCGAAATAAGTATAAAGTTGCAGACTTGAAGGACCCAAACAAAGCTGAGCAACTGTCTGCCAAAATGAATAATCGATTAACAGAATGAGATAAGACCTTTTGAAGTTAATGATCGGTGGAATAAAATAAGAGATAAAATGCAAACAGCAATAGAGGAAGTTATCGGTATGGAGCGGCGTGTTAGAAGAAATGAGTGGTACGACGAAGAGTGCGCTTAGGCAACAAGAGTGAAGAATGAAGCATACAAAAAGATGCAGACACGAAGAACAAGAAACACAGTCGAAAAGTATCAAGAAAAAAGACGAACAAAAAACGGATCCATAGGACAAAAAAGAAAGCATTCTTGGACCGGCAACTCCAGGACATTGAAGACTTAAACAAAGAACATGAAATCAGAAACTTCTATAAAAAAAATATTATGAGAAGAGGTTTCAAACCGAGCACAACACAATGTAGAAGTAAAGAAGAAGACCTAATAACATCACAGGAAGAGGTGTTAGGCCGCTGGGCGGAACACTTCAGGACTCTTTTGAATCCAGTAGGGGAAACAGTGATCATCGATGAAGAAGACAGGCAGCCAAGCGAACAAGAACAAGTCAAAGAGGAAGAGAGAACGCAACCTTCACTGCTAGATGTCAAACAAATCATCCAAGCACTTGCCAATAATAAATCACCTGGAACCGACAATCTCCCGGCGGAAATATTTAATAATGGTGGAGAAAACCTAATCAAGTGCATACATACACTTATCTCAAAAATCTGGATACAAGGGACTAATGAATGGAACTCTGACATACTATGCGTCCTTCATAAAAAGGGTGATATACCGGAATGCTCAAATTATAGGAGGATTGCGTTATTAAATACTGCATATAAGTGTTTTCCATATTACTCTGCTCACGCCTAAAACCCTACGCAGAGAGACTAACTGAAAGATACCAAAGAGGCTTCAGAACAGGTAAATCTACTATCGACCAAATTTCAACGCTTAGACAAATATTGGAGAAGACCCGAGAACAAAACATAGAAATACATCACATATTTGTCGATTGTAAAGCAGCATATGACACCATCAACAGAGGAAAACTTTTTGAAGCAATGGAAGAATTAGACATGCCGCGCTTCCTGATAGCACTTAGGATTAGGTTAGCACTTAGAAGCTAACAATGAAGAAAGTAGAATGCAGGGTACATGTTCAGAGTAATCTATCCCCAGTAATTGAAACTAACAGTGGACTGCGACAGGGAGATGCTCTTTCATGTATATTGTTCAACCTGGCCCTAGAAAAGGCGATAAGATCTGCTGAAATTAATAAACAGGAACGATATTTAACAAAAGTATCCAAATCCTCGCCTTCGCCGATGACACAGATCAGAAGCGGTCGTTCAAGAAGCATATAGGGCCCTGGATGCAGCAGCAAGAGAAATCGGTTTGGTGGTGAACACCAATAAAACCAAATATATGCGTACACTGCAGCCAGTACAAAAGAGGATATTGCAAGTTGATCAAGCGCAAATAGAGGCTGCTGACGAATTCATTTACTTAGGCTCAATAGTAAACACCCGAAACGATATCACAGCAGAAATAAAACACCGTATACTCCTAGCAAATAGGTATTATTCTGGGCTGGCCTCATAACTTAGATCAAGAAACATATCTCGACAAATAAAATGTAAATTGTATAAAACACTTGTACGCCCGGCATTGATGTATGGGTCTGAATCATGGACCCTAACAAAAAATAGTGAGGAGCTGCTGGGATGTTTTGAGCGAAAAGTTCTATGTAAAATATACGGGGCAGTAAATGATAACGGGGTTTGGAGAAAACGCTACAACTTTGAATTGTATAGACTCTATAAAGACTCCCATATTGTAAAATCAATTAAACATAGTCGCTTGAGATGGGTTGGACGTGTACTTAGAATGGATCCGGGAGATCCTGCAAGAGTATCTATGTTCCAAAGCCTAACAAGGCAACGACATAGAGGAAGACCTAGGACTACGATACCTAGACGACGTGGAAGAGGACCTAAGAAGCATTGCTGTGAGAGGATGGAGAAGAAAAGCACTGGATAGAAACGAATGGAAAGAGGTCCTGGAGCAGGCCAAAGCCCATCAAGGCCTGTAGCGCCAACATGATGATGATGATCCCCTAACAATTAGAAGTTATTATTAACTTTTTTAAGTTATCTGGTAAATTTTGACTTGTACGGAATAGATACATATTTTTAATTTTTAGACCGTTCTCGAAAAGCCATGTAGATTCGCAGAGATGGCTTAAATTTGCGTTTTATAATTAATATGCCTACAATGTCAGTAGAATATCCGTTACTTCTATTTTCTTTTTTACCTCTTTGGGTGAACTAAACTGAAAATCTAAATTCGTTTGACAAGTTTTCTAGTTCAAGAAAATTTAGGATAAACGTTTAAGTTTACCGCATAAGTTAATATGGGGAAGCTATGGTATTAAATATTAGATTATGTTAAAAAATAGTTAATAAAAATATTAAAACAATAGTTATGCGTATGCTAAATTATAAACTAAAGCCTTGTTGTATGATATTTTCTTATATTATTATTTACTTTATGCATCGCTGATGGTAATAATTCTCATTCAGAACAATATAGTATGTATATTTTACATATATAAGACAATAATGAAAAAAAAAGTAAAAAAAAAATTATTCACAAATTATAAGTTATACTTTTCACAGTGTATATTTTATGGAGTTGCATTCAAAGAACGAGATATAGGTGTTCTATAATAAAAGAAATATATTTTCTATTACACCGTGCATGATATCAACACTATATGACTATGATGAACATTCTTTAAACTTATGAAGATAGAACCCCTTTTATAATGTTAGTTTTGGGAAAATACTTTTAAAATAGAACAATGGAGTGAATATTTTTATTTTCCGAAATGGGTAGTTTAACTTGCTTAAAAAAGGAGCTGGGAATATTTAAGTAACTAACTCGAGATAATTAAATAAAGTTGAACTGAAATCTGTGCGTAACATTACAGGAATTTAAGATTAAATATAGAACAAACTGAAAACATAAAACTGAATCTAAATTTAAAACTACCATAAGAACGGGTAGCGATATGAATCAGCACAGATTTTGTTATTCTGTCTATTTTCCATCCATCTTCGTATGTGCCTCTTATTACATTTAGTAGGGGGAAGTTACGAAAATAAAAATGTTTTTAAATGGTTACACAAAGCGATATACCTAAGAATTAATTATATTTTTTTATCGTTTATCATTCCTGTTTTCATTAAATCAATAGATTACATTTATTTCCACTATCTGATGACAATAGTAATAAGAGAATAATTTAAATTTTTATATAAATTTACTGTTATTAAAACTTTATTGAATAATAATATATTCACATATTTCAATATTTCAACTTTTATGGCAGATTGCTTTCTGTAAATAAATATAATTGTTTCTTAATAATTACTTTCTCATGACCGCTTCATTTTCCAAAATATGACTTTTAGTAAAGAATGTTTTAAACAGAAGTTTTAGAGAATTGAAGAAGGCCGACTACTGGCAGTATCAGCTAAAAGCCACGTACATAGGCAACTATAAATACCAGCTACAACCATTCGTATTGTAAAATTTTTGTGTAACAATTTAAAAGAGAGACTAGACTTCAGAAAATTAAGAATATTTAGGAGAAGACACGACTTATTTTAAATGAAAATTTGCAACTCAAAATTTCTCAACATTCGCACATGCATGTTAATTATTAAAGCGTATATTGCGATAACAACGCCTCTATATTTTTCTATGATCTCATGGTAGCCTTCTTGACAAGTGATATTCCGTTACATAAACTGAAGAACCCCGCACTATGCCAGTTCCTAGAAAATTATATGGACCGAAAACTCCTAATCTAACTACACTAAAAAACAGATATGTTTACCAGATATACGAGGACGTATTGTAATACATTCGCAACCACGTTGGGAAAAATTTTGCATAATTCATTATAAGATAAGCGAAGTAATTGACGTATGTGAACATTCAGTGGCAACTTTTTTAATTGGTACGCTAATATCTAACAGTGTTAGGGGCACCTATTTAGTGGCTTCTAGGATATTAAATAGAACTAATCATAAAACAGTTGTAAATTTTGTGATTGAGTGCTCTCACTGTACATGGTTAGATCAAGATAATTCTCAGAAAGTATTAGTTACATATTCCTCGTCAAGAATAGGAAAAAGTGTGAAATTCTCTAGAAGAAAAAGTTGGCAGTTGGAAGAGAAAGGCAGCAAAGGATGCAGTTTACCCGCGGCCAGAGCAAACTCTGTGTACATATATATTCATCGACATTCACTTTGCAAAGGTCTCAATTCGATTGAGTAAAGACCAAGCTATCTACTGCCCATCTCGTGGACGGTCCAATATAGAAGTATCGTTTTGAAACTTGTTCCTATTCTTGATGAGTTGTACATATGAAAAGCAGTAGAAGAGAGGAGAAACTTTTCCAAATATGGTATCTCCTGAGTTCTTATAAGATGAGGTACTTGGTTAGAAGCTGTAGCTTATTATGACAAGCATTTTGAAGAACTAACACGTGTTATCTTTGGGTTTGATCCCAACTAACGCAATACCATACACACAGTGCAGAACTTATTGCAACTACAAAGCATACGAGATAATTAAGTCCGTTACATTAATAGTAACTATTCCATCTTAATTACTGTAATAAAGAAACTGGAAACATATAGCTTACCGTTATAAGAACAGATTATGATATTAGATGCCATTGAATACAAAATAAACAACCACAAACACGTGAAATCAGTACTGTCATAAAAAATAGTGTAAGATGTGCTTCCAAAAAATCCCGGATAAAGCCGTTTGGAACACATATCTTCATTTCTAAGGGGTACACATCAAGATTTATTCATTTCTTATTAAGCTAAAATATAGCCCTTATATAGTTTACCTCTCGTACTGCCCTTTGGTGACAGTACGAGGTGTTTTGAATATATTTTATTTTTATTTCAGGTGGTAATGTATCACTCAGTATATACCTGATAATTCGTCATTCAGTTGCGATTATATTTGGTATATTTGTAGTTGCCTATCTATCTGGCATCTGCCTGGGGACAGTCAATAACAGAAAAAATATGTACTAATTGTATCACCTTAAGTGTAACTTCAATTAACCTTAGGTTAAGGAAATAATTTACTGGGCAATAACAGTAATTTTTTACCGTAATAGTAATTTAAAATTAACAAAACAAACTACGTAGATATTTATATTAAACATTTATATTATTTGTTACGACTTATCAGTTATGTCACTAGTTATATCTTTAAGGTTAATAAAAATTAATAATCACATGGTTTAAATACATGTATGAAGGTTATTTAATTGTAGTTGTCTCTTATTGATACTGAATACAAAAAATTATGCATCGGCCGGGAATCGAACCCGGGCCGCCCGCGTGGCAGGCGAGCATTCTACCACTGAACCACCGATGCTTATGAACTTCTGTCTCTTATTATAGAGAACGATGACTCATTGAATAGCGCACGTGACCTAATTATATTTAATTTTAATGTATCCTATATTCATGTATATTTAGTTATGTTAATAATTATCAGGCTATAGCAAAACAATTCTTGTCACATATATTTATTTGGAAATTTCATTATCCTTCATTCGATATAATATATGTAGGTATCCTAACCACTAACCATTCACAGTCTTTCTTCTACAATTCTTGCTTTCTTAGGTGTTGCGTTTAATTTTTCTGTGGTTCTTGTATTTCTGACTCTTTCTCTTCCTGTGATTCTTTTGATTATTTTTTTTAAATCTCATGTCTATTGCAGATTATCTATTCTACTCTTATATCTGTTAGTCGTAGTCCAAAATTCACTACCAGATACTAACGTGGGTCTTGTTATCGTTTGATATACTATAATTTACCTTCACATTTTTTGCTAAATCCTTTTTTTGCCAGAAATGTTTACTTAAGTACGTTGTATATAATTCCTAATTTGCTTTCATCATCTTAATCTTTATTCCATGGGGGCACATAGTGCATCCAAGAAATACCTCCATCGGATTCTATTTTGGGCAAGAGCTTTTGTTTCGTTCCATTCTTTACCAGCAGTTATGGATGAAGCTCGTTCATCGATAACTGCTCTGCGCCACGTATTTTTTGGCCGATTCCTCTTTCGTTTTTCTTCTGGATTCCAGTCCAATACCATGCGGGCTATGTCTGCATTTGATTTTGTCGCGGTGTGGCCAATCCATTTCTACTTTTGACGTTTGATTTGTGTTGTTATTTGGTCACAGGCAGTTATTCTTCACAGCTCTTCATTACTGATTTGCAATATTTGCTTCAGGCAGTTGTTTATGATGGCTTGTATTTTGTTTTTGATGAATGAAGTTGACTTCCAAGCCTCGCATCCGTGCAGGAGTATTGAAATACAATTGGTTTTTAAGAAGCGTATTTTCAGATTTCTTGATAGCTGTGTTGAGGTCCATACCTTCTTATGTGATATAAATGCTTGTGGTGCTTTTTGAATTCTGTTATTTACATCTGCATCAGCAACTCCATCATTTGTAATATAGCTTCCGAGATAACAGAAGCCGTTCACCTCTCGCCGTCAATGGTTTTGCCTTCGATCATTAGTTCGCATGGGATTGCTGTATTAACTCGAAGGCGATTTATTTTGACATTTATTTTTAATCCAACCTGGGCGGAACGGAACCATACCACTAGCTTTTTGAGCCATGAGCGCAAGGTCATCATATAGACGTTCGGTAAGAGTTCATTGAATACCATTGTTTCTTGCATTCATCTTCCACATTACCTAGTCTAGGACTAGGAGGAATAGAAGTGGGGATAAAATACAACCATGTTTAACACGAGAGCCTACGTTGAAAGCACGTCTTAGTTTTCCACGATGTAGAATACTACATCGTGCGTTACTGTAGAATCGTGAAATAATATTCAGAATCTTCTTTGGTATACCGTAGCTTGATAAGATCTTTTATGTCGTCTCTCGATCCCCCAGACTGTCAAATGCTTGTTCAAAATTGACGAACAGTAAGTACAATCCCGTGTTGAATTGTACGCACTGTTCTACTACGAGTATGATTTTTCGGGTGTTTATGTAATCACACATGATCGGTGAGGTCTATAACCGCCTTGTTGCTTACGAATAATTGGTTCTAGAACTCTCGAAATGCGATCGTGTATGATTATGCATATGATCTTGTTAATGTTGAGAAGTGTTATGCCTTGCCAATTTTTGTAGATTGTATGTCACCTTTCTTAGCACAATTGTCAAAACTTGCAATCGATGCAAAATCGCTATTTGCAGAATATGAGCTAGTAGCAATGCAGCTGCTACTTTGCTTTGTGTTCAAATAATTCTCTATCAATGTTTTCGTTATCTTCAATTAATGTTTCTATATAGTAATAGCTGTTAAATTACGTATACTTACTTTGTCTAAGGCTTTCCGTATACTTATGAAACAAATATGTAAGTATGTCTCTGCCGTTTCTTTCTAGTTTTTTACGTAATCGCAAATATTAAGTCTTGTATGCTTCTTTCCATCAAACTGAATTCTGCGTCTCTGCTGATGTTGTTTACAACTTATCTCGAAGCCTATTTTTTAGTATTCTTGTTAGAATTTTTCGAAGTGTTCTTGATAGCGTTATACCTCTATAGTTGGCAATATTATTTCTATATAGAAATAATAGTATTATTAGTATTTTTATTATTCGTTTTTCTACTCATCTCCTTTCTAAACTTTTCCAAATATTACTTATATTTACCCTATCGAAGGCTTTCCGTATACTTATGGAATCAATGTATCTGTCTCTGGCAGTTCTTTCTAGTTTTTCATTTAATTGTCTTAATTGCAAATATTTTAAGTCTTGTGTGCATTTTCTCCATCTACATCCATGCTGCGTCTCTTCTAATGTTGCTTCTACCTTATCTCGAAGCCTATTTTCTAGTATTCTTGCTAGGACTTTTCCCAATATATTTATCAGCGTTCACTATACGTGGCGAAACCTTTCATAAGTCCCTTTTTATATATTGACACTACTACTCCTGTGTTCTAACTTTTTGGTATTTATTTGTTTATTATAATACCGTTCAGTAGACCATCAAACTTTTCAATGATGAAATCTCCTATGTATTTATCTTCTTCAGAGTCCCTTCCCAATTTTCGCTCATTTATACCTCTGCACGATCTGTTGGCGTCTATGATTCTCTGTTACCATATTCACATTATTTATTTTCTTTTCATTTATCTGAATTATATTTTAGGAGTCTTCTCGTTGGTCGAGTTCTTTTATGGCTTCAAAGTATTTCTCCACCTTTCCATTATATCTTTTTCTTCTGTTAACACAGTTCCATTTTTATTTGAATGTTCTTTAATTTCGATGTTTTTTTTTTGCGTCTTGGTTATTTTTTGGTGTACTGGAGAATAGTTTCTGGTTGTTTTAGTAGTTCTCTTTTAGTCTGTTTCCAAATCTTTCCCATAATTGTTGTTTATCTTTCTTGCTTATTTGTTTTACCCGTTCTCGTTAATTTGTAATTGTTATGGTCTACTTCCGTACTGGTTTGTAGATTACTTTCCATTTAGCTTTTTCTTCCCTGATATTTTGCTATATAAAAGAACGCCTTTTAAATCCCAGAAAACCGTCACGAGAACTTTTCCCGCTGATAAACCAGTTTTAGCCTTCTTGGGAAAGGACTGTCCTTGTTTTGCCATTCTTTGTTTGTCTGTTTGTTCTTGGAAGTGTAATGCTGAACCCAACCCTCGCCACAGCTCACAATACGACTAAATAAATAGCCTCCTTCAAGCCGATAATGAGCGAAAAGTCGTTAACATATGTCAAGACGAACGCTTTTTTGTTCCTTTGAAAGAATACGTGGCACGTGGGATCATGGATGATCCAATGGATACTACCAACGCCACAACTTACCTCAGATTCGGTTTCAACGACCGTGAGGCGATCATTTTCAATCGTCGTTTTCAACTCGTCCTAGACCAGTGATGGTGGAGTTCATTTTCGACTCTCTTCTCCCCCTCAAAAAATGTTTTAGGCCAAGAAAACACTCGTGGCTGTAAAATGTTTTTTTTTTCACCAAACTATTCTCCGAGGAGCCGACAAATGCGAGAACTTTAGAACGATTAGACTAACTTCCCACGCGTCAAAAATCTTAACTAGAATAGTGCAGAAAAGGATGGAAAATAGAGCGGAGGAAATACTAGGAGAAGACCAATTCGGGTTTAGGCGAAATAGGGGAACTCGCGAAGCTATTCTGGCGCTAAGCGTAATGTTAGAGAAAACAATAGAAAAAGGAAAGAACGCTTATATAGGATTTGTAGATTTAGAAAAAGCTTTTGATAATGTAAGATGGGAAAAAATGTTCGAGATATTAAAGAGGGCGGGAATGAAGTATAGAGATAGGAGAGTAGTACACAATCTATACAAAGAGGAAACTGCTGTTATAGAAAAGTAGAAGGGGAAAGAAGGGAAGTAGGTATTAGGAAAGGAGTAAGACAAGGATGTACGCTATCACCACTAATTTTTAATCTGTACATCGAAGAGGGGATTAATGTTGTAAAAGATAGAGTGGATTTTGGGATTAAAGTACAGGGACAGAAACTAAGAATGCTGAGATTCGCGGATGATATAGCTAGTAAAGAAGAATTGGAATTAGCGCTGAACGAAATGGAGGCAGTGTTGACAGAGGAATACGGAATGAGGGTGAATAAAAACAAAACTAAAGTGTTAGTGTGCAGAGGGCGCGAAAGCAGAGCAAAAACGAAAGTACAAATTAATAATGAAAGATTGGAGGAAATTAAAGACTTCACTTATTTAGGAAGTAAAATAAATTGGGATGGAAGAAGCGATAAAGACATAAAACAAAGAATAGCGCAGGGTCGAGTAGCTTTTAACAAAAAGAAAGCACTTTTATGCTCGGGGGTAATAAACTTAGAAACAAGGAAGAGATTTTTGAAAACATATGTATGGAGCACGGCACTATACGGCTGCGAAACCTGGACGGTAGGGGAAGCAAGTAGGAAGAAATTAGAAGCTTTTGAGATGTGGTGTTACCGAAGAATGATGAAAATACCATGGACTGATAGGATTAGAAACGAAGAAGTATTGGAGAAAGTCGGCGAGAAAAGAAGTATGTGGAAAAACTTAAAGAAGAGAAGAGATAGAATGGTAGGCCACTTGCTGAGACATGGGGGAATAGTCCGCGATATTTTGGAGGCAGAAATAGGAGTGAAGAAAGGCAGAGGTAGGCCTAGATTAGACTACTGCTCGCAAATAGTAAGGGATGTAGGTTGTAGCACAATTAGCGAAATGCGTAGGTTAGCACAAGATAGGAGAAGCTGGAGGTTAGCGTCCAACCAGTCTTAGGACTGATGACCTAATGATGATGAACTATTCTCGCAATATTTGCAAATTATCAGCTGGACAGACCCCCGTGTCAAAAACTTAGTAATGATGATGCATTTCACAACAGACGAGTGTACATTACTCTCGGCCATCTTTGCTACTGTCACACTAAGATCATCAGTGCTGCATCGTCGACAATTTTCGCCCCTATTACCCCCTCATACAATTCCAACCAGTACTCAATCCAACCACTTTCTTCCAGGACCATCCGCCTGAAATTTTCTTTTATAATTTTAATCCTGTGGTACAATTTTTGGCGATCTTCTTCAGGGATTGCATCTTCTGACATCATGATTGTTACTGCTGTATTTATTCAAGACTTATATACGCAAATTTAGCTGTTTCTGTTTTGTACAAATGTATGTAGAATATATGAAATGTAAAATAAGAAGTATTACAATAAGCGTGCAGAATGTGAATTTTAAATAAAACATGGCTTTAGCAAAGCTGAAAAGCAAAGTATTGAAATATCTACTGATTTATAATATAGATATTTGGGAATTATGTATGAAACAACACATCCCGTAAATCTCTGCCATGGCTTTTGATGGAATAAACCTGAGAGTTCATAAAACCCCACAGAAAAAAGTCCATAGGTGTTAAATCGCAAGATTGTGGCGACCAATTCTAGTCACCAAAATGGAAGATGACACGACCAGGAAAAAGCCCGTGCAAGACCGCCAGTTTCACGGGTGGTATGGCAAGTGGCATCGTCTTGAACGATGAATATTTAGCCACATGTCTTCAAGAGCAATATCTTCCAATTGAGGCACAAAGAACTGGGTTATCATACCATGATAACACTCGCCATTCATCTGTCTCGTTTTCAAAGAAAAGTGGCTTTGTGATTCCTTTGTTGTGTCTCATGAATCATTCGTGGATTTTCTGAACCCTAAATGTGGCAATTTTGTCTATTAACGAAGCCATCAAGGTGAAAATGGGCCTCGTCGCTGAAGATGATTTTGTCCACAAAATCGGCATTCACTTCTTGTTGTTCAACAAGTCGTGTGTTGTGTGTGTTTCACATCAATAAGTAAGTCATTTATCACAGTTTATAAATTTGGAACATTATTTCTACCGAAAATTGGACGCACCTTACGAATCGTAGCAACCAAACTTTCACCATTTTGGTAGTCATGTTTAACAGTAAAGACGCGTTGTTGCATCATGTGGTGCTTCATGCTTACTAACTCCTATCTATCTCCTATCGACCTGTCACAATTATTGACCTATCGAATGATGACAGCCAAATTGGCGCGCAATTCAAATCTTGCGCTCTTATTGGAACACCCTATATAATAAAATCGAAGTTTAAGTAAATATTTATTTTCATAAATTCATTAATATTAAAATTAACTTAAATTAATGTGAAGGTACAGATTACGTAACAACATATATTGCAAACTAGTTGATGCTGGTAGTTCTACCCGCTTGGTTTCACAGGTCGGGGACCAAATATAGATGTACCGACTCGCACATTTGTACTTCCTAATTCCACCTGAAAACATGGATGTTTCTGTTATCATAAATTTATTCCAGAAAAACAATTAATATTGATAATATAGTTACCGCTTGTTCATAATCGGTAGACATTCCCATAGACAAATTGACGTTTTTCCAGTCCAAACCCAATTCCTGGCATACTGCGTCCCTGCATCTCCTCAGACTGAGAAAATCAGGATTCGGGCCGTCCGCAGGATTGTAGCCATATTTTCCTATGGTCATTAAGCCATCTAATTCCAGATTGTCACATTCGTTTAAAACATATCTAGTAAGATTACAGACTTCAGCAGGGTCAATACCACTTTTTGCTGCAAAACATATTTTCGTGATAACAAAACAAAAGTTGTAACACCTATACGTTTTATTGTATAATATTCAAAATGCCCATTTATTTTAAAATATATTAAGTTTCCCATATAAAGTTTTGTACAGAACTAAATAAAATATTCCAAAGGATATTATCTATTATGGTCCTCATTTGTTCTTTCAGCTCGACAATATTATGTGATTTATTAAAATATTTTGTTTTGTAATACGACACAAAAAAATAACAGGGAAGTCGGGTAACGTAGATGTTCTCCAATTGTCCTCTTTAGCCCTATCCATTTATCAAAAATGAATTTTTGAAAAATAAAAATGATGAAAGAAGTGTCTTTGTAATTTGGAAATATCCTCTTGCTTGAGTTAAGCTACAGTATGTTCTGCAGTAGCAAGTATGATTTAAACGAATGGAAGAAAGAAGAAAGTTTTGATGTTTTATTAAATAGTAAAAATATAAAGTTGATGAATTTTAATTAGGACTA
The DNA here is from genome assembly GCA_037954035.1 of Rosalia funebris. NCBI lineage: Eukaryota > Metazoa > Arthropoda > Insecta > Coleoptera > Cerambycidae > Rosalia > Rosalia funebris. Next base: position 1,908,800 of record JAZFAV010000039.1, read on the forward strand.
ACTTTCTTTATGACTACAAAATTAAAATTGTAGGGAAATTTTTAGATATACCTGTAAAGCTGTTTAGCATATACTGTAAGATTTTATCCTGTTGTAGCAGAGCAACGCGAAACGTTTTAGACGTCTTATCAGCTTCTAACAGTTTTGTATTTCATAGTAATTTTGTTGATACATTCAATTCATTGTATATTATAGCCAATTATAATACTTATGGGTTCAAGATTAAAGGCGTCACAATAAAATATTTAAACATGCAGATAACTATGTATTTTCCTATGAAAAAACAATATTTATGCCTGACAACCATAAAAGTTACTGACTGTTCAACTCTGCTAGGCGTAAAGAAAAAACAACATCGGATTTCCAGATATATACTAATTATATTGAAATAATGGAACATCGTATTCCAAATTAAACCTACAAAATTAAAGAATATTATAATAAAATATCCACATATCCATTTTAACAAGAAATATAGGGCGTCTCAGTTGGAACTATAAGATTTGAATTGCGCGCCATTTGTGTTCTGTCAACGATAGGACGGCATGCGTAAATATTTAAGGACTGTCAGCTACAAACCATACGACGTTAACATGTATCAATTATCAGTTCAACAACTAATAGTTTAAATAAAACTGTTTTATGAAAGTGAGTATCATCTACAGTTGCATTAAGAGAAATTCGCATAAAATTAGGACTAAATGATACAATCAAACCCATAGAGGTAACAGTTCGTAACTTAGTCAATAAATTTGAAGAGACGGGTTCTGTCATTGATAAGGCAACACCAATATGTTTTCGTCGTGGCCAGTTAGATGAAAATATTCCTGCAGTGAGAGAATGTGTACGAGAAGAGTACACAAACACAATTCGTATCAATTCGACGTCGTCAATTAAGTTACAAGCCATTTACAACGTCCTACATTTGTTATTTGGGTGTTATATGGAAAATGAAGAAGGTGATGTTGATTTTTGGAACCCAATTTTGTTCAGCGATTAAATACATTTTCATCTTGACGGATACGTCAGCAAACAAAACTGCCGAATTTGGGGTGCTGAATATCCCATGAGGTGCATGGGGGGTGAACACGAAAAATAAATGCATCCACAGAGATGGTTTGATGCACATTTTCGAGTGGTGGGGTAATTCTTTGAAAATGAAGCTGGTAATGCTATTACAGTAAATGGGGAACGCTATCGTGACATGATAAACAATTTGTTTTACCACCAAATTGATGATTTGGATTTGAACAACATGTGGTTTCAGTGACAAGGATGTACGCTATCACCACTAATTTTTAATCTGTACATCGAAGAGGCGATTAATGTGGTAAAAGATAGAATGGATATCGGGTTTAAAGTACAGGGACAGAAACTAAAAATGCTGAGATTCGCGGATGATATAGCAGTATTAGCATCTAGTAAGGAGGAATTAGAATCATCATTGAACGAAATGGAGACAGTGTTGACAGAGGAATACGGAATGAGGGTGAATAAAACAAAACTAAAGTGTTAGTGTGCAGAGGGCGCGAGAGCAGAGCAAAAACGAAAGTACAAATTAATAATGAAAGATTGAAGGAAGTTAAAGACTTCACTTATTTAGGAAGTAAAATAAATTGGGATGGAAGAAGAGATAAAGACATAAAACAAAGAATAGCGCAGGGTCGAGTAGCTTTTAAGAAAAAGAAAGCACTTTTATGCTCGGGGGTTATAAACTTAGAAACAAGGAAGAGATTTTTGAAAACATATGTATGGAGCACGGCACTATACGGTTGCGAAACCTGGACGGTAGGCACAGCAAGTAGGAAGAAATTAGAAGCTTTTGAGATATGGTGTTACCGAAGAATGATGAAAATGCCATGGACTGATAGGGTTAGAAACGAAGAAGTATTGGAGAAAGTCGGCGAGAAAAGAAGTATGTGGAAAAACATAAAGAAGAGAAGAGATAGAATGGTAGGCCATTTGCTGAGACATGGGGGAATAGTCCGCGATGTTTTGGAGGCAGAAATAGGAGTGAGGTAGGCCTAGATTAGACTACTGCTCGCAAATAGTAAGGGATGTAGGTTGTAGCACAATTAGCGAAATGCGTAGGTTAGCATAAGATAGGAGAAGCTGGAGGTTAGCGTCCAACCAGTCTTAGGACTGATGACCTTATGATGATGATGGTTTCAGTACGATGGTGCAACGTGTCATATAGCGCGTGTAACCCTGTTGCATACCAAATTTCCTAATCATGCTATCTTGCAGAATTCTGACATTAATTGGCCTGCAAAATCATGTGATTTAACACCACTGGGCTCCTTTGTCAAGGGAAAAGTATGTCAAGGGAAAAGTATACGCTGCCCATCCAATAACAATCAATGACCTCAAAACAAACATTCAACGTATTATTCAGAAAATAGAGTGGCGAGTACCCGTGTTATGGACAATTTTGTTAAACGAATGCCAGATGAATTGAGGCGGCCATATTAACGTAATTCTCTTTCATTTGTAGCCGTTTCGTCTCCATTTTATGTTGAAGAACAAATAAAAAACTCAGTTTGTCAAATATTATTAATTTTATTCACAAATCATATATAGTTCCAAATAAGACATCCTATATATTAAATTTTTGATGGGGATTAAAACAACAAATAAAATTTCCAAGGCTAAAGATGAAAAATAATAAATTTAGCAAATATAGTCTTTATAACATGAAACCCCATACCCGTGCTTCCTTGTCGATTCGTGTACCTATACATAGCCTTATCTTTCGATTTTGCTTACCTTCTTCTCGACTGGTATTCACTTGTACCATAACCCTCAACTTAACTCCGGGAGGCGCAAATTTCGGCCAATTCGTATTCAAGGTTGAAGCCAATTTCTCCGAATCTACGGTTTCTATCAAGTACAAATTTGGAATAGCCAAAACTTTGTTAACTTTGTTCAGCTGCAAATGACCTATAAGATGCCACTTTATCTCCTTACACTTCGCGAGCACTTCCGCGTTATTAGCCTTTTCCTCCATTTCCTGAACGTAGTTTTCTCCGAAATGTCTTAGTCCATCTTCGTAGGCTGCTATGATTGATTGGATCGGTTGGATTTTGCTGGCACCTACCAATTTAGGTTCCACAAGTTGTAGTTCCTAATAAGAAAGAGTTATCAACAAACGTATATGTGATCAAAGTTTTTTGAAGAGGTGTAAAAGTTCTAATTCTAGTATAGGCACCTACCAAAGTTGACGTTGCAAAAAATGTAGACACAACCAGTGATGAAGTTGAATGTGATAAGACCGTAACAAGCCCTAAAAAGATAATGTATAATACTTCTTCTGGAAGGGTTCGGAAACATACTGTTGACGAACCTTCAAAATTTGAGGAAACCATTCAATTGAGGTGGAACGAATTGAATGAAACGCATAATTTAGATGAAATATTTAGCGAACCAATTTTAAAAGTGAAAGGTGTTAGTGGATGTGTTAATCCACATATGAATTTTAGTCTAGAATACGAATGTTAGTCCAGAACAGTACACACTAGATCTAGTGGAAGTTCTAGAGAAAAGAAGACCCAAGAAAAAATAGACGGCAATCAAGTTTGTATCAAGAAACATACAACAGTTATTTGACAAGAAACGTTTTACTGTCCCTTGGTTTATTATAAAAAAATTCAGAAGTTTTTATACAATAATAATAAAAAAATTATCACATCTGCCACTTACATGGTTTACTGGTTTTAGGTGAACATACTCATACTTTAGGCGAAGCTATTGAGAGTAGAAGTCAACATACCAAGATATGGCACCAGGCATCGTCATTTTATAGGGTATCTTGCGGGCTAGGATATTTTTATTTAAACATCACTATGTTATGACATCAAAATTAAATGGTTTCATATTGCGAAAGATATGCATGATGGATAAAAAAATATAAATATTCACTAATTTATGTTTTATTTTGAAATATATAATAGGTTATTATGCATTGAGTATTTAATGATAGCTAATAAGATACGAGCCTGTGAATTACATTACGAGTCGTATGCGAATATCGAAAGGAATACAAGAAAAAATATTCTAACACATAAAAAACAGAAATATATCAATCTAAAACTAAAAAAATTCAACCTCCTCAATAAAAATATACAGAGAAATACATATAGACCGGCGAATTTGGAAGATTTGAAAGCATGAATTCGTCACGAGATACAAAGTATGCTGTATATTGAGTGTTCAAAGACAGCGTGTCAGACAGACAACGTGCACAATTTGTTAATTTTTACAACATTTAAATTAGTTGATATTTTAAATAATCATTGCCATTAAACTTAGTATTTTGAAATTACAAAATCGGTTTTCTTCATTTTTTTATCTAACCTATACTCACGCTAATGTAATTATTATCGTAGTGCATATAAAAGAAGTTGCTCTATCACATGCCGTTATAAAAAAGGGGGTTGTCATTAAACAAATATCGATGATGTCATACCTTCTATACGAATCACCCTGTATGTATTAATCATATTTAAAAAAAATCGCACTAAAGTAACATTTCACGGTTGGAGAATTTTTCCCAAAAATTATTCTTTGAATTGTAGACGAATTTATTCATTACTTTATGAAAACACTGTATCGTAATATATAGAAAATAGAGTTAGAAGTTATTTTTTGGGGGTTTGTTGTAATACAGTTATAATTATAATTTTAATTCCAATATCCATAATTGCCATTCCTTATTTAATATATTAAAATTTTATTAACGAAGTATCAAATTGATGTACTCTGTGTTCATACTTTTCTAATACACCTAGGGCCAACGGTAAGAAGCGGGTGATTATGAATTCTAATGAAGATGAACGACAGGTAAACCTCCTTATATTGCTTTATACAGACTGAAGGATTTCAAAATAAAGCTATCCAATATTTAACCAAGTAAAAGAACAGCCGAATTTTTAGCATTGGGTAATTTGACGTTTCTCTTAAATAAATGAGACAGGAGACTTTAAACCGCTTGTGCTTTTATTTTACGCCATGGACCGTTCGTTGTGCTGTGGTACCGGAAGCCACATGGTTCGTGTTTGTGATAGATTGACTTTAATAATAAAAGGTATATTTATTGTTATTTCTTAAATTACTACATTACTATCTGTAGAAGACTGGGATACTTACATCTTACGGTTGTGATACGTGAAGATTATTTTCATGGTTTAGTTGTTTTTTATTAAACAATGGTCGCAATAATGAATCAAATAAGAAACTGCAGTGAGGACGTAGATGTTTTTAACTAAATTCACAACAAATGTTGCAACAAATGACAGATGTTGCTTTAACAACATGGTCACTATAACCTACCAAATTTTTTAGCGTCCCTATTGAATTACCCTATTTGTTTCTGTAATTCTGAATCAGGGTGATAAGGCGGTAGTCAGAATATCAGAATAATAAAGTCAGCAACAATGTTGCGTTATTTGATTATTCGGAGTATTTGTTTACGCGTTTTATATTTCTAAGTAGTTATATCATGATTATGCCAATATTGTCAGTTTACAAATATTTAGTTGAAAGAGGAGACCGTTGACTCCACCTCTTTATCGAAGAAATGCCAGATACTCGACATAATTCACTATTTTTTTTTCGTAAATTGCTTTCTTAATTAATACTTATATGTTATTATGATAAGTGTGGTATATTTGGGAAAAATATTCAAATAGAAACTATGTATTCAGATTTTACTTGATGTATGAATGTTCAATAGTTAGATATTGTCATGAACTTTAAGTCGTGTTTTTAAGGTTGATAATGCAGTGTGGGAAATCGAGGTCTGTTATCTTCAAGATTTTGTGTCTATTCGAGACCTTAAACATGATTTACACTTCGCGGTTAGTAAACTATTTTTGCAATACCTCATCATCATCATAATGAGGTCATCAGTCCTAAGACTGGTTGGACGCTAACCTTCAGCTTCTCCTATCTTGTGCTAACCTACGCATTTCGCTAATTGTGCTACAACCTACGTCCCTTACTATTTGCGAGCAGTAGTCTAATCTAGGCCTACCTCTGCCTTTCTTCACTCCTATTTCTGCCTCCAAAATATCGCGGACAATTCCCCCATGTCTTAGCAAGTGGCCTACCATTCTATCTCTTCTCTTCTTTATGTTTTTACACAAATTTATTTTTTCGCCAACTTTCTCTAATATTTCTTCGTTTCTAACCCTATCTTTTGTTGAAAGCTACTCAACCCTGCGCTATTCTTTGTTTTATATCTTTATCGCTTCTTCCATCCCAATTTATTTTACTTCCTAAATAAGTGAAGTTATTAACTTCCTCCAATCTTTCATTATTAATTTGTACTTTCGTTTTTGCTCTGCTCTCGCGCCTTCTTCACGCTAACACTTTAGTTTTGTTTTTATTCACCCTCATTCCGTATTCCTCTGTCAACACTGCATCCATTTCGTTCAACGCTGATTCCAATTCCTCTTTACTAGATGCTAATACTGCTATGTCATCCGCGAATCTCAGCATTTTTAGTTTCTGTCCCTGTACTTTAATCCCGAAATCCACTCTATCTTTTACGACATTAATCGCCTCTTCGATGTACAAATTAAAAATTAGTGGTGATAGCGTACATCCTTGTCTTACTCCTTTCCTAATACCTACTTACCTTCTTTCCCCTTCTACTTCTATAACAGCAGTTTGCTCTTTGTATAGATTGTGTACTACTCTCCTATCTCTATACTTCATTCCCGCGCTCTTTAGTATCTCGAACATTTTTTCCCATCTTACATTATCAAAAGCTTTTTTTTTTGCAATACCTACACAAATAAAAAACTACTACATATGTTTCTAAACTAACAACTACGAGTATCGAGTTGCCTTCTTTACATGATGTAGTTAACCAAACAAAATAAAATTTAGTCTATATTTATGGCCTGTTTAGTAAAAGAGGTTACTTCATTCAATATCAGATCGATATTCAAGCTACTGAATACGTAGCCTGGCATGTCTATTTTAGAAGAGAAATTTAAGAAAATATATGAAGTGACTTTGAGTTTATTCCAAAAGTGGTGCGGTGTTAAAAATACGGAGATTCAAACATTCACACAAGAATTTTGGGACAGCATGGTCTTCTTTGTGAAAATACTTTAATCTTATATTGACGGGAGACCACATGTGTATCGCCCTAGAAATTCGTGATTTGAAGAGACCTACACGCAGTGTACTAGATTTAGTAGACAGCTTTCAGTTAATAAATAGACATGGATAAACATTCAGGGATGTGGAGTTTAATGAAAAATCGGTGAACGATTCTAAATTCTAAACGCGGCTCGAGATTATAGAAATATTTTTTAGAGAACATTATTTTACTATCAGTGATGCTAAAGAAATAATTACAATTTTCTAAATGAATTAAATTAAAAAAATATATTAACTAGTTTAATTTCTTTCGGTGAGCCACTCTGTTTACTCGACATTATGAAAACATCGTTCAGTCACTCTCCTGATTATTTTGCATAAGATGTTGCAATCGTGCTGTACGTTTTCTTGGTACCTAAGAAAATTTCACAGATAATTCAACAATAAAAAAACGCCTTAAATAATAGTGTGCAAAACTTCTATATATATATATATATATATATATATATATATATATATATATATATATATATATATATATATATATATATATATATATATATATATATATATATGTTTTCTATTTAATTAAGGCTTCAACTTGTAAACTTGTAAGGTCATAGCAATAAATTGATTTTTATCAGTTTTTTTATACACAGCCCCTTAGGGGTAGATGTTAGATAGTGAAGTTGAGACGGCATATCATGTCAAAAAAATTCTTATTAAATTTTTCAATATGTATCGAGTAATTTATATACTAAGAATTATATGATTATTGAAAATAATGACAACATAATTACTTTTGATGACTTTTAAATTTTGGTGTCAGTTTGTTTTTTTTTCTAAAGTATATTTAATTGTGTAATTGTATTTTTTTTAAATCAAAATAATTATATACAGAACAAATATTTTGTAACTTTTATTTCATCATTAATTTTATCATGTTTATTTAAATCTATGTTCGCGGAATTTAACTGTTTTTTTAATCTAGGATATGAAATAATACAAAGCAATAATATGTATTTTTTTATAGAACTTAACATAGATTTTTTAATATAATTAATTTATATTTTGGTTTACTTACTGGGGCCCGTCTTTTACGTGCTGCCTCGACGTTATTTAGAACCACTCTTAAATTTGCCTTGACCTCCGCTGGGTCGGTCATCCTTCCTAACGCACAGCTTCTGTAACTCTAATAATGGGTAATGATCTTGATAGCATGTAACAAAACTCGATTAATGTAAATAGCTCAATTTAAATTAATAATCATTTAATGTGTCTGCAGATAAGAGACCCCGACGTATTGTTTGGAATATTTATAACTAACTAAATTTGCTTTTAAGAGAAAAACAGATTAACTTTTGTTCAACGTATATCTCTGTCTGATCTATTGTATTTTTCTGGTGTTCTGATTCCAGTGGCGTAACCAGAAGAGAATGTGGGTATAAAACCCTTCGTATTTGGTATTGTAATATTTACCGTTCTTAGTAATCATGTTATTGCCAAATATATGGTTTTATAATAAAAAATATATTGTGGCGATAATGAAAATAGAATATATAAATCACAACAAGATAAAACTGGAAAAAGTTTCTCATAAATTACGTCATAAATAACATAATTTTATAGGTTAGTAAAGATCTATAAATAATGTAATTTTAACAGATTATCATAATAATAATTATTATTATATACAATAATAGAAAACTAGTTTTCCACAGACACTGATTAATAAAAAAGGAGACCAGTTTTCCATGAACATCAAGAGATTACACGTTTCTCGATGCACGTTTCGTCAACCAAGTTTATACCATCGGGAAATGAATAAAACTAAAACCGATGATTAAAACAGAACTAGTGTAATTTTTCCATGTTCATGGAAAGGAGTATGAATATTGAAACCTAGAATTAACTAAACGAATGCCTTTAATTTAAATTAACAAAAACAAAATAAATTAAAAAAATGTGATTGAGGGAAAACTTGGGGGTTGATAAACTTTTATATGCTTTTTCATGGAGAGATTTTTGTGCACATGCGCCGCTTGACGTCATCAGGCGCCATACTGTTTCGATCACTTTTCATAAAATAACATTAGTGTGCACAAGAATTTAATAACTTTCTATTACATATTACAAATATCGATTCTGTTATTAAGAAACAACAAATAGAAATCGACAGCAACGTTGAAATTTTGGAGCAGGCTTGTTATTCTTAATCAAGTAATTTATACTGTAAGAAGTATAACATTTTAATAACAATTTTATTGTTAACAGAAATGCTATTATTAGATAATAGCAGTCTTATTATTTAACATTTTAATGTTTAAAAACCTAATTTATACGTCATAAAAAGCAAAGCATGTGCTTGATACATGATTGATTTTTACCTTTTTTTTTTACCCTATTGATTGACAAGATGTGCTTGATTCTTACCATGCAACCAATTTATTTTTGCTTTCACCGACATTCCGACCATGACGCTTGAACGTCGTAATTGATCACAAGCGTGTTGCTCCACAACTTTGTGCACTAATTTGGCACCATCTATTACATTTTCATCAAGATTTATGCGAAAAAGATCTGCCGGTACAACCATTTTCACCAAGTGATCGAAACTTTCACATTTCGCGGAAAAAACATGGCGGCGGAGCATGCGCGTGATGACCATGAAAAAGCCTATGATGTTAATTGTTAGTAACTTATAGGTCGGGAATCGAGAAAGGAACCACCAAACCGCAAAGCGGTTATCAAGTAGTTCCCAAATAACAAGGCTATTACATAACCACTATATGAAACAACTAGGTACTCCTCGTGTTAAAGCACCGACAGGCATTGAATTATACCTAATAGAGATCCTGCCTTCGACCCCTTTCTCGTGTTTCTGCACGATCAGCAAGGTTTCAGAAAGCTGTTAGTAAGCAAACTTATAAGGCTTTTTCTCAATAATGACTGATAGTTAAGGCTGTGGGAGAACGCTGCATACCGGTGGCGCTTCATGTGGGGCATTATTATTACTGCAACTAATGTTTCGTTTATCAAATCCACAAATCTATTATTCTAAAATAATAATATTCATAACAATTCATTATAAAATTTTCTCATAAAATTTCTATTAGATTGTAAACGATGTATGATAATTCATCGAGATAACTGTCTCTTAATTTCTAAACAGTTTAAACGATGCAATGATAATGCGGAAATTAAGTAAGTAGTTGACAAACTGTAGTGGAGGGAATCAGAAATGAACTTGTCACAGTCATAGGGCCGTAGTTGATCTTGATTTATCGATTGAGCTATGTTCGGTATCCGATGTGCTAGTTGAAACGTTTTGATATAATAATAAAGTATGTCGTACGTGCGAATGCCAAGAAAGCGTTTATATGCTTACGTAAATTCTGTGCAACATCAACATAGAAAACAGGATGTGCCCTTACAAACTTAATTTAGGTTTGATGATTTACCGTTGATGTTGATAGCCTGTAATATTCCGCTTCACATACTAGTTAAAGAACCATCTCGAAAGTTTTGGCAACAATACAATACACAGTGTCAGTCACCAAGTCACAGAACATTATGGAGCGATACATAAACTGCACGTTACGGCATTATAAAGAATACTATACGTAAATTACAAAATAGGCGACTGTGGTTATGTGTTGACGAGACGATCGATCGTAAAAAAAATTATTGTAAATATTATGGTACGTGTAATAAACCTTCGGCAATCGACATTTCCATTGCTATTAGCTAGCAAAAGACTCACTAAGTGTACTGGCAATTCAATTACGTAGGTGGTGCTGGAGACGTTAGAAAAATTTCAAGTATCAACAAGTCAAATATTGATGTTTGTGACCCATGGCGCTGCGACAATGCGTTCAGTAGGCCATTCTTTTTCACAACACGGTGTTGTGAAGATTGTTGTATGTTACATGTACAGTGCATGATTTACATCTTGTGGCAGAAAGTATACCACATTGTTTTGCCGAGGTAGATACATTAATAGCGAGTACAAAGAAAGTGTGAAAATCTAGAAGTTTTCGCGAATTTCATAGAACGTGTCCTGGAATTCCCCAACCATTAGATTCGATCCTTACACGTTGGGGAAAATGGGTGAAGCAGCTTTTTATTATGCTGAACATTTTTTACAGTTCTAACAACCATTTAAATTTCGTTATGTCTTGTCATGTGACACAAATCACTCAACCATTTTAACGTTACACTGATAACACCATCCAGGGAAATTTTCAATCACTATGACAACAAAATTATTTAACTTTGAATAACTGCCAAATAAATTTAAAAGTGTCACGTTTTGGCAATGCCAATTCTCAATCTATAAACTCGCTAATCAAAGAAAAAATTCCAATAAATACCACAAAAAGTCACAAATACACATGGGGAATATTTATGGAGTTCTGCCATGAACGAAAATATGAATTAAATGAGCATAGAAGCGTAGAAGAACTGGCATTGGTACTGAAAGATTGGGCGGTCAATATGAGGAAGAAAAATGGAACAGAATTCAAAGAAGCAACAGTAAAAACTATGTGGAACGTTTCCTGCAAACTTTTACAAGAAAAGTACTATAATGACTATAAGATTATGATTGACCCATTTAAGTAAGAGCTTAGTATTTAAACCTGCCCGAGATGCCCGCGATGCAACCAGGAAGAAACTGCAAACAGATTCATGCAAACGTAAGACCAGTTCAGTTTCATTAAGTATGTCTGAAATAAACCAAATAATATTGTTCTGGGATGAAAATACCCCTGAAGGTCTTATGCGTAAATTTTACCATATTGCTGCTGTAGGATTAGCGTGGAGAGGAGGCGAGGCAGTTGACTGTCTCTTGGATTTTTTCAAATCGAGAAGAGTAATGATGGCTCTCCAACAAATCGCATTGAATATAATCAGGTATTCAGTAAAACTTGCCAAGGCGGTTCAAAAAGCTATACAAAGAGTAAATGGTTGATTACCAATAGTGAAAGTCATAACTGCCCTGTACGCCTTTTTTATAAACTCATATCAAAACGAGGTGAACATATTACCTCACCACGGCTGTTCTTAACACCAAATCAACACTGAAACACTGAAAACGGAAACCGATGGATGGTACTACAATGTCCCTGTTGGAAGAACTATTAATGGATGGACTAAATCGTCTGCTGAGGCTATTGGCTTGAATGTAAAGAACACAAAGATAACGAACCATTCGAACAGGTCAACTGCTGTTAGCGAATTAACAAAAATGGTGTGCAAGAACAATTACTGAAAATTACTGGTTCTAACAATTCAAATTCTATAAAATCATAGGTACTTAAACATCGACCAGGAAGACCACAATAAGATCAAAATATTATGCGTGGTAATAGATCTTCTATAGTAGAAACAAATAATCAATCTAATGCTGCGTTAAATTTTAGTAACTGTACCTTAACCAACTGTACTTTTAATAAATAAATAATTGTTTTACCGTGTTCCGCCATTTTGATATTATTTTTTCGATAAATTTTCTGACCGAATATCCCTCTGACATTGACAAATGCCTCATAATTTTATGACAATCTCAAGCTCGTTGCTTGGTAATAGCCCTCCGCATTCGGTGTCGGGCTATTACCAAGCAACGTGCTTTCGATTGTCATAAAATTATCTCGTACATTATCAATGTCCTAGGGATATTATAGCTGAAAATTTCCAGCAAATAGAACCTGTAATATTACAGTTCAGTCCTGCAGAAGCTGCAGCTATTCTAGGTATCTCCATTGAAACTGATTTAAAAACTATTCATACCAACTCTAAAGGAGTGCATGACGCAATAAAGAAATTACAAAACAGTGCGTTGGCGGTGTCTCTGCAAATAGTGAATCAAGTAAATTAAATGCTATACGCTATATATGATGCAAATAAGTTAGCACGATAACTCAACTAAATCGTGTCGGATCGATCGGGTTTTGACTGATTCTGATTGGGAACGCCTCCCAGACGACACCTATTGATTTTGAGGTGGACAAAATACACTCTACCATGTTCATGGGTCATGAGAAAGCGCAATGGTGGACTATTTGAGAATTTTTTTAGCAGGATCACTCAATTAAATCGTGTCGGATCGATCGGGTTTCGACTGATTCTGATTAGGGACGTCTACCAGACGGCATCTATTGATTTTGAGGTGGATAAGACACAACCCACCCTGTCCGTGTGTCATGAGAAAGCACGATGTAAATGGTTATGTTCATTCTGAGATTTTAAACATAAACATTTAACGCAGTGCTGATCTTGCATCGAACGAAAAAAACATATATTCGGCTTTAATCATATACGAATGAATGAGAAAAAAAATAATTTTGTTGAATCACAAACATATTGATACGGCACTGACTGGCAATCGCCAATGAAAAAAGTAAAACTATCGCAGAAAACACATATTCTGCATTTATGTGTTGGTTTATTTTTTCTCGACCACTCAAGTTCGAGATAGAGATGTTCTACGCGCGGAAAGGTCCATTTTAAGGTTTTAAAACTGTTTATTTCTTGATGCTACACTACTACCTCACACAAGGTATTTCCAAAACATTGACATCTTGTTGACCAATCATGTCATATGGTTAAAACCAGACAACCTATAATTGTTGCAGTTGTTGTATTTCTTTAAATAATAAGTTAAATAAAAAGGGACATTAATCAAAAGACATTAATCAAAACACATACATAACATAAACATTTTTTATAAAACGATAATATACACAGATTTTCTAAAGTATACTTTTTTTGTTTAAAACCACCAGTGAAGGTGGTTTATTCTTTCGGTTTAGGTGGTCTATGTCCAAATATCGACGATCCCACTCTAACATTAGTACTGCCCAATTCAATCTAGAAAATAAAATTCAATATAAATAAGATAAATATATTTTCAATTCAAAAATTACCGCATGCTCAAAATCATCCGACATTCCCATCGAGAGATTTACATTTTTCCAATCGAGTCCAAAATTTTGGCAAATTTCATCCCGGCACCTTTTTAAAGACAGAAAATCAGGGTTGGACCCATCTTCCGGATTATAACCGAAGCGGCCAATAGTCATTAGGCCATCTAGCTGTAAACTGCCGCACTCGCCCAAAACATGTTTAGTTAAGTCGCAAACTTCGTCCGGTTGGATACCATCTTTTTCTGCAAACAATGGGGGTAGGCAGTGTTAATAATTTTATCTCCAGATAATGAAATTCAGTTTATAAAATGTTATGATATGATTAGTACCTTCTTCTCCACTAGTATTCACCTGTATCATAATTTTCAATTTCGAATCAGGAGGTCCGAATTTTGGCCAACTTTTGTTTAAAGTTGAGGCCAACTTCTTTGAGTCAACAGTTTCAATTAAGAATAAGTTCGGCACTGCTATCAGTTTATTCACTTTATTAGTTTGTAAATGCCCTATATAATGCCATCTTATGTCCTTACATTTTTTTAGTATCTCAGGATTGTTAGCTTTTTCTTCCAACTCTTGAACATAATTTTCTCCAAAGTGCCTTTGGCCTTCCTCGTATGCGTCAATTATTAATTTTGCGGGTTTTAATTTACTAACAGCTACTAGTCTTGGCTCAATAGCTTGTAATTCCTAAAGTTTGCAAAATTAATAATTCTTAGGTTAATTCATATAGCCGAATGATTAATGTAGGTAACTTACCGGATTCCTTCTTTTGCTAGCTTGTTCGATTCTCCCCAATATTAATTTCAGGCCTTTCTTTACATCCACATCTGCCATTTTTCGTGATATCATTTAATGAGGTAGATAAAAAATATTTTTAAGAACGCAAATACATTTTTACGTACATATGTATACTCTGGGAGATTCTGGGCGACATAACAAAACAACTCATGAAACAAACGATTATTGTGTCAAGTCAGATCAGCTGAAGATAGATTTCTTCTTCTAAAGAGTTACTCAACAGTACAAGCAAAGACTAATATAATATCTATAAACTTGGAAAATGGAAATCCATTTCAGTTAAATGTAGTTTGGCTATCGATTCAAAGATGGCGCTATCATATCACAATATATTTTTCTGGAAAATATATACATACAGTAGAATAAAAAAAACTTGTATCGAAATTTCTACATTTGCATGAAAGGAAAATAATGTTCCATTGGTAATTCTCCATGGAAGAAAGATAAATCAAGGGTCTGAAATAGTAGTCCCTGGTATCTACACTCATAATATGACTATGACTACTAAAACTTGGATAATAAATAAAGGAATTTATATCAAAACGATTTTTTTACGGTTTTGTTAGTATCTGCACTATTTCATGATAATAATAATAATAAAAATAAATGTCTTCAGAGTCTAACGCTTATCCCAGTGAAAACGATGGTAGTTCAATTTTGTAGTTTAATGGAAATAGTTCTATTTTCATTTGTACACTTTTTATTTTCTCACAGGGCATTACCTTTCTTATATTAATTCTAACCTAGATTTGGAAGAAATAGAATTAACTTTTTTTAAACTTCTTCCAACACCTGAAGAAACCATTGTGTTGGTATACAATAAACATTTTACGCATTTAATGTTCACATAATGTATTAAATATTACAACCATTCAATATAGTTATCGGGGACGTTAGTAGGGAAAATCTGACATGAACATGACTGAAGATGGTAATGGCTATGGATTACGTTAGAAATCATAAAGAATAAATTAAATTAATGGATGTAAAATTAAATTACACTGTAATTATTTATTTATACAAATAATATACCAAAAGAAATTAAAAACTTAAATTAAAATAATGAATTGCTTTTGAATATAATCAATTTAGAGATAATAATTTTTTTTCACATCTCAAATGACGAGAAATAAGTGTTTCACAATTAAATATTCAAAGGCAATATCTGAAATAATAACTACATACTTCTAGGATATCCTATTGTATCTGGTTTATATCGTTTAACAATAATTCACAAGTGAGGCAAATCGATACAATCAGTTGTGTTGGCAATTCGTTCACCTATTTATGACTTGTCGAAATTAAGAAGGAAGCTCGAAAATTTACCTACTACGCAGCTCGGTGTCAATTTGGCAGTTGTAAAATACTACAGATTTTATTAACAAAATTAAAGACATTCAACTGCAGCAAAGTTAAATTTTGGTTTCGTTTGATGTTGTTCATTATTGCCAAGAGTTCCTATTCTACAAACTCTTAACTCAGGGAAATACTCGAACTAAGTAGTTTCACTCAAGAAATCATTGACGAATATATTAATCTAACTGATCTTTTTATGAGTTAAAGTCTCCTATTTATGTCTACTTGGTTGGCGAGACGCGCATCGAGAAACGTGTAATATTTTGGCGTTCGTGGAAAATTGGTTTCCTCATTTTGTCCCTGCATTGAAGGTTCCAGACCCTTCCCAAAATTTACAAAAATTTGACTGCAAGTAGACATATTTCTCATTTGTGTTCTCGAAGAAATTTGCATTCGATTTGCTTCTTTTTCAGTGTATGGACTTTACTGATACAAAAGAGAAAAAAAAAAGGATTTATTTAAATACTACGGATAAATCATATTTTAATATTCATTGAGAATAAATAAGGGAAAAGTAATATAGTTCTATGTTCTATTATTGAACGTCCTCTTATTAAACAACTGTGTTTTTAATTGTTTTCTTAAAATCATGCGGAAAATACTACTTTTCCCCGCCTGTTTAAAAAGATGCACTTCTCCCCACAAGTGTGGAATAGTAATTTTCCTTTATTTGCATTTTCGAATAAATTGCATTTTGAAAATGATTTGATTAATACACAATAAGTATTTTCTTTATATTTTTTTCTATTTTATCCAAGTTTAGTGCAATTGAAACAATTTTTATTTGCACCTTCATCTTTCATTTAATTCACCTTAAATGTACCTTCTTCCTTCCTCAACATTCTGATGAAAAATCAGTTAACATCTGTTGTTGATTTGCAAAATACTCCCTATTGTATATTTAATAATATAAACATTATTAACAATAAATAATATTAGATAATATGTTTCTTTTTCATTAGAATAATTGTTCGTGTTATTCTCCTTAAGCTCGTAGAAAAAATGTACCTAACATCGCATTGTTAGGCTAATGACAATCGCGTGTGGAAAAGTACCACTTTGCGCACTTGTTAGAAAAATAACTAATACCTTTATTTGTTAATCCGTTCATTCAAAGAAACGTTTATCTTCATTTAAGAAACTCTTATTTTACTTAAGTGTTGTTTATTAGAGAAGCAGAATAAATATTGTAACTAATCTAAAGCATTTTATCATAAAATAATTGCAAACGTAGTTCATTGCAAGTTAAACGATCTTTGAAATAGCACAGTGGTGTTTCAGGAATTCGATACAAACCGCAATTACGAGTGGATGGCGTCGAGCATGCCATATGCATTGCTCATCAAGAAATCATATGCACAAGTCTCAAAACTGCTATATTGGGCGGTCCACGAGGTGCGCAGTAAATAGCCTGGTCTAAGTGAATAGCTGAATGCTGCGTTCACTCTTTCTTCTATGCATGCATAGGGAATCTCACACTCTTTCCTATTATTGACGGAACAGTACATCATATTTTTTGTTGAGTTTTAACCATTTGGAATCTTGTTGTTGAATTAATCTGTTAAAATCTTGTTAATCCTTGACTAAAGTCATATACATGCATTTTGGAGTTTCTGCAATAGGCAACATTAATAAGTATTATTGAGTCTCATCTACTATTAATTTTATCCTAGTGGTAGGCAGATTTTTGCATGTTTGCAACGTTTTTAGTTTGGCATATTATGGTTTTATGATGTAATTGATATTTTGGTTTGTGATGTGATTGTATTCGGGAGATCAGAGACTTAAGATCTATCAATATACATGCGTATGCCTAAAATATTAGACTTTAGTAAATTTTCTTTGAGGTACAAGTTAAAATTAGTATTACAACAATTTTTTGGTGCTTACCAGTTATCAATAATTCTGTTTTGGATTGCTATATCAACATTAGTACTTGAAAAAAGTATATCTAAAACGTGAAAATCATCTGTATATTGGCGAGAGCGAGAATATTATAAAAATATATGAAAATCACTGGTATTAATATTATACCAGTAATATTAACAAAAGTACAGGTTCCCGATACCAGCTCATGGAATGACTTTGACTACTTTTGTCTATGTTGAAGTCGAGTTGTTAAATAAATCAATTTAAAAATATACATGAGCTTATATGAAGGGGTTAGATTTATTATGTAACCATAATATTCTTAAACTACAAGTACATTGGTATTAGAATGGAATTTGTATATACATCTAAAGAAAAATACATGTTGAAAATATGCAAGAGGAAAGTAAAGAAAAAATATAGACGTTTAAATAATTGCAGAATAAAACCACACATCAATTTTGCTTTAGGAATTGTGATATTCTTGAGGATATATATATATATATATATATATATATATATATATATATATATATATATATATATACTATATATAAAGTGAATTTTTCTAAATTATTTTAATTTCAGAACTTTTAATGGGGCCATAAATCGGACTCTGGAAAAACTCTGTTATAATGATTCTGACATATTTAGGTTACACATTGTACATACTTTTCTGGAATCTATAGTGTATGATGTACACATTATGCAAACTAATGATGTACACTAGTGTATGATGTACACCATTATATGAAAATCTTATATATTGATTATGAACTACCCGTAATTGAGTAATAATTACGGGTAATTATATAACATAAGAACTATAAAGAAGAAGAATTATATAAAATAAGAACAACCAAAAAAGATAATAATTACAAATATAATAGTAAATTAAATAACACCTGTTAATAAATACATAAAAATCACTGTATTATAAGGAACAGTGAAATCTTACATATAAAAAAAATGACATAAAAATACGGCAAGGTCTGAACATCGACCGGCCGACGTCGTTACCCCCTTCTCTTACAGGGATGGATCATCGCCACAAATAGTTTATAGGATAGACACACTGTATGGCTATAGATGGGAAAGTGTTTATTTTGTGTATATAATATGTATTATATATATTGTAGCCGCAAACTGGGAATGTAAATAATCCATATTTCTGTCAAACATATGTGAGGGTCAAAAAAACTTAACCGTACTATGTCTTGTAAATATGTACTATTAGAAAATAATAAAAATATTTTAAAGTAAGGTAATTATAATAAATAATAAACTTTTACATTTATTGCGTAAGAGGTTGTTATTTGCCTTCAGACTAAGAGATATTTCTCCATTGTTCTGAACATTCGCAGTCTATTAAAATTATGTGACATGTTAACTCGGTTATATATGAGATCAGCATAACATTAATGTAATATTGTTTGTAAGTGGACAAAAGGATTAGAAATATCAAATATCATTAACTACCTACCAAAAAATCCTCTAGCGATATTTGTCACAATTTAATATACAATTTAATATCAATTAGTTTGAACAAGCTTGGCCATAACAATGGCCATGCTTACTTCTTACGATAAAGAAACCATTTGGGCATAAGATTATTCATAGATAAGCACATTGCTTCAGATTGTAACAATTGTTAATACTGAGACTTTTATTGAGATTTAACTGTCACCGAAAATAAAAATTTCGTAATATTTTTTTCTGAAATTTGTATATATACATTTTACATATACATATAAAATTTATACATGCAGATAGGAAATAAAAATGACAAAATATGCATTTATGTTACCTTGTGTACATATACGCAATACCTCTTTGGTGAAATCATCCAGCGACAGAAAATTTAATAGGTTAGTCCTCTTCAAAAAAAAATCTTTAAACAAATTTTAGTAAACTTGGTAAAAGCAACACAGTTTATAATAACAGTGATGTAAAATTACACTAGTGTTGAATTTCATACCAGAAATAATCAAATTTTACACCATTTTCAACCCATCAAAAGTGATAAAGTTTATCGTGGCATATTTTCAATAATAGTTTTGTAAGTGTAGTAGTTATTTTTATAGGGATTAGTTTTCATCGGAAATAAACAGAATTGAATACTCATTTAACTTTACTTATTTCTTTGTCGTAAAACACAAATAGGTTAGGTACATCATACATATTTCGCTGAAATACTCGAGTGAATTTCAGTATTTTTTCTTTAATAAACTGGACTATCTTAACGTTTATATCTTATGCTTATAATACACAACACCGTTCGAGCATAAGCTGATCACGAACAACCGTAGTTAAAAGCAACAATGTTAACATGAAGGCTACGTGGATGTGTACTGGAGAAAATTTACATCGCACGGATTATAATCTATCTCATGGGGAGTATAGTGTATTGTAGTGCATATTGTGGCATATTTATACTGTACCAGTCTTATACATAAAGGATATTGATATTGAAGTTGAAAATAAATATAGTGTAAATGTGTTCCAATTACACTTGTGTTGTTTTATAGTAGAAATTTATTCCGTTATTTATACAACAATATCCATATCAAATAAAAAATAGTATGTATAAAAAATGAAAAAAGTCTGTGATAGTTCATTGTCCCCAACAAACATCTGGCCTAAGTTACACACTTAGGAAACACAATTCAAAAATGTACATATAGTAAAATATCGGTTGATACATTTTAGTAGTTACAATGTTGCATAAATTGAATATACGGGTAAAATATTTGGAAAACTTAAAAGTAATTAAACCATCCAGAGTTGTTTTTGCAAAAACGTTTAACTTGAACTTAAGTACTCCAAGTATTCCAAGACAAGGACTGGGAATTTAATTTGATTTTATTGTAATATTAATCTATTGAATTTTACGCTATTGCATATGTAACCATTTTAGATAAAGAGTGTTTATGAGGAACATACTGAAATTTGCGGATGGAAAAAATTAATCCAAAGCTCAAATTCTTTACTCTCTGATGCTTCGATAGTGTTAAATTAAGAAATTTAACATTATTTAAAGTAGTAATATTTTATCTCTGATTTTCAACTAACATTTTTTTAAGCCGCAGAAAAGTTGTCATTGTTATAATATTAGTAAATGTATTTTAAATACAGTACACACATAGAGAATGAGTTTTTCCCCTAGAGCTTTAGGCTGCGGAGGGGAAGGTTACACATAGAGACAGGACAAACACACTCATGCTAAGAGGAAAGTGCCAAACTCCGTTTGTTGGGACTTGAACATAATAATAATAATATAATAATTTATTTTTATTTAATTTAACATCAATCTCACAATTACATGATTATATATAGGTGTTATGAAAATTTCGAGTAATACTGCTATTTCTAAATATATATATATATATAAGAATTGAATGTAAATAAATAAATAAGATGAACCCCGGAAGTATCACTAAGATACTTGTACGGGTACAAAAAAAAAAGAATATAAATACAACGAAAATCATAAATATAAATCAAAAATACCACATAATTGAATACAAAATAACATAATATAATAACAACACAACCTAAGGGAGTTGATTGTATTCTAATGTAGTGTCACCCATAGATTAATTTTAGTATTTGGCTGTTTCTATCTTAAAATTTAATTAATATAGGTATATGATTTAGATATTAGATAAATAAGTATACATGCAGAAAAACAACATGAGCATAGATATATAAATATAGATAAAATATAAATAAATGTATAGATAAAATATAACTAAATGTACAAATAATGACATAGAATAATACTTGCAATACTGGGCCCAATCTGCCTACTCAGACCATGGTACGAATGATCATTACACATCCACCTTCTTAGAAAAATACTATATGTATATCCATCCATGTGGTGACCACGGGGAAGAGAGCCATATTAATTTTATTTATTAATTCCATATCGGGTAACTGATCTGAATGCCCATCGCATTTATTCTGTACGTCTGTTGTGAATTTAATTGATTTCCTTAATGACTTATAAAATCCTTTTCTTTGCCTTATATCAGACTTGAACACACCAATCTCACTAAAATTAATATAAACATTTCAGATATTGGGGTATACTTATGCATGAAGGGTGACCACTATGTGTAGTATTTTAAGTATGATCCACCCCATTCTACCGTAAAGTTGTTACGAACTCGTCAAGGGGTAATGTGCACGTATTACCTCTATAACGTCGCCACGCTCGCCGAATGAAAATGACAGCGCTATAGCCGGAAAATTTACCGCAAGTCCATTGTAAAGTAAATGGCAGCCATCAAAAGTACGGCACATGAGCACGATACGCAAACAGCCGTCCCATATTCGGCGTCCATTCGGCCTAAACACCCCAAGGACCGCGCTATTATCCGGCCAGTTTTCAAAACTAAGCCCTACGATCCAGAAAAATAGGGACTGCACGGAGCAGCGCCCGCTTAGATGGGGTGTCGCATACGAGCATAACAAAAGAGCGCAGCCAACAATACCCTCGACAATTGACAGCCCTAAACTCATTATTGTAACAAAAGACTGTCATTGCCTGCATAAAAACCTCATTAAATTCGGTTTTCCTCGTTATGACTTAATAACATGATATGCGGTCCGCGTTCCCGTAGGAAATTCCCTATTAAATCACATTACAATATCCATTTTGTATTTTCAGGGGTTGCGAGAGTGATGCATCGCTTGGTTGGGAATTGGCATAGGTGTTGTGGGGTGAGATAAAGAGTTGTTGAGGTATCTCAAACAAGTTTGTATACCATATACAAACCACAGTAGAACTTTTAAGCGTTGCTACGTACCCACCATACCAAAATCATACCGTCCCTGAGAAGTATTTGAGGAATTTTGTTTTTAGAATGTCTTAGTAGATATGATACTTCAAAAGATGCTTGTGCCGAATATTGAGACTGTACAGTCTATGTAGGGAGTGGTGTTTTCTTTTAATTTCTGTTGTCTAAAAATTACTAAAAATATTGTACTTCTTTATTAAAAAAATTATAGCGCCCCCAAAAAATATTTGAAGCATTTCGCTTTTAGTCTCTTGATAGACACTCCAAGAGATGTATGCAGTGAATATTAAGGGTGTGTACAGTTAACCTAGGGAGTGGTGATTTTTTTTTTAATTTTGTTACCTAAAATTTACTAAAAATATGGTACTTTTTTCATAAGAAAAATCGTAGCTTCCCTAAACAAATATTTGAGGCATTTACTTTTAGAGTGTCTTGATAGACACTCCAAGAGATGTCTGTGGTGAATATTGAGAGTATGTATAGTCTACCTAGAAAGTAGTAATTTATTTAAATTGTATTACCAAATGATTACTAAAAATATTGTACCTACTATTTTCATTAAAGGAATCGTAGCATGCCTAAAAATATGTTTGACGCAGTCCGCTTTTGAGGTGTCTTAGTAGACACTTCTAAGTACTCTTAGATATGTAGAGTGGTATTTTTTTTAAATTGTGTTGCCTAAAACAAAGTGACTAAAAATATCGCACTATTTTCATTAAAAAAGTCATAGCGTGTCTAAAAAATATTTGAGGTATTTTGCTCTTAGAATGTCTTAGTGATACCCCAATAGGTGTCTGTGGTGAATATCGAGAGTCTACGTAGGAAATGGTGGTTTTCTAAAACTGTGCTGCTTAAAAATTGCTAAATATAGTACTATTTTCATTAAAAAAATATTTGAGGCAGTTTGATTTTGAAGTGTCTCAGTAGATAATCTGTATAGATATTTGTCGTGAATATCGAGAGAGTATTTGCTCTATGTAGGGACTGGTGTATAAACAAAAAACAAAATAAATATTTAAATTGATTGTATGCCGTGCTTTTTTATCAACGTATACACAATTCATCACTTTAAATAAATTACCAATTAGTATGTTTCACTCCAATTCGCTAATTTGATATTTGAACCACTTGCTTGGATATAACTACAAAAGTATCATAAGATTATAAAAAAGTATTATAGAGGATATCCCCCTTTTTATACAAATAAGTACTTTAATTATGTATATTGTAATTGAAACTCGAAAGCAATGGAAATGTCGCGGACTTATTAAGGATAAGATACTAAAATGGAATTATTTTAACTTAGTTCTTTCTTGACATCAACAAAAGTTACAAAGGCACCTAAGTACGAATAGGCGTAGGTACGGCTACTTTAATGGAACTCCTTTGGACTATGTCGTAGCCCTTTTCTTGTATATTTAGAAACTTAGTTATTTTCATGCACATCAGTAGCTATTGAAAGTCACTTTGAAGAATTGTCTGTGTCATGGAAACATATTTTCACTCTATACTACTATTTCATACTTGATAAGGTAACTGCTACTTTGAAACTACTTCAAAGTTCTACAAACTTCTAAGTGGCAACTAATTTATATCACAGAGTTTTTCTTTCTACTATATACTACTTCATCGTTCTAATGACTTTAAAATAATTTAACTTTGATTGTGACGATATACTATTCAATATATTTCAAAAGTAATTATTACTCAGACGTAATAAAACTATATTGTATCAATAGGAAGTCGGAAGAACTATAATTCTACTACAGCTATTCCTAATCGGATTAACGGCTACAAGGTTCTTATTTAAAGTAATTTTAAATGCCGGATATTTAGCCCGTAATGCAAATCACGTCATAATTAGCCGCTGGTAGTTGGTAGTTGGTAGCCGGTCTTACTTGGAGTAACTTAGATGATGCTGGAGTACGTGTAAGTTTGATAATGTAATACTCCGATAAGTTAATTCCTTAAATACAGCGAGATCCAGATTGATTGAAGGTAATGTCGTTGACGCATAAAATACACTAGTGTGACAAGTGACTTAATTTCAAAATGTTTGGAATTTTAAAATTCGAGGTATTTATTCAAAAAGTGGGAAAATATTATATGGTGAGTGTTGAAGAAGAAGTATAACTGAAAGTGATTCGATAACCTGCTAAAAAGAAAAAAATCGTCCTGCAACAATTATAAATTCACAATTGTAAAATCATTATGACTAAAAGGAATGGGCAAATTTTTCTTCGAGCACGAGTAAATAATGGCAAATTACATATTTTTTGCCCGCGTCTCTACACGATTCCGATTCGGTAAGCACAAAATTCTTCTAACATGATATTCGTTCAAGAAATACAATGCCGATTAAAAGTGTGTTGTGAATCTTTTACTTCAAACAGGCATGTTAATAGTTCACGATTACGATGTTAACGATAGAAGTGCCTACGTTTATCGAAGACAATAAATAATTTATCAACGCACATTCGTGTAATGTGCGCTTTGTCTAGGGATATTTCACTCAGTTTCCAAAGAAAGTCAACGTTTGGACTGGAGTTATGATTAATCTCTGTTGGACCATTTTTGATAATACACAACGTCAGCATTCCTTGGATTCCTTTCATAATACCTTAGTTTATTGTAAAGAATACTTTTAATATTTTTCCCTGATGATGGTAACTATATAGAACAAATAGAAATATCTTGTGTCAGCAAAACATTACATCATAAAATATTTTCGATGACACCTCAAACATTTCAATCGAATTGATTTGGCATCTTTCATTAAAAACGATCCCCAAATCCAAGGAACGTTTGTAAACACCTTACAAATTTCTATCTATGTTTGTACGTATGAAATATTACATAGAATAAAATTTTTGTATTTTTTTTAAGTTGCGACTAGATTTTCGCGAAATAAGACAGATCCCCAGACATCTTGTCCAAAGCGTAAAGATTTAGGCGACGAATTTGCCTAATACTTGAATTCGTATTCAGTTTGTACGGCAGTTTTGGAATGCAACCGCTCATAAACTATCCAATGTAGCAAGGTAATCTCCAAAGCCCACTACAATTTCGCAGATTTAGCGCTAGATCGATCGTCATTTGGGACTAAGGGGGTCGTTTTAAAAGGCCGAAAGCGTACTTTGCGATGTTCAGCGTTTGAGCAGAGTGCCCCCCAAGGACCGCCAATAAAATCATAGCTCTCCGTGTCTGTTTTCCAACTGGAGCTTTCCGAGTTTCCAGCCACTAAAATAAAAGCCGGTTTTAATACGTTTAAATTAACTTCTTGTTCACGACTTAACTTGGGTATCGTGGAAATAAATTATATGAAAAACATTCTCAT